>JARYHS010009186.1:215241040-215464334 GCA_031002005.1 Vandiemenella viatica | reverse complement strand
GCGGGAGGTGGCCACCCTTCCTCACAGCGGACGCGTACATCGTGTTTAGTAGGTCGGTATACCGGCGCATATTACCGCCTCGAGCGCAATGAAATTCCGGTCTTCAGTGCGGTCCTAAAAATGCGGTTACCGGTAGTAGGTCCCGGTCGGAAAACTCCGGTAAACCATCGCGGTCCGCGCTTTTAGACCGGCGTATTACGGTATTTCTGTCCGCAGTGGGGAAGGGTGGCCACCTCCCGCCGCGCCCGCCTGGGCAGGTTCACCCAAAATTTGTCTTTGATGAGCTGCTATTAACAAATGACTTTTGGCCAAACATTGCCAAGAGCTTAGTTCCAGCCACCAGCTATACTGATGGCACATTAAAAATCAAGTATGTGTGGTGAGCACTGAGATGTATTGTAAAGACATGCTATCATCTGCCTATCATGTAACACCTCAGTGTGGATGTCGTGTGTCGGGACCCTTTCCTGCAATTACTTGTATGTATGTGGTAACTTATGAAATTAGCTTTGTACATATTACCAACGATACTGAATGGCAGAGAGGTCTGTAGTGTGAGTTAAATGATATGATTTTGATGTGAGGAGTTTGTTACTTGGAACACATGTTAATGATGATTTTTTTTGTCAGTCTTGAGCCATGGGGGTTCTGTCCCACTTTTTCTTTGCCATGATTGGGCTGGTTGTTGTGTTGAGCTCGCTGTAGGCATGGATATATGTGTCTGTGTGCGTCTTTCTCTGTGTCTGTATGCGTAAGTATGGTGATACCTTCCTTAAACTCATTTATCTGGACGTATGAATTGCTGTTCCTGCACTTATGCTTGTGTGAGGTGACTATGGATTTGTGGGTGAGACCTAGTATGAATATGGAGGTTATGATACCGTCTGATAGACAAGTGTCTATTGTAACTCGTGGTACTGGGTCACATATTACTAAATGACAGAAAGGGTTGCGGTGTGGGAGAGATGGCTGTGATTTCAAACTTCACACATCCTGTAACTCTTCAGTTTGGATCTAGCATGTTCAGTCTCTTTCCTCCAGTTATGTGTGGTGATGAATGGAACTGTGTGAATGCATTGACATGTGAGTGTGTGTGTGTGTCTTTCTATGATTTTTGGCCAGTCATGGGTGTTCTGTACCACTTTTTCGTTGCCACGATTGGGCTAGTTGTTGAGTCGAGATCGCTGTAGGCATGGAAATGTACGTGTGTATGCGTCTCTATCTCTGTGTGTTTTTTTGCGTAAATGTGGTGATACCTTCCTTTATCTCGTTTGTCTGGATGTATGATGTGCTGTTCCTGCACTGATGCTTGTGTGAGGTGACATATGGATTTGTGGGTGAGACCTAGTATTAATATGGGAGTTATGATATCTGTCTGATGACCAAGTGTCTACTGCTACTCGTGGTACATGGGGGGCACATGTTACTGAATGGCAGAAAAAGCTTAGGTGTGGGATAGACGTGTTGGTGCGAACAGTTTTGTACCTAGCACACATGATACTGGATGGTAGTGAGGTCTGTAGTGTGAAATAAATGAGATGATGATGATGTGAAGAGTATGGTGCTTGGAACATATGTTACTGATGATTTTTTGGTCAGTTATGAGCCATGGGGGTTCTACCCCACTTTTTCGTCGCCATGATTGGGGCTGGTTGTTGTGTCTAGCTCGCTGAAGGCATGGAAATGTGAGTGTTTGTGCGTCTCTCTCTGTGTCTGTATGTGTAAATATGGTAATACCTTCTATAAACACGTCTGTCTGGACGAATGATTTTGCTGTCCCCTCCACTTATGTTTGTTTGTGCTAGTGTATTGAGATGTATGGATTTGTGGGTGAGATCTGATAGTCAAGTGTCTATTGCAACTCATGGTACCTGCGTCACTTTTTTACTGAATGGTAGAAAGGGTTGTGGTGTGGGAGAGACGTGTTGATGGTAAATGTAATCAACTGGGGCGTGATGAACACTATTTATGGTATAAACACTTAGGTTTATGGTGAAAACATGCCATCTTTTGCACACCTTCTATCTCGCCAGGCTGATGATATGTAAGGAGACTTCTGTTTTTCAGCCAGTCATGAGGCAAGAGAGTACTACACCACTTTTTTGTTTCCATGATTGGTGCCGGTAGTTGTGTAGACTTGGACATGTGTATCTGCGTCTCTCTTTGTGCATGTAAGCGTAAGTAACTCGTCTGTCTGATGATTTTTGTAACGATAGTTCTGTCCAGTTAATCAGTTGTAACGACAATTCTGCCCCCACTTCATCGTTTCCGTGATGCTTGCTGTCAGTTCTGTCGATCTCGCTGTATGCATGTACAAGTGTGTGCGTGTGTCATTCCTCTGTGGATTTGAGTCTAAAATATATGGTTATAGAATTTCAACGTGTGCTTCTAACCATTGTTTCAGGGCTTAGACAATCTCCCATTTCGATGTGCTCTTTACAGTTTACTGCCGTTTGTGTTGGCATGTGAATTTTGATTCTCACTACATAAAAATCATTTAACAGAGAGGGGTGATGTACCAGAGAAGCGAAGGACTTGGGTACAAACCCACAGTCAGACCATTGCTTGTGTGGTGTAGTATGGAGTCCACATTTTTTGTACATCAAATGCAAGGTGCAAAGGAGGGCAGTTAGATTTATCTGTGTAAAATATTCAGTAAGTGACATAATAAAGGAGCTGGGGCTGGGATGTCATTGGAAGATAGGAAGAGTGTTGAGTGGCTGTAGGTGGCGTATAATGCTGTTAGAATGGATATTGGTGGAATAATTCTGAGTGTGTATGAAGCCTAAGTTGACCATGACCACAATCTCGCACTAGACTTTAGGTGATGAGGCCTGAGTGGATAAAATATCTAAACACCCACTTTGACCTAACAATTTACGACAGTTCAAATGTGAGCACTATCTTAGGCGTAATAGAACCTATGGTGACGTTTTGGATACTTGTCGATGTGTGGGGATCTTCTATAAAAATGTGGGTTATGATGTCTGTTTGATGACCAAGAAACTATCAGTGAGCTAAGAGCATTATGGTAACTTTATCGTGGTTACTTGAACAAAGCATGCAATTACAAACAAATGTCAGACTTGGTCCTGAATCCGAAGGTTGGCGTTAGATGGGAACATTTTAAGCCGAATGGAGAACTCTCCTGGGTCCTGATTTATTGAAAAATAATTTCTTGGAGAATTTTCTTGGAAAAACTGCAGTAGAACCACCTTAAGTGAACATTTTGGTACCTGGCTACTGATTAGGAGAAGACTTTGCGAATTTTTGGTTTACTTTAAAACACGAACAAAAGGTAACCCTGTCTGTAACTGTTCAGAGGTTGGATTGGGAATCATTGGAAAACAGAAGGTGGTTTGACGAAGTGCTGGGCGTATGTTGGCGATGAGGCTAGGGTAGATCTTGGTGAAAGAATTAGGAATAGTGCACTGGATTTCTTGTATAAGGGAGTGGTTAAATTTTCTATATCTCTACCTTTGGCACAGGTGATGGTCTAAGGCATGTTCTGTGCTTAGCACTGCCTTACACTGACTCGATTTTTATCACAAAGGGCAGGGGTGAAATTAGTAAGATTAACAAACGATGTTTCGTTCCTGGAACATACTTGCTGTGTTGTAAAATACAGTTAAAGGTGGGTAAGTACATGGCACAGCGTATATCTCTCTGTTTCTAGTCAATCACTGATGTGTCACAAGGGATTGCTAAGGGCACTCAATTTGTGATTGCTTACGAAAACATTACAGAATTGATACATAGATTGGTCTGGATAGACAGACAATATAGGTTTGAGCTTGTTGGCAAAAATTACGAGTGTGATGAAATATTTTTTTTATACCAGTGACAGCAGAGATTAGAGAAATAATGTGCTGTACTGGTGAATTTTGATTCTCACTACATAAAAATCATTTAACAGAGAGGGGTGATGTACCAGAGAAGCGAAGGACTTGGGTACAAATCCACAGTCAGACCATTGCTTGTGTGGTGTAGTATGGATGTCATTGGAAGATAGGAAGAGTGTTGAGGGGCTGTAGGTGGCGTATAATGCTGTTAGAATGGATATTGGTGGAATAATTCTGAGTGATGTATGGAGTCTAAGTTGACCCATGACCACAATCTCGCACTAGACTTTAGGTGATGAGGCCTGAGTGGATAAAATATCTAAACACCCACTTTGACCTAACAATTTACGACAGTTCAGGTGTGAGCACTATCTTAGGCGTAATAGAACCTATGGTGACGTTTTGGATACTTGTCGATGTGTGGGGATCTTCTATGAAAATGTATCTAGCCAAAATTCGTGAGCTATCATTAATGCTGTTAGCTATTAAATTGGTTCATAACGAATCCGATATGATGTGCAAAAGTATGTTTTCGGTATATGAATGAATTTTTAATTAGGAACACTATATAGAAAAAGGGGAGGGGGGATAGAGGACTATGATCAGACATTATAGGGTAAAGCCAGGGACTGAAAAGGCTGTCAAGGAATAAACTCACTGTAACTTCACTTTATCAGGTGTCATTGGAGATGTGTGAAATATTCTTTAATTCTTGGCCACTAAGTTTGGGGGGAATAACATATATGAAATATTGCTGTACTGTATAGCAATGTGACTGATTAATAGTATGTGCTTTGCTCTGTAATAACAAGGAGACATGGGAACAGAAATGTTTTGTAGGTAATATACGCTAACGTGGACTTCTTTTGTTTTTAGTAAAAACGAATTTTTTTTTTTAATGTATCTCTAACAATGTGGTCTTTAGAGACGGGAATGGGAATGAATTCGGTCATGGCCTTTTGAAGGTAGCATCCCGGCATTCACCTGGGGGAAACCATGGAAAACCCAAATCTGGATGCCCGGAAGGGGGATTCCCCGAATGCGAGGCAAGAACGCTAAATAATTTCATGAAATCAGGTACACATAGAATTCTTCCTCGGTTTTATATCTGGAGTATATGACGTTTTTTTTTTTCATATCGAACGTTAAAAGGAAAAATTTATCACCCACTTCTTTAGCTAGCTTGACAGTATACATCTGAGAGGAAGTGGATTCGTGACCATCATACTCGATTTCCCGATTAATGGATGAACTAATCGTCCATTGTCTACTTAAACCAATGGGTCCATTTTTTTTATTTTTTTTAACGTCTCTCTAACAACGTGGTCTTTAGAGACGGGAAAGGAATTCGGCCATGGCCTTTTGAAGGTAGCATCCCCGGCATTCACTTGGAGTGATTTTGGGAAACCGTGGATGCCCCGGAACCTCCGTCCTCCCGAATGCGAGGCAAGAACGCTAAATAATTTCATGAAAACAGGTACACATAGAATTTATATCTGGAGTTTATGACGCTTTTTTTCCCGTTAAAAGGATACATTTATGCTTTTCGAGGCGTGGAAATTACGTAACTTTGCGGCTTTTCCACAAAACACTTAAACACCGCGGCCGGACTCGAACCGGTGACCTAGCCCCAACACTGCCGAGGTCGTTTTAATGTGGACTTTTTTTGTTTTTAGTAAAATTGCAATGGTTCACGCTTAAGTACCGAAGAAAATATTTTACTGTGTGTCGATAGTAGCCAAGATGTTCAGTGCTTGCTTAACAGGATATCACAGCCAACCTGTTGCAATATTCATTGAATTTATTGTTTACCGGTTTCGACCTGCCTTAAGGGAGTCTTCTGCAGAACTTGTTAAAAAGTATTATATAAAGAGTTATCGACGACCTTTACAGGGCAAACGAGAAGGCCATCAAGATTGCGGAAT
This sequence comes from Vandiemenella viatica, assembly GCA_031002005.1. NCBI lineage: Eukaryota > Metazoa > Arthropoda > Insecta > Orthoptera > Morabidae > Vandiemenella > Vandiemenella viatica. The sequence continues at coordinate 215,458,567 of JARYHS010009186.1, read as the reverse complement.
TCTGGTCACATTCTATATAATTGTGTTTATAGTTAATATTAATTAATTAATGTTATTTGTTTTTTCAACTTGTTATGTCCTGGACACGAGAAATATAAATAAAAATATAAATACCCCTAATTTAATACATCCTTTAAAATACACGGACTGTAGGTGACACTCGTGAGTTATATTATATTGTTCATAATGAAAAAGTGAGTTTGTTTCCCGTCTCTTCGTCGGTGAATTAATTTTTAATGTCTGCCTGCTTCGATGAACGGAATTTATGTTAACAGCGAGGTCTTTAGAGACGGGAAAGGATGGGAAGGAATTCGGCCATGGCCTTTTGAAGGTAGCATCCCCGGCATTCACTTGGAGTGATTTTGGGAAACCATGGATGCCTGGAACCTCCGTCCTCCCGAATGAGAGGCAAAAACGCTAAATAATTTCATGAAAACAGGTACACATAGAATTTATATCTGGAGTTTATGACGCTTTTTTTCCCGTTAAAAGGAAACATTTATGCTTTTTTAGGCGTGGAAATTACGTAACTTTACGGCTTTTTCACAAAACACTTAAACACCGCGGCCGGACTCGAACCGGCGACCTTCGGCACTCTAGCCCCAACACTGCCGAGGTCGTTTTAATGTGGACTTTTTTTTGTTTTTAGTAAAATTGCAATGATTTATGCTTAAGTACCGAAGAAATTGGACGCCCTAATTTCTTTGTCCGCCAGCTATGCTTTCACAATGGTGGATGGCCTAGCTGTATCGCTCTGTAATGGAGCCATTTCGTAACCTGTCGGACTCCCGAAATATTTCACGCATATTGGGACACCCGCTCCATCTAGCGGCAAATGTCTTCTACCGTGTGCTGACCTCTAGCGAGAGTTATGCAAGTTATCGCGCATGTCGCAACAGGGTCTCGGCGGCCGAGCAAGTACGTACATGTCGACACCTGTTCAAATACGCCTTAGGGTTGGGTTTTCCCCCGCTAGCTTTCACTCTCCTAGGGGAGTGGAATATCTGCGCCCAAAGAAATTAAGCCCTTGGGAGATGGTGCCATCTATCCGCAGATCGGGGAACTAACATATGCGCAAGCCCGGCAGCTACCGCCATCTGTGCGACAGGTCGAGGAACTAACGTGTGACGTCATACGACCGGGCGGTGCGCTCGGCGGCCATCTTGGTCGCACCAAACGGGGGGCGGCCATGTTGTGACGTCACGCGGACGAGTGGAGTCTCTTTACAGTTGTCCAAAGAGCTTATCAGGCTAGCTAAGACAACCTCCTCCTACTCTGGAGGATGACCGAAGTGTTTTCTCGAGACTTACTCCTGTCGGATTTTATGTTTTCTCTCTCGATTAAACCTTCCTATTCAGTTCCCTAATCACTAGTGGGGAAAAAAAATGAGAACAGAAATGAATCGGTTCTGGTACTGATTTCTCTTATCTTATTTTTCCGGTCATTTCTAGATATGAATGTCCTGAAATAGGTCAGTCGTGAATTTTTCAGCTAATATAATTTGGTTATGGGATTAATGCTGCGTTGAAACACCCTGCTACTTCTTCTTCTTCCCGACGTTTCGACTAGGGCTTAGGTCGTCATCAGGGACCGTCTACCAAATCTGCTACAAGTTGTGATCTGCTGGAGACTGGTGTTGCTGGCTGTTTACGTATTTGTACTGTCGATTGTTTAACAATATCGATTACCCAGCGATATGCTTTTTACGATTTAATATCTGTGAGTCCAGAGTTAATTATTTATCTAACACACATTTCCAAGCCTGGCTAAGCCATAACCAGCATTAATCCTGTAAGCAAATTATATTATATTAAAATGACGGCTGAGAAAACAACAAAGTCTTTTATAATTTTTCAGCTAGTTTCTGTCGGGAGCAACGTCTTTAGTGTTCTAGGTATTCCCAACGTAACTCATACAACATCGTACTCTATATACGTGTCGTGGCCCTTTTTTGGACCTTGTCCAATACCTTCATTAACGCCTTTGATGGGGATAGTAATATACTAAGCCAGGACGCACTAGTGCTTTCTATGCAATCGATTTAACTTCCGGTATACACTGTTTTAAATTACGACGTAGAAATCAGAGCATATGATTTGCTTTCTCAGTTACCATCTCAATAAGGTCATTCCACAACAAATTATTACGAAATGTTGCCCCTAGGTATTTAGCGAAATCTACCGTTCTAAGGACATTGCCATTAATTGTATATACAGTGCTAAATGGTATTATCTTTTTACTTATACACATGACTTGGCGACTTGGCGTTTTTTAGCGTTTACTCCGGCTGCCACACTGTGGACCATGCGTTTATTTTCAGAACATCGGCTTGTAACAAAGCGCAGCCGTCATGGGTTTTTATTTCACGATAAATAACAGCACCATCGGCATCTTGTTTTATGAGAGCGTAGATATTGAGCGATATCGACGTCTATTTCAGGAATGCCAATATCTCTCGCGCAACATCGAGAATCCAGCACGGAAGTATCTTACATGACGTGTTCTTCAGGAAAGTGTAATAGGACCACTGCTTTTCTTAATTTTTATAAATTATCTTGGAAACAAAGTGTATTATGATATTGTTTGCTGATATTTAGGAAATTAAGGAATTCGGGCGAAATATTCTTTTGTGTTTTTGGAATCAGCCGTGGTTCACAGGTGATACCATTTTTTTGCGTGAGGTCAGTTTCCACAATCAGTTATGAAGGTTGTAATTAACAACACGTTTCCTACGCGGTGTTTCTAAGCGCCTGTCTTAAGCTTCTATTGCTCCTAAAGTAAAGTATGGCGAGGAGACAGGGAGCTGTAGTTTCATTCCAGCGACTTTAAGAGGAAATTTAAAGGCATCTTTAACGTTAAGTACTGTTGTACCAGCAGAAAGGAGCGAGGTACTCGCACTTAAAAAGAACCGGGAGTCTTTCTAGAAGCCACCACAACTATACAGCAGAGCAATATTTAGGCTCTAACGACACCAGGCCTGAGTCGTAAACTTTGTTACCAGACAGCCATTTTCTTCACTAATTGTGGACGAGGAAGAATAAAAAGAAAGAAACCATATGAAAATGAAAACGATAGACCGCTCCTTCATCTTCATACTTCCTGTCATTCGGAGAGGTTTCTGCTATGCCATCTGGAGATAATTTTCATTCTTTATACCTTACCTAATAGATATGCATAAATGCAAACATACATCATATGCCTTTAATTCTGGAACTAATAGTTATCATCTCCATGCTAGAAATAGAGATTGTTAATTTCTGAAGTGGGTTAGAAACCTTGAAAGAGCCTTATTGTTCGATATTCCACTGGATGTCTTGTCACTGATGCTGCTATTCTCATCTTTAACCGTCATGTGGTCGGAGCGCATCATTTTCGTACCTGGTAACTGCATATGTAATACCTTATTAGTGGGTTTCACTGCCCTCATTCTGGGAAGGGTTGAGCGAAAGTAAATTGACAGACGATTTTCTTATCGACGAATTAAATTGAACACGTGCCTGTAAATTAGTTTATTACTCAAAGAAAACCTAGCTGCTAATATCAGTGACAAGAAGACAACCTGAATTTATCCAGGAGTAATATGAATTTTGACTTCAATTCTGGAGCAACTCACAACTTAACGAGCCAAACCAATTTCACCTGCAGGATCTTCATCAGCCAAATCAATGTTCGTATGAGGTGTTCTCATAGAGTCATGAGCCCAGAGACAACTTCAGCAGTTTTCTCCGGATAGGAAGGTCTTGGGCGACCTTGCGTATTCCATTGTCCCACCGTGGTGGTGATCTTTTTCTAGGGCTTTGATGATATCTTGGACTCCTCTCTGACATCATTTATGTCCACTTGATTTCTTTCCTCCGTGCAATATGGTTGGTGCACTTCCACTTCAAGGAGGCTGTCTTCACCAAGATTTCTTCGATGTCTGTAACTCATGTAATGTCATATGCTCTCTTCTTGTTTTTTCTAGTGAAACTCAGCAATGATATTCCCACAGCTATTTGGGCTAGCGGTTATGGAGCGTCCATAAACCACGTAGCTCCATTTTGGCCTCCTGTGAATTCCCCTCTTCCCTCCTCCCCTCCCTCCCTTCCCTCCACATAGCCCGACGTAACTTTTGCCTGTAAACACCCCCCCCCTCCCCCCACGTAGCACGTAGCTTTTTTCCCTCTTGATTCTAGAAGACATTTTGTACTGTTTTCTATTGTCAGACTAATGTAAATTACATGCGGAGATAATTAAATGAAGGAAATAAATATTCAGAAGCTGTTGTGTGTTCTGTACCTCATTTTAACTGTCAAAAATGATATGAATGGAAACCTACGTGGACTGAATCGGACCTCCCCCCCTCCCCTCCCCCCCACCCCACACACGTAGCGCAGCGTAGCCTACCAGACAACATATCCCCCTTTTTTACCAAGTCACGTAGTTTATGGACGATCCCTTAGTTACTTTTTTTTTCGTAAGTTCATTGAGTTCCAAGGTGTCACAGTAGTAAGTTAGCACAGAAATGATTCCCCTTTTTATACAGATTTGAGGGCATATTGGACCATGAGCTAACAATTCAAGCTTGCTGCGGAGGAACATTTGTTGTATTGTAAGATTTTCTGTTGTATCTTCGTGAAATTGATACATATTTTACATCCAGATATCGATTCGACTGAACTTTTCAGCAAGATAAGATGAAAAATGATACATACCAGCGATATAGAAGCTCTTTTCTCAGGGCTCAAATTTTCATAGAACTACGCTTTCTGTAGAATGTGATCATACTGAAAAGGGATTACATCTACCCGACATTATTTGCTCCGGGAATATTTCTGCGGTTTGAGAGGAACTGAATAGTGTGGAGAAAATCGGATTAGACGGCTTTTACGAGTTCTTTGCAGCGATTCAGCCTTTTATACAGCGAATGGTATATACGATGCCGGAAATAAGTATCGGCGATGTTACTGGGGACTAGAGATGAATGAGCCAGGTAGGCGACTTCATTAGACGGATTACCGCCTTTGCTTTGAGGCCCCTCGCCGACCACTACTCCACGGGGAGCGTGCCTGCTCGGTCCCTCGGGATTACAGGGCGGCCCGAGGGAATGCGTTCAACCTTCAACTGACCCAAACTGGCAGCTCGTTACAGTGCGCATCAAAGGTGGATTCGTTCCTTTCCCATCAACATATAACCACTGTTTCTCGTTTTCCGTAGCTTGCGAATTTACAAGTTATCTGCCAGTTTGTTGTAGATGGCAGGGGTGACCAACCCAAATGATCTTGCGGGCCACTTTGGAAATGCATCTTAACTCCGCGAGCCGCATATAAAATTATATATCTCCATACTAGATTTCTCCTAATATAGATATTATTTGGGAGTGAAAAATTGAAACAAAATGAGTTATTATTATTGTGTTTACTATTATACTTACATGTAAACATAGATATAATATAATAATAATGATGCTAACAATATCTGTCACATATTCGCAAAAAAATATTGTTTTAAAACCAAAATTAATTTTTTCTCATAATTCAATTTTTGAATATATGGATGCACAAATAATGTTTTTTTTTTTTTTTGATACATTGGTATTGACTGTTTTGGCCATAATAAAATAAATATATTTTGGAAAAGTTTGATGAATCTCGCGGGCTGGAAAAAATATACAAGGTGGGTCGCATGCGGCCCGCGGGCCGCTGTTGGCCACCCCTGTTGTAGAGCCTACCACATTAGGGATTAGCGAACTTAAATTTTATTTACTGTCAGCGAAACGTTTAATCTGTACTCTGTATGCTTACAGCACACTTTTGTTTGTGAAATGTGTAATTAGTGAGGTGATAAGGGAGCGTTCATATACTACGTGGCTCCCCTAGACCCCCCCCCCTCCTCCAACGTAGCCTGAGGTAGCTATTAGAAAACATTTTGTACTTTTTTTTCTTAGTAGACTATCATTAAAGCTATTGAGTATATAATGAAGACAACTAATGTTTGCGTTATGTGCTTTTCTATAATTATAAACATTCTGGATGTGACACTAGCCACTCCTGCAAATGATCAACTATTGGGAAAAATCTCTTCGTCAGGTAACATCAAAGATCCTTTTCTTCTTGAGGTGTTGCCATAAAAATTTTCTCCATTATTATTGTTCATTAATTGATAAAATAAAACAAACTATACCTGTCGCGAATAAAAAATTAAGAAGAGAAGCAATTTTTGTTTACTTTTACCAGGGAATGATTCTTTCATCTGCTTAAAAGATTCTAGTAACTCACTGGATAATGAAAACTCGTTGGAAAAATATTTTCGACAAACCTCGTCAAGTCCATTGTGTAGCACTACCTCACAGCACACTTTAAACTTGAAATAACACTTCAGCGAGTACCATAGTTAAAGTTACCCAGAAATTCACTTGATAGAACAAAATTAAAATTATCTTATCAACGAGCGGAATTGTAACACGTGGGCCATCCTAAATCAAAATATAAAAACGATACGGACTGTCACTGCATTGAAAAATCTCCTGTGACATCTACGTATATGCTCTTTTGAGTCTATGTACGTCATGTCCAATCTTTTTCGAATCGTAATGTTGCTTAGTTCAAATGCGCTTGCCGCGTGCAGCCCAGCGCTATGACTTCAAGTCACACGCATGCCCAGCGGATATAATTAAATGACAGAAATATGCATCCGCATGCTGTTGTGTGTTCTATTCCTTATTTTAACTGTGCCAAATAATATGAATGAAGAGCTGCGTGGCTTAGCTCGAAAAACCCACCTCCTTTCCACTTAGCCCAGCGTAGCTTTCTACCCATCCCCCCCCCCCCTTACACCGAGTTTATGGACACTCCCTTACTGGGAACTATGATTTTGTTATAATCCTGTTAGTGACGGTAGTAATATTGGGACTCACAGTGTGTTGTTCTGCACGGATATCGAAACAAAAGGAAGAAAATAGTGCAATTCAATGTTCTAAACGTCTGTTCTTCTGAAAGAAATATCAAGGAGTCACCATCCGTTACCACTGAACACTTTTGTTTTCCAATAATCGAGCTTAAACCTTTTTAGGTACTAAAAAATGAGATTTTGTGTTCGCAGTTCATGGCTGCGAAACCTAATGTGATCTATTTCTTGAGTTTGATCAATACTGAACCTCGTAAGGGCGATTTAAACCAGAAATGCACTGTACAGAGTCTAAAAGTGATAAAATATAAGTTTATTGATTCAAAGCTCTTGCCCGTGTCCCGATCTGGCTGAAATTGACCTGTATTGACCCAGAGGGTTCGATCTACAAAATTTGGAGAACTTATGTTGAGTTTTAATGGAGTTAAAAGTATTAATAAAAACTGTTAAAAACGAAATGAGACGATCTAATTAGAGAGGCAATCAATGGTTGTCCCAGCGCTACTAACTTCTGATCTAGAATATAATAAGGAAATCAGTAACTGTAATCCCTTGATTATAAATACTCTGTTAATGGGAATTGGAAGGATGCACAGATATAGTAAACCGTACGCGGCTGGTGCCGGGAGTTTTCATCTCACACGGAATGTTTCCCCTATCGAATAAACAATGGATAAAATTACCTTACGTGGGGTAATCTGCAACACCCTTTCACTCCCTCAATTTCCCGACGTTCCTAACCATTTAATGTATTTTCTTGAACAGTGCTTTTGATATAATTAAACTCTGCCACCTAGAGTACTTGCTGGTCTGTTCTGATCTGCCTGAAATATAAGCCAGTCCGAGTCATATTACACGACGTTATGAATTTTTTTACCTGGAATATTGTGTAATCAGAACAGACTTCCAGACTTAGCGATCACTTTTGTTAAAGTTATTTTATTAATTATGAATCTCAACTATCTCTCCTGATAGTTTAAAACCGATATAACGGCTACGGAAGTGACCGCTGATTTATAATATGGCATAGTAGTTAATTTCTTTGGAATGTTGTGCAATATCACTGGTTAGCGACTGGCATCCACACCGCTGAGGTCTGTGGTTTTCGCCACCTTAAGAGAGTAGTAACTACTTAGTCACCCCGACAAATTATAGCTATAATCTTAACAGAATATGCAGCAAAATCAGAAAAATATTATATATCAGAAAATTATTTCAGAAAAAAAAAACACACACACACACATATATATATATATGTGTGTGTGTTTTTTTTTCTTTTTTTTAAAGACCAAAACGTTGTTTAAGTTCTAGTTTATAAATGACTACATAACACCAAACAAAAATGATTTCTGAGCAGTGCGTGCTTGTAACTAGGGTTTGTTGCATTAACGCTTTGTGAATAAATTGGGAGCCCTCCCAGTGTTCGTCAAGACAATTACTGTAAGCCGCTTAAAAACAGTAATCAAGAAGGTTGGTACGCCTGAAATTACAGGTGCCGCTGATTCTGATTCCCCTGCAGCAGTGCCTTAATGTTCTGAACCAAGTGGTTTGCTGATGTTAACGAAACAACTCTTAATGATAAACATTTCTCCAGCACCGAGTTCATTACAAAGTCGCATTCACTAGTCCCGTCAGTTACTTTTTGACATTCAGTGACGTATTTAAAAGCCAATCAGCCTACGATAATCTTTACAGGTCTCGTATAGAAATGAATATGTACATAAATTGTGTTAAGCTGGGTGTGTATTGTACTCGTAAGATCAATTATAACCTGGCAGCGAAGAACGGTATAATATTTCGTAGTAGCGAGTTGCAAATCAACTTACAAGTTCAGATGCGCTATTATTGATTTATTCTTATATAAATAACGATATACTCTATCAGTTCTGTTAATGGCGTTAAGGTTCCATGATACCTATCCTTGTAATATGCCAGTTCAAATCTTGTAGCTATTGTCAAGGCAAACTTTCTTTTCGACGTTTACCAACCGGTTTCCGTAATAAAATAGGTGCATTGCGGAATGATTCCCTATTTTCAACCTTAAGTATACTTACTAACACAAATTTTACATTTGTAAGATCGTAATTTTTCACGGTGTTGTATATAAATAAACTACTCTCGGGCTTCCAGCAGTGTAAAGATGTTACATTTGTGGGACGTTTCGAAGGCGTCCTTCTCTGCCTTCATTTCCAACCAAATGTCAATGATTAACTGTTTGTTTAATCAGCCGCTGCCACGGAAACGGTGGAAGACAAAAACCAACACAACTCGATTACGTCATCCACTCTTCTGCTCGTTACCGACGCGAAACTGTTTCAGAATTTTTAATAGCCGGGTTCCAGGCCGCACTGAGTTGATAACCAGTGTCCCTGTTGACTAATAAATCAGTTGATCTTTTTTCTACAGCTTCTGTAATAACGCTGGCCCAAAAATCTTTGACCCGGGATAAAATTGTTGTTTTTTTCAAAATCAAATACAACGACGTAATCGAGTTGTGTTGGTTTTTGTCTTCCACCGTTTCCGTGGCAGCGGCTGAATAAACAAACAGTTAATCATTGACATTTGGTAAAAATGAAGGCAGAGAAGGACGCCTTCGAAACGTCCCACAAATGTAACATCTTTACACGGCTGGAAGTCCGAGAGAAGTTTATTTACAAATTTTACATTGTTCACATTTCAGTTGGAGATTCTTAAGAGGGATTGTTCATCACTGCAGGGTGTTAAATTTTAGAAGAATTTGGAGAAGACAGAAGTTTTTCTTACGATATTTATTTAGTTAGCTTGTAAAGACTGTATATATAACCATCTCAAAAACTACCTATTTCATCAGTGGACTGACAGAGCTGCACAGCGGATCCTGCACAACTCACAGACACACAGGGACAGAGTATGCCATAGGTTTGATCGTTGGTCCAACCATCCATGTTTCGGTTTTTTCATGGGTCTTAGAAATAACTTTGGTGGGTCCTGGAATGCATGGTGGGATACTTTCCGCGTCCCTTGTTACAATTCAATCATCGGCTGTAATCGCCTAATCGCAAACACGTCGAAAGACGAAGATCATACATTCTAAGGACAGAGGATCCCGAGCTACCTTTTGTCCCTATATTCAAAGAATTTTGTAAATCCTCTGATATTCGATTTTATACAATTTTTTGAGGAGGGAAACAAAATTGCAGATAGCTTCCAAACCACCTTCGTGACGGCGACTAAATGTGAAGGCGGCTATTTGAGAAGTTTCCGTTTTGCATGCAGATGGCGTGTCAGGAGCCACCTCCCGCTGCCTCAAAGTCAGCCCATACAATGGACCGCCTCGGCTGGAGGCCGTCGCGAAACACATCTGCTTTTTAATGGCATCGCCCTTTGTGTTCGCTCAGCACCGCCACCACCGGAGTCTCCTCCTGACTCCAAAAAGAAGGAAGACACCGCCGTTAATTCACATTCTATGCGATGATACATTCCCTTTCTATTGACGCAAGCCCGTGAAAAGTTTCATAGTCAAACGGTTTCCCAGGAGGCAAGATGATTAAACGCCTCCCATTATCCGAAGGAATCGTAACGTACCACTCCTACTGCAATATTCTTATCAAAGGATACAAACAACAAATTTCACGTTATGCTTAAAGTGTTGTTTTCTAAAAGATTGTTTCAAATGGAATGGATGCTTTTGAATATTAACTTCACACTATTAGTTTACAAATTTAAAACTTGCAAATCACTTTAATACATTACTCGCAAAGCGAAACTAATTTAATTGATAATGTTCCACAAACACTTATCGTTTTATTTTTATTTGTTTACCTTTAAATTCGTTGATTACAATTTCTTCATACATCTACTAAGCACTAATTTTAATTTTAAATTCTTTCAATGTTTATAATAAACTGCTGAGCACTTCCCTTGGTAATGTATTACAGTCTCTGACTCTCTATATATATATACTATATATAAAATCCATTCCTTCATGCCCGAGATCGAATGCCAGCGTGTGGTCATCGTTTCTACCAATATCCGTTCAAGCAATCATCACCAATATGCTGCATTATACTCTCACAGTACTCTCTTTACCTCCTATTGTCCTTCCAAAGATTCTAAATCCACATCCATCTATAATATCAGTCACCAATTTCCACAAACAAATCTACCTATCCTCCTCTGCCCTCTTCCCTTCCAACTTCCTGCATACGATACCAAAAACGTGGCTCCATACTACACTGGCATAAGCAAGCAACGGTCTGACCAAAGTTTTGAACCAAATTTCTTCACATCACTGTAACAGCCCCTCAGAAACCAAAACACCAATTCAACTTTTATAGAGAAAACTTTGAAAAGACAACCAATTAACTCGGAGAATGCGTAGCTTCTTCCTGAAACACTGTATCAATCAAAAATTTGTCATCATGTTTCAAACAACTGAAAGCCTGAGATCCATTAAATTCCTTTAATTATTGAAGTAATTAGTTCATGGTAATTTAGTCCAGTCTCTGCTCCCCTCACCGACAAAGTACCTCTTCCCACTCGCTTATGCGTCAAATCGTGTACTTATTTATGGTCATCGTCAACTCCTTCCCTTGCACTTTGATCAGAGCCATCTTCTGATCAACACAGTTTTTATGTATACTGATAGTTTGTTGACATAATGTGTATAGTATTCACAGTCTGACCTTGTTTTCTCAATGAATAGTGCATGCCTCCTCATCATAACCACCATACAGATACCATAACCTTATTTAGATGGTGGTTCTGGTTTCGGCACATTTTTTTGCGACTCATCTGCAACCAGACACTGTCAGAACGTCAATAATTGTCTTAGAAGTCACACTGGGATTATTCAGTGAAAGTTCTGACCAATTTTGTGTCGACAAAGCAAAGAACTGCTGATTTCCGAAATCTAACTTTTTAACTTTTTTTCAACACTATTTAAAATTTTTCAGACGGATTCGTTGAGGACGTCGAATATTTCTGCAATTTGTCCAGTTGACTGACTTACATCATCAACAATAAATAAAAAGTAAATAAACGCGCTGCAAATTAACGAGATTTGACTCTCTTGGATGGAACTTTTGAAACCAGTGCCTCATTTTTTTAATTTTATTTCATTTTTTTGCTTACGGCTTTACGGCTTTACGCCTCATCGACGTCGAGGTCATTAGAGCGGAAAAGGCAGAAGGGGGAAGGAATTTGACCATGGCCTTTTGAAGGAAGCATCCCGGCATTCTACTTGACTGATTTGGGGAAACTATGGAAAACATTGCCTCATCATCCGTTCACTTTCCTGTATCTCTGTTCAAGTAGCATTGATATTTCGCATTGCCTATGCACAGACTATGACTGAGATAAACTTATGCAAGAAATATATTCTCTACTCTTTAGGTTGGAAAGAAGTCCAACATCAGAAACTCAATTTGCTGTTAAAAGAAAGTCTACATGCATAAATTTTTTCTCAAGACGAGTGGTTTTCTTGTTACAAACGCAATGCCCACGATATTACGGAAGAGTAAATACAAGAAGGAGAGGTTTAAAGCATGCAAAAGGCTACTTCGTTTACAATAAACTTATATTTATAAACTTAAATAACTCTACAAATCGAAAGCTGATTGGATGCGTTGTTTTTATAAACTATTTCACATACGCGAATCAAGTTCTGACCTGGTGAAATTTTAGGATAAAACTTCTAATTTTTCCTTATTTTTATTGGCATACTTCATCTATGTGTAAAATATCAAAAGAATCTATTTTAGTACTTTTTGTTTAATATACCGAACGGAAAAAAAACACAAAGATTCTCTAAAGTTTTCCACAGTGTTTATTGTGACAGACGACATCACTTTTTGCAACACACGAATAGTTTTTGCAGAAGCTTGGGATCTAATCAAAGGCATTTGTACCATTTTTTTCGAGAAGTCTTCCTTATCGTTTTAAAAAAAAAATTCCTCACCAACCAATCCAAAATTTTCAGTTTTTACCCTTCTGTCAGTGTTAGAGGTCATTCCGGGTAAAAGTTGAATATACCCTACAAATGTTGTGGAATAACATGTTAAATCTACGAATGATATAAACTCAATCTATTTGACAGTTATTTCCATATCCTCAGAAAACCAGTTTTACGTTTTTCGATCCCCAGGGGTGATCTAAGGCCAAACTTTTAAATCTTCTTTGCAACTTAGATCATATAACATCTATGAGTAAAATATGGAAGGAATCTGTGTAATACTTTTTTCTTAGTCTTGGACTAAATAAAAAAAGACGTGGAATCATAATCGCTTCGTCCGATGCTGTTTTTAGCAGATGTTAATACCGTGTTACACCATCAACCTGCAGATGTGGTGCTAATGTTCTCAGCGGTATGCTGAGCGAATCATCGTACAGTTACGAGCTTACCAGCATTTCGTCACAGCGCAGCTGAAGGACGGTAGCGGTTCTTTGTGTGGAACAGTAAACGGCTTTATGACCCAGCGCACTGCTCAAAGGGTTAAAGAGACGGCACAAACACAGAGCTGGACCGCTCTGACAGCTCGTATACATATTCCACATACCCGTTTTTTCACAAGAAAAAAGGCCTGTGTTTTCCCACTTGATAAACAACTTGAATTTTGAGGAAGCAATTCTGTGATTTGTTGATGATTCTGTTAGCAGAACAGTCCGAGGATATTGATAAATTACTGAGTAACTGACACTAGGCTCATTTTATTTTACATAGGAACATCCACATAGCTATGCTTTAAGCAAGGTTTCCGAAAGATTTAGTAGTCCAACTTACTGCAGTAAATATACAACTACTTTGTTACCCGAAATAATGTTAAATTGAAAGGCGAGCATGTAGTCTTAGTCCAGAGTGTTAAATAAGGCTGAAAGGATGACACAAATATAACTTTGAACGCTATTTATTATAGAAACCTAACTTACATCTCGTCTCTTAGCCTCCGTATTAGAATGGGTTGAGGGAGTCACCCGGCACCTGAGCTGAAACACTATTTATACCAGGCACTCTAACTTCATACTTAACACTACCTAAATCATAATCAAACAGATTGAATAACGGTAACACAGTCTAACAATCATAACAAGGCAAACTTGTTAGCAGCTGGAATCATAATCTGTCTTACCTAGTACAGCAGGTGCTATTGTGATAGATCTCGCTGTTAGTAGCTCTAAGACAATTTAGTGTTGTGCCTCCCTCCGCTTTGTTAGTATACTACAACTTCGAAGATTTTCCAGCCGTCATAAATTTGACTGCATTAGTGCTATAAAAATACAAAACTGCTGTGACTGATTATGGGGGAAGGAGTTTAGCTTGATATGATGGTTACGGTTCATTCCAATTTTTGCGATCAATACCCGAGAGTGAGATCTGGTGTAATCAAAGCTAACGATGTTATTCAAGGAGTTACTGTTCATCATGCCATTCCTGCATTTTGATTAATACAACTGGATCTGGTGGGTGAGTGGCTAATTTTCTGGCTTGACAGTCTGGAGGAAGAATGTTTGATTCCTGATACTGATATACAGATTTCTCGAGGTGATTGCCTGAATAATTCCATATGAAACCTCAATACAATCCATGCAAGATTTAGTTTCTGTTCTCTCTATGACTGTATGATTCATACAGCCTACCATCTCCGTCCCCTAAGGTGGGCATTACTGAAGGGCATTGCCTTGGTGCATCTTACGACTGGAGTCAGAACATACTTTTGCTGTTGCAATAAAACAATCCCTTAGACGTATTACCTCCAAGGACACACGAAGTTCTCGCCGAATACAAAGGAAGAGAACCAACACTGTACGTGCCTCCTCTCCGTGCAAAACCAGAGATATTGCTACACCCATCGGATTAGAAATGACTGACAGAGTTCCACAGGAAACAGCTCATTGAAAAAGTAACTACTTGCAATTACAACAGTACATAGAAAGACTGTTGCAGGATTGCTATAACTATAAGCTCAAACCATGATTCTCGATGACAGGAAATTGAATTATGTTGCTCTTTAGTATTGGGCCAACATACACTGATATTGATGTATGAATTAGAAAGAACTTTATAAAACTCTATGTGTGGAGCACAGCACTTTATGGTAGCGAGACATGGACTTTAGGAAAACCGGAAAGAAAGAAAACTGAAGCATTTGAAATGTGGTGCTACAGAAGAATGGTCAAAATTAAGTGGTCAGACAAAGAAAGAAAAGAAATGAACGAGTTTTGGAAATGATGGGTGTGGAAAGAGGTTTGTGGAGGAAGCTTACAGAAAGAAGAGACAGGCTGGTAGGCATATTCTGAGACATGCTGGATTGGTTAATTTGTTGGTGGAGGGAACAGTCGAAGGTAAGAACTGTGAAGGAAGACATAGATTAGAATATATGAAGCAGATAATTCAGGACGTGGGTTGTAAGGGGTATGTAGAGATGACTGTGAAAAAAAAATCTTTTCTTCCTGAGTCATCAATGGTGTTCTAGTTCGTCAGTACAACTGATCGTCGAAGATAGGTGGCGTCCATTAATTACGTGAGCACAAATTGGGGGAGGGCAGGGGTCCGATGAAATTTCACCAAGGATCCACAGAATGTTCTCGTCATTATTTCAAAATTCAAGATATCTCACCAGACCTCAGTCGCCAATGCTCACCAAGAGGAAAGGGAGGGGGGAGGGGGGAAGTCTAACCCCCCTCCCTCCATAATATTGCGCTACTGGACGTTAATGTATTTATTGTATGTCAATGCGGCCCGAAGTCAAAACTCAATAATAATAATAATAATAATAATAAATACGATGCCATATCTAAACATGAGGGTGGTGTAATAACTTGTGTGGCAAAAGTTTGGAACTTGAAAAAAGTAATTCTTATCTGAAGCAAAATATTATAATCCGCAAACTCATCATTGGCTCTAAAGCTGACGTTCAGCCATCATTAAGGAGTCTGGAAGTAGTGTGCCAAAAGACCTTTCTAGAGAAAAGAGAAAGACTTGGCAAGGAAAACGTGAGGCTCTGAAATGAGTGTCGCGAATGGGGGACCCATTCAGAGGCCGAGAGAGAGGAGCCGCCGACTTCAAAGGCGCCGCCGGGCCGACTGCTGTGAAATAGTGTCGCGGGGCGTAGCGCGCAGCGTTATAAAATTGTTTCCAGGAATGCTGCCCAGGAAGCCACAGATGTTCCTCAGCTGCGGAGCAAGGCGTGGCACACGATCCAAGATGTGCCAGCTTCGAGGCGAATAAGAACAAGCAAAGCGTTACTAGCATCAAAGGAATACTATCTTGGAACAGGCACGACGACGGGCGGCCGAAAAATAGCCTTTTGAAATTAAATTAATAGTCCACTATCTCGCAAATCCTACAGCTTGAATTCCAATACAGAAAAAATATTCTGACGCGCATAGGAGAAAAGCATTTTGGAACTTCGCACTCACCAAGAAAAATTATTGAAAGCGACTACCCCGGAAAGCTTACGTGAAGTGAAAGAGACAAAATGTCGTTTCACACGAACATTGAAGTCATATACATTCCCCAATATCTTTTTGTAGCTCCCTCCGCTCAACCAATTTTTCTTATTAAATTGAGATAAGAAATAGTTATTTATGCAGGTTTCGTCAATCGGACTCTTTTCGTGTTCGTAGTCATGGTGATTTCGGACTGTTTTTAAATGAAGAATCTAGACGAGAGTATTCATCACTACTCCACAACTTGTAGTAGAGGCCTATTCCGTTCTGCTGCAGTATGATTGATAACTACGGATAATGACGCAAGATCGCTCTGCTTCATTACCACATCGCGACGCTTACCTTCAAATACACAGGGAAAAGTGAGCCCGTCGATAATATCCACGCCTACAAAAACAACTAGGACGGGTAAGTAGACTAATTGCAACTAAAGTGATGCACGAGGCAAGAGGAATGTGACCTTGAGCCACCGATGCAGAGTGAACGGACTATAAATTTGTAACTTTCTGCGTTCCCAGCTTTGAAAACATGGCCTCCATAACGGTTTACAGTCTAAACATACGTTTCAGAAAGTTCTGTCTGAATCTTGACATAAATAATTTTTTATTTGTCTTGTAATATCCACTATATATAGTCGCATATCAACTCGTGAGACACTAAAAAAGTTGTTACCGCTAACTTTAGCTGACTGGAATAGGAAATAGTCTCAGCATGCTTCCTTGTCATAAGCTTAGACAGTTACAATCAGCAAGACGCCCTTCCACGAATTTGTTGTCTCTGAAGGAAATCTTCGAAACTGCATCTGCTCCCCGGGTTGGGTCCATTCTACTCTATAGGCTTGTCTCTTAACTGGACAGTATGAGAGATCCGATAGCTCATTGTGAAAGCAACATGTTGAAATGCTAGTCCGGAAAAGAATTTTTTTCTCTGGCAATCAACTAGACCCTTGCCTCTGCAAAACTAATATCGTGTTACGTAACGTACACTTCCTCGTTCGCATTCCTGGCCTCGTTACCGCTGAATACATGACAACATGAAACCACGTCACCCGTTGGTTAAGACCATAATAATCTACTACAATTACAATTTCTTGTGATCTTTTTTGGACCTGGTTGACAGAGTTCCTTACCAGCTGCGCAGTTCGCCTGTTTCGTAGCCACCTAGCCTAACCCGGTAATCCTACAAGTATAGTGGACTTACGGTTTAACGTGGCCTCCAAACCACGGAAGCGTTCTGCATACTTCAAGTACACCATTCAAGCTATGCCAGAGATCGGGGCAGGTTTAAGGGCCTTTCAAAGCCACAGCCGAAACCGGGATTCGAACCGGGGACCTTCCAATCACCAGGCGGACGCCTTAACCACTGAGCAACAGACCACTCATACTAATTTACCCCAAACAGATTAGTTTGCTTGCATATGTAAGCCCAGAACCTCTGAATCGAAGACAATCCCATCAAGAGAAAAAAATAAATCTTCGAGAACACATTAGCTAGAATTTTATCGGTGTATCTTTCCTTGTACGTAATTTTTCGACTGCTACATTACCAGCTGGGCCTTCCTTGACCATTTCATACGAAATATGTTACACGTAGCCCACTGATATTCACAGGGATGTAATTCCTCTCCTCTCTCTACATCATCATTTTTAGATTACTAGCTACTGGATGCAGTTAAACAATGGCGGTGGCATATTTGGTTTTTAGTTTTTCTTTTTACAGAAGGTAAAGCCATATTTACACACGTATGTGTTTTACCTGAAACTAATTCTTACTATGTCATTGCCTCTCTCTCATTGTTTGTTTTGATCTCTAATTTAAAATTACAGCTTAATATGATGCCATATCACTCTCGCAATTACATTATTCTTTTTAAATCCATCGCTTTACCAAACGTAGCTTAAAACAATGGACTGTCGCATTACATTGCGCTATGCCATTTTTTAAATAGGGCCTATAACAAACTATCTCTACCTGCAGAACAAGTTTAACAAAGACTAATATAATAGAATGCCAACAAAAAAATCTATACCGGTATCTCCAAAACACTTATTTATATTCACTTTCCTACACGGCGAAACACAAAAGATGCGACGTTTTATCCTCGAACAAGGAATGTGCGTCCATCGTTATATGAGGCTGTCCTCGTGAATAGACGCAAAAATGTTGCCTTCGCTGTGGAATCTTTGTTGGCGTGTTGACGAAGGTGAACATTCTCCGCGGTGTACACTCGTGCCGCAGAGATGCATGCTTTCACATTTGCATACAAGAGCGGCGACTCCTCGACTTGTTAGAATGCGTTGGATTTATACCCACAGCATCCATGGCCAGCCGATCCAATAAAAAAAGAAATTCCAGTATCTGAAATCGAACATAGGCTACACGGGAGGCTCGGTAAGCGCGTCAGTATAACAACAGGCCAGGTACCTTTACTGAAGATAAAGTAAACAGCAATCCAAGTGTAGTTACCAGCACAGCTAATCAGCTAGAACTTAGAGACCGTCCATAAAGTACGTGACTCGGGCTAGGGGAGAGGAGTTGTGTAGAAAGCTACGCTCGGTTACGAGGGAGGGAGGGGGGGATGTTCGGAGCCAAGCCATGTAACTTTTCATTCATATTATTTGTCACTGCTAAAATAAGGAACAGAACATACAATAGCATGTGAATATTTATTTTTATCAAGTAATTGTCTCCGTAAGTAGCTTACTACAGCCTTACAAGAGAAAACAGTACAAAATGACTTCTGGAATCAATAGGGAAAAAAGCTACCTGCCAAGCGAGGGAGGGGGGATATAAAGTCAAAAGCCTCGTGAGGATACGTGGAGGGAGAGGGGTTCACAGGAGGCCAAAATGGGGCTACGTAGTTTATGCAGCCTCCCTTATTTTCTCGTGCTTTCTTACGCACTCTCTAGCCCAATTAATAGATAACAAAATTTACATCCAAAATTCACACGACACAAAAAAAAGAAACACAGAATTGGTAAATAAACCATGTAGCCTGCAGTGTATCTACAAAACACAAAATAATCTTTCGAGTATCCTTTTTGAACATTAGATATTATTACGGAGAGTTCTATTGTTAAATCTAAGTTAATAGTCTCACTTTATTGAGCTGTCCTTATTTAGTATGATTAGTATATGCCTTCTCAGATTTGTATGATTTTTTTTCCTTTTGCTTATAGCTTTCGCCTCGTCGATATAGAGGTCATTAGAGTTGAAAAAGGCTAGTGATAAGGAACGCGAAGGAATTCGGCCATGGGATTTTTAAAGGAAACATCGCGGCATTCGCCTGGAGTGATTTGGGGAAATCATGATAAACCAAAATCTGGATGGCCGGACGGGGATTTGAATCCGATCAGAACATCACTGTTCACCCACCACTCTCGGTCTTAAGTGCTTGATGTTGCGAATCTCACCTATTACTTTTTTGGTTTCGGTTTTCACAATTTGACATTTGTTGGCTCCCAATTGTTATGCTTTAAAAATTCTGTTCCAAAACTCATTAAGTGAATTTTAACGATACACCTTTGCAGTGTTATTTCTGCATGCGCGCTAGTGTTCAGAAATTAGCGTCTCTGTGGGTAGGATAGGACGTCTAACGTCAGTGACAGGTCCCATTCCGTTTATCCCATTGTCTGAAGGCACTGGGGGGGGGGAAAAAAAAACATTTTAATGACTTCTGTGGCGCAATTTACTTCGCTTATCTTATCTCCCTTTACGACCTAAATAAGTCAGCAGGGGTATTATGCCACTGCTCTCTGAATAGAAGGTAGGAGATAGGTATTAGTCGTTACGCACGAAAGATCTGATGTCCTTGCTGGAATGTCTCAAGTCACCTACAGGACTGTATCTGTACGAGTAATGTCACTGAACGACAGAGATTCCGAAATGGATCAATCGAGGCTTATCAAGAAATAAGATTCATGGGAAAAGGGAATTCTACATAAATTCACAGCGCTGGGCAACTCTCCGCGGCTGAAAAGATGTATGCTTCAAAATCTCAATTTTTCTCTGCAGGCGTTGTTCGTTGGTTTGATGCTTTTTCGTGGTATACGCTTTTCGAGTTTATTCAGGCACCACCCGCTAGTGTTCTATTAAAAAAGGTGTTCAGTTACACAATTAGTTTGCTGATGCGTATTAACAAGCTAATAAAGTTCGGTATTGCTGCAGCACTAGTCACAACGCCACCATGGTGGACACGAGGAGGTATTCGAAAGACGATGGGGAAATTTTGAACCTGACTTACCTGCCATTTTACTGTGATTTTTCTAAGGTGTCACTTAAAACTTGGCAAGATACACAAATTCACATATCTCATAGCAATATTGCATTACGTTTATAGGGTACAAAGAATAAACCAACTATATCTCGGGAAACTTGTTTCATCGTACAGTTTTTCATAATTTGCCACTTTCCAAAGCCAAGAATTTTTGTGATAGGATACTTTATTATACTGTATTGTCGTTCACGCAGGTTCGTAATACCGAGCGTGGTGGTGTAACGGTTAGCGTTCTGGCCTCGCATTCGGGAGGACGGCGGTTCGAATCCCCGTCCGGGCATCCAGATTTGGGTTTTCCATGGATTGCCAAATCACTCCAGGCAAATGCCGGGATGCTTCCTTCAAAAGGCCATGGCCGATTTCCTTCCTATTCCTTGCCCCCATCCTTTCCCGTCTCTAAAGACCTCGCTGTTAGAGAGACGTAAAGCAGATAAAAAAAAATGTTCGTAATATTTAAATTGGCCATAATTATAAGGATTTATTAAATAATTTCACGTTTCGCCGCATTGACTTTCTTACACTTTTAAGTATGCGTCGAATCGTAACACAGATATAGTGAGAGCATAGTAATATTATTGAGAATTTTTTTAATGAAATAATACCCGGATAAATGAAAATAAGTTCGGGAAACGGTGATCCTACGGACTGAGTTTCAATTTGTATCCCAACCGGTTCTTATCCAAAACAGTAGTCCTACTGAGCAAAGGAGACCTACAATTTTAAAGCAAATGCGGAATTTCATGTGGAGGTAAAGGACAGCAAAATTAAAAATCCTGTTCTCGATCACTACTCAGGCTTCTTAACCACTGCACTAACAGAGCACTCACTACCCAGTGAGTAGAAACTACTTCATTTCAACGTAGTTGTTAGCTTGAATTCAACCACTTTACTTTGACGGAAGCATGATGGATCAGACCAGTTGTATTGTACTGTACCTTCCTGTCGAGCCGAGAGCCAATATAAATGGTACGGAAACAAGACTTAAGAATGTAAGCATCCCACCTACCGCAGTATGTAAACTGCGAAACTAGCTAAGCCAGTGAAAGGCAAACTAAACAGTTTAGGAGTTGATTTGAGCGGAATCATTTTTCACCTCACAACTCCCTTTAAATTATTCGCGTCACTGTCCAGTTCTGTCCATATTTCCGCACCCGTTTTCCACCGAACGTCTTCGAATTTGAGTGTATCACTTATAAATAGAGCTGAGATAAAAGATTTTGTTTTGAATTAACACAATGTATACATTTTTATTTAAGTTGGAAGGTCGGAGAAAGCGTGAAAACAGTTAATGAGCAATGGAGCGGTGTGGTGGTTCAGTGGTTAAGGCATCTGGCCGGAGAATGAAAGGTGCCCTGCAGGTATCTCTGTCTCCAAAGGCCCTTAACCTGACCTTCACCTCTGGCGTAGCTTGCTGTGTACGTAATATGAATCACGCCAGAACTCTTCCATGGATCGTTTCCCATGTTAAACTGTAGGTCTCCTACACCCGGTAGAATTACCGTCTACGATAAGGGCGGAATACGCAGCCAAAAACCATTATCAGCAGGTCATTGCGACCATACGAGCCCGGGAAACTAAGAATGAATGGCTTTAAACACTTAAAAATTAGATTCAGACTATGCTTCTCGCTTTTAAAGTAAAGAAACAATGTTATTATTAGGGTTTGGATCTTCAAGACCAAAAAAATAGAGAAATATGCAGGCAAATATGACCTTCAAAACGGGTAAATATGTTCTAAATTTACAAAATATGACCAAATATTTGAATTTACTACACACCAAAACATGCTCAATCACACATCATTTATTTTATCTAGTAGCGTCACTTTCACGTAGACAGCATAATTTGCTTCCGTGCACTCATGGCACCTTTGGGAAATTAAATTTTAAATCATTTTATTGAAGTCACTTTAATTTCACGTAGTTTACAGAAAAGAACTCTTTCGTCTGTACTAAAATACTCCTCTTCAAATTCCCTTATGTAACTCTGTTACTTCGCTCTTTCAGAAATTTTCTTTTCACCATGTCGGTACTCACTGATCCACTGCAGATTTAAAACTGACTGAGGATTATTTTTAAAAGTACTTCATTAACACTGACTGACTTATCTATAGAGGCATGCCGCTGCTGGATTATCGAGATTAAAAGACGGACTGAACAATAACGTTTAGGGAGTGACAATTATGTATAACTTTAATTCTTGACTGGTAAATTCTGATCAGTTCGGTGAAATTAGTTTGGTTTTTCCTCCAATGTACAATAGAAGTACTGTTCATGAATAATTATCTTCATTTTTTCTCATTTATAATTAGTGAATTCCCAGTACTATTAAAAATTTACCATGTTTTTCTAAAAAAAATATGACCATATGGCCATAAATATTATCTTAATATGACAAAAACTACGGAAATGGCCTAAATATGCATTTGTATGCTATATAAAATACACTTAAATACAATCAGAAACGTTCAATCAGTGTTTTACTCAGCGTTACAGCTCACAAGGAATGTAGGAAAATAATATGACTTGTACTAAAGATCCGAACCCTAGTTATTACTCCAGGGGCTCAGACAAAAGGAACGGAATAAGATGTCGGCTGTAGCCATTGTGGGAATCTGGAGAGGTATCGGAGGCTCGCCAGATGGCCTTCTGCAGCTATCCAGAGGGCGCCAGAGCGTCAAGTCACAGCCACAAAAAAAGAGACTCTCTCCCCTACAGACCTCAGTTACTTTGCCTCGCAGGATTGACCTGAAACTATGGATCATAAGGTATGAGCTGAGTTTCGATCACATCTAACCTTGTTAACAATTTCTCTCCCTCACACTATTAATGTCTTCACAGTTTCGTCAGACTAATACCAATAAACACTTCGTAGAAGGCAAGCTGATTAAATCCATCTGCCTTCACATTGCTCAGCCATCCTTACTTAGAAAACTACATGGGATACAATGGAATCAGCTGGTACGTGCGGTAAAACTGACGCCTGATTCAAGTTCAGATGTTGGTGTTGGCTCTGCTGCTTGGCTGTTTCTATTTATTGAGCTTACAAAAGCCGTAGAGTTAACTGAATGGGCGAGAGGGAACGCTCCGAGTTGATGCAGATTGAAATTCCCGTCCAGCCATCCAGATTTCGGTTCTCAATGGTGTCCGGAAATCGTTCGAGGTGAATGTCGGGATAGATTACTCTAAAAGCAGTGGAAAATTGCTTCCCATTCAATGCCTCCAGTCTTCTCCCGTCTCTAATGATTTCGATGTAGACGAGCCTGAAAAGATATGTGAAAAGTTTTGATAAATGAAACTTCAGTCAACTCGACTGTGAGCTTAATGACATAACCCCTGTGCTAGGGCAATCGTAGTTTTTTATTTGTGGGACGGCCACTAAGATTTCGTGTTTTGAGGAACATGCGGAACAGTTATTTAGAGAAAGGCCACAATTGCATTATTTCGGTTCGCATGTTACGTTCCCTAATGAATGGTCATCAACAGCAAAGATGACTAAGGGGGGAAAAAAAATCTTGAAATTTGTTGCAGCTCACTATACAGTTTTACCTCTCGTTTCTGTAAAAAATCTATTAGCGGCCTTTAAATTAATTACAAAGAGATCCATATTTCGTGGTGACACATTGTGGTTGAGAATTCACATTGTATCAATTGTCAGTTCATGAACTCCGGAAAAAGGTTTTATTTTTTAATAATTAGCATGTAATTGACAAATAAATGCGATTTTAAATGAAAACTTATATTATTTCGTTTGTGCAGTTAGAGGTAAATAGATACTTTGAGACGGATATAATAGGGCCTATAAATAACGTGGTTTTGTATACTTTGAATAGAACATAAATACTATACTAGAAGCAATTATTTCTGCTTCTAGTTAATTTATAGAGAAAGTTATATAGTGTTAAAAAAAAAGACCTTGAACGTTATGGACATAGTTTTTTTTTTTAAATGCATCATTTTCCTTAAATTACTTTTCAAATATATATATATATATTTCACTGGTTTTTTTATTGTCATCTTCTGTCTTTCTTTTGCGTTGTTGCAGCCTTTATCTTCCCTTCTCGATTATGTTTATCACATTCCATTTCACAACAACACATTTAACATCGTTGCTGATTTTCCACGACAGAAATGAGTTAATTAAAACATACAAGTCAGCAGTAATGATGGATTGAACATAACACATCACTTCTCTCATAATCTATTTATAAGAAAAAAGATTACAAGTAAAACAAGAAAACAAATAAGTGATGCGGCAGACTTTTTAAAATTAAGTTTTATGGAAAGTTATTTTGCAGGTTAATTTAAGGTTTTCCAAGCTTTCGGAAATATGTCTCAAAACAAAGAATGATTTCAATCATAGAAACCTGGTTATTGGGCATTTAGCTGAATTAAAGTCGTTGACTAACAATCTTTTTGCACAGAAATATTTATTTGCGTTTACCCCTTGTGGAATATAATCAGTGATAATAATTTATTTGGTGTACATATAGTCAGCAATGTGGCAAAGCTTCATGGGCTGTTGTACAAATTCACTATACTTACAGTCTTAGGAAGAGTAGTGACGTGTTGGTCAAGAACAGCACATGTTGTCGTACAAAATTTAGCTCTATTTCCATACAGGATTCCACCAAAGTTACTTGGTATTTGATTTGGCTGTATGCGGCTGCTATACAAATTCTGCCTATGTGTGGTTTTTTTGGGGGGGGGGGGGGACGGGAATCACTGTTTTCCCAACTTACTGTTTTACTAGTAATTGTTGATATTTGCTATGACATTCCTTCAATACAACGCAATAACTATCAAAATCACACGCAGTGAAAGATATTTGAGCACACCATAATACAGATATAGCAATAGTTTAAAACACCTTAATTTGCACCGCTGCAAATGCATTAACAGAATGATTCCAAAGATTTAACAAAAAAAATAAAAAAATAGTCTGTGTGTAATTATACGAAAAAGAAATGTTGTTTTGTGGACACCAGTTCGGAAACTTGAAATCCGACAGGAGTAACTTTTGATAAAGCACTCCGGCCATCCTGATCTGGGTTTTCCATAGTTATCCCGGATCCCTCCAGGTGAATGCTGTGATGGTTCCTCACAACAGCTCATGAGCGCCTCCTACCATATCTCGCATATCCCTTCCAAACCATTATCCTTTCGGATAGGTGCATTACACCCTCCGCCACACACTTTTAGTGAATCGTAGAGTAATAATAATAATAAATTTTTATGTTTTTGAGACAGCAGTTCTGACGTTGACAAACATGTAACCGATACTACTAATCGTGAGATTGTAAGTTAAATGTAAATATATAATGTACAAAACATAAAGTAAGTTTTTCACACCAACAATATGTACAGTAGATTCTCAATTTATAGCTGGTATGTTGCTCCACATAGTAGGCCTGGAAATATATATTTCGATACAAAATAGTTGTTAGTAGAAGACTTTAATTGAAATAAACCATTTGCAATGAGTGTTTTAGAGAACTCGTATTTTGTGATATGTTTGGAGGTTTTTTTTCACAGTTGATTTTATAATGTAAAACTTCGAACGAAAAGAAAGTGTGGAACGAAACTTCAACAAAAACTGCAGTGCGTGAGAATCCATTTACAAGATTCCGGCTTGTAGACATTCTCCCCAGCCTAACTGCCCATACAATAAAAGTGGAACCAGATTAAGTGGTGCGCGTTGATTATCCCGGTAGAATGTCAGGTTATAAAATTGAAATGTCAGACTGCAGAAGGCCGACGGGTGGAGACCCATATAGTGTAGTGGTCCGGTCGGGCTCGTTAAGGCCTGACAAGGGGACAATCCGGCCGTTAGGATTCAGGCAGGACTGCGAGTCACCGTGCAGGTAGACGAGACAGCCGCCTCGTAAAGACGAGATACAATCGAGAAGAGAAGGGACCTCGAAAAACACCGCACACCAGCACAAACGAAACAGCACGAACGAAGTTAGTACGTACGTCGTAACCTGCCTAAAACGTCTTACCCTATTCTGGAGAGCTAAACATCTAATCGAATTCAAGACGAATAACGACTATAGTTTCTTATATCGATATTCGATTTAATTTAGTTTAAATACACCGGTTTCTTCTCGTTACATAGCAATTGCTGAAAATATTACATATTCTAATTTGGAAAATAAAACGGGGCTGCTTAAATTAATGAATAACCTTGAATAGCCAATAAATACATTTGTAGAATATGAGAGACAAAAAATCAATGTGACGAACTGAGTTAGCATAGGCTGAATATTAATATGGGACAAACATATTTAAAAGCAAAATGTAAGATCACTGTTAGACACATCTGAATTGAAAACGAGAGATCCTGAGTATTTTACAGTTATTTCATCATGAAATCAGCTCCTAGCATAATCTTGAGAAAAAAATTTTGAAGTCGTAGAAACTAGTCTCATGTTTTACTCATGTCAGAGGCACCATTGGTGGTGTCTTGGTGGTGAAAGCGTTAGTGTTCTCAGTGTTGTTCGATCTATTTGCTATCCTACATATAGCCTCCTTTTATTATACTGTAACATTATCTCAGGATAATGCGTCCACATAGTTCTTCGATATCAACAAAGTCATTTTTAATGACTTGGGTACAATGCTATGTTTTCAGTTTACATTCACACGATCATGTATTTCAGCTTGATGCCTGTGTCACTTTTAAAATACGATCTATTTACACTTTTCTAACATACAAGCTTTGTTTTATAATAATGCTTTAAAACCGATTGTGTTGTTAACTTTATACTACGTATTCATGCGGATGAGTTGTAATCACAGGACGCACCTGGTGCTTGGACAAGGTTTTCTAACAACTGAAGGACTTCCGAATTAAGGCGTCACAAACGCTCGCCAATAGTTTTCTAAGGGAAACAGAGTATTACCTAGAGATCCAAGGCATAGCCTTGCCTTCATAAATTAAAACGTCTCCTAAAAGTGGTTGAACCGGAAATAACCACTGGCATCGAAATGCAGAAGGCAATAGGAAAAAAAATCGGGTATTAGATTTGGAAATGCTGAAGACGAATTGACAGAAGAGGAAACAGAGCCCGAAGTCTGCATAGTGCAGAAATAAAGAGAAATTAAAGACGAAGACGGACTGAATTCACATATGAACTGATAGAGCTACTGCTTTTAATAGAAGGACGTTTAGGATTTCTATTGGAGAGCAATTAACACATGCTGAACATCTGTAAACATGGTAGAGATTAGTACAGGTACTAAACAACCACGCGTGTTCAAGTATACGCATCCGTTTCGCAAGTCAATTGTGATTAAAAATTAGATCTAAAACGAAGATACAGTTAAGAAGAGCGAGGAGAATATTATGTTTATAGACGACTGCGATTTTTACAAAGAGGTGGAAATATAGGAGAGTGAAGGATTTTTGTTAAGAACTAACCTGTTACAATTTTGTGAAAAATGCCAAACGTTCGTAACGAATTATCTCATAAGCATAAAAGATAATTAACATTTATAACAAAGACGACAAACAATTCAAAAACAAATTTTTGTGTTGGCATCCTCGGGCATAGTGACGCCAACTATAAGCAGACAGTTAAAATACAGGAGAACCAGAAACCAATAGCAATGAAATTAACTGAAAGAGGGCAAACTAAACCAAGCAGAATGGCTGCCGAAATTTCAGATTGTAAAATAAACAACGTGCCTAAACCAGTAATCATTAACCAAGATGACCGCGAAAGCCTGAAAAATCATTAAACCAAGATACAAGTAATTTGAAATTGGAGTTGCATAGCCTGTCAAAATGAGACAAAGGTAAATTTCGAAAAAATTCTGCTCACAATTAGGTAAACCAATGTAAAGACATTATTAAAACAAATAAAGAAAAATTGGGACTAGGGGGGAAAAAAATCTGGAAATCTTTGAATCACAGAGGAATTATTATAACTGATGGATTAGAAATAAGAGCAAGAAGTGCTCAGGATGAGTGAAGAAAATAACAGTAATCTTTCTTTATTAATGATATAAATTGAAAATGTAAGGAAGACAAGGAAAGATAACAGCAAATAAAGTAAAAAGATATTCCGAAAGAAACAATTGTTATTTGCATGTGCCACATTTAGTGAGAACGAACAAAATATTGGCGAAGTTAAAAGAAGAAGTTTTATCACTATACGTACTAGTAATAAACAGAGTTCAGATGGTTTGAAATATATAGAGAAACTGTAT
This sequence comes from Vandiemenella viatica, assembly GCA_031002005.1. Classification (NCBI taxonomy): domain Eukaryota; kingdom Metazoa; phylum Arthropoda; class Insecta; order Orthoptera; family Morabidae; genus Vandiemenella; species Vandiemenella viatica. The sequence continues at coordinate 215,429,767 of JARYHS010009186.1, read as the reverse complement.
CTCAGGGACATTTCAACCATACTGTGCTGGAAATGAAGAAGTTACTTACATAGAGTAAGTCAACGATTGAACAGTCAAATTAGTGTACTAAATCATCCAGTAAAAGTGCTTTACCGAGGAAAAGGTGAAAGAATGTCGAACAGGTAGATTGTCATGATATCTGCACTGAAAGGCTTTCTCTGTTTTTTGTTCTCTGCGTGCGCAATTTTGATCACAGGCATCACTAGGTGATGATTGGAGGAAAACACAGAATGTATGTTATGGAGTTTGGAGAGAAGGTGTAATTTCTTTTTTAACCGAACAGGATTAGAACGTATATACTCATGGAATTGCTATCATTGGAAAGTTGTTACAGTTATTATTTAATAGCACGTTACAAATAAAACAGTAATCTATATTTCTATTAGCATGACAATTCACAGAGTGTCAACGAAACATACCGTTTTTTTTGTTTTCACTGGACGAACTTTGTGCTTTTGGCGTTGTTTGGTGCCTCGTTAGAGAGGAGTTGTGTACTCTGGAGGGCAAGCCGCACTGTCTCAACATACAGAGTACCTGTGAACCGGAGGCCCATAAAAAACAAAGTGGTAGCTACCGACCTGGCTCGTGCCACTGTACAAACATGCAGGGCCCGTGTTTGCCCTGTAACAGAATCTCATCTGCCTGGTGCGGCCATCATCTCTCACTATATTCGCTACAGTTTCTCAGACACCACTCGCTTACCTCTGGTTGGCTTCTAACAGGTTATTGTGCATGAGTAATCTTTGAGGGCACTTCACTGTTTTCGTTTTTTAAAAAAAAAATAGATATAAAAAAATACTGCCGTGGGAATCATTTGAAAGTGTTAGAAGTTGATAAACTACTTTTGTTCAGCAATCACAGATCAAGAATTGTTTGCAATGGTGTTCCTTGTACAGGTGAGTATCAGGTAACTTACAAGTCTCGCAGCAAGTGTCAGAGCAGTGGTCCGAAACCTTGTTCCATACGCGGCACACCATAGATTATCCATGACTCAGCACGGCTCTCCACTGTAAAGTCAACTTCTTTCAGGCGTATGGATAGCTGAAATCAGCAGGTTGCATAAAATTGAAAATCAGGCACTTCTGTATTTCTATTGAAGTAAGTACGTAATTTTACTCACACCTTCACGTGATACATGTGCTATTTAGGTGCACACAGGTAGCTGATCCGTGGAGGAATCACAATGCAAGTTTCTTTTGTTTATTGACAGATTTGAGTCTTTTTCTCATTGATGTCAGTCAGTGTCGAGAAGCCCAGTTGCCATAAATATGTGCTTGAAAATGGCAATAACTCATTAACTACCATCTGGGCTTATTCTCCTTAAACTAAAATGTATCTCAATGAGAAGTTCTAACTTCAGTGTTCTGTCTGGTTTTATTATGCAAGTTCCTTTTGTGTGTTAATTGGAAGATGTTCAAATTCTGAACGAATGGATCACAAATCCAGTCGAAATCTTCGCGGCACTCCGGTTGCGGATCACAATGTTAGAGGATGGTAGTCCCAACAGATAGAATAAGTCTAATCATGATTCGGAAGGACAATACCAATCAATGTCTGGTGAAAAGCTGCAGTGGCGGATACACTGATAAATGCAGAGTTAATTCAGAGTAAGAATTCCAAGTATTATGATAACTACCAGCAGTGGCCGCATGTCGGATGAACTTTAGTATGTTTGTTTCTCTGAACGTAAAAATAGGATAAAATGTTGTAGAAGAATTAAGCGAATTCTGCTATTTAGGAAGTAAAGTTACAGCTGATGGTTGAAGAAAAAATTATATCAAAAGTGGAAAAGCTGGAGAAAATAAACTCTTACGTACTGTGATTTACGACTCATAGGGAGCCTTTTTAAGCTGTATGTGTTAAGCACACAACACTTATGAAAGTGAAGCTTGGATTTTAGGAATAGCGCAAGGAAAGAAAACTGAATCATTTGAAATCGTATGTTGGCATAGAAGGGAGTTGAAAATTAAGTAGGCAGATAAACCTTTTAGGAAAAAGCTGGACGAAGAAAGAAGTTTGCGGAAGAGTCTTACAGAAAGAAAAGGAGAGGGGAACACATTTTAAGACATGTATGATTGGTTAATTTGTTAGTGGGTTGACTAGTTGCAGGGAAGGACTGTACAGGACTAATATTGCGAACATATGCAGTAGATGACTGAGAATATAAGTTGTGATGTTAATGTTGAGGTGAAAAGATGAGCTCCGGACAGGAAAAGATGGATGATTGGATCAAATCTGTTGAGAGATTAAAGACGGGGAAATAAATTCCGACCCGGCCGTGCCAGCCCAACTCTCGCGTCCTGGACTGCGCTCCTCACGCCGGCCAGCAGACACAACCTGAAGATGCTGACGCGTTACGCCGTCGAAAATTCGTTCATCCACGATCAAGTGATCCGGCCGCATGCCCGCGAGATCTTCAAGCAACTTCGCTCTTCACAATCAAAATGTCTTGTAGTATTGCGTATCGTTTGAGAATTAATCGGAGGCCTGGGACAAGAAAAATGTGTTGTGTACGCAGGACAAAGAATATTTCTATACCATACATGGCATTCTGAACGACGCAAAAATGACAGGGATAGGAATTATCTTCTTGAGGAACTGAACTGAACGTAATTCCGATGGAGCCCATGCTCCGGTGGCAATTTCCCAAGTAATCCATTTAACCCTTTCTTTATTGTTATTATTAACTTACATAGTTTGACTGTGAATTCTCCCATCTATCTATTTGTGCCAGTAACGAATATTCATTTTAAATTCCTGAACCGTTTTTGGTAAATTATTCATCACTCGCTTTGGTAATTTATTCCATTCCGAGACACCCTTACCCACAAAAGAAAATGTTGTAGCATAGTGATCTCCGAAAATATATGGCATCTCGTGGAAATATCCCCTTCCCTCTCCGGTGATAAGAAAAAGATGTTACGTGAGGTGAAATAGTGTGGGGGGTGGGGGGGGGTCCGGAGAAATCTCACCAAACCAGCAAGGGGGGGGGGGGAGGGGGGTCAACGGAAATCTCACGTGAGGTTTTGTAAATTTTTTATGGACCAGATCTCACCAGAGAGGGAGGGGGGGGGTTGTAGGACTAGATCTCACGAATTCTCACCAGAGGAGAGGGGGAGGGTCGGGAAATCCGGAAAACACCTCACGTAATTTATGGATGCCCCCTTCCTGCCAGCGATTCAAATTTTATTTAGTACAATCTCGAATATTTGAAACTCGTAATCTGCGAAGTTAAATCTAACTGTTATTCGTGATAAGTTCAGTAATATAGTGAACATCGCGTTCTGAGGCAGAAATAACAGCTCATCATCTCCAGCTCCGTTATTCCATTAAGTGCAGAGTACACTGACATCAAGATCCAACGGTCAACACAGCACGATACAGTTACCACACAATTTGTGCTCGCCGTGTTAGTTAAGAGTCCAAAGTGATTCACGAATTTGTTGAAGAAACAGAAATAATACCGCAGTCTGCTAACGAGTTTCTGCAGTGTCATTAGCTGTAAGTTCCGTAGCCCTCTACAGAACTTCACTGAATACAACGTCGGGTCACCATGCAGTGACATTCACCGAGTAGAATAAAACTATTGCCTTGTTGGAGTTTTGTGGATAAAAGTTTTTGATATAATTTCGATGTTCCCCGGGTCCAATGCGAACTGTAATGGGAAGTGTTTCACACGTTCTACCTGGGAAGCTCAGTATTCTGAACGTCGCAGATAGTTAGTTACCAGGTAGGTGTGTTAAGTAGAGATTGTGAAACACATCCCCACGCAGTTTCGGTTCTTGATGAGACCGAAACTTCGGCATTTAACAGTAGGAGAATGGAAACTATTTATTTCGGCAGCGAAAGCCTTTAGATTGCAAGCTTGGACGTGTTTCAAATTTCTGCGCTAACTCAGAACGATTGAAATTATTTCCCCTTTCCCTTCAAACGACTGTCTCTAGAGATGATAGATGATGAAATAATTTCGTTAACTATCTTCACGCATAATACTGAAATTAAGCCTAATCCAAAGTTGAACAATATTTAAAAGCTATTACAAAATCATTAATCTTTATACCTGTGAGTAAACCACAACTTTTTCTTATTACTAACTGTCTGCGCTGAAGGACAGTAGATTCAGCAGGTTTCATGACTTTTAAAGTACCCATTTTAGTTGTCGAAGAAACTTTTTAACTTACGTCTTTACGCCTTTCGACGTCGAAGTCATTAGAGGCGGGATGGAGTGGGGACCAGGAACGGAACGGAATTCGGACTGAAGGAAGCACCCCGGCATTGGCCCGGAGTGATTTCTGGAAACTATAGAAAACCCAAATCTGAAAGCCGGGACGGGAATTCGATTCTTCGTCGTTCCGAATGCGACGCCAGAGCGCTGACAGCTCACCCACCACGTTCGGTCGAAGAAACTTATTTTATCACAGCCGAAACGATTTTGTAGCTAGTTTAAAAAAATTCATGCGATTCTCAGATTTCAATGAATGTAGGCAAATTTACTGAGCAGCTGAGCATGATTGATAAGAACTAGTAATTTTAAAATTTTCACCTAGTCATTTTGATCTACCGTTATTTATTGGAGATGTATTTTTTTTAACTGCTTTACGTCTCTCAACAGCGAGGTCTTTAGAGACGGGAAAGGAATGGGAAGGAATTCGGCCATGACCTTTTGAAGGAAGCATCCCGGCATTTGGCTGGAGTGATTTGGGAAACCATGGAAAACCCAAATCTGGATGCCCGGACGGGGATTCGAACCGCCGTCCTCCCGAATGCGAGGCCAGAACGCTAGCCGTTATACCGCCACGCTCGGTTTGGAGATGTACTTTCAAGAATTGTAGTATTGTTTTAAAATAATACTGAATATATACATTTTATGAAATGGTACAAAATTTGTTTAAATTATGATTATGCAAAACTAAAAGCAAAACAAAGATCATGAAGTGCAACAGAAACAACTAAAATAAACACAAGAACAATAGCAGAGGGGATAAAAGAAGCAACAGAGTTAATATTACATACAATGGCTGAGGCAAGGACGTTATAAAATACATGATAACATTAAACAGTTTTATTTAAAAACAGGACTACTTCGTATCAAGCATTGATCCCAGAATAACTTTCTGGGGTTACATGTTTGTTTTACAGCGCTTTTTGACGAGATGAACTTCTACGGTGAGTAGATCAGCAGAAATAAAAATAGAAGCTACTGCTACTGAATGTTGAAAACTGAAGGGACGATGGAACTCAGTATGAAAGAACACTGAATGTTGAATAAAGAAGTTTAAGAATGGTTACTTACTAAAGTTTAGATTGATACCACCTTCAAACATTTTGCATGCCTTGGCTCTGAGCTCCACCTAGAATGCTTGGCTTTCTACTGTCTTGAACTCTGCTTGCCCGCTAACGTTTAATCAGCTGTTGAGCGAGAAGCCAAACACACTCGTCAGCATGTGCTCTCGGAGGAGGTGGATGACTCCTCATGGCTGTTTGCTGTTGGATGCTGGAGGCAGTTTGCTTCGAAGATTTCAAAATAATTCATCACTGACGTGTCATTGAGACTATTGCAGACACGTAGCAACGGCAGATATAAGGTAAAAACGAATATAGTGCCTCCCTGACTGAATAAAACCTGTCTCTCCATACAGCTGAAGAAATTATTTGCTGGCATTCTGCTCTGATAAGCGTAGGAGAACCTCAATACTTCTTCCTACACCTTCCTTACGAATATCCTGTACCTTCCAGTAATTCGTTTGGTGAATTTTTCCAAAATTATTTTAAACAAGTTATGTTTTCTCTGTTCTGTTATTAACGTCCTCATTCGATCCAAGATGCAAAATGACTGTTCTGCGATAATTTGTTTATATTATATCAATATCTATACAAACATACCTACTTACCAATACAGAGCTATAACACATTAATAAGCAACAAAAATTGCATGCACGGATATTTGCTACACGTTGTATTTAAAATTCAAGCAATACGCGATACTGACGATCGCCATATCTAATTAAAATTACATCTCAGGTTCGGCGACATCGCAGTTCACTACAGTGTTTTAACGAAAACTTGTATGAATCGCTAATTCAGCTATCTATGACCATATAACTTAGCACACTAAGATGAATATACGATTCTAAGAAAAATACGAAAATACGAATAAAACGAAATGGAACTTCATATAGAGAGCATTTAATTCGTATATTTTGAACAACGAAGAAGTGGGTTTAATTGCTGCCACTGTTAAGAATATAGTAACTCGATGTGAAAACAAATTGTAGAAACTTAACATAGTTTGTCGCTAGTGTTACAGCTTAAAGAAATAAGTTAGCTGGGAAGTCAGAACGAACCTTACAGCACGTGTATCACTAGTGGCAATCACTCAGACATTTCTTATTTTATTTATTTTTTTGTTTTGCTTATGACTTTACGCCTTGTCGAAGTCATTAGAGGCGTGAAAGGATTTGGGAGGGGGGGGTAAGGAACGGAAGGAATTCGGCGATGTCTGTTTAAAGGAATCAATCCGGCATTCGCCTGGAGTGATTTGGGGAAACCTTGGAAAACCAAAATTTGGATACCTGGACGGGGATTCGAACCAGCGTCCTCCCGAAGGTGAGACCAGAGCGTTACCTGTCATCCACCACGCTCGTTCACTCAGTATTATGACGCTATATGAAGAAATGCTTCTTTCTCAGTTTATTAAATCTGTTCGATAACAAATGAGTAACCCGTTCAGAAATATACGAGACGTAGGAATATCCGTTTCAGTCCTTCAGTGACAATTCTAATAAAGGGATTGATTATATGGGACCGAGTACCCTATCTGCTAAGTTTGTTCAGTACTCCACAGAACTTAAATTCAGAATAGGTATCAAAAGCTGTTATAATGAGTGTATTCAAAACTAGGTAGCCATCAAAACTAGGTTGATATTGAGGTTAGTTACTTTTGCATCGCATTCCAGAATAATTCCAAAATATTTCTACGTTAGTCGATGAAAACCGAAAAACAGTCTCATTTCATTGCTAATATTTTAAAACAGAGAAATGTAAGCACGAATGTACTAGCCTATTGAGACGACATTAGCATAATGACCTACAAGAAGTGGTGTTAATGGAAGAAACTAAGCACGTGAACCGAAGGGACGAATTCTCGATGGATACAGAACTGTTAGATTTGATTCCTCAGCTGGTACAGGAAAGCCTGAAAGATGGGGTAAATTCCAAGATCACATTTTTGGAGCTATGTAGAAATTATGCTTGCATCCTCCAAGATAGCATACAACAACAGAGTCAGTGAAATAAGAGGTCATTTATTTGAATGATAATAACCATTCACACCCACCTGGCCAGATAAGTTGCTTAAACTTAAGAAAGCAATGTGGTGCAATAGTCGCTGTATAGACACAGTATATCCTCCTTTGTACCGCTACTCTATGGCTCTGCGAATGAGCCTTTTCATGCCTCTCATACAACCTGCGTTTGTCTCCCATGTTCTACTTTCATTCCGACCACGTCCTTCCACGTGAAACGCGATCGTCCTTTTGTACTTACGCCTCTCCAGTCAGTATTTGTTATCATTCCATAAACCAGTAATACCATGGGAGAATAGGTACGCGACTGGAACAAGCTGCCCGAAATCCATGGGTAACAGAAGAAAGTTTGGAGTTGATAGATCAGAGGAGAAAGCGCAAAAATGCTCAGGATGAAGTAGAAAGAGAGCAATACAGAGAATGTAGAAATCAAATAAATAGGAAATGTAAAGAACCAAAAGAAAGATGGCTGCGAGAAAATGTGAAGTAATAGAAAAGGAAATGGTCGTAGATAAAGTAGAGGTGGCATTTAGGAAGATCAAACAGAATATTGGAGGAATGAAGAAAAGAGGTATAAACATTAAAGCTGCCAATAGGAAACCTCTTCTAAGCTCAGAAGATAGAGCTAGCCTATGGAAGGAATACATAGAGCAACTGTATGATGGAGACGATTTTAACAATAGTGTATTGGAAAAAGAAGTTTATGACTTAGGTAATCCTGTTTTGAGGACAGAATTTGATAGAGCTTTCAATGATTTGAACTCAAATAAGGCAGTTGGAATTGATGAGATTCCTGCATAAATTCTGAAATCCCTACGAGAAGAAGTAATCCAAAGAATATTCAAACCTATATCAAAAAGTTATGAAACAGGAGAGATGACATTGATTTAAATAAAAGTGTCATATTCACACTTTCGACGAAAGCACAAGCTGACAGATGTGGGATTTCCCTGACCAGAATAATATACAGAAGAATGGAAAGTGTAGTAGAAGGGATAGTAGGTGAATGTCAGTTTGGGTTTAGGAAAAACCGCGGCACAAGAGAAGCGATTCTGGCTTTAAGATTAATACTTGAAGGGCGGATCAAGAAAAACAAAGATACTTTTATGACATTTGTTGATTTAGAAAAAGCTTTTGATAATATCAGATGGGAGAAGATGTTCAAAATTTTAGAGCAGTTGGGTCTAAAATACGATTAAAGAAGAATACTTTATAATCTTTATAAGAATCAAATAGCTGTAATAAAAGTAGAGGATCATGAGAGACACGCATCAATTAAAAAGGGTAATATTCAACTTGTATGTAGAAGAAGCAATAAAGAAAGTGAAAGAAAGATTTGAATGTGGCATAAGTGTTCAGGGAGAAAAAATCATTATGCTACGATTTGCTGATGACATTGTCTTGTTAGCAGAGCAGGTTTAGGATATCGAGAAGTTATTGGATATCATGAACAAAATACTGAAGGATGATTTTAGATTAAATATAAACCATAACCAGACAAAAGGGATGAAATTAAACAGAAATGATACCAATAATAGCAGATTAAATATAGAAATAGGGCCGGATGCGATGGAAGAACTTAGTGAATTTTTCTACTTAGGAAGTAAAATTACAACTGATGGCCGAAGCAGGAATGATGTTAAAAGCAAAAAATCGCTAGCGAAAAGCGCCTTCATGGAAAAGAGCAATTCTTTAGTTTCAAATATAGATCTAGGACTCAGGAAGAACTTTTTAAAACTCTATGTGTGGAGCACAGCACTTTATGTCAGCGAAGCTTGGATTTTGGGAATACCAAAAAGAAAAATTGAAGCATTTGAAATGTGGTGCTGTAGAAGGATGCTGAAAATTAAGTGGAAGGATAAAGTACGAAACAATGAGTTTTGAAAATGATGGGTGAGGAAAGAAGTTTGTAGAAGAGTCTTACAGAAAGAGGAGACAGGTTGGATTGATTGCTTGTTAGTGGAGGGAACAGTCGCAGGTAAGAGCTGCAGAGGAAAATATATGAAGCAGATAATTGAGGACGTGGGTTGTAAGGGGTATGTTGAGATGAAAAAGTTAGAGCAAGATAGGAAGGGATGGAGGATTGTATCAAACCAGTCGAGAGACTGACGAAAGGAAAAATTTTTTTATAAAAAATGAAACCGTTATTTTACCGTTCATTCTCTCAAATTTTGTATTAAGCTTCTAACAAAGTTCGTCTCAGTTGTCTTGATTTTGTTCAGTTTATTCTCTTTCATCCATATCTCACAACTACAGGACATGATTGGTATCTACTAAGTCCGACGGGTAACTTAATCTACTTTCAAGTTGCTTTCACTTTTAGTATGGACTCAGGCACACGTCAATAAAATCTTCTTTTGGTTAAGTTCTGCTGGCATGTTGTATCACGCATTTCAAAGCCCTCCACCTATTAGATAGATTGATGATAGGACATACCAGGAAATAACGAAACCTTTGGATCATTTTGATGATACAGGACCCGGATTATGAATATCAGATAAAGAAGTTGGAGGTGATCCATAATACGGCAACTATATTCCTTTAAGAAAACTGACATACATCACAATTAGAAGCCGATTTGCCAATACATTGTGTTGCACGTCAATGGAAGAAAGGAGGATGATACGTTTAAGAGACACATTAGTGATGAGAATTGAGTGCTGAACAAGAAATCAGGATAATCAGCCTTTTTTATTTATTTTTAAAAAAAATAGTTGAGATCATTAAAGCTAAAAGAGAATTCAAGGTTATGACCTTCTGCCATATTTTATACATGTTAATATTATACGAATAGGTGGGTTATTAAACATTTCTCCTTGTTTTAAGCTACCCAACTATTTTGGTGCCGGTCCTGGCTAGCGCGCTGGCCTCGCATTGCAAGGGCCGCCGGTTCGAGTCTGGCCTCGGGCATGGGTGGTTTTAATAAGTGTTGTGTTCGTCTTGTGTTGTCCTCACTGTAGTGTTCACAATATCATAGTGAATTTCTGATACAGCAGTTGCAACGTAAACAAATTGGAGCTGGCTAAATAGTCAAAAAGATAGAAGGTATTATTTAAAAAAATAAAATAAAAAAAACACACTATTTTGGCCTCTTAGTTACCGTCCTTGTTATAGGATATTTGAGGCGGGCTTAAATTTTGATTTGATTGTCTAGTAAAAATTTTACTATTAGAGGCTCGACTCGCTGATCCTCGGTCTAGAAGGAAAATGAAACAGCAGTTTTTATATTTTTTTTGGGGGGGGGGGAGAAGTAATTAGAGGCGGGCAAGGAACGAGAAGGATTCGGCCATGTCCTTTCAAAGGAACCATCCCGACATTCGCCTGGCGTGATTTGAGGAAACCATGGAAAACCCAAATTTGGATGGGCAAACGAGGATTGGAACTCGCATCCTCCCGAAAGCAAGGCAAGCGCTGTACCTTTCAACCACCACGCTCGGTGTGCTGACAGCATTACAGGGTTTACTCGTAATTACAGCCTCTCCAATTACGGTGTATACAAACAACACCACACGAGGGCGATAAGGAGAGTAAGGTGTTTACGTTCCGCGAAGATAAGGCTCCTCTGTTGCCTCAGCCGAATGCGGACGTCGGCACATTGGCAGCGGAGTGCGGAAGTCCAGCAGCCCCCTCCGCGGAAGAGGTCCTTGTGGGGCCGTTACATAATTGCGTGGTGGTGGCGCGGGAGACGTGGCAACTGCGGCGGAGGCGGAGCCAGCGGGCCCGTGCGCTGTCAGCCGCCGAGGCACAACTCAATCGCGCCGCGGCAGCCGGACCCAGCGGACCCGAGCACTGTGCGTCATGTGACTGCTGCCTCCACCGACTCACAGGTCAGTACAAGGCTCCAGTGTTCATTGCCTTCACCTGCCGAATGATGTAGCCTAACAACTTGTTGCTTGAAACAACTTTTACTGCCAGGCGAGAATTATGCAGCCGATTCGTGTGGTCCTAGACTGTGTCAGCTTCCATCATGGGCATCGAGAGTGAAACAGCTTCCATCAAAACATTGATGTTAATCTTTTATGAAACACATCAAAAGTTCTAACGTAGCTATCGGAAATCATGTGTTGGAGAAACCGACTGTGTTCTTCAGATAGCTCAATGGCAAATTATACTGGAAGAAGTTTTAAAACATCCTATATTTTGTCTCCTACTAGTCAGTTCTTCTTGGAATGTGAATGACCCTCTATAAAATCCGACGGATCTATCCTAGCTAGAAAATCATTACCCCTATCTTTCAGGCTGGTTGCGCTTGCTTTCTAAAGTTCGTGGTCCGATCCCGTGTTCAAAGCCCGGTAGGGACAGAGTAGTGACTAATCATATGCCGCGGTTCGAATTCCATGCTAAACTATGGGTACCAGAGGAAGGGAAATGGCCATCAAAATGGCTTAGTATGCCTTATTCGGGAGGATCCAAGCAGCCATCGGGTTGTGGACTGTGTTAGTTTTTTTATTCTCTAAATGTCCCCTTAAAAGTTAAATATAAGAACCGTATTGCTCATGGGTGCAGTGTTAACACTGATTCAGCAATCATGTTTAGTAACATATGTTTTTAGTGTTCCTAGAACGTATTTCATCACATCAACATATGTTTCCAAAACGTGCTATATTGTTCGGTCCCAAATTTTCTTGGTGATAGTTCACCAAGATAAAATCGAGTACGAAAAAAACTGACAGAACCGTAGTTTTTTCTAGAACCATGGCCAGCTTAGAGATGCCATTTGTGATTCTTCATTTTTTCCAAGAGCGTTCTGACCTATTTTTATTTTAATTTTTCCGTGATTTGATTCGTAATAACACTAAGGATGTGAACGATATCTTTCTGTGTTGTAAGATGTGTACCAAATTTGTCGATACGTTTATCCCAGATACAACAAACTTACTGCCGCAGAGATGCCTATAAACTGATGTAAAGATTTTTGTTAATTATTGGTGGTCACACACCTGTTGACTATAACCGCATGGTCGGTCGTCTTAGGTAGGCTTAGAGATTAACTTCATAGCAGTTCAAAATTTGCTTTTCAAGCTACTCTAATTGCTGTCACGTTGTTTACATTGTCAGTATGATGTAGAGGCAAAAATATCATAAATTTTGCTTTGTTTATTGAATTTTAAGGTCATTATACTCCGTGTTATCTCCAGTCACTGACATTTCACTCAATACTTTATTTAGAGCTTGAACAAGTGCTTTAACGTTCTAGATTAGAATTTGTTCAGAGAATACTTTACATAAAATAATATTGTTAGAATGTGTTCAGAGTACATATTACAAAAAATAATATTCAAAACACAAAAATCCTTTTCCGTTTATGCTTTGCCGAATGCCACCTACTATAGACTGTCTAACAAACTTCTTCCTAAAAAAACTGAAAGTAAATTCCAACTTATTCCGTGCAGGTCAATCTATGGCTTCAACTGTTGTAGTGTACTTAATTTAATAATTCAGTTAACAATCGATATAACAAAACAGAAATGTATGCATCAACAAGTAAATGTTTTTCGTTAACTTCACATTAATTCATTAAGTATTATAAACGGCTACCATCAAATTCGGAAAGGCACTTGTTGAGCCAGAAGTAATAGCTAAAACACATTAGTAATCATCCAGTGTCCAAAAATTTAGTAGCGCAAATAACGAGAAATAACCAAAGGCAGCATGCGTACATGGCAAAACACTTAAAACTTATTCGTGTGTGCAGTTTACTATTAGAAATTGCTGAAGCTGCTATAGTGAAACATAACAACTAGTTATGACGCTCTATTGGTTCCACATCCTTGAATATTTTATTAATTATGTTTAAGATAGAAGCAACGATAAAATTAGGGAAATTAGATTCCTTGTGTCGGCTTCTCTTAAGATATTAGGCTTCAAAAGACTGGAAGCGCTTCAATATTTCCGATGAAATTACCATCCACTGACAGGCTTTAATATCATAAAGTCCGACACGCTTTGCCATGTGTTAAAAGCTCCTTTCTACACATGTTCAGAAGTAATACTTTTATTCATATTTCGGTCACTCGACTGAAATACTTCAATAGTTCTTCCTATATAATGCTAAATTTTTGATTTCAACATAAACATTAGAGCAGAATTCCAACGTAGTAAATATAATGTTTATTAGCATGACGTAAAACGGCTGTTGACAAATAGTACATTTGTTGGTGGTGATCTAAGATTGTGTTTCACATTATGGTAGTGTTTTTTGTATTCTGCTGTGCTAACGGTTCGTTTTGTGGATTTATTTCTACTGTTACGCGTGAGAAATAAGGAAACTTTATATTTGCTATTCAGGATTAATAATCTGTTTGAAACTTTGTGAGCAGATTCTATATTAGGAGCGTTGTCTTCTAGCTAGTCAAATCCATTGTGTAACCAACATTTTTTGAAGACTGAACATAAAAAAAATGCATAAAGATTCATGTTTGCTGCATTCTTGTTATGTCAAGTGCTCTGAACTTCAACAAAAATAATTTTTAATTCCAATCGAAATGCTGCACAGTGAAAGAAACGGTTTATTATAAAAAGATTTGAAAAAATACTTTTTACTTTATTTACAGGAATCCAGTTATGCTTTTCAGAAATCCACTAGCAATAAACACGTTGTGCAGCTTGCTTTTATGGGGGTGGTTTGAAGATAAGTCTAAAAATTCTGCAATTTTTAATTTCAGTTGATCTGTCGCATAATGAAAGAAATCATTTCTTGTTAATAAGATTTGGAATAAATGCTTTTCAGTTTTTCAACCGGAATTCAGACTTCCTTTGCTATATTCAGTACCAAGTTGATTCCAAGATAAGTCTCAAAAGTCTGGATGCATTAGTTAATATTTGACAGCAATCTTAATCAACAAATACAGATGTAACTAAAACACATAACACGATGATCCAACCTTGTATTTCTGGATGTATATTGCAAGCCGTCATCTTGGAAGTACATACATAACACTTTCATTGAATGACTTAAAATAAGTTTAATTTCTCTGACATAGACTCAGACTGAGGTTTCATGTAACGTCGTTTAGTTAATTACATACACCAATGACGCGTTCGCCGACAAAAGCTCCATACATAACACCGTATAATTTCCTTCCTCGTATCTTCAAAATCATTATTTACAGCGGCATAAAGAAAATACAGTGAGATAAATACACATAAAGCAGGCAATTTTTCCGGTGCTAAATATGGTGACGGTCTTCATGTATTTTTTTTTAGGAAAAATGGCTTGAGGAATATCTACATGTGCTGCTAAAAACAATTCCAAATTACTCTACTATTGTGAAACAAAAGATATATTTAAAATTAAAAGGCAGGAACTCCACATGCAGGTACTTCGATAAATATTTTATAATGAGACTTTTATTTTGTTTGCTTGGAAGTCAACATTAACTTGCTGCTTACAGGCTTTTCAGAAATGAATGAAACACGTACAATCGTATTTTGTTTTAAATGGGTGCAACCAGAAGATGTTACTTATTCATATTAGTGGGAATAAATACTTAAAAAAAATTTTAAGCTGAAATTTACTTTGCTACTCCCTAAGCAAGACTTGACCAGTACTGCTATTCTTCCAGCTCTAATATGATTATACAGCTGGGAATAGTTTTGGGGTCAACGCTTTTAGATACAGATTGCCGTGCATGAGAATAGTAAGGTGAGGTTTAAAATTTGAAGAGATTCTTGTGAAATATTATAGTTGAAAGATAAACTTTAACGTGTCTATTCATTCTGCAGATTTCACGGTTACTAAGGTCATATTTACCCAGTTCTCTGCTGTTTGTTTCAATGCCTTGAAGCTTTCCACCTCTGCCTCTTCTCCCCCCGAAAAAAAAATTACCTCCGCCTTCAGAGATGGAAGAAATATCTGTGATTCAGTAGGAAGTCTGCATATTTTCGTGGGACTCTTACAGCACAATGACTAAAATACAGTGTTAAACGACATCGGTTCGAAACCAGCCAGAGGTGTAGCGGATTTTTAGGGAAGTGTTATATCCGTTTTATAACGTGCTACTTCATCGCAGTTAACGTATTCGTAGACAAGGTTGTAGTCTATCCCCGTTAATATTCAACTTGTACGTAGAACAAGCAATAAAGAAAGACAAAGAAAAATTACCGTGTGGCATAAGTGTTCAAGGAGAAAAAATCAGTATGCTACGATTTGCTGATGACATTGTTTTGTTAGCAGAAAGGGCTAAAGATATTGAGGAGTTACTGAATGGCATGAACAAAATACTGAAGGAAGATTTTGCACTGAATATAAATCAAAGCAAGACAAAAGTGATGAAATGTAACAGAAGAAAATACCAATACTAGTAGACTAAATATAAAAATAAGATCGGATGCAATAGGAGAAGTAAGTGAATTCTGTTACTTGGAAAGCAAAATTACAACCGATGGCCGAAGCAGGAATGATGTTAAAAGCAGAATAGCACTAGTAAAAAGAAGAATGGAAATGATGGGTGAGGAAAGAGGTTTGTGGAGGAAGCTTACAGAAAGAAGAGATACGCTGGTAGGTCATATTTTGAAACATGCTGGATTGGTTAATTTGTTGGTGGAAGGAACAATCGAAGGTAAGAATTGTGGTGGAAGACAGAGATTAGATAATTGAGGACGTGGGTTGTGAGGGGTATGTAGAGATGAAGAGGTTGGCACAAGATAGGAAGGGAAGGAGGATTGCATCAAACCAGTCATAAGTCTGACGACAGCAAAAAATAAAAAAAATAAAAATAAAAAATAAAAAGTACTGATATAGTACACAGAACAGGGAAAAGCTCTCATTGGTATACACTGACAGAAAAAAAAAAGAACTTTTTTTACACTTGGCTGTGTGACCTTGTAGCTGAGTTTGGTATGAATTTATAAAATAAATGCTGACCTTGTAGCAGAGTTCGGTATGAAAAATAAAAAATAAATGCAAATCATTCAACATATTTTTACGTTTTTTTTAACTTACATTTTTTTAAGGGCGTTGCATATAAAAGCTGTAAAAAAATTTCGGAGTAGTAGATGAACATTTGAGATTTCAGTGGCGGTTGCTTCCAAATTCAATCTCCTTAATATGACTAATGTCTTAGCTACGTCCGAGCACGCTGTCCGGCTTCACGCAGTTCGAGGCACCTGCCCAGGGAGCACATTCCTCTTCCACGAATTAATATTGTTTCTCGGCTGCGCAAGGACACGTGGCTCTTTTATGCGTCATTTTTTTGCTGCCGTGGGTAGCGGCGGAGGCAGGTAAACGTCCCCCGAGTCCCTTCGCATTGAGCGAAGCAGGTCTGCGGGCCCTCTGTAAATCAAGCAGACACTTTTACGGCAGCGATCCATTAGAGAGAGTTCCAGCAATCTGCAGTACTCGCGTTGCAGCCTCGAAACAGACACTTGTCACTTTATTTGCTAGGTGCGAGAATTACCCCATATGTGACCGCAAAGACAAAAAAATCCCTGCCCCATGCAGGTTAGCGCTGGAAAGGGGGGGGGGGGAGTGTTTACGACGTTGAAGTTATGACCGGATCCCACGAAAAATCCTCAAATACCAACCCCGAGGCAGGAGAGATGTAGGAAGACCAACAAGAAGATGGATAGAGACCGTAACGGGTCAGCGGGCGTAACTCTGAATAAGAAAATGCAGACTAACTTATGATGTGGTGCAATGTTATTATCGTGTGTTGTTTCTTGCTGCCCTGTTCTCCTTGTTTAATAAGCTATCTCACGACTCCTCGTCATAACATTCTTTATCTACTCGTCTGTTCAACTACTATATCTGAGCGTTGCAATCCTACAGCACTTCAATGTTGTAACTTGTTGCTTGTACGTTGACAATCGTGTCTGTCTTCTGGACCCTTTCAGACGAACTGAAAAGGGAACATCCATAAATTACGTGAGGTGAAATAGGGGGGGGGGTCCGGCGAAATCTCACCAGATCTCACCAGGGGAGGAGGGGGGGTCTACGGAAATCTCACGTGAGATTTTGTGAAAAATTTGGGGACAGTAGAGCCAAAAAAAGTCTACAATTTGCGCCAAAGTCGATTTTAGGAGGGTATGTCGTCAAAAAATTAGGGTGTGACCTAAAAAAAAAAGTCTACAAAAGTTTCCAGGGCGATTTGTAGGGGGGGTTCTCACAGACCAGATCTCACCAGAGGGGGGGGGGGCGGCCAGATCTCATGAAGTCTCACCAGGGGGGAGTCCAGAAATCCGGAAAAACACCTCACGTAATTTGTGGATGCCCCCAAAGGTAGAATGAGGAGTTTTCATTATTTGATCCATTCACCTACTCACTACTCTTCTACGCCATCTACTGCCTTCATCCTTTCCTTGATGTATTTCTCTATTTATTTTTCCATCGAGTCCACAAAATTGTACGCAGGAAGGCAGGCGTTGGAGATTATAATAAACACATTCATTCTTTGGTTTTATCCATATAGTGCGAGAACTCTGAGCCAACTTCGAATTTCAAAGTGTGGCGATGAGTTTTGTATTAATACTGCTGGGGTTCTACGTGTTGCAACCAGGCGCGCTGTTATTTATCACTATCTGTTGCCCGCAGCATCTATCACGTGGTCAGGTGATGTAGGGACCTCTCTCTTAAACCGAATACTTCACCGATAACACATCGGCTACGGAAAAAATAAAATAATAATAATAATAATACGATGCCGCTCGATCAATGAAATCGCAGTAAACCTTTCTACTGCCAGAAATAACTAAATGCGACTAGTAGTTTTTGCATGAATCGCGTTCAATTAAAAATGGATACCAATATCTGGAAATTTTTATCTCCAACTTTAGCTTTCCGATTTCACATCAAATGAAACATAACATATTTTACCTCCGTAGTTTTTAAAATTATTTTCTGGCATAAAGTTTGCGAAACTGTATATCTAAAAAAAAAACTTAGTTACCGACAGCTCTCAAAGTTGGAAATAAACATTCTGAAGATTCTCTTCATAAGTATAAGAAGCAAGTGGTTCGTTTTGTTTAAGGGTATTTTTTAATTATTGTTTCGGCATCGTTCATAACCTTTTCTATCTCTAACAATCTGTGTGCGTCGAGCTTTACTTACAGTGCTTTAAAAAACAAACGATCATAATACACATAAATGCAGGGCTGACTTCATCATTCCACATGCATTGAGACGAAAACAAACATGTTTCACTCGTCTAAAGGGACCTCCGACAATTCAAGTTCTGCTTTCGGTTTGTGATTTTATGTGGTTCTCTCTATTTTCTTTAACTCAAGATACATTTCTGCGTCAGAGGTTCTGTAATATTGAGAAAGGGTGATGTTTCTGTCCAATACGTAAACACGATGTCACAACATTTAGTACATATTTTATGCAGATTCCTTTAGAAATACTTACTGTACTGTTCTTCCATATCTAAAAGTTCAGTACCCTTGAAGATTCTTCTTTTCTCTTTCATTACACGTAGTTTTCAGCATCTGATGACTTGAAAAACACGACAGAAGTGGTATTTAGTTCGTTGTTTGTTTTTGGATTTGTTAGACGCGGCTTTTCACTGAAATAGTAGACTATATGGTCCCTGATATCCAAAATAGAGTCAATGTTCTTGTATATGACTAAAGCATATCTCGTACGACCTGCGTGCCATTTGAATCTAATGCGTCTTGCAATCCCTGATGACAGTTTTAGACAGTGCGTATCCTCGATAGTATCACTACTTTTCATGTTTGGCTGTTTAAAAAAAAAAAAATATGGGCGACAGAGGATTGGGGGCAAAGAATGGTCTTTTAAAGGAATCATCCTGACATTCATCTGCAGTGGTTTCTGGTAACCATGAAGAAACGAAACCTGGCTGGCCGGACAGAGATTTGAACCCGTGTCCTCTCTCACTCCAGGCCCGATCTTCACCACTCACTTACTCTCAGTATGGAATACAAGTGTGGACTGATAATTAACTTGGTTTGATGTCAAAGAGGTCAAATTAAGTCATGAAACGTATTTTATTTTTCCACAAAGTCCCCTCGAAGTTCAACACACTTGCTCCAATGTTTCTCCAGCTTCGCGATTTCGTCGTGGAAATATATTTCTTCAAGACCCTCAAAATACTCGTTTACGTTCTATATTACGGCATTATTTAAGCTAAATTTGTGTCCAGCTAGGAAAATTTTTGAGTTTTGGGAACAGATGGCAATCCTAGAAAGCGGATGAACAGGGTGAATGCGACGCGGTTTGTATTAAGCGGCGCATGGTTAGGGGTTATACAAGACCTTCTCTTTGGCCATTCCCGAATGTTTTTCGCAATCGCTGACTTCAGTCTCTCCAAAATGATGCGTGGCATTCTCCAGTCATTGTTTTTCGATTCTCCAAATAGATAAACAAGAGAATCCCTTGTGCATCTCAGAAAACTGAAGCTTTCACCTATCCAGCGAATGGAAAGCATTTCGATTTCCTCGGAACCGATTCGCCTTATGTAGTCCACTGTTTTGTAGCAATAGATCCATGTTTCGACCACAGTTGCAATAGTCGTTTGGATGTCTGTGGCGTGTGGTAACTTCTTCGCTTTCATTCGTTTCTAAGTCAGAACAATGTCATGGGTATTGTAGATGATTTATGTCCACACAGCTGTTTTTTGGAGCTACAGGACGTGGTGCAACTTTAAGGTTTTTCCCCAGAAACGAATTGTTTCATAAGAATGACATGCTTCACTCTATGCAGGCAAAATCCTCATAAGAATTTACTTTGCTATTTTGCTTTTCAGTAAAAAAAAATTGAATTACCCCCCCCCCCCTCCGAGTCCCTGTTGTTTTAACCAACTGTAAAACAAGGAATACGCATCAACAATAACCTTGGACCAACGATTATGAGCACATATACAGGTGGCGCTCTTCCTTCTATTAGTATGCGAACCAACTTACTTATCACTCCAACCTCGTACCAGCTGATGTGAGTGAACTACTCTACTTTCTTGACGCCGTATCTCTGAATAAGGCTCAGGTAAACAAAACGTGCAGTCGTTCTCACTATGACATCGGAAGGGTGAGTACATGGGAGAACGGAACGCTACTCGGGGCGTAACCACTCCTCCGGCCAGTAGTGAGTAAGAAATGTAAATAATGATAATGTAGCGAAGGAAAATGTTGACAGCGTGACGAATGCGGTGAAGATGGTACCGCTAAAGGCAGCGCCGTAAAGGTGTCTGCAGCATATTTGTCTGTCGCGCCTGTACCTCTTGATTTGTGACTGGCTTCCGGTTGTGACTGGAATGCCGGGAGTACATCACGCTGGGCACATTTAACCCTCCAGTTGAGCGTGACAGGTCCTGGCTTATGTTCGTACAAGCTACTCAGCCACACAGAGCGTCGGGGGGGGGGGGGGGGGGTTCAACCGCAAATTTTATTTAGACTTTACTACCAGGACATCAACGTGTATTTGGTCGATAAATAACTTCGTGGCATTTCTCTCTTTGACACACATGGAAAAATGTGTTATCTTGAAATCGAAGGGGTACCTTCCAAAATTTTTGGATAGAGACTGGTGAAAGGAATCGAATTAAGGAAGAGTAAATGTCTCAGCAGTGCCGGAGCTAGACGGGAGGGGGAGGGGGGGGGGCAGGGCGCAAAACCGGGGCGCTTTTCCAGGATGGCAAAATCATGTTCAAAGGGGCGCCAATCTCACAGATTTTTACCCCGGCTCGGAAAATTTCTATTTCGCCACTGTTCATCAGTAAGGTTTTTAGTAACGATTCCTAACATTTCCTTTCATCAAGTTCACTGAAGGGAATCTTCGTTGATTAAAGCGATAATTAAATTTTCATCAGAACCTGGTGGTCAACCCTAGTGTTTTGTATGTCTCTTGAATCGAAATGACCTTCTTTTATAAAAGCATACTGTTGCAGTGTTTTTTTTTTTTATGTCTTTACGCCTCGTCGACGTCGAGGTTATTACAGGGGACGAAGGACTGAGGACAAGGACCAGGAAGGAATTCCACAATAGACAATTGAAGACATCATCTAGGCATACGCCTGGAGTAATTTCAGGAAACCATCGAAACAGAAATCTGGAATGGTCGGACAGGGATTAAAACCTGCATCCTCCCCGAATGCGAGGTCAGAGCGTTAGTGTTCATACACAACATTTGGAGATGCCGACCCCGGCAGCGTAGGGGATAGCGTGCTAGTCTCGCGTTGCAGGGGTCACCGGTTCGAGTCCGGCCTCGGGCATGGATGGTATTAATTAAGTGTTGTGTTTTTCTTGTGTCATCTATACCACGGAGAATCTATAATACACTGAGTGATACAATAGATACTAGCAAACTACAAAATTACATAGTGCTGGCTGTATGGCCTCGTAGCCAATCGCCAATTTTTTTATTTTTTTTTTTATTTAAAAAAAAAAAAGGAGACCTGTTTTCCTTATAAACGGAAAGAATGCTTGGAATTGCCTTCTCTGCTACACTCTGTTATACTCAACAACAACAAATATGTTTTAAGTGTTCTTATTTCATTTATGATCCTGCACCTTTTTTTAGCTCATCGATAACATTTATATATATATACACGTAAACCGTATATATCTGTTCCAGAAAAACTTCTGAGCAGATTTCGATGGTGTTTCATCATTTTAAAGCTTAGGATGAGAATTGAATCGTTTGGTATGTCTTATGTTTCATCGTTAGATCACGCCGGAGCAGTAAATAAAATTCTGAAGGTATAGCGTAAAACTCCAAAGATCGATACCACCTGCTTAGTTATGTTGCATACCTAATACTACGTAAAAAATAACCAGATTGCCGCATCTTCCGGTTCCTTCCTTAAATTTGGGTTTTGAATTTTTTAAACCGCATAGGTGGCGGTATTGAATTCGAAGAGAAAACTAAATAAAGAGGAAAACATGGAAATTAATAATTACGAAATAAACGCCAGATAACATCATTGCTATGGAAGATACCTCAGGCAACGAAGCTACAATCTCTAACTACTAGCAGAACCTATGCACATTTACTGCTTTTTACGTGAGGGTGAGCCTTTCATGTTATCAATAAAATAATTTCGGATACTTCATATTCAACTGTACAGGTACAGAATAGATTTTAATTTTGAGCTGCAGCGCCAGATGAAGTAGCATAATGATAAAATTTTCAGCTCCAGTGGCAGATGAGGTTACATAATAAAACACGCCTGATGTTTTGTACTGTGAAAACTCAGTCAAAATCGTTTCAGCAGTTTTCAGATAACATTGGATTGATCGTAAAATAAAAGTGGCTAAAGCCTTAAGGCATACGTTTAATTTTAACTTTGACCCCAAGTTTTAAAATTCTGAAAATCTGTTTAAAATATGTTTTTTTTTCTGTGATATGCGGGAACAGACAGACACATTACAAATATATTTTTATGCATGTGGTATGTATTAATGCGCGTACGATACATATTTCGATTTTCGAGCCTCAAAATTAGCATGTTGTATTAGGCTGAAATGTAGCTTCGACCTAAATGAAAACTGACATACGGTATTGTATCAAAGCATCCAACCCATGCCTTTCTTGGAACTGTGCGGTAAATCAACGTTTAGTTTGGTAATGAAAATGGCTGGTACCAAATCAATGAATGCTTCGGGCGAATAAAAAAAAGTCCATCCCACCCCTTTCTGGGTAGGATGCGGTGGATCTAGGTTGGTTTTAATTCCGGAAAGGGCTGGAGTGAATTTAATGAAATTTGGTATACATGTTTCTCACTGAGTGAATAAAATAGTACACGGGCAAGTCAACCCCAACTACACCGTGCAATGCAGGACACACTGCTACTGCACGATGAAATGTGAGACGAATTCACATCCACAACATTTTTGTGACAGAAGACAAAATAGTACCAACACCGGAATGTTGTAAAATGACAAAAACAAACAGTACTATGTTACACAACAGTTTAATACATCGAATTTTGTATTATTTAGACAAGACAATACAGGAAACCAAGTAATTTCGATTTGCAGTTTTCGAGGATGGAAAGTTGTGTAGGGTATATATATTTCAACTCGCAGAGGAAATGAATCAGGTTAGAACCCTCATCATCTACATAGTTTTGTTTCAATTCTATTGCAGAAAAGGTCATCCTATCGCCTGAATTGCTTGTCGAAATAAGGTAGTGGGATTTTAAATTTCATATTCCTCAACTCTGATTCAGCGTGAAACTAGCATAAAGTCTGTCTCCTTAATGTGGAAAGTCATATGCGGGCAGTTGAATTCAAAATGAAACGTATGAAAATCTCCTACGATCTATAGCTTCTTAGATACGTTTTATGGTTCGGTCTTATTCATGCTGTTGATTGTATTTCGCAGCCGCTTTTCGCTGAGTGATCTGTTCGTGCCCTGTGGACGCAGGTCTTTGTCCGTGCCTCGGAACTGTTTCCTGTCGTTTTGCTCGCTGACTCGCGTGTTCGTGCCTTTTGTTTTGCCTGCCAGCTGTAAGCACAGGCGTTTTCGCACCTGCTGGATCACGAGCCAGTTGGTAATTAACAGAGGTTGTTACATAGACTGCGGTTGAAACGGTTCTCATCGCTGAATGTGTGACTCCAGTGAGTAATGAAATATAATACAAGGTCACGAACAGATGTAAGACAAAGAAGGCAACTGAAGTTAAATAAACAAAATATCGTTTTATGCCTTTATACCACAGCGATTTGATTTTTTTTATGGCTGATGTTACAAGTAACATCATATTAGGGCAAATGTAGGTGGGTGCAGGATAGGGGGAAGATGAGTGTGTAGGGAAATTGCCACCCGAGCGTGTGCTCCATTGCAATTAAATTAAATTAAATTGAAATAATACGGATAGCAATTAAAAATCAAAGCGGTAATCTATGCACGTAATTATCCAAATGGAACAAATCCAACCATAACATACTTGATTTTTTCCGTAATAAATCTTAATGCCTCTTGTGAATTTGTCTTAGGTAACATCTCTTACTCGTTACATAGTAGCGGTAATTTATTTTCATATTTAACGTGTAGAAAATAGTTTTGGATACCAGTATTCATATATATATATATATATGTCTTTACTTATGGCTTTACGCCTAGTCGACGGCTAAGGTCATTAGAGACGGGATGGGACTGGGACAAGGAACGGGAAGGAATCCGGCCATGCCCTTTTTGAAGGAATCATCCCGGCATTCGCCTGGAGTGATTTCGGGAAACCAGGGAAAACCCTAATCTGGATGCTCGGACGGGGATTCGACCCCGCGTCCTCCCGAATGCGAGGCCAGAACGTTAACCGTTCACCCACCACGCTCGGTCGTATTCATATAAAGATATACTGAATTTGTAGTGATTTTTAATTAAATAGGAATGAATGTCTTTAAAAGTAAACTAATTCTCAAAATTTAATCAAATCCAATACTTAAAAAAGGAACAGATAAAGATACCGACCCACAAAAATAGGGTATTTATTAGCTATTATCAGAACCTTTCACAGGACGATATGATATGAAGCCAATTAAAAAACTAAGAAGAATCCTTTTTTTGATTCAAACGAAAATGTTTTTTTAGCATTTGGTTATTACTTTACTTTTTCTCATAAATTAATGATTAACTGCCTTTCCGACATACTTTTAGAGGCCTGTGGAATTACGGAGTAATATTTATCGGATTCTAGTAAATATGTGTTGAGTAGCTACCAGAAACGTCTCATAAAGCCACTTGTCCAGAAATACTGTTTATCAGAATTCTGTACTCTTCCCCGTAAAACCCCTAATCAGATTTGTAAATAAAGTGACAGATCAGACTTCGGGAACAACAAAACAAGCAATGCATTAAAAGTAGCAAAATGAAGTACGATAGTACATAAGAATGGATCCGCCGGAATGCCAGAGAACTGCTATTAAAAGAGAATATCGTAAAAATAAATTGTATGTTCTGCAAGTCGAACTGCTTTAATTAGATTAGGTGGAGGAACGGTAGCGTTGTTGGCTGTTAAAGCACGAAGGTTAACTGCGTTTTTAATGGCTCTGGAGTAAAAGTGCTTTCCAGCATCGTCTGCTCAATTAACGTCTCGTACATTGTCGGACGCTAACATAATGGTCTGTTTCCATGATCTGCTTTATCATCCTCGGTGCGTTGATTCCTTATCTACATTACTCTTTTCAATGTTAAAATCTCTTACAATACGACTGTTCGTGTTTAATATTTACTTTATTCTAATTATATTTAATGTCTTCATACCCTATTGCTTTATAGGAACGAATGTGAATATCTTTGAGAGTCTAGTAAGCTATTAACATTATCTATACTTTTTTCTTAAAGTATGTTTAAAATAAAAGAAACAGAGGTTCTCCAACTGACTTGGAATTCACTAACTCTCAGATAGATTTTCTGATGCTCTCCTTATCGTGAAACATTTTCGCTGTCTACTGGAGTGTCTAAAAGCATTAATTATGACAACCGCGGCAGAATTAGAAACCTTGCCGGGAGATCCTCCAAATTTAGAATTTAAGTCTTGTCACCAAGTTGCTGAAAGTCTCTACTGTTAGGTTTGAGGTTGGAGTATTCATCGTCCCAGCACTAATCGTTACGAGCAAGTGGAAACCTTTAGAATCACGTTAATGATTTCCAGTATGTTTGAAAATGTTCCTGACGTGCCTTGCTTACAGATAGCTGATGTTACTAGGAACGACACTGAGTTTCTGATTGCGAACACTGATTTAATTTCAGGAAGTTTCCAACATTGATTAAAATAAAGGCTGGTAGTTGCCTTTTATAACAATCTACAGTATAATAATCCTCTACTGCTAGTATAAAATTTAACATTTTACAAACAAACAAAAATTCACTTATCGACATAACATATAAGGTTTCACGTCTCGAAGACAAATTACAACACTTCAATTCCCCCCTTAGTACGTAGTATGACCTGGAAGTAGACATAAAATGCTTGGCCTAAGCAAAAGTATGCAACTTTACAAACCAAAGTTCCAAATTGAACTATTTTAACGATAAGTAAAATTTACCAAAATCAGCCGACCCCAAAATGTTTGGTGATGAAGAAAAATAAGTATATGATTAAATATGTATAAGATGAAAGAAATTTTTCATCACCATTACTTTAGTTATCACGTGAATATGTTTTTGTAATAAACCCTGAAATGTGAATTTTAAAGCAATAACAGAACATATTTTAAATTTTACATGAATAATCGCATTAAATTGTAGTATAAGGATTGTCAATGTGCACTGGACTCTCTGAAACCTTGCTAATGTGTTCGATTTTTTTAAATTATTACTTTGATTGTGCGTTCCACACCGCTGTCGAAACAAGTTTATGATCTTATTACACGAGTGAAGACCATGCTTGCGTGTCCGACTTATAATAGGTAATTTGCTTCAAGTCTCTATGTTCACAGAGCTCTTAGACCACTAACAGTTACCCTTATTATCTACAAGAAGTCACGGATATAACTGACGATTTTTATTCCGTCCGAGAGGTAAGCACCCGAAGAAGTTTACTACCGGTACGGATTGTGATCCGATTTTTTCGATATGTATCTTTGTTGGCCATCTGAAATGCGGCTCAGCAAAGCTCAGTTCCCGGAATCGGATATCAATTTTCAGCTTTGTTTTTCAGGTACTTCCCAACGAGTACCGTAATCGTTCAACGTCACCGGCAATTTTTACACCATTTGTAAAACGGATTTGTAACTGAATGTTAAAGTGTCTGGGAACTACAACATGTACCCGTTTCTAATACCATTCGGGATCGTAAATTCTAAAGGCTCTTAACCTGAGTTTCTGGTCTTGTAATGCTTTCTTTATGTGTATGACGTAGTCCATGAAACCTTCGTGGTTCGGATTTTACTGTAATCTGGGTAATAGGCGACGACAGAGACAAATATATGGAATGTTACTTGTTGAAGTAATGACAGTTATAACTCTCTGACTGCCAAGACTGTAAACACCTACAAACCACATTGGTTATACTCAGATTATACCAGCTCCTGGCATACTTCCAAGAAGGATAAACATGCTCTATTGGGTAACAGGTGTTGGGGCAGTCGAACACTGTGCTGTCGGAAAATCATCGTCTCATGTCAGTTATTATATGTTGACAACCAGTTATATGTCTCCAATGCTTGGTCTAAGCTCACAGTATACATCGGATCAATGAAATATAAGTTACAATTTCGCCGAAGACACCGAATAAGTCTCCCCCTACCACCATTCCACAATGGAGGCGTGGCGATACCTTGAACGAGATGAACCTGAGGGTTCATCAGAAAAAAAATGCACAGTCAAGTCCTGATGGTCTCTAAACCTAGGCTCGCACATGCGATTTACAGTCGGGTGGTTATTATTTAGTCACGCAAACTGAACACTCAGGGTACATGTGACGAAAAATATCAGCAAAAAAAAAAAAAAAAATATATATGTAAACAGACCCATCTTTCAAGCGACACAATTGTTGCAAATAATAATAAGTTCCACTGACAGGAATTAAACTCCAACCACTTGCGTCTGTTGCTGACAAATCATGTTTGACAACGAATATGTTATTAATTTATGTTAGAAATCTTTGTATAGAGAGAAACCGATAAGGTGAAAAACGGCGAAGATGGCACGTAAATATGGATGAACTTGTATTTCTTTACTATTTTTAGTTCCTTGTATTATAAAATACTGACCTACCAGTACTAATGTACTACAGCCTTTAGAAGACAGTAATTGAGATAGCTGAAAAAGATACGCCTTGAAAATGGGTGAAACCATTGCCAAGGAAATCTACGAATTAAAGATTCTTACTTATAAGTTTACAGAAAACAAAAATCCTGATGAAATAAACGAATGTATGCCTTCGAAGAAGCATGTGGCATCCCTTAATGGAACGCCAACATCTCATTCTGGGGAAACTTTACAAGCACAGAAGTTATCTACATCAGAAAACTTTGCTCTAAGTGTTATTTATGGGACATAGAATTTGTGCAGAAATCTATTTAGAAATCTAGTTGTAGGATATACTTATAATTCCAGCACAATACATATACTCCCTACTGTCTCTTTTAGTGGAAAATCCAGGACGCTTTAGTCTCAATGCTGACTTACTGGAAATAAATATAACATGTCTTTCCACAGCAAATAAAATGTTAACTACCATAACCTACTGAATTTAAATCCAGGCCGAAAGAGTTTTTCTTCAATACCCATTTTACTTCGTGAAAGAGTTTCTTCTTAGGATCTCGTGGCTGAGAATGACTGTCAAAATAGTATTTTTTTGAGGTGTAGGAGGGGAAGGTAATTAAGTTATTCACTTTCACTAAAATAGTATATGATTTCATTTTTGTTGAGATTGTTTAAAAATGCAGCAATGAGTTAAAATATCTGGCATTTGCAGATATATGTAGAAATAAACATATCATGTTATGTATTAGTAGTTAAGGTTGTAAATTGAATGGTATACTATTAGAATGTGAAATGACTAACATGTAATCCGTAGCTCGTAATGTTATTGGTTGTCAATTATTATAAGTATTGTCTCACGTCCCAGAGACACCTTTCACATGCGATCAAAGCGAACATAGCTAATCTAATCCAACACTTGAAATGCCAAAACAAATCTGTGAAGCTAGGATTAAAACAATAAATAATTCTGCTAATTACTCCACTTCGATTTCCGGTAATCAATATCCTTATTGATGTGATTTTTCAGTTCAATAAAAATAAATATTCAGCATCTCCCTCTAAACGCTATCAATCTCGTGTATTAATTGCTGAAAGAAAAATTTCCATGTGGCATAAGTTTTCAGGGAGAAAAAATCAGTATGCTACGATTTGCTGATGACATTGTCTTGTTAGCAGAGAGGGCTGAGGATATTGAGAAGTTATTGAATGGCATGAACAAAATACTGAAGGAAGATTTTGGACTGAATATAAATCAAAGTAAGACAAAAGTGATGAAATGTAGCAGAAATGACTACCAATACTAGCAGATTAAATATAAAAATAGGATCTGATGCTAATAGGAGAAGTGAGTGAGTTCTGTTACTTGGGAAGCAAAATTACAACCGATGGCCGAAGTAGGAATGATGTTAAAAGCAGAATAGCACTAGCAAAAAGAGCCTTCATGAAAAAGAGAAACCTTTTAGTTTCAAATATTGATCTAGGAATTAGAAAGAACTTCTTAAAACTCTATGTGTGGAGCACAGCACTTTACGGTAGCGAAACATGGACTTTAGGAATACCGGAAAGAAAGAAACTTGAAGCATTTGAAATGTGGTGCTACAGAAGAATGCTGAAAATTAGGTGGACAGACAAAGTAAGAAATGAACGAGTTTTGGAAATGATGGGTGAGAAAAGAAGTTTATGGAAGAAGCTTACAGGAAGAAGAGACAGGCTGGTAGGTCATATTTTGAGACATGCTGGATTGGTTAATTTGTTAGTAGGAGGGAACAGTTGAAGGTAAGAACTGCAGAGGTAGACAGAGATTAGAATATATGAAGCAGATAATTGAGGACGTGGATTGTAAGGGGTATGTAGAAATGAAGAGGTTAGCACAGGATAGGAAGGGATGGAGGATTGCATCAAACCAGTCTAAAGACTGACGACAGCAAAAAAAAAAAAAAAAAAAAAAAAGAGAAAAATTCGTCTCTTCGCCGCGTCTGTTAACTTATGGGCAATATAACGACGGTTTCGGTGCAGGAAGCAGGGGATAGGCATGACAGCCCCTACCAACCGCGCATGGGGTGTGCGCCTATGTCTCTGTGCGCTTTAGCCATTTATTCCATTTAAAGTCCCGCCATCGGCTGTGCAAACCATACTAATGACGCTCATTAAGAAGTTTTTAGCTATCTTTTAGGCAAATATTCGAATTATCCCTAGTATCTCTTTCGTAAATATAAAACTTACACAGATCGAAGAAACTTCACAATCCTCTTTTTCTCTCCCTTCTGTTAGACGGTGTTAATGACAGCTCGAGCTGTCAACATTAGATCCAAGGGAAAAAGAAAAGATTAATGTACCTGTAGCTCGTAGTTTTTGAGCATGTCATTACGACTGTAGGTTGATACTCGGTTATGCATTAAGGCCAACAGATATCAACCAAGGAAATGAGATGTCGCAGGAGTAAAGTGTTAACAGTTCGCAGAAAGCTGTTAGTGGGCTGCCTTACTTTCAGACCCCGTGCTGCCAACAACTAATAGGCATTATAGTATCCATACACGACAACCTTTTTCCATAAGATTCTGATTCACCATAAGTATAACTGCTAACTGGAGACGGGATATGTAGAGTACCACAGCTGCATATAATTATGTTCTTCCTCAATCAGCACCGAGTGATATAACAACTTTTATCACGTACAGTTTAGCGATTATTTTCAACAAACAAAAAATGTCAATGGTGAATATGCATTAGGTCTACATTTATTACACAATAAAAATATACGTTACGATTGCAAACATGTAAAATGAACTAAGGGGCATCCATAAATTACGTGAGGTGAAAAAGGGGGGGGGTGTCCGGAGAAATCTCACCAAGATAGGGAGGGGGGGGGGTCTACGGAATTCTCACGTGAGGTTTTGTGAAAAAAAAATGGACTGTGGAACTAAAAAAAGGTCTACAAATTTCGCGAAAGTCGATTTTAGTATTTCGTCGAAAAGTGGGGGGCCAGATCTCACAAAATCTCGCCAGAGGGGGGGGGGGGGCCGGAAATCCGGAAAAACACCTCACTTAATTTATGAATGTCCCCCCAGGTGGTTTCCCGTTGCCTTACCCTGTGTGATAGTTTTCGTAAGTGTTGATGACTGATAATGTGTGTGTGTGTGTATAATGCACAGTTTTGTTTGTGTTGCGGATGAGAGAGAAGAAAGAAGGGAGAGGTATAAACTGCTATCCAACCATTCAGGCCTACTCTTTCGAAAGAGACATATGGCCGCCAGGTTTAACGTCCCCATGTGACGGAAGAATCACCGTCATCAGTGTCGTGTACCGTCACTCCATGCGCGCTGCGGAGTAATTTTAGAATTGTTCTAGGACTTCGGAGAACAATCTGGTGATGCACCACAAGCTCTCCTACCCAAGTCATGATGACAGAAATTTATTTCCCCACCAGGACCGGAACCAGTTACCACACTGAGCCAACGGGGTAGGCAAATTTTACTTGATCGTGATCAGTGGCCGATCCAGGATTTTGGTTCCAAATCTCCAAAATTACGATGTCGTTGGTGGATCTAGATACTTTTGAAAGGGGGGAGGGGGGGCTGAAGTTTGAGCCCCCTGGATCCGCCAATAATCGTAATGCATGTATGAAGAAGCATCCGTTGGGCGTTATACATATTTCAGAGCTATTCTCCGTTTTCCTCTTCGTTCCGAATGTTCGCAAACAGCACCGGACGGTGCTGAGGTTGCAGGAGCAGCGCGCGGTGCTGTCAGCAGGACGGCACGCGTCACTCGCGCAGAGGGCCTTAAGAGGCGGCCTGTCACTACCGGAGTGAACACTCGGTTTGTTGTTGTAAGGTTGGCACCGCCACGTGTGATGTGCCGCCCTTCTATTCCGAGCCGCCTCTCGCGCCCCCGACGTTTTTATCGACTCTCAGAGGGCTGCCTGGCTGGCTGTCTCCGTCTATATATACATACACACGAGCTGGAGGCTGTCTGCGCACTGTTACACTTCCAGCGCGTGGATTAATAAACACGGGGCGTCTCAAACCGGAAAACGGTGAACCACTTGATTGTCATTTCCAGAGAGACGACAGATCCATTTAAATTAAATATCATCGCTCTCATCCTAAGTAAGAACTTTCTCCAAGATGTAGAGCAGTAAATTTATTAATGAATCTATAATATTCCAACTGCTAATTGCAGGTTAATTACTTAACATATGATAAGTATTATCAATTTACAAACACGTACCATCATCATGAGTTAGCACTTAGATGCAATTTTCGGGGACTCTTATCAATTGCCACATTTTAAACAGTTTCAACATAAAAATCGTACTGCAAATCAGTTATCATCCCTACTTATCATCTCACTTCGTTGAATATCGTATGCATTATTTCTAAAAGTTTTTTTGTTGTGAGCCATATATCTCACTTCATACTTGACCAAAATTGATAAATGAGGGTATCATTTCAAGGATAAAATTCTCTGCTTTCGTGAATTCATTAATTAAAAAAAATATTTTTTTCTTAATTGAACCTGTAAACGGCAAATTATGGACAACAAGGTAACAGGTATGCGATAGTTCAGATTCAAGCCGCTAGACTTCGCTGGTGTCGATAAGGAGTGATCACACTACCACTAGATAGCAGCACCAGATACCACAGAGATATCGATTGACTGTTTGTGTTTTATAGAGTACTGAGCTATACGGAAAATTTTGTTTCTGTTAGAGAATCATTTCATCATTTTTGTTTCGTAGGCTATTGTAGCTGTTTTTCTAAGTAGTTATTTAAGTTGAATTACTACAAGTAAGCTGGTTCGTACACCATTCACGAAATTTTCTCACGGGAAACCTAGTATAAGTATTTAAGCGACAGTTCCCATGGATATCTTTGTCCCTGTGTACGGCAACCGAACTAATTTGGATGGGATTTTCTCAGTCTGAAAGCTTAGGTGAAACTAAAAACTGTGGTATCTCTTATAACTCTATGTAAAGTGTCGACGGAGCAATAAATAACAGTCAGTTTTTAAACTGAACAGATAGTCGCCAAAGACCATACTACATCGAAGATGAACACTCCATTCGTAACCTGAGCAGATAGTAGTCAGAGATGACACGCATAAAAATAAAAACCACATTTTTTTTGAATCAGTTAATATTGTTGTTGACTACGTAATTATGGCTATTTAGCAATATGATACTCGAGAAGGCACTTTGAATGATTAAAGTCTAAATGAGCTGCGGGACGTAATAACGACGTCACTAATATAGAACTCGTGAAGGCAATTTAAATTACCAAAAACTAAACACGTCGTGTTTTATGCGAGCACGACTCCGCGAAATTCAGATTTTTTTAAATTTGTTTACTTCGGCGAAATGTGAGGGGAAAGTTGCCGGGAAAAGCTACAGGTAAATAATTTTTTCACCTTTCCCTTCCATATCTCAAAAACATATTATATTTTCTCATTCTTTAGTTACCAGATTCCATGAAGAAAATTCTTTCACAGTGTAAAATGTATTTCAAAGAAAACCTTTTTCAATTTGGATATAAAGCTATCAGGTTTGTGTAGATGACATTATATTTCCTGTGGTAAGACACTGACTAAAGAAACTTCAGAAAACGTTATTTCCTTCTGTACAATTGACAATGAGTTGTAATCTGCGCTGATGTAATATCTATTGCAAGTGTTATAGCTATGCGAGTTAGCATTGGTACTGAACTGCTCATTATTCTCTACCACAAAAGACACTAGTTGGCCGGGAGATCTAGGTTTATTCGGCCGTCATGTTACAAAGATACGATTGCCACGCATTCCGTCTCTGTCCTGGTTTAACGAAATCCTACTGGCTGTTGGATGGAGACGCACAGTTCTATGAGGAAACCGAACCACGAGGACATCTGGGGTACATTACATGCACAGATAAATCTTTGTCAGATAAGAAGGTTTGCCTGTGTACCTTCAAAAGCTAAAGTTGATATTGGGCTTAGAACCACTAATATTTCCACTCCCTGTTAGGCATCTTCAAGACATGCCGATCTGTTTTGCTGCTTTCACTTGTCACTGAAGTCATTTCAGTTGGTAGCCCTGCAGGGCAGAATTAACTTCATGGAGCAAAAACGTTAACAGAGTTATGTAATAAAATGCGGCGGGCCAACCAATAAAAAAGTGGAGGGTATCTTTACTGGTATAAAACAACGGGCTTTCAGTATTATCTGTTTTTTACACGACGTAATTACAACTCGGATGAAAGACTTGGCCGTCTGTTGCATCCACAATCTGTATTATACGGATTTAGATCTCTATGAATGTATTGTATTCAACTGAATGTTGTTTTAAAAGCATGTTATTCCTACTGTAACGAATGAAGTAAATGATTCTAACACCTCAGACAACAATTTATCCACCGTTGAAACCAATCTCTGATCAAATGAGATCCAGTATTCCCACTATTCATTAACTTTAGACAACAACACTTGTAGGGAACATACTGATAGACATTCGCATCTACATTTTGAGTGTGATATTCGTAAATTTGTGTTGCGTTTATTCTCCATTGATTACAAAATTTTGGTGTGTAGTTCAATGAATTCGACCTATCTTCAAAACTATCTACCCAATGCCCGTAAAAACAAAAAATTAGCGTCAAAATTTCCCCGGAATTATATCCTTCCTTTCACCTTTGGATGCACCAAGGCGTCGAATTTTTTAATTTCATACGTATTTCAATATTTTCCCAATCACATAATGGCCGTAGAAAGTAATGAGTCGTCTGTTTCGCACAACTATGTTTATCAATTTTCTTGCTGTTCATACTGTTGGAGGTTTGTCATTGTCGTAATTTCTACAACACCGAAAGATAAACTAGATATTCCCAA
The DNA here is from genome assembly GCA_031002005.1 of Vandiemenella viatica. NCBI lineage: Eukaryota > Metazoa > Arthropoda > Insecta > Orthoptera > Morabidae > Vandiemenella > Vandiemenella viatica. The sequence goes on along the minus strand of JARYHS010009186.1, from coordinate 215,394,977 downwards.
AGTTCTTACTCTTTTTTTTTATTTTTTTTTTACCACGCTCCCATTCTGTTAATACAAAAATTTCCCCCTCCCCTCCCGGGCCACATTTTATTATTAAAAAGGCAAATGACTAGTTCATAGTAGTAACAATGACAAGTCAGAGGAAACTCAGTAAGTATGTGTTGTTAGAATAAAGTTTTTCAACTGCAAAAGTTGTCGAAGAACACATAGTACTTCCTACGGTGTAGAGCATATATGGGCAACCCCCGGCCCCCGGCCCGGATCCGGCCATCCACCAACTTCAGGCCGGCCCGCGAGAGATTCAGGAATTTCAAATAACGCTTCAAACTCAAGTCTCCCATTAATTTTCATCTAATTTTTCTATCTGTTTTTGTTAATTAGCTTTTTGTATGTTTGATTATCCTATTGTAATTCTAGTAAATAAAAAATGTGTGAATTTTTATAGCCTTTTTATTCACTACTATCTACTTCTTTCTTACCTACGGCCCGCGACCTAATTAAGTCCCGAAATTACGCCCTCAGCTAAGCAAAGGCTGCACATACCTGGTGTAGAACTAGGGTATCGTCCACACCCCCACTCCCTCTCCTCCCTTCAAGGCATGTGTTAGTTTTAAAATATTGTTCCTTTTCTTTTAAAAGAAACGAACAAATTGGTCAGTTTTGTTAAACACTATATTCTGTCCGGTGATTTTTGAAGAGCGATAATACAGCACGGAAGGAAGATTAAAACAAGTTATGGAATTCTATAATCCTCTAGATGAAACTCTATTTTTGAAAGTTAAATTAATTTTCGAGTTAAAAAGATAACCCGACTGAAGTAACAAACCTGGCGGCGTGTGTTTTGCTCCTTGCTTTTTGTCAGCAGATCCGCCGGAAGTCTGAAGCGCGCCTCTGAATAAGTCCCTAGAAACAATTTCTCCAAAAACCACGGAAAACAGAAATCGGTATTATCGGATGAGAGCATCCTGCCAAAAGTTAGGTTCCTGAACGTTTCCGCCTTCTTTATAAGCCACATCAGTATCTTAGGATCCTGTTGCTATCTTTGTTGTTCAGGTGGAACCGCGTCAATTTATCGAAACTTAACGTTTCAGCCATCATTTTGTATCTTTCTTCAGAGTACTGTCATGGCTAGAATCGCTGCTACCTCCAGCCATGACAGTCCTGAAGAAGCCATAAAATGGTAGCTGAAACGTTAGATTTCGATAAATTGACGCGGTTCCTCCAGGACAACCAAGGTAAAATCGACGACCCCGAAAGTCTGCGTCCCCATCTTAGAATCCTACTGGAGGCATATACAGTGAAACAGTCCGTGCAGTTGAGGCATTTATTCACATTACACTTCCTCCGAAGAAATAGCGATGATTGCAGAGTAATGACAAGCTCTGAGGGAAATTGTGTGTAGCTTATTGGAGCAGATACTCGGCAGGCATAAAAGGTATGAGAGTACGAGCCCACAATAGGCATGTGGAACTGAGGATGTGTGTCTATTACTCTGTTATGAGTAGTAGTTCCTTTGTATGAAGCGCTAGTGATTCGTGTAAATTGGGAGAATTTTCACTGATATGCGCTTTGTGAGGCGACTTCATAAGACCGCTTGACAGAATTCTGCACGCAGTTCGTTCTGCCATGATTTACGCTTCGTTTATTCTCTGAGCATGCACAGCCAGCTGTCAGCAGCGGGGTCCATGAATGTATGCATGCGGCGGGTCTTGGGTGTGAACCCTGTCTGCAGACAGGCATCTTAATGGCCACGCGACACTGCGAGGACACTGATACACGTGTTCCTTCACCAAGCCGTCAAGGTCTAGTCACATTGATCCTCATCTCTATTTGCGACTTGCGATAACTGCATCCCGCAACATGGGTGTGTAACACGGATATCTTATACAGTGAAACCAACGTTTAAAATAAAATACATACATTCTACAAAAAAATGTAGACCCTGTGATCTTTTGCCAACTATTATAGATGAGGCGGTCTGGTAACTCGGTGGTTAAGCGCTTGCTTTCCAAAGTTCGTGTGTGCGGTCCCGAGTTCAGATCCCAGTACCGAGCGTGGTGGCTGAGCGGTAAGGCTCTGACCTCGCATTCGGGAGGACGCGGGTTCGAATCACCGTCTGGCCATCCAGATTTGGGTTTTCCATGGTTCCCGCAAATCACTCCAGACGAGTGACGGGATAGTTCAATCAAAAGGCCACCTTCGAATTTTTTTCCCCCATTGATTTACCCCAGGTCTCTCCCGTCTCTTGTGATTTCGACGTCAACGCGATGTAAAGGAATAAGCAAAGTAATAATAATAATAACGAAACAGAAAACATATCCCGGTGCGGCCAGCAGTTTGTAAGAGATGTGTTTCATCATATGAACTACGACAGGATGTTCCGTGGTTCGGTTTCCACGTTAAACTGTAGGTCCCAGAGGAAAGGAATTGGCAGTCCTATCGCTGACACAATGGCTAAGTATGCTTCCGTCGGGAGGATCCAACTAAACTCCAGGTTGTGGAATAAGTTAGCTTATTTTAGTTAATAATTAATCGGAAGAAGATCTAACAGATATGTTCCAACTGATTCTAAAATTCCTTTAATGTGGAGATTTCACAATCTATGATTTGTTTGGTTGTCAGCTTCGTATTCACCTTTCGGCAGAACCGAAAACTGGGTCTGGTCTCTGCAGGGATTATCGGTCACCATGGACACCAGATTCAAAGAGCAATGGGCTTAAATTTACGACCCCATAAATCACAAATCTGTGACGAGTTAATAAGGTTATCGAAAAAATTGTATCGAGGGATCTTATTCGTTACCTCACTCTTCCGCCACCAGATCCAACCATGCTGCGTTCATTCTACGTACTACTCGAGTTAAGGCACCCTCTGCCACCCACAATTATGTGAATTGCAGAGTATATATGTAGATGTAGATGAAGTATTGTATTTTTCTGATATCTGCATGATTATCGGTTCAAACCATTCGATATGACCGTGCTGTATACTGATTTCTATCATATCTAATAAGTGGACCACCTATATTCAGTCGCAAGTAAATTCCAACCTTCTTGTTAGAAACAGAATTGTACGACGGTGATTAATTAAGGTTAAGAAGTAATATGAATGTCGGTTTGAGACGGTCAGTGGAATTGCGGAAGTAGAGCTACGTGATGTAGAAGACCAGTAGCGGGACAGGTGTGTCCCACAGGATGTCCTTGTCGTGCGATCTACTGAGCCGCGTAATCCCAGCTGACGTAGCAGCCCATAATGGACCGCCCTTCTCCCTTTACCTGCCGCCGGTCTCTCTGCAAGCCGCAGCGTCGTCTGACTAATACTCCGTGGTCTACACATTCACCACACGCTACCGTATGTAGCGCGCTGACGAACCAGTTTCTTTCTCTCGGATTCCAGCTTTGAATGGTTTTGAAGGTAACTTTTTTGGGAAGAGGTGAAATGATACAAAGATATTCATTAATTCACTAATAGGAAGGGAAGAACGCTTAGTTGCGTAATAATTTTAAATATATCATGCGACGAAAGCCATCAATTACGATAGCAGAAGGCGCGACGGCGCAGTAACTGTAATGATGTGTTTTTTAATGTTTCTCGGTAAACAAACCGAGTAATACTATTATTTATAGACAAAATTTCGGTGACATAAAACTCTGTCGCCATCGTCAGGTGTAGCCGTAAGACTTGAAGTTTTTCTACCAGAAGATTTATGTAGCCGAAATATTGTATATAAATAATAGTATTACTCGGTTTGTTCCCCGAGAAACATTCATAAACAAACAACGTCCAGAAAAACTGCGTTCATTTGCAACGATGTAGTCATGTCAACACATTCCTTATTGTGGATGGGCCTGTCCTGAAAGATCTTTACTAGATAAGAGTGCTAAAGGGGATCGCTGACTAAGATCTTCCCCAAGGAAAGATATTTATCATCTCGGTAGTATTGCAGGTTTTTTTCTTCTTCTGCGTCGGCATTTCATATGCTCCGTAACAGAATCAGATCGTTCTGATGTTTATTCAGCTCCTCAGATATACCGAAAAAGGAAAGAAATTATGTTTGAGAACCTCATTTCTAGATTCTCGCATCCCTTCGCTTTACAAGCAAAATAAATCGACATGAATATTGCAACAAGCTGGAACGAAGACTGGAGATTTGATATTAATGAATACATCCTTTCAGTTCTCTTTTAACAATTTTTTTTAATAAAAAAATTCATTTTTCTAAAAAAAGTTTATTTCGTAACTACGGACCATAGCTTTTTTTAATGTTCTTGGAAGATATAAACTTACGACCCCTTGTGCACACGCTGTAAGGACCTGAAAGATTCTTTACTGGGATGTTAAATGAAAGCAGAAGCATCTAACTGTTTCGATTTGTGGAGCTAACATTTTACACTGCTTTTAATACGGAAAAAGACGTTTTAGTGTAATGTAGTGTTGGCCATGGAAGTCCATCAGCTGAGTGGCAGAGTTTTGCTTGTTTAACCCAGGGGGCAGCTGGATGAGCTGGAGTGGGGAGTTTATGTATCTGCGAACAGTGCAGACTGTGTTCTGAATATTGAAAAGTTCAGTTTTGAAGCGGAAAATAGGGACTATCCTGTCACTCATTTTGGTTATTATCGAAAACTTCCTAAAAGCCATATTCACGAGCGAATTTTGAAACCAGATTTTTTTGTACCTAACTGTGTCCAGTGTGGTGGAAAACTTCAACGAGTACGGTCAAACTGATCAGAGTTTCACTGGAATAACGTTACAGAACTGGTAGTCAATATGGCCTGGATATTTTCAGTCATAAATATGTTTGTTTATCACTGCTAAAGACAGTACTATTTTTCGTCTAGTAAAGTTTTTCTTAAAAATGTATCCTCACACAAACGGATTAGATTCTAGTTGTTATATCTACGCCCTAGTCCATGAAACCAAAGACACTATTTAAAGAGTTTAAAAAAGCTATTTCCATTTTAACAAAAAATCCAGTTAAGTCATGCTTCTTTACACTCGTAATTTTTTAATCAAATTACGATTGACAGGCAATTTCAATGTTGGCCTGCGAAAATCTTGACGATTGTTACTTCCGAAGTAATATTGAACCAATGACTGGAGAAAGTAAGTTCTGGAGTTACTACGGACTGGCTAGCTCCACCCTGTTCGGTCATACAAGTTCATTACTCCCTTAATCCTCCACCCCATGATCAACAGCTCATAACTTCCGAATAACTATGAGGGATTAGATTAAAGAACTACGAAATTTAGTGTGCTGTGAACTTAAACCAGAATATTGAATGCAACCAGGGGTGGTTAATATATTTGAGATGAATTATGACGGAATTTTTGTGTGCCATTTAATAACAAAGGTTTGATGAAAGAAACTTTATCACTAATAATCCAGAAGTTGTAATATATATAGCCCGCGACGAATTAAATCGGCCACCTCTTCTATCTTTCAGAATCGCAGTATAAGCGCAGGTTAAATACTACAAATATTGTAATGTATATTTGTATTAACATTTTTAAAATCTTGTGTTTCTATATCTTCCATTCGTTTCATCTTAATTTTCGTTTGTGTTGTTTAACTCTAGCTTAAACAAGTATACGACATTATCATGCAGGATTTGTTTTAACCGTTCGAAATCGGAGGAGAGTTATTAATATTTACACGCATTTTGCAATAAATAGATATGAAAATCTTCACTGTCGGGAATGCAAAGAATCTGCACCGACCTCTGAAAATCCAAAGAAAACAGAAAACGAGGGAATTAATTTTACTTTCGTCGAAGAATGTCTTCTATTCAATTTCCTTGCCATCAGATGGTAAAATATATATATATATATATATATATATATATATATATATATATATATATATATATATATATATATATTGCTGTTGTCAGTCTTTAGACTGGTTTGTTGCAATCCTCCATCCCTTCCTATCCTGTGCTAACCTCTTCATTTCTAAATACCCCTTACAACCCACGTCCTCAATTATCTACTTCATATATTCTAATCTCTGTCTTCCTCTACAGTTCTTACCTTCGACTGTTCCCTCCACTAACAAATTAACCAATCCAGCATGTCTCAAAATATGACCTACCAGCCTGTCTCTTCTTCCTGTAAGCTTCTTCCATAAACTTCTTTTCTCACCCATCATTTCCAAAACTCGTTCATTTCTTACTTTGTCTGTCTACCTAATTTTCAGCATTCTTCTGTAGCACCACATATCAAATGCTTCAAGTGTCTTTCTTTCCGGTATTCCTAAAGTCCATGTTTCACTACCGTAAAGTGCTGTGCTCCACACATAGAGTTTTAAGAAGTTCTTTCTAATTCCTAGATCAATATTTGAAACTAGAAGGTTTATCTTTTTCATGAAAGCTCTTTTTTGCTAGTGCTGTTCTGCTTTTAACATCATTCCTGCTTCAGCCATCGGTTGTAATTTTGCTTCCCAAGTAACAGAACTCACTCACTTCTCCTATTGCATCCGATCCTATTTTTATATTTAATCTGCTAGTATTGATATCGTTTATGCTATATTTCAGTCACAGATATAACGAGTGTGAGTGTGGGTGTGTTTTTTGTTTTTGTTTTTTGCTTATGGCTTTACGCTTAATAGACATAGAGGTCATTAGTTACGGGAAGGGACTGGGGGCAAGGAACACAATCAGTAACCGAAATGATAAAAAGCTAGCATGGGATTCATTGAAAGATAGGAGAGTTGATGAGTAATTTAGGAAAAACGTTGAAACAATTTAAAGTTGAAATTTGTAGAGAAAAAAAGTAGGTGGGTAAGAAAATGGGGGAAAATGGGTGTGTAGGGAAATTGCCACCGGAACGTGCGCTCCATAGCAAATAAATTAAAAGAAATTCGACAATGGTCTTTTGAAGGAACCATCCCGGCATTCGCGTGTAATGGTTTGGGGTCGTACTTGGATTCGAACCCGAGTCCTGTCGAATGCGAAGCCAGAGAGTTACCGCACAACCACGACGCTCAGTGACAGGCGTATAACGTCCCCTAGTTTATAGCATATGTTGTTGCTACGCTACTAATGTCGGCATTAAAAATTTAGAATAACTTTTCACGAAAGCGATAAGTTAGACTGTTCTGCGTGCGGGTGGTGGGACCGTGGACCACCAGCCGCGTGTCCGGGACAGCCGGCGGGCATCGCTCATTAGCCGCAGACTGATGGATGGCCGCTCCACCTTTGTTCCGGAGGCGAAAATCTCTGTCACTGCGGACCACCAGTCTGTCGACCACTATCGTTACCGAAATCTTGAGGTCTCAAGACTATTTAAACGTCTTTCAGAGTGATTAGTGTGTTTAGCTAACGACTTTGTTTAAGAGTTCTATGGAGCGTTTCTGGTCATCCTAAATCTATTTTGTCTATTTTCGGCGTTATGTTAGCCTCTATTTATTTCTTACTGGCTGTTACCTGTGATTTCGTATGCATGAATCTAAAATTGTATTGCTAGATTTCTATATAGAAAGTTCTAAGTTACCTTCAAGGTGTCCCACAAACTAACTGCTAGAGAAACAAAGCCTGAGACTCACACACGCTACCCTTCTGTTTCTCACGGTTCAGTTGGTTTTCAAAATTTCATAACAAAATATGTTATTTGTACAGGAAAAAGTAACCTATATCCTTCCTAATGTTACGTGGTATTTCCTTGTCAAATTTCATCAAGATTGGTTAAGCCATTTAGTTGTGAAAACGTAACAAACAGACAGAGATACTTTCGCATTTATAACATTAGTGGAAATAGATTTTTGTGAGGTCGTCATTTCAAAAAACAATTATATGATTATATGATTTTATGCTTGTATGAAAACTTACGCTATTTACATGAAAACATTTGTATTTAAATTACTAGTGATCTGTAAAGCGCGATCGATAGAGCCATTGGCTATAAGAATCGGACGGTTGGAGTTCAAATATGCTCGCAGCCAACAACTCTTCCTCGGTGTTGTAGGCCCTGCATCGGAAACGACTTCCCAGAACGCCGGAAAGAAAACTGTTTCTGGGTAAAGCAGCTGTAATGTGAGAGGGACCACAAAGTCTCCACTCCAGTGCCGAGGTCTTGGAGGAGAACGCGGAACACTATCTCTGCCAATCCTAGCAGCCTTAATATACTGTACAGGAAGTGTCTTTATCTCCTGCTTCTTTTGTTTCTATTTAACTGACTTTTATTTATGTCGTTTCTTAAAAAAAAAGAAACCTGACCGTTTGTATTAAATATGTCATAATGAGTCAGTAAAAGGTCAGAATGGTTATAGTATGTTTTATATAGAAGGTAAATGCCTATGACAATGTCGAAATAGTAGTTAACTTTTAATATTTAAAAAAAAAATTTAAGTTAAACGTTATTGGCAGGGATAAAGAACGAGAGACCTCAGAAAGCATTTTTCAACGAAGTAACACTTGTAAAAACAATAATAAATAAACTTATGTAATGAAAGAAGGATGGTTACTGTCATCATGACTTATTGCCCTTTGCAAGCAAATATTTCGGATTCGAGACTTTTTGACCCGTGATAGGAAAAACATTAAAAATGCACTGCTATATGTGGGGCCCATACGCTTTTGCGCTTGCGTGTTTAAGGCTATTTCGTTATACAATAAAAATACATCACAAAATTTACCATTCAGAATAAATAACGAAAATACTGGATGCTCGAACGCAAACCGTACGCTGCATTTGTTCTGAAATAATATCGTATTTATGTTCTTTTCAGTGTGTATGTGATGTATTTTGCTCTTCACAACCCCGATATTAGTATACGTATTACGATTTTGGCCTCCATCAAAGTAAGATTCAATTTCTTTTCAATATATTTTGGTTTAGCGTTGCGTCTTAGTAGATTACGGTTTGCTAGATCTCTAAGACATTACCTCAGACAATAAAGATCTGTCATAGGTTAACAAATCGAGAAACTATTGCTCTGCTACATTTTGATCCATGAATAAGTTACAGTATTCTACTTCGGACGGCAATGTAAATCCTCCTAACATTAGCGAAACGCAAGAGTTTAAAGTAAACACGCTCATAAGAAACATCATAACTTTTTCATCGTTTTCTCCTCTATCGCATTTGGAATCACGATTTAGCGGCTAGTCAGCCTGGCAGCGAGCCGCCCATCGCTCAGCGTTAGGTATGCTACCCGGCGCACGGGCTGGCTCGAGGCGGCCGTAAACAGGGATAAGTGCTTGTAAACGGCTGACATCCAGCCTGATTTGCACGCGCATAAAACAGCAGAGATCAATGTCCTGCAGCTGCGACGCTACCATAAATCACATTAATGTTGCATCCAATACGTCTTAAGACTGTCAGTGGCATGGAACTGGAAGGCATCTAAAACTTATTAATGTATTGGTAAGGGATGAGCACCATTCTGTCTAGGTAAGCTGTTACTTATGTATGAGACAACGAAGTACGATGAATTTTTATCAGAGGCTCAGACTAACTGCTCATAAAACTTTTAAAGCAAACATTACAAAGAGCATTTCATTCTGAGAGACTGTAGCATTGGACCAAATTATTTTGTAATTTTTTAAATAAAGATTCAACTATCATCTGACTGTTACAATTTCTCTGCTTTTAAAAGCACTTCCAGACGTTGGCAAATTAAAAAAAAAAATAGAACAACTTTACTATTATTCCTCCAAATTAATATTAATGATGACCGCAGTAAAGTGGCGTACGGTATTGAAGAAATCTTTTTTTTTTTTTTGTGTGTGTTCAGTGTGTCAGAGAAAGTATAAAAACTGACGTCTTGAAATGCCAAAGTCAGTCTTGTCGGTGGTAAGTAGATACATATTTTCCCTATAAACATTAATGAAAACATAAATGATAGATTATTAATGGAATTGAATGAAAGAGGCTATTAGAGTACAAGCGGTATTTATCTCTCACGAGGGGAGGTCGCCAATTGTAAAATTCATATTCATTTCATACTGTGTGTAATAAAAGCTCATGGTCAGAGGTGTAGTGTGGCGAAGCAATAACATGCGCTTCTTCGCCGTTGTCGACAAAACTCGGTATTGAAATATTCCGTTTTGTTCAAATACTTTCTAAGTTATCTAAATTTCAGGTGACACGTAGTGCAGCGGGTAAGCTGTCAGCCTTATACCAGTAAGTCCGTCGTCACCGGATCGAATCTCGCTGCGGCAAACTTTGTTTATTTAAATATGTATACAGATAATTACCGGCAATCAATTTCAACAATTACGCATTTAATAAGTTTTCAAATGCCTTTTGTTGTGGAAAAAGCGACGGCGTCTCGTTTTGAACGTCCCGTGCCCTGGTGCGGGAATGAACACCTGTCCTTCAAGTGTAACTACCATCGAAATCGCCTTGTTGAAGTCTCTTTAATTTTACATAATTTACAGAAAACAACTCTTTCGTCTGTACTGAAATAATCCTCTCCAAATTCCTTTACGTAACTTCGCACTTTCCGAAAATTTTGTTTTCGGCATGGTGGTACTCACTGACCCACTGCAGATTTAACGATAACTAAGCATTATTTTGAAACGTATTGGTGACAGTGCGACATTGATTGACGCAGAATGACACATGCTGCTGATACGTTGTCGAGATTAAAAGGCGGGCGGTACATTGACGTTTAGAGAGTGACAATAATGTATTACTTTAATACTTGACTGGTGAATTCCGACCAATTCAGTACAATTAGTTTTGTTTTTTCCTTTAATGTGTAATTGGAGTACAGTTATCTTAACTTCTTCTCATCTATAGCTTCTAGTAAACTCTCAGTGTTATTAAAAAAATTATCAGATTTTGCCTTAACATATGACCATAAAAATTATCGTAATATGATAAAAACTATGAAAATGGCCGAAATATGCATTTATATGTTATATAAAATACATTTAAATTCAATCTGAAACATTCAATCAGAGATTAATTCAGCATTACAGCTAAAAAATGCAGGAAAAAAATATGACTTGTCATAAAAATCCGAACTCTACTAGTAATGATACGCAAAATGAATGATTACAGTAATGTTGCATATACAGTAGAGTTTTGCTGTTAGAGTATAGCATTTGTGAACTGCCGTTGAGCAACGACGTACTTCGCCATACTCCAGCGGAACATTTGTTATAAGGCTCCACTACCGTTGTCGGCCTACGCTGTAGTTGTAGTTTGGCCGTCGTCCACGCTATCTGATACGGCAGCACGTGCGCCTGCTTTAGCATGCTCCGCGCCTGGTCGGCACCACTTCACCCAGGAACGCCATCTGATGGCGACCTTGTCGGGCCAACTGGGAGAAGGTCGCTTCCGAGTTGTCCCCTCTGAGCTCTGGCAAGGTAGCTTCCGTTAAGGTCATTAATTGAAATATCCAGATACCCAACACTGCGGATGTTAGAGTGTATCCGTCATTTCCGGTTTTCCACGAGGAACAATGGGGGATTGTATACACTTGATAAACGTCTCCCTTCAGAGGTTTTGTTGGTCCTGTGAGTATTCTGAACACTGAGGCGAAAATAATATCATTCCATGACATGAATGTTGTACAGACCTCATATTATAAGAGGTCGCTAAGACGCGGGAAGTGTGCTGCCAACCCGACACCACGTCACTCTGTTTGACTCCAAGTCTAGGAAGAAATTTTAACTATCTAGTACTTGAGAATCGGGACAAAGCCCAGAATTAAAAGCAGTGCATATAGAGCGACGAGTCCATTGGGTGGAGACCTCATATCTCGCTGACCCTCGGTGTCTTCCGGAATAATAAATGTGAAGAGACGGCACCAGGTTTCATTCTCTCCCTTCTTTTTATTCATGTACAGCAGTGTACACTAATCATAAACGTATATACAACTGAAATAGCACCATTCTTAAGAAGGAAAGTAACTGACTGATGTCCTTACGATTCATTTGCGTTATACCCTGTGCACTCTATACTGGCGGGTCAAGGTCGTATTCGCCAGGCCCCACTTCTCACCTCACCACCCCCTCTCTTCCTACCTCTCCGAGCTGAACGCTGCGTCCATGTAAGTAAGTGCCAAATTTCCCCTCCCTTTCTAGGGATAAGGGCAGCTAATTGGGACAGAAACTAAATGGGAAATCTGTACCAATTTAAATTCGTTAGTGATAATTAGTTTTTCCTTTTCATCTAGTAAATACTAAAAAGAAGTTAAGGGTATATTTTATTTCCTCATTTATAAGCCAATAAATATGATTTATTTGAAAATGTGTTACTGCTATCTACTGCCACTTAAATATTATGCTCCGTTACATTACTAGTTCACCGTTCACTGCAATATTGTTGACTCACTTTAGGCGTATTTCAGAACTGACGATTCTTTGGGAATTTCTCTAGCTTCAGTTCTGCTCCTGAAAGCACCAATGCAAATGAGATTAGTGTTATACGAGAAGTGAAACTCAGTTACTGGTTGGCATGATTATGGTATGCAGTTATTATGTATCTCGTTACCTTAATAGGGGAACATCGGGTAGCCCCTGACGGGGGGGGGGGGGGGGGGAACACCGGTCATTTAGAGTTCTGACAAACCAACCATACTGTAAATATGCATCATGAAGATTAAAAACAAATGCAACTGAGCTGCGGCTTGGGTGTCAAGTGAGTTCTCACTAGTGTGTGTTTTGTTCCTGCAGTAGTTTTTCGTCATTCCTGTCAAAATTCGTTCGAGACTATTGAATATGATGCCTCAAATAAACGCATAGTAACGCAGGCTCGAAAAATCAAAAAGGGTGAGATTTTAACATCTTCTTCATATAAAAATTGTGGAGGGGACGGGCAAATAAGTGAAGGCAGTATAATGGACAAAGCGAAAAAATAAAAAGGTGAAGGTGCTATAAAGACGTTCAATACAAAGAAAAGTATGTTTACGAAGCAAATCAAGTAAAACAGACCGTACATATCGTACGTGGAGAAATGTTTGAAGAAGAGTGGATTCAGTGATATAAAGCAAAGAAGATTATGTTTATATGGATTCTTCAGATGTACATTATTATTATAATTTTTGTAAGGTCAAAAAGCGATTAGGTCACCATTTATTACTGTGTTCGGAGCTACACGGCAAATTTCGTATTGCCAAAAAATTAAGGCGAAAGTGTTTTCAATTTAATTCATTGAAAAAAAATGTTATGATTACTAACTTCTAATTAATCTGAATGCAGAAGTTTCCAGTTTGATTTTAAGATTGAAATAAATATAGAAAATGTGTTTAATTTATTTTTATTTGTAATTAATTTTAAATTTCCGGGGTCACGCGAACTTCTTCAACATACTTTTACGGTAAATCTGTACTATATGCTGTTTGTTAAATTAGCATGCGTTTCATTAAAAAAAAACTCTAAAAAATTGAAGGTAATTATCGAGTGTGTAAGAGTTGTGTAATTCATCTGTTTCAGTATGGAACTGTTTCCACATTGGAATTTCCTTAATGAGATAATTGTCTCTTTTATGCAACAGGTAGCTATCTCCATTAACAATTATTTGCTACGGATGGCGAGGTATGAAAAAATTATCTGCGCACTTAATTGTGCTTTCTAAGCGACTGCTTCCCCCTCAAGTCCTTTATGAGAATGATCTACGATAACCGTTCGTTGACTAGCTCGCGTTAAATTCGTGGTCACTATCCCGCGTCCGTACCGTAAATTAAATACGCATTTCCCGTAGACTCTAAAATAGAAAAAAAAAAAGTTTGCAGATTGGTTGACTACTGATCATTCCGTTATCTTGAGACCTAGGAGAAAGCTCTGCACTAAGGAATGAACCTTCGTAACACAAGCCCTGGAAACCCGAGAAGCCCCGCCCAGGGCAGGTGCGCAAGAAATATAATATCTCGACGTGCGTCAACAAAAAAAAAGTGAAAGACGCGAAAGCCCATTTGCCGCATGGCTGGACTTGTCCTCTACGCCACAGCTACTGAACTCCTAAGCGACTCTTCAATCTGTATGTCAGCTGGAGCTGTCAGCGACTTCTCACATTACTATCAGAGCGTGCGAGAACTCGCCTAAAACAAGTTTTTAATATCTATCCCTTGTAGGTATGTGCATGGAAATAACCTGTTGAAATCCTAATAACTATTCAATCCTTCCATGAAGCTTCTTAGGATCACCGTCAACCAGATGATATTGTAGTGATAAGATCTGCTGAAGGACACTCAAAACAATTTTTGATCCGAGTTATCAGCAATAGGACATTTATCCGTTCTTATAAAAAAAAGTCGTACATTTGCTAATGTGCATAACATGCAATGGAACGAAACGTAGGAAAATAAGATTTCTTAAACGTATGATGACTCTTCTGTAGTCAATAGCATCGTTGACCTACTCCTCAACACTGCGAAATATCGCCGTACTTGGTCCTTCCTGCTATGACAAAGATAGAAATGCGAAACGGTTGGTGAGAAAGAGAAATAAAAACTTGAATTAAACAGCCATTTCTATAAAAACGAAGTGATGGCAGTAGAAAGGCAGATTTCAGTCTTTCTAGTTGACATTGTTCCTACAATTATGTTTTTATGTTTGAGCATCGGTGACTTTGTGGAAAGCATCTGCTTTCAACATTTTCGCAGCAACTTGATTGCCTCTTTGACAAACGTTTGTTTCATTTTGTTTCTTTAAACAAATTTTAACTTCGATTCATGGTCTTTTGAGGACATATAACTGTTTTAAATAATTTTCTCCTCTAAAAAAAACAGTTCATTAAAAAAATTCTAATCATTTATCAGAGTAACTGCAACTAACTGTGAAGATGTCAAAATATCGAAAATGAATAGAATTCTCAGGAAACTTTTCCAAGTTTTGAGCTTGGATTTATTAGTGTGATTTCAGGACGGTTAGGTAATATTTCTGTAATTTATAGGGAAGGGTTTTCCCACCATCGATTATATAAATTAAGAAGCGTTTTGCAGTGTAACGAGAAAACAATGAAACTTGGTAGTCAGACAGCAATGAGATTACGGTTGACATGTCTTGAGCGGGTGTGCCAATTTCGCGACTTATTGTACTGTTTGATTGTTTTCATCATAATTGTCATTATTCACGGAATGTATGCAGAATAAATTAGCAATAAGTCATGGATAGATATTGGTAGAAGGATCATTAGTAGACCTACGACGTGGAAAGAAATGAAGGACAATGAGCATAATCTGGACTTGATTTCAGGGACTGATTCCGTTTACAGGTAAGGTAATTAAGGATTTATAAAGTAATGAAATTATGCACTGAACATATTACTTTAGACATTGAAAGAAATTAAAGCCAATATTCGTGTAGTGAAAAAGAAATATTTTATACTACTTTAAAGGACAGGCAGTAACTACATATCTCGACCAGAATTTTGGAAGATCTGGATATACAAGTGTCGTATGTATCTTTCTAGAAATGATGTGAGGTGATACTAATAACTAAAAACGAATTGCTGGAACGAATGTGTAAAGCAACACGAAACCACATCAAATTCTGACGACATTCCTGCAGAACCTATCTGTTCTAAACATAGCTGTTAACGTTTCAGATTTGGGTTTTCCATGGTTTCCCCAAATCACTTTAGGCGAATGCCGGGATGCGTCCTTCAAAAGGCCATGGCCGAATTCCTTCCCATTCCTTTCCCCCAATCCCATCCCGCCACTAATGACCTCGACGTCGTCGAGGCGTAAAGCCATAAGTAAAAACATATTGCATGCCTGTCGCAGAAATGGATTCCTTGCGGAAAAAAAACATTATATTTTAATTATTTCTTATATCATAGTGCTGTAATAATTTGCTGCTTCGCCTATAATCAAAATTTTGCTCATTAATTCTCTTTCTCCGTTCCAAGTTAATTTTTGAAGGTAGGAAGTTCCATGAACAGTGATGGAATTTATTGTAATTTTTGGCATGGTATTAACATTCTTTTTTTTACTTATGGCTTTACGCCTCGTCAACGTCGAGGTCATTAGAGGCGGGATGGGACTGGGGACAAGGAACGTGAAGGAATTCGGCCATGACCTTTTGAAGGAAGCTTCCCGGCATTCGCCTGGAGTGACTTGGGGAAACAATGGAAAACCCAAACTGGATGCCCGTACGGGGATTCGAACCAGCGCCCTCCCGAATTGGAGGCACAGCGTTACACGCTCACCCACCACTTGTATTTACATTCTATCGACGTCAATGGGAGAGTAGTGAATGTTGCCATCTACATGTATACAGTTGTGATTTGTGTTTCCTGTTTCGCAGCGTGTAGTTTTTGGCGCGAAGAGTGTAAATGATCCCAGTATTTGTCTAGATCAGCTTTCCCTACCTTTTTTAACGGCAGACCCCTTCTAAACTAACCCCTTAATAATAGTAATATTAATAATAATTGGAAATTAGCTATTCTAGAACTCATTTGATGGCTCGACTCGCGTCTCAAACATTGTGGCCAGAGTTTGCGCGTTCTCAAACCTCCGTTTATATTTTCGAAATTATTAATTTTGTTTTATTTTGTCCGCGGACCACAAGTATGGAAACCCCTGTATAGATGACTACATAAATACTATTGAAAACCTACACTAGTTCGCCGGATTCGAGATTTCGACTCGAGCCCGAAAACAATATCAAATCCGAAGACTGGTCCTCGATTCACCTTTCGACCTTCCAGCTGACTCGTCTCGTTGAAAGAATGCCGTGTTCCACACCCACAGGCTAGCATTGTAATGACACGAGATGTCGTGTCCATCACTTGTCGAGAAAGCGCCGGTACAGTCGCTTCAGATGCTAGTCGCACGCCATCCGCTGTAGGTGACGGATGTCCTGCGCCCACTGGGTCTGATTTAGGGCTGACAGCGGAGCCGCTTTGCATTCAGCAGGCACCTCGTCCCGGTGTTCAAGGCGCCAACATGTCCGACCACCTCGACAACTCATACAACAGCCATGAATAACCTTATTAACCTTAAGCCATGATACATACGCTCAGCAAGGGCATTACTACTTTTAGTCCGAATGGATTTTTCACAGAGGAAATTTTGCGTATTAGATAAATGTCTCACAACCTCTGAGAAAACTATAAACAACACCAAAACTAAGCTTCATCATGGTTCTCGTTTTTCTTCTTATAAATGTTCGGATGCCTCCAATAATCATACAGTATTGGTTCTTTTCCATCTTTTTTCAGATCTGAAGGATTTCTGATATATTTGCAAGTAAGAATTTTTTTTACCGTCTTATGTTTCACAAAGCCAGGAGCGTTGGGTAAATTTTCTTATGTTTCTAACAGAATAAAAGTGATGTCTTCGGAATGAGAAGTCTTATGGCTCAGTGATAAAATGTTGAAATGTCCACGGCTGGAATCGTAGTTGTAGTTGGTACTTTTAGACACCCTAAACGTGCCCGTATTTACCAGTGATAAGGGTTACTTCAAACATGCGAAGTATGTTCCATAGTTCGGACTCAGTGTAGGATCAATTGGTTATGTCCACGAGAGAGGCTGATTTTGTGGACAATAGAAAATTCGTTATCAGGTCCTAAAAGCCACTCTAAATTATTGTTTTTACTAGCTTCAAATTATGGCCAATATACTGCTATAAAAACTAGTTGACTAAACATCTCAGCCAGACAAGAACTGTTTGAAAAGAAGCTAAGGATTCGTTAATTTTGAAATACGTGATTCTTGTGTTGTTTATATTCCTAAAGTCTTTCGATCAGTAATCAGATTGGATGCAAATAAATGTAATTATTAGCAATATCTCTGTAAAAATATAGTTCATGCGTAAAACTAGAAATCGCCTCCTTTTTGGAGGTTGGAATGGTTTATAGAGAGGGCTTGTGATTTGTAGAAAACAAGGTCATCTAAATTGAAATTCAAACCATGTGTCCACTACTTTTAAAACATTAACAGAATAGTAGTATTTTAGTAAATGAAGAATGACAGTTTCTGAATACCACTTAATCCGAAAGCTGTGATGTTCCGACGTATACAAATTTTACAGCTCAACTATTATTATAGTTATCACGGAAGGGTAAATACAGCCGTCTATGAACGCAAAGGGCCAGGAATCAGACATACACATTTACAAAATACTGATAGTGTGGATTTTTTACAAACGAAACTGTTGGTGTAACTGATATTCTTTAACGTTACTAGAAACCCAATCTGTCGGCATTTCCAGAGAGGAACTGATGACTACTTCCCACAGGACAACGAACCGAGCTTCAGAATCGAAATAATTATTTGTCAGTTGCTGGATAAAGAATTTGAATATTTTACACTACGAAAGAAACCACGAAAAATTAATAGTCATATCTGTTGCTTCTGTTAGAAGTACCACTTCAAACTCCCGCAATATTAATAAATAGTAGCAACGGGAGATCGGAACTACCGTTTCCTTGACCGATGTAAGAAACTAAAAACAACCTGAAGGGTGAGTTAGCACGCATAGTATTTACCTCAAGTCGACTACTATAATCTTGAAGATGTGATAGCAATCTAATCTCTGACTGGTGTACGTGTAAGAACTGGTCGCATCGTTCTTAACGACATTATAATCTTTGCGTTCAAGTTACGCTTAATACTACCGAGCGTTTAAGTCGAAAAGAATCCTGCTGCACTCGATAATAATTACAACCTTCACACTGTGTTTTCTCTGTAAATGACTGGCTATGAGCGAACGGTAATTTTAAAATTCTTATCCTCTGATTCATAATCCAGTATTTAGAGTAAATTTATAAAAAGTTCAAGCATATTGCAATATGAAACTGAAAATAAATGTAGTCATGTACGGTTGAAAATATGCCCTAAGTTTGACTCATGAGTTAGATGGTTAGATGATGCTATACTTTACTGCAAACTACAGCTGACGAGATTCAAAGAAATACAGATCGCTGTGTTCTTAAAGTGTTTCTGCTATGCTAGATTACAATTCTGCTGGGAACATGGTCGTATACATTTTTTGTGAATTTCATAAATACGTTAGAAATTTAAATAATTTACCGGCTTGATGTGTGTCGTTAGAGCAACTTAAAATCTTTATCGCAGTCGGAAACCATAATCATAAACATAGTTCAAATTAAATCTAATTCTGTAGATATCCGATGGTCTTAAGTATTCCACTTAGTAACTGTACAGCGACTTGGACATTTAGTCCATTGAAGCGTTCCAACAGTGAGGGGACAAGACTGATTTTTTCACAGTTCGATGGGCCGCAAAGATTTCTTTTATTGTCTCAAGAAACATGGGACTGTTTTTTCGATAACGCTTGGTGTCGTTTCCCTTCGCAACATCCACATTGGTAGAGATTTGTTGATGTAATAAGTCTCATTAATGAAACTGACGACCACATAATCGAAATGCAGCAAGGCATAAACAATATAGAGAAACTAAACTTATCAGACAAACTTCTTAATCCTCAGATATTTCATTCAGACAATAAATTTCATAACTTTTTAAACACTTAAGAAGCTTATAAAGGAATGTTTCTATTATCTCTAAATCAGCAGGTAGATGTGTAGTATTAGAGAGTCTTTTTCTGTCGTCATTTATGCCTTACATTCGTTTCTGTATAAAGTAGTAATGATATGTGTTCTTGTTATTGGAGGAAATCATCAAACATACGCCTCGGTTTATTTCTGTAAACGGAAGGAATCCGATGTTTGTTGTGCCGAGAATCGAACCCGATTTCTTCAGAATCCAAATTAAAGCTTTAGCATCATCCGCCTGAGCTTTAATAGCGATACACTGATAATTAAAAAAAAAATTTAGCACACATTGCTTGCCCCAAAAGGGGAAGAAATTTCCTGAGTATATGTATACTAGTTTCTTTACTTATATCTTCTAGAAACAGTTTGTAGTCGAGTTTTGCGTACTCAAGAGAGTTTAATTTTTGTTTAATTTAATATAATTATTTTAAAATTGTAATGGAACGCGTACATTTTCCAAAAAAAGACATTTTCCGAAACAGTTATTTTTTTCTCTGTCTTTCTTATTTTTTAAAAACTAACTGTCTACTTGTGTCCGTTAAAAAATGTATTTTAAATTCTCTCAACTTTTTTGATAAATTATTCATTAGTTTTAATTATAATTTATTCCAATCCCTGTAACACGCTGCGTTCTACACTGTACTTAAGAAATCTAAATTGTGTGAAGAATTTTCGGTTGACATACAGTACAATGATCCGATGTTTATGAAAATGTTTTACGCGTTGTTATATTCGCAACCGGCTTTCAATTTTGCTTATCGTCACCGTTGCAGTTAAGGTTGTTTGGTTGTTTTGTTCCATTTACTGCTGCGCAGAATAACGTGTTTATATCTCACAATCGACTTTATTACCTCCTTATTACGGTGTTATGATTACTATACGATATTTGGAATTAATGACATTACTCAAGATAGTCCGAGTCATCCCAATCGCACTTCATAGACTACACTTTTCAGAAACAGAAATACACTTATCATACAGAACACAATAAGTTACAGGTTTCGCTGACAGATGCCAACACAGGTAAAGTACTCCAGGTCTAACAGACTGGGTTTGATTTCGGGCAGCACAAAAGTCTTCCCTCTTCTAATGATATACACTCGTCACCTGTGTAAACGGGCTTCTAGGTGGCCGGATAGGGAGATAAAGAGAGAGAGAGAGAAAACCATTTCAAAATAATCTAGATACGAGAAATAGCATGTATGTTCTCATTTAGTCCTCAAAATATTTATATCACGAAATGCGATAAGCAAGAACCAAAATGGTATAGTGCGGTAATAAATCTAGATAAATATGAATGTAAACTTAGTTACTCAGCAGATGAATATGGAGCAAATGTTCTACATAATATGTTAATCGTAACGGGCGGCAGCGTAGCTGCGTCTGGCCACGGCGGGGACGCGGGAAGGTAAAGAAAAAGGGCGGAACCCTGACACCGACTACGGCACGCTCACTCTAATGCCTACAGTCAGGAAATAGGAATGCGGAGCTCCACCTCTGCCAATCCTACTGGAATACGGCTTTAAAACTGTGAAATCTTACTGCTTTTACCTCTTTTTTAGTAATTGTAATGCCATGTGTAGTTACGTATGTATCCTTCTTCTTAGCATTAATCCCGCCTTGCAGGGTCTGCTTTACTGGACTTCCTTCTTCCATTTGTGCCGATCTTGTGGATCCTCAGTTGAGGAATTGACTAGACGCATGTCCTTCCACAAGATATCCAGTCAGTGCTTCCTGGGTCTCATTCGCGATGTTCGGCCCTCCGGTCTCATATCGAGTGCTGTTCTGGAGTAGCACATTGCTGTACCATCGCAGAAGACCCTCTCGCAGTTTGTTAGAGATTAGAGCCGCTCGTACGTTCTCATTCCTGTTGCGGTACAATCTAGTGAGTACCTGTGCAGTTACGTATGTAATTTAGGGAAATGGTTGTTGTATTATCACTTGTTTAATTATTTGTTACGGACTGTCGACAGAAATGTGACAGGTAAACATTTAGTTATTCCTCGTGAAACCCGCAGCGCCAAAAGAGATTTGTATTTACAACCGACCAACGTCTTCACAAGCCGGACAACCGTTGATTTATTTCCCCGTGAGACGCATACACAATGCAGTGAACACCTGAGCCACTATCCGCGCATTCTTCAGTTGCTTTCTTCACTCAGCTCCGTCCATGAATCCATCAGCGTATAAAATTTAAATTTTAAAAATGCACAGTGGATAGCTTAAGTCCTAGTCATTCCATTTCCATCTGCTTTTACCTTAAAATGTCGGATAGATCGAAAAAATCCATGGATGCAGCTCCCATTACAGAGAAAAGAATCATATTACACTATTCATTTATTTTTCATTTCCTGATGTTACATAGCCTATTTCCTTGTTACCTAAAGTAGGTCCTTAGTTTCTACATTTACCAAAAGAAATAATTGCTTTTTTGTTCTACTGTTGATAGATCTGGATAATTATTTTTAAACGACTCTACGATTCTAAAGTATTTTAATAATTACTATTCTACTACTATTATTATTACTTCGCGATCAAATAAAGGGTATCGGAAGGGGATATAAGGAACATTTGAGGAGATACCCACGGGATATTTTGAAGAACAATCTTGGAGTGATCTAGGAAAACTATGGAAAAACCAGTTCAGGTTGGCCTACCCATGGAAATGAGCATAGAACGAAAATAGTTTCTCTCCCTGATTCCTGTTATCTTATTTTCTCGGTCATTCGTAAATATGAATGTTGCTGCTAGTAAAACGTGTTTGCTTTCATCCTGAAATATGTCTGAACTTTTCAGTTAGCTGCTGATGAGAGCAACGCCTAGTGTATTCCAGATCCTTCAACATCGCACTTACGCTTTCCCTCCAGCAATACATACCTGTCAGGAATCGGTCTGCTCTTCTTTGGACCTTCTCCAATTATTAACCCCATTTCAAGCGGACCTGATACAGAAGAATAATATTCTATGCGTGGTCGCACTAGTATTGTGTGTGCAATGGATTTAACTTCCGGTCTACACTGTTTCACACTACTCACTAGAAATCGGTGCATTTGATCTGCTTTCTCATTTACCTTCTCAATATGTTCCTTCCACAACAAATTATTATGAATTGTTACTCCTAGGTAATTAACGGATTCCGCCGTACTAAGAACAATGTCACAGAGCTAAATGGTGTCACTTTTTACTTATACACTTGACTAATTAATCTACTGTCTACACTAATTTCCCCACACCACAAACAACGAGTGTCTACTGAAGCAGACTGTACTATAATTTCGATGCAGAAGTCGGCAAACAAATAGTGGCAAGTGACGCTGCGTTTGATATAGCTTGTCAGCGTTGGGTGTGGCGACTCGTGTGGCTGCCTCATATCCATTCAATGGACGAAACTCAGGCGAGAGTCGATGAGAAGCAAAGGCCTTGAGTCACAGCGGGGGGTGTCTGCTACGACCTTCACACACCCAGCACTTCCACTCACAGCCATCCGACGCAACCTCCCCGTCAGAGACCAGACAATGCTCATTTATGTTTCACACTTCGTTTCAAATAATATGAATGAAATATAAATGAGTGGAGCATTAATAATGTGCAATTAAGTTCTCGTCACTGAACTAAATTGCATTAACCAAAAAATTCATTACCTTACCCGTACTGACCGTTAAGTTATGTTCCCGGAAAACTTACTCTGCTTAAATTCGTGCTTTTCTTTAAATCATACTGAAAATAAGGTATTTTCTTAAAAAAACGTATTACAATACTGGAAACGGAACTCATCTAGGCAAGTAAATCGAAATGATAAGGGCATATGTTGATGACTTAAATTTCTCTCTCTTATTTTTAGGGGAGAGTTTGGCATATGTATTAAAGTGATTTATCTGAGCAGAACCATTTCCTTTTATCATAGGATGATCAGAACTTGATATTTTGCTAACATCAACTCTGCTTTACCTAGCTGCCTAACATTTTACCATTAAACAAAATTCTCGCTATTTGTTACCTAACAGAAAGATTATTATTTGAATCAGGACAACGAGAGAAGGATCATCGATACACTTTTTTTCCTTGCTTGTGGCCTTACACCTTGTCGACGCCGAGGTGATTAGAGCCGTCAGCTATACAGTCGGACAATTTTGAATAATCTATGGCTTCGGTAGTTATCAGAAGACTAGAAGGATAGGGGCATCACAAGTCGTTTAACTGAACTCAGAGCGTTTTGATTTCGCTGTATTTTTTACTGTATATGCCACTCTTAGCGTTTTGTGGTTTCTCTGGGAGCCTCATGAAAACACAACCTGAATAATAATATCATAGACTCAAAACTTTCTGGCTAAGCATTACGTATTAATCAGGTCGCCTTGCGGAGTTGGTGAACTATTTTCAAATGACAATGAATTCGTGTATTTCTACGTTATAGAATGTTTCACATCAGCTATCATTTCACAGTACGCCGAGTATCACTGAGAGCCCCAAACTTGAATCAATTTTGAGTAAAACCGTTAATGTGAATCGTTTACGCATGTAGTGGAATTCATATTTGGTGTTGGCTTAGTGAGACATGGTAGAAATTAATTTATGTAAGAAATTTCATACCTTGAAGCATTTTCTATCCATAGTAGCATCTTCAAATTTGTTCCGTTTTCCTATGCAACAGTTGTAATGAACACAGAACAAATAACTGGCAAGTGTAAATTGATGCTCGCACATTTAGGGTTTCCGTTCTACAATGACCTAAACGAACATCTCGTATGTGATAAAACAGCAATTGGCACATAACTCAATGCCGGAAACATTTTCAGTTATCAGGTAACGGTCTCTCCTCCACGGCTCTCAAATCTGCTAATGCTATAAAATTTATTATAAATAGTTTAGAATGCAATTCATTCTGTACATGAATCATTTTAAATGAAACTAATATATACGGCAGAATAATCGCAAAATAATAATGTTTATTTATTTTGCTCTCAACTTACAAAGTATAGTCGATGTACTGAACGTGTTTTAAGTATGGCCTACTTGTTGTTTAAAAATAGGATGTAGTCAACACTGGGGACGGATTTGAAGTTTCTAAATTACAATGTTTTTGATTTAAACCAAATAACAAAAAGTAGTACAAAATCGACAACTTTGACTGCCACTAATATCTTTATTTTGTATTAAGTTATTATGGAGATAATGTAAATTTTATCCTTAAAATATTATCAGTTGCAGTCTGAAATGTTTTACGGTGGGAGATTAAAGCTGTAACGTCTACCGCTTGCATGGGACATTCTGTCACAAAAAAAAGGAAACAACCGGAAACAAAGAGGCTGGAGTTGACAGTTTCTGACAAGCTGTCGCCAATTCTTTTTTACAAGGATATGGCGCCACGTGTCTGATAGCGGCGGTATCGTAATGCTGGGTCAGAGGCCAATCAGAAAATGAAAACTAATTGGAAACTGAGAAGTGCAAGTCTGGAGCTCATTATCTGCGAAATGAAGCTTTATAAACTGCTTTCCGTCGAGTTTTTCGAAGAAGAAAAGCTTTGAGAAACAAGCGACGTTGCGCTGCCACTGTTGTTACCATCCACATAAATGATTTCTTGTTGAAACTTATCTTAACTGTGTTAATGTGTAGAAGTACCTGGGTGACCGATCTTCGCTCGGCATCTTTCGATTTCTATTTAATATCCAAGATTTCGAGTAAAGTTTGATTAAAGTAAAAGGCTTGAAGACTTCCTAGGCGTTTTGAGGTGCACAGTTAACAAAAGAGAAACTTCACTAACATCATTAGGCTTACTGGTACCTGAACCTTCTACGTAATGAGGTTAGAGCCGTTTTCGAGAAACCAAATACAAAAATTGCAAATTTTTTTTTTTTTTTTTTTTTTTTTTTGTTAAATCGTGTTAAAAACTTGAATAGCAAAACGTTATCTACATATGAAATTTCATCCAAATCGTTAGATCCATTTGCGAGACCGCCTCATAAATTGCTTTCAAAGAAAAATGCTATTATTATGTTAAACAGAAATCTTAATGCCAGTCAGGGATTGATTAACGCTGCGAGATTTGTGTTAATTCAGGGAATTCTACAAAAACCCTTGATGGATTCTTATGTACCTCGACGAGAAAAATTTAAAGTACAAAATATTTTTAAATTTATATATCTCGCTTCGTTCTCGAGATATCATATAGCAAAATTGACATGGTTGGTTGAAATGCGACCTGGACCAGAAGATAAATTTCGTCACAGCCAAGTTTGATGATGAATTCGTATGAAACTCGTCGAGAAAAATCGAAAATAAAGAATTTATTTTTCTGATACCTCAAGTGAAGAGGTTAGGATTAGATCCGACCTGGACCAGAAAAAGAATCCACCAAAAGCACTATGTCGATACGGTGGAAATGTACTTTTAATGTTTTATTTTGTTCCAAATGGTTGTTGTTAGGTTGAAATACAGCATGGACCAGAAGAAACGTCGCCAAAAGCACAAGGAACTATACCTATAACTGATTTTTGACAAGCTATATACCAAGCGAGATATCAAGAACATTTATTCTTTATTTTCGATATGTTTCGTCGCGTTCTATAAGAATTCATCATCAGATTGTTACGTCACGGTAATGATAGAACATCATCAGTGCTAAATCAATTCACTCCGCTAAAACTATGCTCATACCTCGCGTGGTAGTATTTAATGACAAACTAACAACCACTTTTTACGGTCAAAAAGTAAACGGTGATTAGTTTATAACTGGTACCGGTAATATTATTTTCAAAGAAGTCTATCACCTCCGACAAAACCAATCATAAATTTTTAATTATCTTCCTTTTTAAATGTTTTACAATTAAACTTGCAATGTTACTATTTCCACGTCTCAGCCAGCATACAAGAACTGTTCGTTTAAATATTCTTTGAAATCAGAGAGAATCTATTTGTAGGCTTTCTAGTACCTGAATTGTCTACGAGATGGCGCTAGTGCCGTTTTCGAGATATCAAGTGAAAAAATTGTTTGTATTTTTCAAACTCGCTTTTTTTGTACGGAAGACAACTATTTAGGTAATCTTAAAAGTCAAAACATTATCTGAATATCAAATTTCATCCAAATCGTCATAGCCGTTTCCGAGATCCGAAATATATATATATATATATATATATACAAGAATTGCTCGTTTAAAGATGTAAGATATCTGTGATACAAAGTCTTTACGAGTGGAAACGTGATACAGTTTTTCTCCTAATCTCCTTGAAATCATTCCCCTTGTGCCATGTCGAAATTCTATATGCACTGTAGGTATCACAGATATCCTTTTCCCAGTTCAAGATAGCTGCTCATTCAAAGAGGAACGTTTCTTGAGGATCTTTAGACTTTTACGATGGTGATAAAGATACTGCAAATTTGGATTTCAGCACGAAAAAAAACACAACGTCCTGTCTGCATTTTAGCGGGTGAAAATGTCGCCAAAGTTTATGCCCTCGCATTAAAAGTTTGCTCAGTTTTGTCATCATTTTGGCAATTTTTTTCTTGAGACAACACGAAAGTATGTTGTTTTAGCCAAAAGCATTATTTGTTTACGCTGCCTGTAATTATTTTATTAATTTTATTAATAGAGCGGATTACTGGAAATATTGCAGGTCCACATCTAATCCATTATTTCATACCTTCACGCACACACACCTCTGCATATATCTTATGTGTCTA
Source organism: Vandiemenella viatica (assembly GCA_031002005.1). Taxonomy (NCBI): domain Eukaryota; kingdom Metazoa; phylum Arthropoda; class Insecta; order Orthoptera; family Morabidae; genus Vandiemenella; species Vandiemenella viatica. The sequence continues at coordinate 215,367,884 of JARYHS010009186.1, read as the reverse complement.
TGCGATCGGCGAAGTAAGAAATAATAATCTATTAGCAACCTGAACAGATATGCGTAAAAGATTCTTAATACAATCCTAGCCATACACAGTTAAACAAAAAACCAATATGCCTAAAAAGTTTAGGATTTGAGTTTGTATCTGCTCAGCTGCTTTCGACATTACTGCTAGTTTATCACGGACAATTTACAGATACGAATTCACGAAACGTTGGCAATCGAGGCCAGATATCGCGTGTTGTTTTTTGATTGTGTGTTACTTGAAATAAGAATCAGTTGCGCTCTCATATCTCGAAGAGAACTAACCTAAATTCATAACAGAATAACTCAAATTAGGTTTTGTGTCACTGTTCTTGGGGTTTTGCCCTTAAAAAAGACGATTTTGACTTCACGAAACTGTGATTTTTCTTTGCGTCTGTGAATTTTGAACAGGAATTATTAAATGTGAGATTGAAGAATTTGCATTTGTACTTGATGTAATTATTTTTGAGATACTACTCGTAGTTTAATTCATGCGTGGGAAAATATATATATATATATATATATATATATAACGTACAAAGTCTTATATATTGGGGACTATATATATAAAGGTTTTATACTTTTTAAACTATAAAATTTTAAACTTACTTCGTTTCGTATTTTTCGAAATTTTGGGCTGAATTTTGGCGTCTAGTAATCAAGGACTTCCTTACTGCGTCACATCTAGCGTATGAGTATGTTACGGTGCAATTTCAGATAAGAAATATGAACTGGTTAGTCTGAGGAAATAGGATTTTAAGATCTTCCGGAGGCTTCGTAATGCTTGAGTCAAAGATAATGGCGACACGTAAGTGATTCAGCCGAGTCTCTTCCATAGCTCTACTGTCCTGGAGACTTTAGTGTCATTACGAGTTTCTTTAGTGTCGCTATGCAGACACTGCGTCCTGCTCCTGACCCTTGCGCACTTGCAGCTGCATATGAGAGAAACATCACGTACGCCACAGTATTACTGCACGCCTGCACGCAGACTCGTCTCAAGGCAAGGTCAGTGGGTGTGATAAGGTTGAGTGATGACGTAGAACCCGGCAATATGTAACTGGGCGTACGTGACAGGATGCTGGCTCATCCTACCAGAGACTCCAGGACTGGTGGACCTGGAGTCAGTCTTCCTGCATCGTCTCTGGAAATAGCCACTGCGTCTGCTCGCGACGTTGGAGCTGCTTTTCGTCAGGCTACAACGTATAACACTGCCGAGCCTTCACATTCTACAACCACCCGAGTCTTCGGATATAACAGCGTACATTGGCGAAGGTACGGTTTCTTCCCTTCATGCTTAAGTAAACGTGTCTTTTTCTTCTGACAAGGTTGTCAACATCTAAAATATGAGATGAATATGTACTTTTCCCAAAACGTTATTTGTGGAACATAAACTTGAACCGGCCTGTATGTGACTGCAGTGAATATTGAAAATCTTCATGGAAATGACGTCAGAATGGTCGTTGTTGTGAACTTCTTGCTCCACTCACAGTCCTAGAAACTAATCTCTTCTTATAATAAACCTTATCGTATCTGCTCTCTGTTCTTAGAGCACATTGTTTTTCCATAGGAAAGAATAATTGTTTTTTCAACAAGCTGCCGGAAAGCGAGTATGTATCAGAGACTAACGACATACTTAGTTAGGAACAGAGATATTTTATAAATTTAAGTTCAACTATATCTTTTCGGGGTTGAAGATTGTGATTTCTTGTTTTATCAAACGAGTTCGCAATTTTCATTTTCAGAACTGCATAAAAGGTTCCTTGTTCTTACAAACCGACGTAGGATATTAACGTCTTCTTAATCGCTATTCTGTTTTTTTGGTGTGTTGCAAACAAGCCATATTAATAAAAAGCAGACATGATACGAAGTCGCATATTCTTATGTGAATGTAATACATATTCTAAATAAATGCTTGGTAGCATATGAGGTTATCCTGCACGAAGTAAATTTTATTATTTTCTTGTGCTCTTAATGACGGAAAAAAATCGTAAGAGGAAAAATAATGGGTTGTTTCTATGCAATAACTTGCACTTTCCGACGGTAAAAGAGTCCACTTTGCCACATTATCTGAAACTCTCTTTTGGCAGAACAAATATTTATTCATCTAGCCCGGGTGTAAAGTTTGTTGAGTTACTGGATTGACAGTGGTGGGTTGGATGGAGGTAGTGGTTTTTCAAGAGGGAGACAAGCGGTAGCGAAGCTGTTGTCTTAAGATGTCAGACATCTTACCGAATCCAGCTGCTCAGCCGCACTTTCGATAACTACAATCGCAAACAACAGCTATTTCACCGTTCCGTGAGTGACAAAAAGAGTGTCAGACATGTATCTGACAGACGTTAATTATTTTAAACATTTTCACGCAATAATTTGAAAATTACTTCTGCGAAGGCGTACAGATAGATATCCTGTATTTTGGAGGAAAAAACTGAATTTTTCCGAATTGCTTATACCGATCAAGCCATTAGTACCTTGACTCCAGTATGTGCTGGATATGTTCCTGGATGGAATAATATGTCTTCAATAATTCAACAAAGATACATTTTTCATTTGTATTGTTACAACCAAATGTATATTGTTTTTTAGATGAAAGATGATTTGAAAACAAAAAATTGGTACCTTAAATTTTTTGCTAAGGATCATTTGCTAAGTGAACGTCTTTGTGCTAAAGAGAATTTAATAAAAGATTTGTTGCAGTATCATACACTGCTTTCCGGAATGTCACATATTTCGATTTCAAAACGGAATTATTTATTGCTTTATAGAATAAAAATAATATTTCTGCCTGGAAACGAATCCAGGCCCTTACATTTGGCTACGAATAATAATTACCGCTTTCCTTAGTTGCTACCCCCAGGTACTAGAGACCTGAGCGGAATCAGCAATTCGATAATTCGTTTCTTTCTCATTGTATATTTACGACTTCACGGGAGATATTTTGTTGTGTTAGAGAATGACTCAGTTCGGTTAAATACGAAACTTTCCTTTCGAGTGCCACACGTTTGGAGGTATTTGTAACCCCTGTATGTTGGCCCTACAAATGGACACATTTTAACGAAATATGGAGGGCTTGCATTCTACGCATAGAACCAGAAAGCGTCAGTGCAATCATACGCATACTTTCTGTTAGGCTGTGATGAATAAAAGAAGTTCAGCTGATCTACTTGCTTCAACGATTTCTTACTGGTAAAAATAATGTTCGCATCCCAATCCCTTAGCGGAAAAAAGCGTATGCCGATTTTGTTAGGGGTTGCGTCAGAAGGTTGGAACTAAGCAGCAATTTTGTAAGATAATAAATCAGGGTTCTGTTACCTCAGTGAACTTAACAATGTCTATCTCATCTTTTGTAGTCTCACTGCTCACTTTATTATATTTTCACTTTAGGGTCGTAGGTATTTCTGAGTAACCAAGTGCAATTGTAAACACTGAGATGGGTAGAATGAAGGCGTGAATATGATAGAAGCGGTTACCAGATTAAACGATTAACTGAAAACTGGTTGAAAACCAAACACCCACTTGCTTTTTTTGTTGCCTTATGGCTTTATGCCTCGTCGAGGTCATTAGAGGCGGGAAAGAATGGGGGGCAAGGAATGGGAAGGAATTTGGACATGACCTTTAGAATGAAGCATCCCGGCGTTCGCCTGGAGTGATTTGGACACATTCTTGTTTATCACCGATTATTTGTATGAAGGTAGGGGAACAAGCTTATGAAAATAATGAGCTTGTCCAATAGAGTTACTGTCAGGCAGTAATGAGAATGGTACTATCAAAGATGGGTTGATTTGTTTCCTCAAACCATTGAGAGTTTGAGACGAATCTTCCATTGATTTTCCAAATCGGTCCCTCACATCTGATTCTTAATATTACTGTAGTATTTGTTTCGCTAGTGGCTGATCACGTTGCGCGCAGACATTGCTGCTGCTTATCGAGGTCTATATTTTTGATGTCAGGTAAGAATAAAACAATTACGTATACACCAACTGCAAGTTTGGTTTACATTAAATAACGAGCAGGAAGCAAAAGGACTGTGCAGACAGATTGAGATTCTCAGTACTTAGACAATAACAGTTATGGGAACGTCACAGTAATAAACTGTGTGTCTCCCAAGCGTCATGTAACCGGAGAGCTTGAGAAAGACAAATGTTTGTTCATCGCATTAGGTTTCTTGGAACAGTGACGTCGGGTCGGGTCAGCACACGCTACCATCTAGCAATTGACTTCGTCTATCGGTCTAAATTGACTGTCTGGAGCGACGTCTGTCAAACACGACTGCCCGGCTGGTGCGGTTGATTTTTAAGTTGCCCAACAAACGAGGAAGACGCAGGAATAAAGAAGTACTTGTTTCATATTTTCGACTTCATAGCAACACCAAAAAATTGTAAGTAAACGAATTTTTTCTCCGCGTTGACATCGATAAATTCTTCACGGGAAACTGACCGAGTTAAATTATTAATTAAACACAATATTTTAACCCATTCTCCATGGTGATCTTCGGGTGTAGAGCGAAAAAGTCTCAATACCTGGAAGATGACACGGAATGCAGTCGTCGAAATATTGTGTTTAAACTACAATGTAACTCGGTCAGTTTCCCATGAATGATGAAAAAAAAAAAGTTTTGGATGTGACTATATATTTTTAAACATAATGGGTAATAATGGCGGAGGATGCTAGAATATACATAACAATGAGATATTTATAGAATCGTTGGTACTCTTTGACTGTGACACGCTTAGGATCTGAAACTGAAGTTGGTGATCGTCATTTCAAATATTCTTGAGAAATATAACAGAGTTTTCTGATTGCTGTCTGCTCCCGTAGGTGGACCGGCCGATGTGGCTTGGCTTGCTGGCTGTACTGGCGGCGGTGGCGGCCGCCGCCGTGGCTATGCCGTGCGAGGAAGCGCACCTGCACTGTGCGAAGCGACGCGGTTGCATGTCGGCGCTCAACCTGTACATGATGTACTGCTCCCCCGACGCCCTGCGGCCCGGCTGTCCAGAGGACTGCCAGCTCGCACTCGTCGCCATCACCTCCACCCCGGAGGGACACCACTTCATGACGGTGAGCATACTCTAGATCTGGCGTCAGTGTATTAATCATTCATGTACTTCATTGAGGAAATTATTCCGCCACTCTCCTCGCCTCATTTCAGAAAGGCACGCCAGAACAAACTAGAACCGACCGAAATTATAAACACACTAGCTGCTACCCGCAACTTCGTACACTTGGAGTTAGAACTTTGTTGCTAGAATTGGTTATAGAATGCTGTAAGATGTGCTCGAAACTTGTGAACAGATCAGAATGCGAGAGAAACAAAGCCTGAATGACCGATATAACATTACATGCTATCCATCTGTCTGTTACCATTCAGTTTGTTTTCGAAGTTTCATAACAGAATATGTTATTTAAATCGAAAAAATATCCTATGTCCTTTCATTGTCAAATTTCATCAAGATTGGTCATAAATGTAACAGACTTTCGCGTTTATAATATTACCTTAGATTCAGGTTCATCTTTAAAAACATTTCACTTTTGCTTTCGTTTATAAACTAACTTGGGTTAAATGGAACTTATGACACATTTTTTGTTGAAGTTATTAATTGTGACAGTTGCACTGTATTTTTTACTATGTAGCCAAGTTTTATAATTCGAACCAGATCAGATAATTGTTTTATTTTTTCCTTTGATCCTTTTCTTAGTAATTCGTTCCAGTTTCAACGCTACCTATACCCGAATGTTTCGCATTACATTATGATCTAAAAAACGGTAGTCTAAAAAGGTCATTAAAATTTAAATTTAAAAAAGAGAAATGTCGAAGTTAGAAACACTGCTTTGATGTGAGGGTACCGGCCCTAAACTATTCCAGTCGTACAGTTTGTTGGCAAGCAGGTGTAAGCTGGTGAAAGGTAGCCGGCACAGCTTCCTTTGGAGAGGACGAGGTGGGTTTTTAGTGCCAAGTCGTTCGGCTCATAACCTGCTTGGCCATGCGTCGACAAAGCTAGTAGAAGAATACTTGGCGTGATTTCTACACCAATGGAAGCAGAGTCAATTAGGGTGGCATAATGTTAGCCAACGACTATGATAACTTACCATCGGGATTAGAAGCCTGTTGTTTAGGTGATATAGTACTGGGGGGTTCGGAAAGTTGTTGGCTTTGTCGTGTTATTGGCGCCATGTATTTTATATTGGTTTAGCATACTTTAAAACAGCTCAACAGGTTGCTTCATTCGTAACGGCACAAAGTTTGAATGCAAAAGTTGCCTCATTTACTCTTTTAGAAAGTCGTTGATGTGGAACAGTTAACGTAAGATAGCGAACGCCATATACCCTTCTTGTGCAGATGAACCATGTAAGGAATACTGAGAATTTAAAATATTAAATTGGTCAAAAAACCTTGAATTCACTAGCTAATTTTTGGGGGTGGGGGGGAAATACTGTCACCTGCATTTACAATTTAGTAACTACCGTTTTGCATTCACTTGTAAGGCGAATGAGAGGATATACAAAATCCTGGAGCAAAACCTTTAATGAACTCAGCGTAACGTATCTATCCCAGTACCAACACTCGTAAGTACTGAATGATTCACGTGGCATTAAAAGTACGGATGTGGTTGAACCGTCTGGAAAACAACTCGTTTGGAGGCAGGGCACCAAGCTATCACTGAATGTAGAAATTAATAAAACAAATATCACAAGTAGATTAATGGAAGTAATTTCTCAAATTCTAATAGCAAACTGGAAACGTTAAAGACGCCACAAACTGATATTAATGAGTCTTCTGATTACAAAATATACCAGAAAGTAAACTGCGATTTGATCTCTTACTGATACTATTTTTCAATCCGCAGATTGCATTAAACGATTTGACTCACAACTACACCTTCACAGGTATTTGATGTTGTTACATTCTGTGGATAAGAAGTACACAAGCCGTTTTTGGAATTCAGTTCTATACCACCGTCAAGAAAAACAAGTCTGGTGGGTGAACGGTAATGCTCGAACTGGGATTCGGGTGGTCGCGTGTTCAATTCTTCTGCCGGCCATACAAATTTCGGTTCCTTCGAAACAAGATGGTGGAATTCCTTCCCTTTCGTTGTCCCCAATTACGTCGGGTAGGCGCGAAACGTCAAGCAAAAATGAAAAGACATATGAAAAATTAATTGATGGTTTAGCTTCCAATGATGTACAAAATTCGTTTATAAACATTTTTAATTATTCGATTTAAGATAGATTAAATATCTTCTCGGATTTAACTATAATGTTTTTTCCTTGTTGTTTTATGCCTCGACGACGTCAAGGTTATTTGATGCGGGAATGGACTGCTGGTAGCGAACGGGTAGGAATTCAACCATTTTAAGCGAACCATCCCGTCATTCGGCCGGATTGGTTTCGGGAAACCAAGGAAACCCGAAATATGTATGGCCGGACGGGGGTTCCAACCTACCGAATGCATAGTAACGTTTAACGTCTGTGACAGTAGAAAATATCACGTTAGTCACTGTGCAGTATAGGTTAAGTATAACAGTTTTACTCAGCCACTACGTTTAAATACATTCACTTGTTTTGTTCATCAGGCATGCATTTGGAAACGCCAATTATAGAATTGTACCTTTATTTTATTTAATGCATTATATTCCATAAACATTCTTGATGGAAGTAAATGCCCTGTGCTGGAATCTGCTTTTCGTTCTTTGTGTTAATTGTAGAGGTGACACACAAAAATACTAGTTTTTCTGGGAGCTGTCAAGCCCTCCACCAGCAATTAATTTGAATATTATTCAAGATGATTCAGATATTAATTCCGGCCGGAGCGAAGGTTTTTTCGTTCAGAACTGGCGCTGAGCATTGAGTATTCCCCGAAAGGAGTGATCAAGCGGAGCCGATGTTACCACATACAATAGAGACAGAAGAATAGACCTTCGTTAACACCGCTCTCAGATGTCTGCATTTGCAAGGGTAATTTGTAAGCCGGCCTCCTGTCTCAATCAAGCTGAAGAAGTCGTCTCGGCTAGTAACAAGTGCCTCTCATTGTTCCGTCTCATTATCCAGAAATTTTATGGGCAGGTATTTCACAAGCTGAGACTATACGTGGAGTATATGATCATTTACATTCAAAGCTTTATTCTACAAAACAGTACAAATAGACTGTAAGCCACGTCTCTCACTGTAACAAGTCACGAAACAGACAGCGGTAAAGCAGAACGTTCTGTATATGTTACTCATTTACTCAGTGCAGCCACGATAATTGATGTCAACTAGAATAATTTTCTGAGTCTATTAAGAAAATAGAGAAACGACTACAATGCACAGAAACGTAAATTACATACGACATGTGTGGCGAGACGTTGAACACCTTGCTTGGAAATGTTCGAGCAGTTAGAAATCTTGCTAACTGCATCAGGACAAATATTCTAATTAATTTCTTTTGTGTAAAAAAAAATCACCGGGATCAAATGTAAATAAATTTTAGTGCAATGAATTCGAAAATATTTTAATAGTTTTAAAAATACCTGCATTTTGTTTTGTTTTCAATATTATATTAGTGTTACATGAATAATACGAACAGCTTTTACTCGTTGTTTCTTTTGTTTTGTGTTTAGTTAATATCACAGTTCAGTATGTTTTTCTTTTTTGAGGGCACCTATCAAAATTATTTCACATTTATATTCTTCACAAAGTAAGTTAACTTAACAATTGGAATATAGGCGCATTAAAATATAGGGCAGAGCGATATATTTACGAATCTTTAATGCAATTTTCTAAGAATGTCGGAAATATAGTGCAATAAATATTTTAATAACGGTTTTAATGGAACCTAAATAATTAACTATTGTCGTTAACAACTATGAGGTCAACATCTGTTTAATCAAAAAGATGTAGCCCGATGGGTTACCGGAAATTTTCACTCACTGAGAGAACCTATCTTTCTTATGCATTACATAATGACACATTTTGCTTTAAAAATTCAAATAATTTTTTATGAATTAAGTTGAAATAACACAGAAATTATGTCAGTGTGTGTTGAAATTTCCCATTTCTTAATTTGCTTCATGCGAGGAAGTTCAACAACAAGAGAGCGGTAAAAATGTCCCGGAGTAGACACCATGGATACCAAGATGGCGAAAATTCTGGGAAGGGATATTCTCTTAAGAAATCGTTATTTATATTAAATGATAAAATAACACCAATGCAACTGTTTTTGTAGCTTTAATGCCGTACGCGTTTCGCCTCTCATCGAGGCAGCATCAGCGACGAATTATTTACATTCGTGTTTTCCAGTCTCGTAACCACACATCTCTGCTTTTTCTCCAAATCATTTTTCCGCTAAAGCCATATGTCTTGACTGCTGCATACTGGATATAGACATTAGTTATATTGTTCTTCGTTTAAGACCCACCATGCTATTTTTTTGCATCCCATGTCGCACGTTGACACTGTTCTCTGCTCTGTTAGTGACGAATTTGTTTTTCGCGCCGTAAATTAGCTGATGATTTATGAATAAAATAGTCCTAGTTTCATAAAATTTCTTATGAACACAACCATAATTAAACTTGTGTGTCTAATTTTTATTCACACCCTTCTGTCTGACCTTTCAATATAATCTAATTCACTACTTCCCAAAAATAACCTGAATAGTTTGCTTATTAGTAAAGAAGTTTTACTTCTGACCAAGAGGGTGGCGTTGAAGTAAACGTTTTGAAACGCTTTAAGAACTACGGGTATTGATACAGGGCTAAATATTTATTTTGTAAAAGAATTTGGAAGGACAGAGTTTTTATTTGTAGAAATTTCACTACATTCCGTAACAACTTTATCTGTTAACATTGATTAATGCAGTATATTGTTTAGAATATCGTGAAACTATTAACAGTGTAAGTTTCCAAGTTGAAGAATTTTAGTCTAACTTATGAACAAAAATTCTAACAAATCACAGAAATGCGCAGAAGTCTAATAGCTGAAAAGTTATATATGAATCAAGCGAGAGAAAACGGACCGTTTCAAAATTTGTGGAGTATTTGTAATAGATATGATGCTACAACACAGTTTGTGAAAACTGTAACATCGGAAAAAATTCCAATGAAATTTATTCCGCAGATTAGGCACATGACAATACACAAATGGTTTGAATTACATAACTGTACATGCATTTTGACCGTGATAATTCAGTACGGTGAGAAGCCACTACGTGTCGTCGACATTGGTTGCAGGAGGAGCAAAACATACAAGTGGTGCCCAACCGTATCACAGACGTGTTCGATAGGTGACATGTAACGCGAACGTGCAGGGCAGGGAAGCAGTAGTACCGGTCGTTCTTCGAAGAAAATTTGAACATTCCACGCCACATGTGACGGGTCATCGTCATGCTGAAATATGGCATGTGGAGCTGCCTTTTGAGAGACAATGCCTCGGCTCTAAATCCTCGCTGTAGCAGTGGTTGTTATCAGATTGCTCACAAAAAATGTAGGAGGCCAGATTGCAAACCATCACACTTCGCGTTTGTCCGCTATATCGCTCAACACTGCAGTCTGCCCGATTGCTTTCGCCACAGTAGCGTTTAACCCGTACGTGGCCATCACTGTAGGATCGGGATACGTCCGAAAACACTACATCTTGCCACTCAGCCACTGACGCCGCTCACGTGTTCATTGAGGTCTGAGACGTTGGTGGTTTCTAATCAATGGAAGCCGATGTAATGGGATGCATGCACCAGTCCAGCCCTCAGCACATGACGTCATACCGTCGACGCAGACATGTTAACACCCGTTTCAGTGCTCCAACATCGAGCCAACACTGTTGAAAGAACTTTCCTGTCGGTTACGGCTATGCGGAACAAGTTGGCGGTCACACTGTGTGCTCCAGTACCCGTTCGTCGATGTGGAAGATCCTTTTCCACCGGTTCCACATTCGCATCGCTGTCGTAGCAACCCGCCCTGTACGGTCCGCTATGTCACGGTACGACGAAGCCGTTTCCCGTGGAGTAGACCAATCATTCTGCCACGTTCGAACTCACTCACATGCTGATATCGCGCACGGACTCAGAGTGACGTAACATTCAACTCACTCAAAAGAGGGCGTTGCTGTACCTAAACGCACGGCATCTGTCTCCAATCTTAATCAGTTATTTTGGCTCCACTGTTCGGATTTTGGAGTGTTTGCCGGCCTCGGTAGCGTAGGTGCTAGAGTGCCGAAGGCCGCCGGTTCGAATCCGGCCACGGGCATGGATGTTTAAGTGTTGTGTGTCTGTGTGAATGTCCTGTCCGTTCTGTGGCGTCCATACGTTGGAAAATACAATATATACTGGATGATGATTTATACACTGAAAAACTACGTTGAGCTGGCTGTATGGCCTTCGTTGCCAAATGCCATTAAATAAAAAAAAGAAGAAAAGATTTTGGAGTGATTCAGACGATTTCTTCTGGATGATGCAATTTTCACTATCAGTACAATGTAGTACCATTAAAGATGTGAGAGATCCTCCTTAATGATGCAGCTAGTAAAAACATAGCTTACTGTGTTTTTCTACGTAAATTCAGTAGTGATAAAATTTAACATGATTTGAATCTGATGCTAAATGAAATAAACACGGATGGTCCATATTAGGATTACTGAAGATCTCGAACAAGATGGACCCGTCTGGCGTTCCCAGCCAGACGTCTGGCACAAAAAGAGGCAAGGCGCCACCGGCAGCCATGAAATTGGATAATAACGGCTCCCGCAAGGACAACACAATCGCGGCTTTATAATTACGCTAAATTGTATCGAATTAATACGGGGGACGCACCGCACGAGCTGCCCACTGCTTACCAGAGAGAAACAGTGCACTGAGCGAACAAACATTTCAAAAGGCAGTTCAGTTTACAAACTTTTTGGATACTACACACACGTTTCTGTGTACATAAAAGTCTCCTGTAATAAATAACGTGCTCTTCTTAGAGTTTAATCGCATAATTAAATTTGCGTATTACGTCTTATATCAATTTCTGCATATTTCTTTTAGCACTAGTAAGTATTTCCCACAATCGTCATCATCCTTTTCCCAAATAATTTCCGTAGTGCCAGTTATTGTCCTACATGCAGTTACTACTTTATACAGGTAGATATTGTTACTAACTTATCAGACTACTCAACTTACTAAATTTTTTGTGAAAGTTGTTATAGGTAACAGACAAAGCGGTACCGCAACACATTCCTTTGTCTGTAACAAGGCAAATTTTAATCGAGAAGAAATAGATTACTAGCAAAACAGACTAAATGTTGGTAGTTTTTACGAAGACGTTAGAGTGGCTGTAAGCACGAGAGCAGTGCGCTACAGCGGTGAGCTTTGTGCACGAGCCGAGCCTAATGGAGCATTGCGAGCATCTGCTTCCATATAAATTGGTCTGTCACTCTCTCTGTCTTTAGCAATCGGAAGCAGCTGTTTTTTCGACTCTGCAGTATTCTCTGCCAGAGACACAAAGCTGCTCTGTGAGGGGTAACAAAGGCAGCTTGTGCAGCAATCTGGCGAACAGAACGCCTTCTGTCGGCGACGCACGTGGGACTGTTCCAAGACTCCGACGCTGTGAAAAAACTCGTATCTCGTCTTGCCAATCGTTCCACAGCAACAAGAGCAGTCAGTGGCTGTTACTTTTCCATCAAGCTGAATCTTTCTTACAATGCAGTTTGCTTCCTACCAAAAGTAATTGCCTGTGATACTCTCACCAAATTTCTCCGATAATTGTTTGGATAACAACTATCCGAAATCAGAAAAGAAACACACAACTTTGCTAAGGGATAGGCTTGAGTTTTAGCGATGCATTGCTGTTTATAATTATTCATAAAGTCAGATATTTTTTTAAAAAATCCCATTCTATCTATACCCGCGACTTCATCCACGCGGAATTTGAGATTTGTACTGTAATTCATATATAAACTATCAAAGAAATGTTTGATGTGCGACGTCAAAGTATGGACCTCCCTCTTAAGCTCATTATGTCACAATTAATACAACTCCAGTGGGGCAAAGCAATACATTTCAAAACTACTTACAGGTATTACCTGCCTAACAATTCCACTTCATTAAAAATATGCGAAAATGAAATAATGAAGGAGTGCAAAACATAGTATCTAACTAGTTATATAGGAACATCTAACTAGTGCTAAGAAACTCGGCCATACGAGATTCCAAGTACAGTTCTGCCACAACACTAACAAGAAATCGCACTGATTATAACAACCATTTTCAAGATTTTCGCTTCACTGACTAGTGAGTTTGGAAAGATCGCCCAAATGACATGCATTTTCGCAAAGAGAAGTAGCAGATATTCGGAAAATTACAGACCTTTCTCAATAATGTCGGTTTGCTAGGAGATGGAACGTATCATTTATTGGAATATTATGACATTCCTTTGAAATAATGACCTTCGTCCACTGTATAAGCGTGGGTTCTGCAGAATTCACTGATGCTATCCCAACCAGCTTTTTTATCGAACAAAGTTATGTAAACCACCGATAGTGATCGCAATCTTCCACCTTGGGAAAGCGTTACAGACTTCCTAGTTTGCTGTAACAGATGGAACGTTTTAGTATTAACGTTTGGAGTGTCGTAGCAAATTGCTATACGATCTCCTGCTTCATAAAATTTATTAATAATGTTGACGACGATCCGGCAAACAAGGTTAAGTCTAACAATAATATGAGTTGAAGTGAACATAGCAGGTTGGAATGAATAAATGTACAGCTAATTGAGCTTTGTACGTAGAGTTCATTTTTTTTGAAACAAATGAAGGAACTTACAAAATCCCCGTTCTACTCCGTTTTTGACGTGAATACATCTTCCGTGTAACTGTCTGGCATCCCAGAATTACGAAAGGCCTGAGAAATATCTAGCTTGAAACGATTAGAAATCAGATGACGAAACATCGTTCAGCACAGATAGCTTGAAATTGACAAGCATACTAGCCGGCATCTCTCCCGCACGTCGTAGAAGCTTGGAAGAGACGCTTTTGGTCGAGTAACAGAACGGTGCACATAAAGTGTCTTTATACAGCTAGCCAACGTCAGCAGTTTGTAACTTGAATTGAGGCAAAATAATATTATTTCGTGTGAAATACACTACGATGGAACTCTTAAAACCGTCTCGACATTAACAGAACTAAATTTTGAAAAATTATAATAGTATGAATGTGAAAATGTCGAAGCATCCCAGCATGACGCGGTGAAGGGATTTGATTGGTATCTAAATAAAATGTTAAGTTACAGGCAATTTTTGTTATTTCAATGTCTTTTTTGTTAAAGAAAGACGTATTCACATTAACATCTGCGGTAATAGCTCAGACTACTACCAAACCCCATGTTTTTTCTTGTGTTATGACGCCTTTTGGGATCCAATTCGGAAGATTTTATGCAAGGAAATCGATCAAATTCAAAGATCGCACGGTATCTGCCCCTGCAGTTTGTATTTAATACACCATTTGCTGCAGAATTGTCTGAAAGAATGGGGAATGAAACGGGGTAAATAAGCTAAAAGAATGAAAGCATTTTTTTTGTATTTTTGTGTGGCGAAATATTGCTTCTACACAGACAAACAGTTAACAAGTACGAAGTCTATAAAATAAAACATATAACCAATGAATATGTCTATTAGTCCTTGGAAGTGACTATCAATGAATGAACCATAACAATATATCAATGAAGTAAGTAGTTTTGTCATAGTGTAGTATCTCCAAAACAATATCCATAGAAATTAGTTACGGAAACACTTGTCTTACAGTGATCTTTTGCAATGCTAATTCAACGACTAATTAAGCAAACATTGGATCAGTTTAATAATACCGTTGTTGCTACTGGGCTAAGCTGCCATACAAGGATATAATTCAAAGCTGTAAATTTTATTAAAGCAGATCTCTTTCTTTTTGTTTATTTGTATTTGTTTGACTATATTCACCGTGAAAAGTTATTACGTTCCTTAAAACGTAATTTATATTCCTTAACCAAAGCGCTTCTTACTTACTTGTCCCAGCTCCCTCCGTTATCTATTATTTTGTAACTATCATATTCCGTTAAGGTGCATTTGCTATTATATTAGCCAAAGAAACAGTAAAAAATATATCAGACTGTGCTTCGCGAGAAAAAATATAACTCAAAGTAAGCCACTACGACCCGAAATCTTTCGAATCTAAGGATCTTCACCTAACAGAAGTTGTTTGACGATTAATTCAATACACCGTCAATAACGGGTGTCTATGTAAGAGTTTATATTCATGGACCTTTTAACAAATGACACACTAAATGCGCAAAGATAGTGTGCCGTAGAAATACATTTCCTTTAAACACGCTGTTAACGAGAAGAGAAAGCGGGAGCTTGAGAAGGCTTTATTTTACATATAAACTGCCTTAATTGACTTCAGAGAGATGTTAATGGAGTGACAAGAGCAGCCAACAACATGTAGCCTTCTATTTAATGAACCAACTTTAATTCTAATGATTATTAGAGCTTAATAATAACGACAACAAAACATAGTTTATAGAAGTAACATTTCCACTGAGAGAGCATAAGATGCTACATCATTCGACTCTCATACGGTTGACCGATGATCATTTCGTGTCTAGATTAATCGTATGATTCGTAGTCCATGCGTAAGTCATTGGTTGCGGGCATCACAGTCGTTTCTCAAAGGTGTATTTTTGTCGGCATGTCATATATTTCTTAATACTTCATAAAGTTTAGTGATTGAGGCATCATTTTGAAAATTACGCTTCCTGCTAATGACGAAAAATAAACAAATAGTTTAAAATTAAGGTTTTTATTGAAAAACTTTATTTAAATTCTTTTCATAAAAACCGTATTCACATAAAGAATGTAAAAGACGCCATCTGTTGACATCTCTTTAACTAATCTTGATGATGCATATAGCCCCTTCATTTGACCAGAGTACTCATATTGATGTTTCTGTAACGTAGAGTGTATTATGAAACTTTAATCTTGTAATGTAGAAATGTTGTAATGTTAAGGTTTCAATAAACCCATTAAAAAAAAAAAACCTAACGTTCACGACAGCTTTAAGTTGGTATTGTTTACATTCTTCAAATAATATGGAAGGAGCTATCTATTAAAATTTTAACTAACATGTAATTATTGTAATTATGATTACCACCATATTCACTGCCACAGAAGTCAATGAACAAAATGTTTCGCGATACAATTTAACGGCGAGAGGCAAAAGTTTACCTCCGTTTATAAGTTTCCATAAGTGCATGTTAGCGTCAAAGATTAAATAAATTAATAATTATTGCTTACACATATACCTTAAGAGATGTCATAGATATAATTGATGAATAAACAAGAGCGTCTCAGTACTATTGACCAAATTTAGTTCTTTGTTATTATTGATAACTTGCATTCGTTGATAGGTGTAGTATTTATATCCCACCGTTATTAAATTATTATTTCGGAAACTCTGGGCTATCTCGACGAAAGGCTTAATTTATCTATCCACCTTACGTTGCTGTGTGATAGACTTCAATGGGTGCAGCGTTTCCAGTATGTCAACATCTTCCACAACGGAAAACCCAATTGTATCTTCTATCCAAGACACAAGTAGAGGGCAATTCTGGACGTCCCATTGTTACTGTCTATGGGTCTTCCCCAGAGCATATTTCTGCATTCGTTGACTATCACCTGCAACATTTCGTCCAAGTACTTCCTTCACATGTCAGAGACACCGCCTCCCCCAACATCTTAGAGCAGCTGTCAACAGTTTCCACACCCATACCAGCCGATTGCTTCCTCACCGAGTCAGATGAAACCTCGTTCTACACCAACGTTTCCCAGGCCTCGGTGCTCAACAGCACTATAGTGCGCGCCACGAACGAAGGCGGCCCAGTTTAGCGAGGTTCTGCGCAGGTACGTCATCGCTCTGCCAGTAGCCAATCGAATTCAGTAACAATCCAGAGCCTGTCGTGGTTACACGAGTGTTGGTTGTTTGCTGGGGCTGACATTCCTGTCTCTCTTAACAGTATTAGCAGATAAAGCGCTGCTAAAACGCATATTATTATTTTCATTATCATTACACAGCAGTAATATTAGTAGTTGTAGCGTAATTACTATACTTTCTACCTCTCTCTATGTCGCTCGTCTCCTGCTAAAAACGCGGCAACGTCGTATACCCTGTGTCCCTATTTCTGTCTCTCTCTGCGCCACCCGCCTTCGTTCGTGACGCGCACTATACCTTCACAGGTGCCCTCCACACATTCTCCCTATCACTGCCTTCCTCACTTCATTGGCTCACTTTACTCTAGCACAAAATTTCTTGACCATCCAGTCCAATGTCTATCATCACATATAACATCCTTCTACGTCAACCTTACCCTGTGCAGATTAAAGGAACACTGTGTTTGATACAGGCTTTCCGTTTTTTACGATGAATCTGTTGTTGTGTGTCGCAGTGCGAGTGTTCGGACGAGTCGTGTGCCGAGACGAAGCGCCGCGTGGAGCTGTGCCGGCCGTACGTGGAGCGGCTGGCGCGCAACTCGTCGAGGGTGCCGTGCAGGGTGGCGCAGGCGGTGTGCGACGCAGACGCCCTCTGCTCCACGGCGCTCGACTTCTACCACATGCACTGCCGCGCCATGTTCTCCGGCAGGCGCTGCTCGCACCGCTGCAACAACTCCATATCCATACTGCGCAGGCAGGTCAGTCATAGACTTCACTAACTTCACTATCACGCAAACATTCACGAGCAATAGCTACTTAAAAAAAAATTTTACATTAAGCTTAAATACCTTGCTTAGAGGCGGCCGCGTAGCTCAGGCGGTAGAGCGTCTGACTGCGGACTGGACGACCTTGGTTTGATCCCCGGAACAGCTCCCCTGGCTCATTCAGCCTGCTATCCAATGAGCACCAATGAGAATGGCTGGAGCGTGGCACTGACCCTGTCATATCCATTCTAGTGCCAACGGTTGTAATGGGAACGTGGAGCTCGACCTTCGTGAAAGCTACTGGAAGCGGCAGGAGTCGTAGGAATCTCGTGACCTTTACCTTTTACCTTGTTTAGAACCAAATAAAAATAAATGGACAATATTTAGCATTACTATTATTAAAATTTTAACATTAATCAGTTATTTTTCTGTGTGTGATGTTAACTTTCAATCCCTTCTTCTCGTGTTCTGATACGAGTTTCATCGTCTCATCATAGTCCAAACTCGCACAGTTTACCTGCGTAACTATTTCCAGGTGTAATTGCTGTCAAAATTAATGCTGATATTAATTATTCCTAGCAGAAAGTGGTTACTAAAAAATATTGAATAATTTTAATATTTCGAAACACTTTTCTGTATTACGTAACCTGCTATTTACATTAGTCAATCCTCCACTCTGAAATATTAATATCACATTGGTAAATATGTTTGACGTACTGTATATGGAGACCCTCAAACCAAATTCACGTGATAAGGTCTTTCAAAATGTCTTCATGGAGCAATATATACTATTTCTTTGAGAGGAATCTGAAGAAATGACACATTTTTTATCACCAATCCACCACTCCACAAACTCAATAAGCATTTATAGAAATAATACAAGAGAGGAGGTTCATCTTTCTCTGCAACAGGAACCCATGCTCTCAAAGACTTCCTTCCCAGGATACAGCAACCCCCTGGAGACCTAGAACTGTACACTACTTCAAGGATTTGAGTTCTGATAAAGACAAATGCTTTGGATGTCTACATCTAACTAAGTCTGAGAAAGGAACTAATAGTGAGATAATTGTAGAACGTATGTCTAGAATGAGAGCACTCTGTATGGGATCTGCGTATCAACCAAGAAGCCACTGCTTGTGAACTTGATAGCTCTGCAACCTTGGGCGAGTCCGAAGTGTTAGCGCTGCTTGGGTAACCAGGAAATTTCAAACAAATAACTGCATTTGATATTATTTCCACTTATATTGTTAAAAGGAAGTGTACATTTCAAATAAATAACTACAGTTAATTTTATTTTCATTTCTGTCGCTAAAATGAAATATAACTGCGACGCCAGCTAAAGGGCAATTGTGTGTCGTGGAAGTAACTGCACAGAAAATACGAAGGTCAGTGAAAAAAATAATTATAATGGGAGACAGAGATCAAGACATTGACAGTGCGACGATAATTTAAATTTACATATTGCTTTTTCTTATTTACTACTGCTAGAAGCATATTAAAAACTAAGAGAAAGTTTACACGAAACGTATGTAATCACGAAGTATATCAATCAAATACATAACAGTTATTCGTTTTCAAATTATACTTAGAAATTTTTTCATAAAAATAGAAATTTCCTTCATTTAAAATCAAATGCCAATTATTTTCGTGGGGTGATCAAAAACAATGGTTAACAAGGCTTGTATTCTATAGAGAAATGAATAGTGTGGGGTCATTAATCATGCGGTTGCCCACTGTGCAGAGTTTCAGCCACCCGCCACCGACAGCGCTAGTTGTAGGTAAACACAAATGGCGACTCGTTTGGAAAAATGGTCTCGCGAAGAAATGCGCTCAGTTATTCGAGTTCTGTGGGTGAAGCATGTAACCACGGCTGAAATTCACCTGCAGCTGGTAGAGTTCATGGAGATACTGTATTGTCCCTTCAGCATGTCGCAGAATGGTGTGGAAAGTTTGCGGCCGCTATTGAAACGGTTTCGCTGGGACATCATCCACCACCCTATTTACAGCCCGGACCTCGCTCCAAGCGACTTTCACCTTTTTCCTCACTTGAAAGTGCACCTAGAAAGTAGACGATTCGCTTCAGACGTGGAGGTGAAATACTTCCCGACAACATGGCTGAACACGCGAGGACAGGAGTCACGAAGCGACAAGTGTCTAAACCAATATGGATACTGTCAAAAGATAGCATAAAGCATGCACTATCAGTTGGCTGTCTTAGATGTATGAAATAAAATGTACACGATTTACTACAGGCCTGAGTAAGCTTAGTTTCTGACCAAACTCCATAGCCAAATATTCCGAGAATGTAATCAGTGAAAATTTACTCACATCGTAAAATGCTAATGATTAATCGTTATTACCTTTTTATTTCGTTTTTCGTTAGGAACTTTTCCAGTTAGGAAGCGTGCATAAACCACGTAGCTCCATTTTAGCCTCGTGTGAACCCCCTCCCCCCCACGTTGCATGTAACTTTTTTCCATATTGATTCCAGAAAACTTTTTGTACTGTTTTCTCTTGTCAGACAGTCGTAAATTACATACAGGGATAATTAAATGACGGAAATAAATATTTACATGCTTCTGTGTGTTCTGCATCTCATCTTAACTGCGACAAATAATATGAAATAAAAGCGACGTGGCCTGGCTCCTACCCCCCCCCCCCCCCCCGCCCCACCCCCCGGCCCCAACCGCCCCCCCCCCCCCACTCACATAGCCCAGCATAGCTTTCCAACTAACGCCCCCCCCCTAGACCGAGCCACGTAGTTTATGCACAATCCCTTACCCGCCATTTCTGACAAGCGTTTAAACTAGTAAACTATAAGTAGCATTAATAATGAGTAGGAGTAGTTTATTAACATCCATTTAACGCTGTATGTTTGCTGTCAGCACAAATTTCCCACTGAAATACTGGTTTCGTCACATCAGAACCAAAGCAGAGCGTATATTTTCACTTGCTTACAGGAGAAAGCAGCGAAGCTCGCAGACTGCAGGTGTGACGGCTCCGAGGGTTACGACTGCGAGCGCGTGCAGCTGAACATGGACAGGCTCTGCTTCCCTGGGAGCGAGCGCAGTCGACAGCTGGAGCTGGAAACGCTTCCCGCCTCCACACCCGCCCCGGGATCAGCCCCCGCCTCCGCCGCCTCCGCCGCCTCCACCGCCCCTCTGCTGGCGTCCTCCCTGGCGCTATTTTCTTGGTGGATCCTCGCCACATGACACAGGTAGCTACCAACCTGTAGTCAGTCGGAGCCTTCTACTGGAGCTGCACAATATAACCTCACAGACAAAGCATCCGTAACAGAGTATTAGTAAAACTACGAGTTTCAGCGTAAACATGTAAAGAGTGTAATGTAAAAGAAAACTGACTATTTTTTTAGTTACTTGTTGACATTTGTAGATTGCTTGCAGCATAAAACCAACAGATGTGCTGCTATTAGCTGGTTGCGCCATACCACTAACTTTTTCCAATCGTTCAACTAAAGGTCTATGATCTCATTTGGAATACAAATTCATTTAACCATGCAAAGTGTTATACAGTATTCATGCCTTGAAAGTATGAGATTTGTATGGGCTTCGAATTTTACTGTGATGATTTTATATCTTGGCGAATCGAGAAGAGTTAACGACAAGGGTCATAAGAGATAACATTGTGAGGAAAAAGAAATTACTCTTGTGAAAACTGAACTTAGGGAGGATACGTTTTTAATCGCTTGAAAAGATGCTTATAAGAAATTTTTCCCTCGTGCCATTGGGGACTGGATTGCAACTGAGTCCCCTGTCAAGAGACACAACGAAAATGCAATTAAACACTTTGGGATACAATAAACCAAAATCCGGCTGAGGGCAGTGGAATGGAGACAATTGAAGAACGGCAGAGGCTGGATATAAATGCACTGGTTGGCCTTTCAGCGCTGTCGCAAGTTGCAGAACTAAGCAACAGGTGTGGCACTGTGTACCTCCAAAATACAATGCTGTATGTTCGCAGAAGCTCTTCGAAATGTACCATCAACACTTTAACATTCCACAATTAAGATGTTCATTAAGGATCTATTATGCTTCCAAATCTCCTTAACTTGGACTGCAATCATCGACGCATTGACTTTGGAAGATCTCGTGGTGTATATCTTCTTTTAAAATGCATGTTAGAGTGTCTCACTAGTCGATTTCCGGAAGTGATTGCTGGGGCGCTCTTGGGTATAGTTTGTGATGTAAGCTGTCATATGTCGAGTGAAATATAGACACCAATTATTTCAAAAGAAATATTATGGAAATAGAAAACTTTTTTGCAATCTTAGAGCTAAACACAATCTTAGTCATTTTGAAGCGTAGCAAATGTTGGTTCTTTTGTTATATGAATGTTCGTCAGAGATTTCATCTACTAATTGTGAGGTATGACAGTTAGTCAATGCCCTGCAACAGCCAGAAACCACTGAAGTGTGGACCGTCATACGAAATGTCTGGCAAACAAATCCTGGGCTATGTATTAAATTTGATGACGTTACATGTAGCAGATCCGTTTTTTGGATTTCAAAAGCACCTAATTTTTTTTTTTATTTGACATGTGATGGAAATTACATTTTTTAAATTTGATAATTCGTGATTTCCATAATTACTATTTTCAATTTTTATTATGACTCAATCTTTGTTTCCTAAAACCAGTTATAACTTAACAATGTATTTTAATGCTTTTAATAATAATAGTTTCGATTGGTCGTAATCACCTGGTGAGGGGTTTTCTATCGGCTGCGCATTCCGCCCCTGTTGTAGCAGCCTTATTCTAATCTGACAATCCTGTCGGGTACAGTGCACCTACAGTTGAAATTGGAATCCGAACCATGGAAGCGTTCTGGCGTGTATCGCATTACACTGCAGGCTGTGTCAGAGGTGAAGGTCGGGTTAAGGGCCTATGGAAATCCCCGCCCAGGCAGAGATTCGAACCGGGGACCTTTAGATCCCGTGTCAGGCACCTTAACTACTGAGCCACCAAAGCGCTTTTATGATTTTGACTGACTGTACCTCATCCGAAAAATCTGTGAACAGCATTGATACAAAAAAAGTTTTTTCAGTTTGTATAAAATAATATTATAGAATCAATGTTTTTAGCTTTCCAAGATAAACAGTGATTTCTAAATTCGCAGTGCACTGGTATTAATTGCTGTTAACCATGTATTTATTGTGGAAATTATTATTATTATCATTTTTATAATTGATTTACTGAGATAGTAACTGTAGTATTTTGTATAGTGAAATACAACTTAACACTAATAATATTATTTTTCTGACTAACGAATGAAGTGCTTATAACCAGTTTATACTTTTTATATATAAATGGCTTTATCACTACCATAATGCGATTTAATTGTTACAGGTGTTGGCAGATGCAAAATGTGGTGTGAACAGCTATTTAAAACACACCAGGATTGTTCATGACAAATCTACCTCAAGATATGCCGAACAGTATTCACATCATATCCAATAACTTCCTGTGAGTTGCTTCCAATCTTTGGTGTAATGTGTGGCGAGAACTATAACCCTACTCTTGGGAAAGTACAAGAAAGCTCTGATGTACTTTAAATGCAGACCGATTCCACAACTGCAAAATGTGCATATGGAGTATATAGTTAATGTACAAAGTTATTATAATATATCTATTTAAGCTTTAAGTTAACTGTGTTCATAGCAGGAGACCTATTTATAAATGCCTCATCACTCAGTGCTGAACAGCGAATAGAATTATAAAGACTGTGCCAGAAAGCAGACAATTTCTTTGTTATTGTTATTGTTGTTATTTTAATAAAAAGACAGGAGCTGTAAAAAAAATTTGTAAACGAAAAAAGGTAGAATTCTGTAGAGCAGTAGATCTATGTACGGTCATTAATCATATTGATTCACATCCTGTTATTTTACATATTAGAAAAGGAGCTGACTGCTTTTAATAATGGTTACATACAGTAAGTCGTTCAGAAGAGATGCTTTTATGGATACAGCAAGATAATGAACCCTGTTTGTTAATTAAGGTTGAGAATAACCAAAGTGACATCTCAGGAGATTTTTATATCAGTGGATTTTTGTTTTTAAACTGGCTTTTTATCTGAAAGTTACTACAGTGGAATACGAATTTATAATCATTTATTGGCTTTCGTTCATGAGACACTAACTTAAAAAGAATTCTATGAATTGTATTTCCCACTTGGTAACCAGAACTTAATGAGTTTTGACTTGTGTGGTGTACGGATGAAAGATCGCCATGCCGTTTGCCGGAACCATTATATTAATTTATTTTGTTTTTATATCAATATAGTGTACTGTGAACATTGAAATATCACATTAAGACAAGAATCTTATGCCACTGAAAACTTAAAATACAGTAATTAACAGAACAATTTAGGAAAACAGCTGTCTGGATAGTAAAAAATAAATTTGGTTTCCTTGTAAAATGATTTTGTTACTAATATTGCTCAACCAAATATCAGTGGCTAATAAATTAATGACTTGTTGGTTATTTCAAGTGTTTTATTTTGTAACTCTTATGCTAAATCTTTAGCAGATTTGTTCATTTCAAATTGTGAAAAAAACTGCCCAAAATTTTATTATAAAACACAACAAAAGATTTAAAGTAAAATTACTGGTAATAAAATACAACAAAGATTAAAAGTAAAAATTACTGTTATAAATTTTACATTTTTCCTACTTTTATCATATTTAATAACGATTCTATGGAATAACATGGTTATGGAACTGGATGCAGGTACTCAATAGCAGCTTGGGCCAATGTGGTTTGTTTGAAATATGTGAGAGCTGTTCATGATGTTGAATGAAGGTCATGACCTCAATCTTATATTCCTACCCCTCCATTAGGTCTGATGATGAACCTGTCAACATGCAGCAAGTGAACATTAATTATAAAGGATGTTAATTTCATAATTATGTGGTGTTGTGGGCTCAGCCTTCTGAAGGCTTTCACCTTATCTGTTGTAGTCCCAGTTCCTGCAAGACCAGATGATATCTCACATTTAAAATAATTTGACACAAACGTTACAAATGTTTTGGACTGCCGTTTTTTTTTTTTTTTTTTTTTTTTTTTTTTTTTTTTTTTTTTTTTTTTTACTCTTGTTTGTGATCAGTGCACTGTCTTCATTTTTTTAGCTATTGTAACATATGAAGGAATATTTTGTATGCTCTGTGAAGACACCACTAATTCAGTGTTGTACAAATGTTAAATATAGTTGATACTTAACTATTACATATTTTAAATAGATAACTTGATTATTTCAACCCATCAATCGTTCAACCAAAACAAATTGAGGAAAAAATAGATAAATATTCAGTTACTAACAGGGAAAATTTGCATTAAGTGCTATGGGCTCTATATTTAATGTTGGCACAATTGTATATATTTTGCAGACTGTTAGAGCCGATTATAGATGATATCTCATAGAAAAGATTTGAAATTATATGTAAAAGAGACATTTCGGTATAATCATTGCATGTAAATTTATTTAAAGGCTTTGGATATGTGGAAAGATCATCATTAAATCCTCATAACCGTAAACACAGGTCAAACAGATTCTTATTAGCTTGTATACACAAAGACCAATCCGTGCAACCTGAAAATCGGTTGTGACACAAAGCGATTTTTTGTCTGTTGTTCAAGTAACTATACCAATGGATCTGTATTTTTAAGTTCATATATTTAAGTTTCCTATGTGATAAGAAGTGCATGGTATTAGCAGGCATAGCTAGGTGAAAAATATAGATCAGCATAGTTAGTTGGAGTAACAGAGATCAATTGAAGATGATAAAACCCGTAAAACAATAATTTTTTAAAAAAAGTAATAGATTTTTGTATTGTTGGTGGAAAAAAGGGTGTAGTTATATGACTAGGTGAATTGCTATCTCTGAATGTGTTCCATCGCAATTAAATTAATAATAATAATAAAATATTTGAGGGACAAACTAGTATATTAAAGATACGTTTGAGAACCTTTGCTATGTTAAAGCACAGGGAAGTAAAGCGATGTGGTGTTAAAAGGATGTAAACTGTTATGCAATGCGTTCTGCGACGGTTTCTGTGGGCTGTCTAAGCAGATGTAGAACAAGCAAAGCATTGTGGAGTGGCCTGAATAGCTCAAGATCTCCATCATAGACAGATTTGCTATCGGCGAATGACATAATATGAAATTAGTTTATGATCACAAGCTAACAGCATATATAATTTTCTTACGTTATGAAAATTTGTTTTTCATGAGAACGTAGAATAATCAGCATCGTCATCAGTAGTGGAGACAAGAGCTGAAAGTCTAAGATGTTGCTTAAGGCCCAGTCCTCTCTGGTACACAAAATGGCGCAACTTTTGTCTATGAACAAAGTTCTGCAAATGTCGATAAACGGTCGGAAACAAACTGAGTGTTCTGTAAATCCGGTAGACAAAAATGTTCTGTGTACAGGTCTCCGGTATCGAAGGAAGAGTTGTGACTTGTTGCGCAACATTTTGTATTGTTAATTTAATGTTTGGAAAGAAACTTCAGTCTCTCCTAGTTGCAAAGTGTACTCTCCTTCCTCAGTGCTCCTTCCCTTTTTAATTATTTTTAAAATATGGTCAGCAGAGAAAACTTTAAATTTAATAGAATATTTCCATAGAAATTCGTGTCTATGGGACTTCGACTGACTATAAAAAAAGGCGATGAAAAAATATGACGTATTTGTGATATCATTTGTTTCTATACTCTGAAGGTGTGCGCTGGGCTGGTGACTGTCAAATCGAGAAAAACTTAGGTGGTTTCCCATAAATTCGTTAGCTACTGAAGTAAAATTCGAAACCATTTTAGGTCAACCATGTGAAATTTCGGAATCCCATAACATTTTCCAATCTCAGAGATTACCAAATGGAGGTCCCTTTGATAAAACCTGTCGTGTTCACCAAAGTCTTACATCTGTATTGAGTTATATATATATATATATATATAAATATATATATATATGCTTGTGAGTTTACGCCTCGTCGACAACGAGGTCATTAGAGGCGGAATGGGACTTAGGACAAGGAACAAGAAGGAATTCGCCAAGGCCTTGGGTAAACCACGGAAAACTCAAATCTGGATGCCCGGACGGGGATTCGAACCGGCTTCCTCCCGAATGCGAGGCCAGAACGTTAACCGCTCACCAACCACGCACAGTGTATTGACTTAAAGAATGACCTAAGCGGCTATCAATCCACAGACTGCAATGTCTCGCGCCATAACAAAGATTTTTACATTACTTACATGAGACAAGTGTACATGTGTGGAAGCGTACCAAATGATGTGCAACTTGTTCTCTAGTGTCTGCGACAGTTCCGCGATTTTGTCTACCAGTGTCGGCTAGGTTTGACAGAGGTCAACATTACTGATAGAGGACCTATGACGATGTTTGGCGCCCTCTGCTTCTGGAAACAATTCCTATTGTCTCGTCAAAGCTCCAGGGTTTGAAGTAGTAATATGTGGCTTTGGCATTTCAAGAAAGAGGAAGTAATCACAAAGCCAATATCCACGAAAATGTACCAGCGATGTTGTTTATTTACAGTGGTTGAAACTCTCCAATATAATGGTCCTTTACCTTAAGGCAGCGTGTCAACACGAGGACCAGTAAATTTACTAAAATAATGCTGCGGTCCATTTACCATTGACCTGATTATTTTACCTATATGTTTGTTATTAACCTCTGGACATATTTTACTGTACCATTATAACACAATAAATCTAAAAGCAAATTTTGAATTCCTTCGGAAACACAGTGAACTATTAAAAGTTAACTGCGTATTGCCCAAACTCTCCTATCTATTAGAGGATGCCCAGACAACGGGCATTTATTTAATCCTTAGAAGAACAGTGCTCTTTTTGATTAAAATGAAAATGAATAGACTATTGTAGAAACAATGCTGACCTATCCTAGTCCTGTAAATGTCTGGTCATTGAAATTTTCGTGGCGTTTAAAAAGTTGAGCTTATAGTTTATAATCGCTTATGGGCTAATACAGTAGGAATAAGGTTTTACAAAAATAACGCTGTAGACCACTAACTTACATGGTCCTAATTTTTTACCTATGTGTATATTATTATCCTCTGGACATATTTTACTTTATCATTATAACGCAATAAATCTAAAAGCATATTTTAAATTCCTACAGAATTGCGTATTGGCCAGACTCTCACATCTGTTATAAGACCCTCAGATAACAATCATTATTTAATCCTTAGACGAACAGTGCTCATTTTGATTAAACTGAAAACTATTATAAAAACAATGCTGGCCTATCATCGTCCTGTGAATGTCTGGTCACTGAAATATTCGTGGCTTTTCAAAAGGTTGGGCTTATAATTTATGCTCGCTTAGGGAGCGTCCATAAACCACGTAGCTCCGTTTTGACGTCCTGTGAATCCCCCTCCCCCCACGTAGCCCAACGTGGCATTTGTCCCCCCCCTCACCCCATGTAGCACGTAGCCTTTTTCCCTATTGATTCCAGAAGACATTTTGTACTGTTTTCTCTTGTCAGACTATCATAAATTACATACGGGGATAATTAAATGGCGGAAATAAACATTCACATGTTATCGTCTGTTCTGTTCCTCATTTTAACTTGACAAATGATATGAACGAAAAGCTACGTGGCCTGGCTCGGAAATTCCCCCCCCCCCCCCTCCCAGCCAACCCCTCCCCCCCTAGACGAAGACTCGGAGTTTATGCACACTCCCTTACAGGCTAATGCAGTACGAATATGGTATCTAAATTTCTAATATTCTGCCTGCGGGCCACCTGAATCATCTTCCCGGTGCACTAGTGAAATATGTGGGTTGTGGTTGTTTCCGAGGATCCTGCGTGACACAGACGATTAGTTGTCTCTGGCAACTAAACGCAATGAAGATCGCAGAGTGTGTCGTGGGCGAGTCGTGATTGGCGGGCGCAGGCCGCCCACGCCGGCCGCGACTCGCGATTTCTTCCCGCTGGTCGTGGCGGCTATGCCGGTCCGGCAATTACTGGCAGGCCGGCCCAGAGGAGAGGAGAGCCGCCACACACGACGGACCACCCAGCGCGAGCGCGGCCACCCGCCCAGCCGGGCGCCGGACAGGAAGTAGGCCGATATCACACCCTCAACACTCACTAACGCCGCAAGACATCGCAGTGACAATCACTGACACAGTACACGGTTTGTTGACAATGTCCACAGTTGCTAATAAATTTACATCTACAAGTAGAGCATAGCACTTTACGGTAGCGAAACATTAGGAATACCGGAAAGAAGGAAAATTGAAGCATTTGAAATGTGAGCTACAGAAGAATGCTAAAAAAAATTAAGTGGACAGTAATACAAAGTACGAAATGAACGAGTTTTGAAAATGATGGGTGAAGAAAGAAGTTTGTGGAAGAAGCTTACAGAAAGAAGAGACAAGCTGGTAGGTCATATTTTGAGGCATGCTGGATTGGTTAATTTGCTGGTGGAGGGAACAGTGGAAGGTAAGAACTGTAGAGGAAGACAGAGAGTAGAATATATGAAGCAGATAATTGAGGACTTGGGTTGTAGGGGATATGTAGGATGAAGAGGTTAGCACAAGATAGGAAGGGATGGTGGATTGCATCAAACCAGTCGAAAGACTGATAACAGAAATATATATATATATATACTCTACAAGTCACAAAATTGTAGGTGGCAGAACGTGTCCAGCGCTAAAACTAATCTCTTCGCTGCGCGTTCCAATCCTGAATGGTACGAGGGAAAAAATAATTCATTTAAGAATCAGTGCGGCACCTTATTTCTCTAATTTTATCTTTCATGTCATTACGACTCAAATCGGTTGGTGGACGAAGTATTTCACCACAGTCGTAAGTGAAAGTGCATGTACGCATGTTTACCAATAAGTTCAAACGAAACGTTCGTCATCTATCTACCAGACTCCCAACCCAGACTACTAATCAGTTCTGTGACGCTTTCAAAAGGACTGTAGCAAACGGTCACGTACCAAGCGGCTCTTCTCTGTACTTTTTCTATACTGTCAATCAACCCCTTACGAAACAGATCCCAAATGGCACAACAGTAGTCCAACTGTGGGAAGCGATCTCCTTGGTTTGTGAACTACAATTTTTCAAGATTCAACTTATGGATAGCTAACAAGAATCAGCTCTACGTACGGTCGAATTAATATGCAAGTCCCGTGTCATGTTCCTTCGTACTGTTACGCTCAAATATTTCACAGAATGGAACATATCAATAACTGAACTTTTTTTTGTATTTCTGAACAAACGGATTCTTTTTGTTAGTTATGCACGTTGCCTTGCACTTTTTAAAATTTAGTATAAGTTGCCAATTGTCGCACCGTGCCGAAATAACATCCAGATCGCGCTGAATTTCTAAGCAAACGGCCGAATTCCTTACTTCCCTGTAAAAGATCCTGATAGTAAAGTCCTATTTGTAACATTTGACCTACTTCCACTTCTCTAGTGACTGTCGACAGTTACTAAATTGTTCACGTCCCCTGTAACATACGCACTCATCGCATTTCAACGGGAATGGCTTAAGTTACTATTTGACTGCTGATATCGCCGGTGAGCTACATTTGTCAAATCTCTTGCTCAGCAGATTGGATAGTCGTTGACTGACGCTTCAGACGATCTCCTTCAAAGCCATGAGTCCTTCCCAGAGAATCACTCTGCACGAAGTGGCCTTCTTTTAAACGATAATATTTTTCTACCATCATTTCCCATATCTCACTGATGTTTCTACCAGAGAATTATGCTGAAAGCAATACTCCGTAATCTTTAGTTCACAGATGACACTTTCTTTAAAACTCAGGGCGTATTCGAAAAAGAAGTACTCACATTGCAGCCAATAAACAGCTGTGAATGCAGCTGTCTTGCAAAGCGTAGAACAAACACTAAGAGTTTATGCTTCAGTCTAACACATATAATCGATTTAAACTCCTCTTCATCCAGAAATGAGACCAAATCGCCAGAACACAAAGGTAAGTAGCTAAGTTCTTTTCCTCTATGTGTCGTTGTTGTATATGTGTAGAAGATTATGGTAAGTGTTGTAAAAACGTCATTCATATGAAGAGGATTAAATTCCATGCCAGATTATTCAGTCCTACTCTTCCTGAGAATAGATTGCCTAGTTTTACGTTCCGATGCCAAGAACGAACTATTATCAATAGTCTCGTATACCCTGACTCCGTACGCAATGCGAAGATATTCGGATTTAACCTATGTCGTTGTTATTATTGTTGTTGTTTTTGGGGTTTTAAGGCTCTTCGTGCTCATTAGCACCCTAACAACAAACTAGTATGGCAACGTAGCTTAAAAATAAACCAAATTCCTTTCTGTATGGTTGACTGTAAAAAAGTCGGCCACACAGACAGCAAAATAAAGTAAAATACAAAAACGGAGGCTGTAAAGGGGACATATAGAATTAAAACGTTACTTACAATCACTGGATGGAAGTAAAAATGCCAACTAAATTAAACAAACATTAAAACAACAAAATGTTTTGCTGGTTGTAAAAGATCCATCCATATAAGCAAACTTACTAAAAAAAATTAAAACTGCAAACGGTAAAAACACAGCACTAGGACTGGCTGTAAAGGGACCACCCGTTCATTTTAAAACCAACACTAATTAGCCCATACGTTTAGGACACAATATTGTGGTTAGTATAGTGGTGAAATATTTGTCCTCCATTAGGACTCGTTTGTTTATTTTATATTTTTTACACAATTAATAAACAAAACCGTCGTCGGCCAATGGAGTGGGTTTGTCATTCGTTTCGCATTAAATTTAAACACGATACAGCAAATGAAAAACATTCTTGAAGAAATGTTTGTTGTTATTTTGGCTAAAACCAGTTAAAAACCTCAACATGATTTAATAAGCAGCTAAAATTTGCATCTGGGTTTAGTTGGAAAAACTTCCTATTTAGTGTAGTGTTGCAGTAAAAGGTTATTAAGTTTTATATTACACAATAGTCGTACACCTAACGGAAACAGCTCTTATAACAAAGCATAACGATGGTAAGGTGTTCTACATTTGATTGACATTTACGTTTTGACAATTATTGTATCTGAAATCCGAAATTGATAGTATTTTATGTATTTTTTAAAAAAGTTAAAAATTTAGATGTTTTGTTCTGAACAAGTAAGACATGCTGCAGAAGGGAATGATATTTGTAAATTTATCGTTGGACATGAAAACTGAAACGTCTACAAGACTCACATTTCTCCACAGATTTACATACAAGATATTTTACAAAGATTTCAAATAGGTCTTTGCATGCATTAGACAACGCAAGTCCGTAGAACTATCCACTACGATCACATTTTAAATCACTGTGAAAGAAGAGTTCGCCGATCGGTACATGAACCGACATAGTGTATAAATAGATTGATGAAACAGGTGTTCTGTAGTAACAATATTGTCTTATTTTCTATTTTAAAATTACATCATCCATATATAGCGAAAAGTGCCTCGCACTCTTCGACTGTTTCGTTTTTCTATGTTACTTTTGTTTTGGCCATTTTGCTTCTCTTTCCTCTTTTAAGTTTGGGCATTGTAAAGAATATAAGTCAAATCAACTTTTTATAAACAAATACACTAAGTATACTTTATACACTTCCACTTTATTTTCGATCTGTATTCAGTCAACGACTTTTCATTCTTTGACTATTCACATTTCACTGTTTAGCCATTATATTTTGAACAGCACGCCCTTCAGGTAAAAACGGGAACCTTATTCACTGTTTGTTTTTATTCACTCACTGCACAAGTTTGGAATTTTCACATCTTTTTCGGTTCTTCCCTTCGTCACTCATAAGAAAGTGACGTTCAAACCAACGAGCTTCATATACCCTCACCAATGGGTAGTCTACCCATACAAGAAAAGGCTTCGAATGGTCCACAATGTTCCAGCACATTCCACAACATTCGAAAGTGTTCTAGAATTTTCCACAATGATCTGTGAAGTTCCGGGATATTCTCAAACGTTCCAGAACATTCCCGGAACATTCTGGAATGTTGTGGAATGCTCTCGGATGTTCTGGACTGTTCTAGAAATTTCTAGAGGTCAAAATGTTCATCCCTTATACGTATCTTCAGCAGCACACCCTTCAGGTAAATACGGGAACCTTCTTCATTGGTAAGGGATAGAGCCTATAGAGGGCTGCCACACCACATACCTTCCTTGATCGTGCCAGGACTCGCTTTTGAGTTTTAGCGGCACGCACATTGTACACTTACTTTTATAATATAACAGCAGAGTTCCCGGCGTTGCCTGGTATGATCTAGGTTGATTTTCACACACAGTAAATATTGAAGCTCATAAAAGAGGTCAGTTTTATGCACTTGTGAATTAAAGTTCATATACGTCGCTCCATTTTTTCTATACGTAATTAAACGGCCAACTCCCGGTGTAACAGAAAAGATATGGGGTTGGGGTTGATTTACTCCTGCAATATTTTTAGCCATGATATCAGAGACATGTGTACTAAGTTTCATTATAATAACCACAGCGATTCGTGCAGCAATAGGAACAATGATTTTTTTCAGGAAATGTGGTAAAAACAAAATCGTTCCTCAATACACAAATTACAATTTTAAAAAAATAAAATAACACTATATCGACACTAACAGTTCAATTTCATGTTCAAAGTCACCAGATATGTATTACTTACTATACAGCGATTTTAATTCACTTCCAAACAGAGATTGTAGCTGTGCGGCCTGAGACCTTAGTTTCAAAAGAGCAACAAATTTCTCAGAAGGTTCTACACTGAAGGTTTCAAACAGTTTACTTTCATGTTCAAACCCATCAAATATACATTACTAAATATCAACAACGAATTTAATTTCACAAACATCAGAGATTGTAGCAGTGCGGTCTCAGATAGTAACTTCAAGAAACAAAGATGATGCAGAAAGGTTTTTCCATTATGTTATTAAAATTAATATTTTCCACTTTACGTAGTTTCCTCTTCGCATTCGATATAGTCCATGTATTGGGTTTAAAGATTAAAAACCAAAATTTAAGAAAGTAAAAATTACATGTCATAATATGGCTACTGTATTTTTTACTATGTATAATGTATGGATATTTATTTTATTATTTTCCAGGCTGTGCGTTGAGATTTTCATTTACCGCTACGGCGTTTTGTTGCGTTGGATCATAAGGCATACCAAACAATTCAATTGAGATTCTAATATTTAAAACGGTGATCACCACATGGAGGTCTGCGCAGTAATTTTGATTTTTTCTGGTACAAATATACCTTGTTTTCGTTTTATAGGTATTGGTTATTTGTTTGCGTCTTGTAGGTGTCGACGTAATTAAAGCGGGAAGAGAATACGGGACAAGTAACTGGAAGGAATTCGGCCATAGCCTTTTGTAGTCTTGAAATCACCAGGAATACTTTTGGGAAAGACATGAAAGTCGACATCTGGATAGCCGGACCGGGAATTCAACTCACGCCATACCGAAAGTCACGTCCGAACGTTACCCGCTCACCCATCAAGCTCGATTATGCATTGTAAAACCAGGGTTAGAGACAGATTTCCCAGTTAAAAATGGTGCCGTAAATGGCAGCTTACACTTAACTGTAAAAAGTGCAAGGCAGTGCAAATAAGTAATAAAAAGACCCCGTTTGCTCACGAGTACAAAGTTAACAATTCAGTTGTTGACACGGTCGATTCCCTGAAGTATCTAGGCGTAACAGTACAAAGCAACATGAAATGGGACTTGCACATAACTTCAGTCGTAGGCAAAGCTAATTCAAAACTACGTTTTATAGGTCGTATTTTGAGAAGCTGCAATGCTCATACAAAGGAAATAGCGTACAAAACACTAGTGCGTCCGCATTTGGAATACTGTTGTGCAATTTGGGATCCGTATCGCAAGGGATTGATTGACACGTTAGAGAAAGTACAGAGGAGAGCCGCTCGATTCGTGACTGCTAGTTACAGTCCTTATGTAAGTGTCACAGAGCTGATACGTGGGTTAGGCTGGGATTGTTTGGCGGACAGACGACGTCGTTTTCGTTTAAATTTGTTGGAGAATATGCGAAAATCTCTAATTTACGAGTGCAACGAAATACTTCTTCCACCAACCTATTTAGGTCGCAATGACAGGAGGGATAAGATTCGAGAGATAAGATGCCGTACTGATACATTTATGTATTCTTTCTTTCCTCGTTCTGTTCGGGATTGGAATACTCTAAAATAGGATTGGTGCTTAGCACCCTCTGCCACCCACAGTAATTGTGAATTGCAGAGTATAGATGTAGATGTTATCACAAATAAACATATTTGCGATGTTTCTTATCTTAGAATAACAGTGTTAAATATATCAGTTACAATTTTACAGTGATTTTACTAGCAGTACAACGAAATTTCCTTTAATATGTATTGCGTAACGCTTTGTAACTCTGTTACTGGGATAGACTTGATGTTTTGCATTTAAAAGAAAAAGTGATTTTATCTTGGAGTCCGTACCAATACGCTGATGACGGGCTGTTGAGTTGGTTTTATCCTGCTTTAATTTTAACTAGTGCTCGAAATAAAGTAATGAGAGAGTCCTAATAAATGTTGAAAAGCGATGTTTCATCTTATTGACCGAATGACGGATTTCATTATGAATTTAGGAGATTTACGAGTTTGCAGTGGAATTCGAATCAAGAACACCATTACATAGTTCACGTACACAATGTAAGCTTTGCCAGTATTGGATATAAGGTTATCAGACCAAAAGAAATTCCCTTTTTTTAACTGCTTTACGTCTCTTTTTACATCGAGGTCTTTAGAGACGGGAAAGGATGGGGAGCAAGGATGGGGGCAAGGAATGGGAAGGAATTCGGCCATGGCCTTTTGAAGGAAGCATCCCGGCATTTGCCTGGAGTGATTTGGGGAAACCATGGAAAACCCAAATCTGGATGCCCGGACGGGGATTCGAACCGCCGTCCTCCCGAATGCGAGGCGAGAACGCTAACCGTTACACCGCCCCGCTCGGTAAGAAATTCCCATTCCAAATAGAGAATCTAACCATGTACCTCTCAATCCGCTGACAAACTTATCATTAAACCACCTATCGACTCGATTAGGAAATGAAACGTATGACCCGAGCGTGGTGGGAGAGCAGTAATGCGAGGACATGGGTTCAAATACCTGTCCGACCATCCAGATTTCGGTTTTCCATCGTTTCCGGAAATCATTCCAGACGAATGCTGGGATGCTTCCTTCAAAAGCCCATGGTCGTTTTCCTCCCGGTCCTTCGTCTCCATTCTTTCCCCGCCTCTAATGACCTCGACATCAACGTCGACGTGGTGTAAATCCCGAAGCAAAAAATAATAATAATAATAATAAATAAATAAATTGCAGCGCAACCAATTTCATGATGCATGCACTAAGGCGTTCAGGGATAGATGTTGGTAAATGTTTTGAAAAAAATTATGAACATAAAGCTGACTGTGATTGCCCTTAAAGATTTAAGTAAATTGACCACAACTGCAAAGTGATTGAAACATTTAGTGTGAATTGTACCACTAAAAGAAACTGGCCTTCTTCGGGATTTCATGCTAGACACTATTTATTGCAACCAACTGATTACTGAAAGACGAAAGTGTTACAATTGTATCAGGCTTAATCCAAGAACCTATGAATATATCAAGGATTACCTTAACGCCAATGGATTAAATTTTCAGAAGTTCAAAAAGATTTTCATTATTAAATATTTTAACATACATTTGCTGATCTCTTAACGCTAATGGTAGTTTCCATTATTCAATTTCCCATGTTTCTTTCTCTTGTTAAAGATTTTGTAAAATTAGACTTCGACCCCGAAGTGGCCTGAGAGGTAGAGAGAACTCTGCGTTCCCTTTCGAGACATTGAACTGGAAATTATGTGTTGTGGATAAAAGCTCATTCTAACATCCAAGGACTTTTATCCCCTACGTTCAGTTGGCAGTGGATATGGAGAGCCTTTTAAGAATTCTGATTTTTTTTTTTTTTTTTTTACCTCATTGCCTGTCGTCATTCGCATAATTCTACGTACTGAGAGCTTGGTGGCCCACTCTTCCGACCTACAACTATATTTTCTCAGTGTCTTGCCACACTTTCTTAATCCATCCTAATTACATTAAATTGTTAATTAAATACTCCTCTCGACCTATAAACTCGTCTCCTTCTGATGTGGATTCTGTTTCTGTAAAATTCCTTTACTAGTTCAGTTTTATTTCTATTTTTTCATCAGTTTTCCTCAGTAATTTTCGACAAATCGCGGTTTTTGATACCAAGTCCACTTCCTTAGCTAATAACTTTGTTTGTTGTCTGCAATTTTATCTTCTAAGGAAAGACAGAAATAGTTGTTGTTGCGCATATCATTATAATCGTTTATTACCCAGCACCACCTGAGTCAAGGGTGTATGATACTTTTCCTCCTCTTTTCCTCCACTTACCGTTTTTACTCTATCATTGTATTCCAATCAGGATTTTTTTAATATATTGTTGTTCACTGAATCCAACCATCCTTTTCTTGGCCTACCAGTGGCCGTTTTTCCTTCAATCCTAAATTCAATCATATATCTTGCAACTTTCTCTTCTTCCAACCACTTTTAATGTTCAAACTATCTTCATTTATTTTTCTTTATTCTCTACTTCATGCTTTCAACTCCAGTCTCTGAAATATTTATTCACTTTGTCTCGCCTCTTCTTTCTATCATAATTCTCAAAAACTGTATTTCGGTGACTTGTATTTCACACTCCTCTCTCATTACTAATAGTTCAAGTTTCTGCTGAATGTGTTACAACAGAGACATAGTACATTCCATTGCATGCAATGTGACTTTAATACTGAAGCCTCACCATTCTCATTAAATACACTACTACTGTGAATTTATTCTTCCTCTAGAACTGTTGTGTGATCCAATCATTAGACCTTGATTATTCTACAAAGACCTACAGGTTCGGTTTCTTGCAATGTGTTCCGGAATAAACTATCCTTACACTCCATAATACCATGATACGAGACTGGGTATACAGGTCATTAAGCCTGTCTCGTTATTAATTTAAACTAAGGTTTCTGGGCATGTAGCTGAAGGGCTTTGACATTTAATGGAATAACCCTAAGTATCCGTGACATCAGAGGAAGGTAAAAAGTTTTCACCCGAACGATTTACAGTCTCGGATGCAGTGAACGCATCACTGTCCTGAACTCCTGATGGCTTGGATTACAATTAACAGCACTGGTACTATTGTTTAATTTGCAACAATCGCTTTTGCTTGTAGCGTTGTGGTCTCGTCAACAGGTCATCGGAGATGGAAAAGGAATGCACCGGGCGTGGTGGGTGAACGGTAACGTTCTGGCTTCACATTCGGGAGGACGCGGGTTCGAATCCCCGTCCGGGCATGCAGATTTGGGTTTTCCATGGTTTCTCCAAATCACTCCAGGCGAATGCCGGGATGCTTCCTTCAAAAAGACCATGGCCGAATTCCTTCCTGTTCCTTGTCCCCAGTCCCATCCCGCCTCTAATGACAGCCGTTGACGAGGCGTAAAGACATAAGTAAAAAGAAAGGAAAAAGAATGGGTATAAGGAACGGGAATTCGGCCATGGCCTTTTGGGGGAAGCATCCCGGCATTCGCCTGGCGTGATTTGGGTAAACCATGGAAGGCCCAAATCTGTATTCCCGAACGGGGATTCGATCCCGCGTCCTCCCGAATGCGAGGCCAGAGAGTTACAATTCGCCCACCACGCTCGGTTGCATCTCACTTTTTCCTGAAATATCTAAGCACATTGTCTGTATCTCCTGATGGCCAATGACAATTTACGTACTTCACAGAGAGTTTTCTCTTTCAGTTTCGAGATCGTATTGATTACACATATTGCTGTTTTATGGTTCACCATCATGTTGCTGCAACTGTTCTGCTTGGTGATCTCATAACGAATCTAGAAAGAATTTAAGTGTGGCAGGGGGTGATGACTCCGCCTGATGGTGAGCATTCAGGAGGACGTGGGTTCAAATTCCCGTTCGGCCATCGAGGTTTTGGTTTTCCATGGGTTCCCGAATTTTTTTTTAACTGCTTAACGTCTCTTAACAGCGAGGTCTTTAGAGACGGGAAAGGATGGGGAGCAAGGAACGAGAAGGAATTCGGCCATGGCCTTTTTAAGGAAGCATCCCTGCATTTGCCTGGAATGATTTTTGGAAACCATGGAAAACCCAAATCTGAATGCACGGACAGGGATTCGAACCACCGTCCTCCCAAATGCGAGGACAGAACGCAGGGTTCCCAAAATTTCTCCAGTCGAATGCAGGGATGGTTGCTTCATAGGACCATGTCAGAATTCCTTCCCATTCCTCGCCTTCAATCCTTTCCAGAAACTAATGACTTTGATGTCAACGAACCGTAAAAAAAATCTTTACTTGGAAATCTATGGATCTTTCTCCATTGGCTTCAGCATTTTTTTTGCCGTTGGTTATCTTATTCCAACTTCTCAGTCCGTGAACAAAGTAGTTCCCTTCCTCAACTTGTTTCATCCTTTCTAAGCTTCTCATTATTTCATTTTGTCCTAAATACTCCACTGTTTTGCAATACAGTTTAACTCTGAAGATGCAGAAAGCATGTCTATCACCAGGCTGCCGTAAATGCATTAGTTCAGTTCTTTCCAGATAGATATAGCAATCCATGGAAGTGAGCAATTGCGTGTTTTCACGAAGCAAAATGAAGAGGTAGATTCAACTGAATGCTATAGAAGAGTAATATAGAGACATCCTGGCAGTTGATTTCCTCGCAGTTTACTGTAACAGCTTGTAAGAACCATGAATGTCAATAAGGAAACATTTAAAGTTCATACAGAATCATATATAGAAGGTCGTCAACCCAGGATTGTTTGTTTCGCGTTCATTT
Organism: Vandiemenella viatica; assembly: GCA_031002005.1. NCBI lineage: Eukaryota > Metazoa > Arthropoda > Insecta > Orthoptera > Morabidae > Vandiemenella > Vandiemenella viatica. The sequence continues at coordinate 215,328,298 of JARYHS010009186.1, read as the reverse complement.
CTCTAACGGACTCCATCTAGTGCGAAGTATTGATAATCCGATACAAGTAAATACTCGATACTTTGTTTCGATACCGAGTACTTTTCGTATTCGAATTACTTCATTCGATACTTACTCGGTATCGGAAGTAAAGTACTTGTATCGAATCGAAAGTATCGAAACGCACCCGGTGTTAAATTCTAAGCACATCATCCCTGCTGCGCCACTCAGCCGCGCCTGCGAAATTAATTTCCCGCTGACGTCAAGTTGGTAGCATTGGAAATCAAACAAAGTCAGTCTTAGAATAGGCAATCTAATCTCAAAGAATTTGTTTTAGGTCCCTGTTTCATTGTAACAAAGTCGCGTTTGGTGCGCATTTCGCTATACCTGGCCAATGATCGTTCCCGCGCAGCCCCACATAAAAACTAAAAGATATGGTTCAGAGCAACTAAGTAGCCCATGTTAATAGTAAGAAGAAGCTGCTTCAGCTAGCGTTTCACAGGAATGTCACTTCTGGAAACATCAGAAAGAAAAAGAAAACGCACGGTAATGACTAAGTCTCTCTCTACTTGTCAAACACTGTAATGACTCTAAAACGCAATCCATTTACAGAATGGTAAGAAATTAAATTTATTTTTTCTTTTCTGTATAAATACGCACAACAGTATCTTATTGTGATAGCAACGTTAGTATTGAGTGAAAGTTTGTTTTCTAATGCGGGTGAAACAATGACAAACAAAAGAAACAAGCTGTCCCCAAAATATTTGGAACAATTGATTTCTTGAGAAACCTTCCAAAAGAGGACTTTTATTGTTTAAAAGTATTAAAACTATAATAAATAAATATTTAAAATAAGACAAAACCTTCAAAGTTTGCTTACAATGTGAGCTTTATTATAATTTTAATAAATAAATAAAAATGTTTACTGAGTGTTATTTGATTTTATTACACTAGGCAAATAAAATAAATAATTTAGCAATATGTCAAGTATATTTTTATATTTAGACATTAATTTAAAAAAAAAGTATCGATATGAGTAAGTATCGATACTTTTTCAGTACACATATGAGTAAGTATCGTAAGACAATTTGATCACTACATATTTAAGTAGGTATCGATACTTTGATGGTATCGGAAGATCACTAGTGCGGAGCCTCCACTCTGTAAAAACGTTAAAGAGGACGTTGCAGTATGAAATTAGTGTGGTGAATTCCATAACCTCCCTTATGTACACTTTTGCTTTCTTCTTCTATACTATTATAAATTTGTAAGAAGGCTGAGTCTGTGTCCCTTGTCCAGGGATCACGAAAAATCTACTCAACCAATTTAAATAGTATTTTCACAGTTTGAAAGCTTATGGTATAGCTTAAAATTTGGGGTATATCTTATTAATTTGCATGACTGGGACCCGTAATAACAGTTGATAATTCGTTCGTACCAAGAACAGATAGGCGTCACAGATAATACTGCATCTCAGATGAATAGAGATATTCGCCTCAGATTTCGCTACAACACAGATAAACACACCACTATTTGAATTTTGTTAACATTGATTTTTGGCTATTCAACTTCGGTAACTTATTTCTTCAGTTTTCTTACTATAATACACTGAAACGATAATCAAACCATTATATCAAAGATTAACACTCCAATAACCGTAGTAAAATTGTGGAATTTAATTCAAGGTAAACATTACAAAGATTCTACATTACAACCGTTTATGCTTCGCTACTAAAAGAAAAACAAAAGGCTAATGTATCACTACAAACACCAAGGTCTGAGCGGGATAAGCAGTAGAAAAACGATAGTCTTGAGATAAAGAAGAGAAAAATTTACCTGTTGGATTACCTTTGTGTTTCTCAGTTGTCTTGAGCCCATCAGACACAAATCAAACAGTTGTAAACTTCGATTGTTTTGTAATGACCGCAATATTCATTGCTGCATATGAAAATATTTCTGTCCTGTATTATCAAACAATTCTCGAGAAATTCCAAGAACCCTAAACTTATACCAGAACGCCTAAGATTTATTATCTCGGTTTGTTTTTAAATAACAAGCTGATTAATTCATTCATACAATGTTAAAAAAACTACATAAATAAAACTACATATCGGTCCTGACATCTAGAAGAACAAGGATTCGAATCCCCAATCGACAATCCCGATTTCGATTTTCTATGGTTTCCCGAAATCATTCCAAGTGAATGCGAGGGTGGTTCCTCAAAAAGGGCATGGCAAAATTGCTCCCTGTTCCTTGCATTAATCAGCTCCCTCCTCTGAAAGCCTCAACGTCGACTAATCGTAATTCCATCAACAACAAAAAAAATATATTAAGTTCTTTTTTTAACTTGTGTACAAGTCATTTACTTGAAAGATACTGAAAGTAAGGTCACGTTTTTATTCTATAAATAAGCTGAGAACATTGACTCAACCTACAGAAAGATCTTAGAGATCGTTAGCAAAAAGAAAAGAAAAAAAGAAAGAACAACGAAAAACGTATCTTCATACTGCCGAATGAGCTGTATAGTTTATCCAGTGCAATGAAAAGCACAGCGATTGACGTGGGATACGGTTGGTGAATGAATGTCGCAAATGAAATCACAAGGTATATTATACTTGCATCAAATTGTTGTGTGTTGTAATGCTACCTAGTTCACAAAATTTCGTCTCTGACAATTGCTTACATGACGATATACTCGTATTTACTGAACTACACAAAAGCGACGCAGCACGTAGACTTTTGGAACTTGATCCATAGAGAATATTAAAGGTATTTTGTTTTTTGGTTTATGGCTTTACGCCTCGTCGACGTCGAGGTCTTTAGAGGCGGGAAAGGACTAGGAACAAGAAACGGGAAGGAACTCGGCAGTGGCCTTTTAAAGGAACCATCCCGGCATTCGCGTGGAGTGATTTGTGGAAACATGGAAAACCCAAATCTGGATGGCAAGACTGCGATTCAAACCTGCGTCCTCCCGAATGCGAGACCAGAGTGTTACCGCTCACACATTACGTTCTGTAAGATCATTAGAGCTGTCATGTAACAAGTCACCTGGTCACTATACCCGTTTCACTTATTTATCAAATTTCCCGTCGAATTATTATTTTATACTGTACCATTGACGTTTTAGCTTACAAACGAAAGATTGCACGGTGTGTTTCCAAATTAAGTCATAGAAAACATACCAGTTCGTTACTCTTGTTTATTGACAGGCGCGATCTCTTAAACCCGACATCTGGCCCGTATCAGAGCAGATGGCGGTAAACTGCTTCAGGTCCGTTTCGGATGCCAAGGACTGGAGATAACCCGAAACGGATGACCACATCTCCTTGGCACACGCCTACTAAACACACTAAAGTTTTATTAGACAAGTTTAACTTCTAAAACCAGTTTTGGTCTCCGTATAAAACAAACGTCCCAGCACATTCAGTCGATAGTTTCACTTTATTGTTTTACCATCTTTGTAAATTTTTAAACACAATGTGGAAGAGAGCTAGTGGTACATTTTAATGAAACCAGAAATGTTTGTTGATATTATGATAGGATAAAATTTGTAGTTCATTCCTTATAAAAGCCGCAATTTAACCACTATGATGTAAGAATTCAGCAGAAAATCGTACATTTATCCTGTAGCAAGAGCACATAACGCAGTCATGGACTGAAGTTAACGTGTTATGGGGATGATAAAACACTACCGATCCCGGTGGGTGACCGGTAATTTTCGGGTCTGGCATTCTGGAGGATCCCCATTAGGACACCCAGATTTTGGTTTTGCATGGTTTCCCCAAATCACTTCACGCGAAGACAGGTTTGGTTCCTTCAAATGGGCATGGAAGAATTCCTGCCCGTTCATTGTCTCAAATCCTCTCCTGGATTTAATGACCTCGTCGTCGACGAGGCGTAAGGTCCTGAAAAATAGCACATTGAAGTGAGATTAGTGATGTTGAAAAACAATTTTCTAAGAAGCTTCGATATTGCCTACAGCAAATAAGAAAGTAAAATTAGAGAGCTTCTCCATTCGTCCTGAAAACTGAACTTGATTCCTGTTAGCACAAACCCCTTGAATCCTTTCTTCGCCACTCGTCTATAAAACAAACACACACACACACCGTAAAAATCATACCCCAATACAAAAATACTTACGAACGCTGCCACACTGAAAACCATTCCATTTCATCTCCTACGGACGTTACAATTGAGGGCTAACACCTTCCATAGTAAACACCTACGCCAAACCCAGATACAAAAAGCAAAGATAGTGAATGTGAGTATAAAGTAAACTAACATTCATTTAAACAGTTATAACAATGAAACAACAAATTTCAACATATGATCATTGGGAATTATAGCTGTGCTGCGTAAGATTTTTCAATTATGGTTAAAGAAATTATTTTTCGGTCTGTTATTTAATTCAGCGGGTTTCACCAGTAGATACAGTAGAAATTTAAACACTTCTAACACAGCTCAGAACTTAGGAAAAAATCCTTGCTCAGTAACCAGAGACTGTTACCGCCACTATAGTCTAAGCACCTAGTATAACAAAACAAACAAATTAAAAAATCAGAAATGACCTCCAGTTTAATTTCTCAGTAGTTCGGCTGAGCACTAAAGCGCCGTTCGATACCGGAAGTTCAATTCCCACTATCTTCTTCTAGGACATCCTGATTACACGGATGCTATCCCAAACACCTCCATAGAATTGGCGCAGCAAACTCCCCACTCTTCCCGGTTGACAACGAAGAAATAGAAAACCTAAATCATATAATACTGGCATGCACCCTTTACCGAATTCCACAAAATAACCTATATAATAGACTGACCAAACTAAAAATCCCCCTGCCTACATCAATCATCTCCCTTATGAGAACGGAACGACAGGACATGTATCAAGCGGTAGTTCACTTCTTAAGGGACGCACATATCACTATATAACCCTCGCCATTCAAGAGACCCATTATAGCTAAAACGCCCTAAAAACATAACTACTTCAGGGATACAAAGTTTTATGGTAAAATCCACAATTACCAAACATACAATACGGATTTCACCACATAGATGAGGTTTATTATCTAAAATTAATATTCTTAAAGCACCAGCTGTTAGTATACTATCCGTACCACTGGTATTAAAATGTATATTATGTCAAATAATACGTTAACATAACTAACAACTGACACCACACCATCTGCACTATTGGTATTAGAAAAACTTGTACAGAGACAATATGTCCAAATATAGTAGCAAAATAGAGTTATTACACCACCTGCACTATCATTATTATTACAAAATTGTATAGAACTAGTATGACGAATAATAACGTTACATAATCATCAATGGTCATCTCAACATATGTACTATTGTTACTAATAAAAAATTGTATAGAACTATTATGTCAAAATAATATTATAATACAACAATTGTATAGAACTATTATGCCAAAATAATATTGTAATACAACAATTGTAATCTGGCCATACAAATAAATAAATTAAAAAAAATCCTGATTACAGTTCCAGGAGATTTGCAGTTATAGCCCAGGAGAATGATTTTACCCCTAAAAAATTAACACAACAAGCGTTAGAATGAATCTTAGGATGTTGGCAGGTAGTTGCCTCGCTTAAATTATTTTTAAAAATGAAATAAAAATTTGGACATTGCAGCTCATCAATGTCTAAGTCATTATAGCTGCGAGAGGATTGGCTAAAAGGCACAAGAAGAAAAAGACATCTGCCTTTAGAAGGAACCATCCCTGGGGCTCACCTGTTACAATGTCGGGGATGAAACCAAGTACTTCCGAATGCAGGGCAAGAACGTTGAAGGATCACAACTGAGCGATTAACATTCGTTCCTACCATCCAGATTTTGTTTTCCTATGTTTTCCAAAAATGACTGCATGCAGGTGATGAAATGATTCCTTCACAAAAACCACAGCCGAATACACTTATGACCCCAACCCGAATTTAAAAAGAAGGGAAACCACGGAGTACTGATTGGAAAAGGAAGGAAAATAATAAATATGAAGTTAGGAAGAGCTGATATCAGTTAAGTAAGATCATTCAAATATCTTGGGAGTACGATCACCGTAGATTCGAGATGCCACCAAGAGATAATAACTCGATTGCCGAAGCGAAGGAAGCATTTAATAGGAAAAGACTGTTACTAACTGGAAAAATAGACAAAGCACTCAGGAAAAGACTGGGACAATGTTTTCTATGGAGTGTGGCTCTTAATAGGGCGGAAACGTGGACACTGAGACGAGAAGATGAAAAACGATTAGAAGCGTTTGAGATGTGGATGTGGAGCAGAATGGAGAGGATAAGCCGGGTGGATAAAATAAGCTGAAGTGCTGGATAGGGTTAGTGAAAGGAGAAAAATATTCCAAGTCATAAAAGAATAAAGAAGACTGGATGGGACACTTGCTGAGAGGGGAATGCCTGATAAAAGACGCCTTGGAAGGTCTAGTTTGTGGGAGGAGTATAAGAGGAAAAAGGAGGTGCAAAATTACATAACATTAAGGAAAACAGTAACTACATGGACCTAAAGAGAAAAGCAGAAGACAGAAGAGCATGGAGAGCAGGCAAGCGAAAACCTGCCCTAAGGCAGAAAACTGATGATGAATCTCTCGACTGATTTGATGCAATTCTCCAACCCTTCCTTTTTTTGTATTGGATACAGAGGACAAATAAAAGTCCTATAGTGCGGATCCGAAATTGGAAATCGGAGAATAAATACTAGTTTCATAATAGTTTAATTCTAGTGGTGAAAATCACCTACGGATAAGTATATACCGGAAAGAACAGACGATTAACCAGTTACGTGGTTTAGACACAGAACAAATAGTCTTTGGACGTTTTTCAAACTTTCGCCTAATTGATCTCTGTTGTGGCTGCCAAATAATTGGGTTATCCTTCCTGGTAAAACGGGCCAAAAAGATTACACGAAATCCCAACCATAGCGCGCACTTCAACTTCAACAAAGCAACACGTTGCATTAGGTGGAGCTCAGTTCAAGGACTGAGACCGGGAACCTCTCGATCCTTGTTGACATATCTCGACCAATGAGCTAACAGAATGCTCAATATAAATATTGTTTATTTGATTATAACAGTTCTGGGATGCTATCGAAGTGGTTGGTCGGACGGTTGAGGCTGAATAATTAACTCGAAGTATCTGTCCATCAGAATCAATATAATTATGTGTGAATGGAGATTTTCTAAGCTTAACGATGAAATGTAATCTTTGCGCGTGTCCAGGTGGATGGGATAGTGAAAAACACTACATTTCGACAAAACACTTCGTCAGTTGTAGTATTGCCTCATTTGATGTATACCCAGTACAGAGAGCTTATCATCGAAGGAGGCTACATTACACCTTGCGAAGATAGCATAGCCACTGTCGAAACGTTCGACTCCATACGATTGGACACTCGCGAAGGATATGTCTGATAATTTTGAGATTGATTTGTTTGGATACGACTACATTTCTAAATTGTGTTGTGGCTCTGCTTAGGTGTCAGTAACCTCACGCAACTAAAAAACTGTGGCATCTATCGTTTCCTAAAAAAAAATATTTTGGAATAGGTAACTGTTATTATTTGCAATGTGGTGCTATAGAAGGATACCGAAAACTAGGTGGATACGAAATGAACAAGTTTTGGAAATGATTGGTGGAAAAGAAGTTTGTGGAAGAGGCTTGCAGAAAGAAGAGACAGGATGATAGGTCAAATTTTGAGACATGCTGGCTTGGTTAATTTGTTAGTGGAGGGAACAGTCGAAGGTAAGAACTGTAGAGGAAGACAAAGATTAGAATATATGAAGCAGATAATTGAGGACGTAGGGTGTAAGGGGTATGTTGAAATGAAGTGGTTAGGGCAATATAGGAAGGGATGGAGGATTATAGAGGATATCAAAACAGTCGAAAGACTGATGACAGTAAAAAAAAAAAAAGGGAACTGTCATCTAAAACAATATAACAAAAAATATCAATGGCTTCTTTTCGTTAAATTACATTTATTTAATGTAGTAACTTAATGGTGATAGTGAAACAAGCGCTGAGATGCTCAGTTAAAAGTTGACACTACTCTGCGATGTTCCGTGGATCCTCTTCGCACAAGGAACAAAGTCCTGTAGCAGTTTTACTGGTTCCTGAGAGGACACTAGGAAGTAACTGCCACTTATTTATGGCCGATAATGTTGAAGGCAGTTACAGTGTGTGGGCTTCCCAACTGAAGGACACAACTCCCCACTCGGGTCAAAGGTCACGGGTCATATCGACCAATTCTAAACAAGCTTTCCTTCAACCAGTCGACAGCTTTCCCCTTGTCAGAGTTTTTTACCAGCTCTCGAACAGCTGTTTTATATGAACTCACTGATGCATATCGTGGTAACAGTCAACTCTCACAGAGAGTGGTGGGTGCGCGCTAACGCTCTGATCTCTCATTCGGGAGAACATCAGTTCGAATCTCCGTTCAGCCATCCAGATTTTGGTTTTCATCGATTCCCCAATTCAATACAAGTGAATGGCGAGATGGTTCCTTCAAAAGGCCATGGAAGAATTCCTTTCCGTCCATTATTCCCCACTCCTTTCCCGCCTCTAATGATCTCTACGTCAACGACGCGTAAAGCAGAAGCAAAAAAAAAAAAAGTTAGCTCCCACATCTTAAGTTATGATACCCTGACAATTAAATACTCATCAGGCCAGCGCTTTCGTTTCACTGATGATGAAATTTATGAAAAACCCACAAACCATACATCTGAAGTAGCGTAGGTTCCAGAACATTATCCCCAACCTTCTAATCGAATGCTGTTATGTTAATAATTTTCGACAGCATTTACACCTTCAGCGAACATAATAGATGGTGGAACTAATGCATCTTGTAAAAAAACAGAGGTGGATGACAAAACTGTATTTTCTACCTTACTATAAAAATTAAATTTGTTAAAATTCTGTCATTTCAGAGAAAAGGAAGTGTCTCGTCCATTGCATTATTCTGTTGCTAAATGTTCTTACAGTTATTCTAAGTACTGTAAGACGTTTACAATTGTCCATCTTAATTCTTTATATCTGAAACATGTACTTATGGAAACCAGTGAGAAGCATATCATTGTCTAGTGAGAAAATGTGTTAAAACAATACCAAGGCTGACTGTATTGTTTGATAAAACATGTTTTAACTAGTGGTTTTAAATGAGCAGTAACGTTGCCACTACTTGTTTGTAGCATACGAAACATAACAGTCTGAAAAATGTTCTAAGCCTAAATCGACAAATATGGAACAGATTTTTAAATGCACATCATAACAAGTGTAGTAGAAGAAATGTAATCTTCACGGGTGTTCAGCCGGTTGGTGTCAAAGTAACACGACGTTTCGACAGCAAGCGCGGCTGTCTTCATCAGGTATCGGTGTCTGCTGGCTGTCGTAAGCTGGCTGTCACCGCGTCGACTGACTTGGCTCCTCGAGCTTGCTGTCGAAACGTCGTGTTACTTTGACACCATCCGGCTGAACACCCGTGAAGATTACATTTCATCACTACGCCGGGAAAGTCTATACTCACACAAGTGTAGTAGAAAATTAAATGTAATATATTAATCACCTTAAGTGGCTAAATTGCATTTAACAAATCAGATTTCTTAATTACGTCATTCTCTGTGCAAAAGTGCTTCCGGTAACTTCGAAATACTGTTCAATTCCAGATGACAGAGTTCTTGTACCTTCTTAGTAAAAGATAATATTTCTCAAAATGCAGGTCAGTCGCATGAAAAAATACAAATTGCAACCAGAGGCATTCATAAAGTAGCAACGACCGCAGTTTCCTGAGGCCGATATTAGTCTGGGCTGAGTCTGGCGTATTTCCGATCAGATGTCTAAAAAGAAACAAAGTATATCGATAACCCCCGAAAGCAACCACCTGTAATTTCGACTTCGGAACTGAATAACAGATTGTCCTAGTTCAGATCGAATCACTGAAGAAACAGTTCCCAATCAAAACATTTATTGGATTAAAAGTCATATGATATTGTGCTGCCAATGTTGTTTTAGATGTGGATGGATACTGTAGAAAGTGTGTGCAAAGATCAGAATTTGTCTCTTTTAATTTGGGAAAGTTTAATCAAACTATTTAAAATACTGGATTCCAATAAACATTTCATTAAATTAAATATTAAAACGCTATGACGAATGGCAATAACGATTATAAATTCCTATTATGCTATGAGGTTAAAATCAATTTATTAGCATGGATTATTTTAAATCAGGTTATCTTCGAGCAAACAGAAAAGTCATTTCAACGGAGGAACGACTTAACAAAATGATGGTACGAGAAGAAGGAATTTCAAAGCTTGTGAAGAGATACGATAAGTGCTTAAATCGCTATGGAGACTATGTAGAAAAATAGTGCAAAGATGTAGTTGTAAGATGTATATATTAAAATATTTTTATTTAACTTGGTGTATTTTTTTAAATCAACCGGAGGTTACTTTCTGAACGGCCCTCGTATATGGTTTTCCTTCAAAGGAAGGCTTTTAGATCAGCAAGAAATGAACAATGTTTTATGGCATTAAGCACTGAACGAAGGTTTAAGAATTTATTCTTACCATCAATCGGAGAACGCAGCAGATCATAAAAGGTGGACTCCAAACTAACAGAGATTTTTTACTAACGAGATCATACTAAAGTAAATTTCTATTTTAATGTCCAGTCGACATAGAATTGATAATTGTTGAACATCCTTATTTCACACATGAAACCAATCAACTACCCTTTTTTATAATAACTAAATGTTTAGAGGAAACCAATAGAAGTGTAGCAGCGAAAATAAACTTTTTAACCACACGTAACATGCATAGCTTGAAAAAATTCAAGCTATGTTGGAAGATAGTTAAATTTAAATTTTCACTAAGATCAAACGACTATTACTAAATTAATAGTTTTTTTTTTAAGATAAAAAATAAAAAATTGTCGTGAAACATGAAATAACACCACACTTTCCTGTGGGTGGTTTGGATTGAAGTTTTGCATTGATCCTTATAGAGGTATTGATTACTGCCAATTTTGATGTAATTGAGTAGATATTAGAAGAATTGTTAAACAAAGATTTTCATTACAGACAGATACTAATAAAGGGTTTAGTACACATGCACCAAAATCTAATTAGATCGGTACCTGATAACTCCGTATCTAAATTACTGCCATTCCGTGTCAGAAATATACACAGTTACACAATAGCAAACATCACATTGTACTAGACCAAAATTTGGCCACTTTCAGTGCATTCTCCAAGGTCTCATGTAAGTCGAATTCCGTGCAGGAGGTTGGTCATAGTTAATATTGGAGATCTTAGGGAAAGTCTAGTAATCATTAATTATCCTTGACTTACAGATAAACAAATATGATCGCGCAAACAAAACATCTGTTGACCCTACAACCTTAAGATACCTTAAAATGACAAAACTAAAATATGCTCCTATACAAACAGTTTCAAACGGCTATGGAGAAAATATGAGAGCCATTCAGTCATCTTTTATGCACAATCTGGCAGAATAGTTTCAAGATGCGAAAGAAACCATGTCACTTCTATATTAAAGTGAGGTGAAACACCAGGTAAGTCAATTATTGCAAAAGTTGTCTTACTTTAAAGATTGACTTTACAGGATCTTTCCCTTTACAGTAAAACTTTCAACGCTTATACTTCTTGACCTGAGTTGTTTTTGTCTATTTCCAACTTCTCAAATGACGCGCGTTCTGGTCTCGCATTCGGGAGGACACCGGTTCGAATCCTCGTCCGGGCATGCAGATTTGGGTTTTTCCTTGGTTTCCTCTAATAACTCCAGCCTAATGTCGGATGCTTCCTTCAAAAGGCCATGGCAGAATTCCTTCCCGTTCATGGTCCACAGTCCCCCGCCTCTAATGACCTCGACTTGACGAGGGGTAAAGCCATAAGCGAAAAAAAAAATGATCAGTCTGAATCGAGCTGTGACGACAACTCAGTTTCGAAGAAAAAAGGAAAAAAAGAGACTTGCGTGATTATTTCCCCTGACTCTTGATTTCATTTTGGACTAGTTTGTTTACGGGCGTAGTGGAGACGTTACGAGCACGAAGCAGTGGTGACTCAGTGGGGCCGCCCATCCTGTGCCGTTGTCGATGACCTCCAGCATCCGGTCTCGAGGTCGCTCCTCGCCACTTGTTTATACACACAGCGCAAACACGCACGCGCAGCTTGCCAATTAACAGCTTGTTATTCTGTTGGATCAGGCATTGCTACAAACATTACAGGTAGTCTGCATTCCCGATTCCAACCTTATATAATTGGAGGCTGGGTTTTTCACCTCGTCGAAGTCGAAGTGGGAAATGATTGTGGGCAAAGAACGGGAAAGAATTCGGCAATGACCTATTCAAAGAACCATCCCGGAATTAGCCTGGATTGATCTGGGGAAACCATGGGAAACCCACATCTGGATGGCGGATTGGGGATTCGAAGCCCAGGACGTTACTGCTCACCCACCACGCTTGGTTTTTATAAAAGAAGATTTATGGTTTGAATAGATGTCAACTGAAGACACAGAACATCCTGTTGACTTCACAATTTGAATTACGATAGTGTCCGTCTCATATTCGAAGGAATCTAGAAAAACATCGATTGGAAAATTAAACATTTTTTTACCGCTAATAACATTTATTGCAAGCGAAATGCTCATAACAACAAAGAAAAAAAGAAGTTGGAGGCGAATCGGAACTTCAGCATATCTGTTATTACAGCAGTGAAAGAGCTTCATTATAATTATATATGAGAAGCTAAAGAAAATAAAAACTTCACCGTATAGGAATAGTGCGACTTTAATAAAAAAAAAAAATTAAACGATTTTTTTCTCTTGCTTAGTCTTTAAGCCTCATCGACGTCGAAGTCATTAGAGGCTGGAAAGGTCGGAGGAAAAGGTTAGGGAAAGAATTCAGCCACAGCCTTTTGAAAAAACCATCCCTAAATTTACCTGGAGTGTTTTCGGGAAACTATTGAAAGCAGAAATTCGTAGACCTGAAGAGGATTCGAACTCGCGTCCTCCAGAATGTCAAGCCAGAGCGATACCGCTCACTCACCAGTTTCGGTAGCCTGTGCGAGAATTCAGTGTAAATAAAAGTATCGTCCATACTAGCATTAATGAAACTAGGCCGCAGAAAAAATCAACAGTACACATTTTTCAGTCCCAGTGGTGTAAGATGTCTTACAGCAAAATCTATGTATCATATGACGAAAACTGTTTTATTTTTCTCTTTATATTGCTTATCCTCATCTATTACTTCTTATCTGTAACTGTAAAATCTGCACCAACAGACTGGCTGCCTCTCTAACATCGCTCCACCATGTCTCCGATGACAAACGGCTTTAAAAAATAAATGTCAGAAATGCTTTAGATATCCACACCTTCCAATTCATCAGGACTGCACACATAAAGCTCCAAATAGACTAAAATCTAGGTATTCAATATGGAAGTTTGGTCAAGATCTGGTCCAAAATAACTTCAATATAGGCGAAGCATGGTGCGCTGAGTGGATCAATTCCAACTCTGACAAACACGTGCTAATTCAAGACCCAACACGACAGCCTCCTGGATTCAATCTTCCTAGGAAAACCTGGACGGAGCTGAACCGAGTGAGAACAGGCCACGGTAGACGCAACTACTGGATGTACAAGTAGGGAATGATAGAGAACCCTTCTTGTGACTGCGGTAACCACCAGCAAACCATTCACCACTTCGCCATGGAATGGCCTCTTAGGAGATTCAGTGATGTTTTACAGGATTCCCGATATTCACGAAGCAACCACAGAAGCAACTGAATGGCTGCAATCGTTGGAAATCAGTCTGTAGTAACATCCATGTTTAGTTCTATTTATTGTAGTTCAATGTAGGTACTGTTTTTGTATTTCTTCTGCCATACGAAATAAATAAATAAATCTATTACTTCTGATCTAATCTATATAGTAAAATCGTAGAAAAGTTGCTACTTATGACAGAAATGGCAAGTAACTTTTTTTTTGTTTGTTCGCACATTACGCATATAGTAATGGACGGATATTTTGGGATCAAAATTACTAAACTATGTTTCAGGTACAGTTGTTTTTTAAATGAGACTACACACATTGTTACAGGATGCAATGAATTAACATAGTACCCGGCGACAGAGGGTCCAAGAATTCATGAGGTCGTTTCCCTACTCGTACACGTCCATCCGCTCGATACAATTGGAAACGAGACTCGTTAGACCAAGCAACATGTTTCCAATCATCAACAGTCCAACGTCGGTGTTGACGGGCCCGGGCGAGGCGTAAATCTTTGTGTCGTGCAAGGGTACACGAGTGCGCCTTCGGCTCCGAAAGCCCATATCGATGATGTTTCGTTGAATGGTTCGCTCGCTGACACTTGTTGATGGCCCAGCATTGAAATCCGCAGCAGTTTGCGGAAGGGCTGCAGTTCTGTCACGTTGAACGATTCTCTTCAGTCGTCGTGGGTTCCGTTCTTGCAGGATCTTTTACCGGCCGCAGCGATGCCGGAGATTTGATGTTTTACAGGATTCCCGATATTCACGGTGCACTCGTGACATGGTCGTACGGGAAAATCCCCACCTCATCGCTACCTCGGAGATGCTGTCTCCCATCTCCCGTGCCCCGACTATAACACCACGTTCAAACTCACTTAAATCGTGATAACCTGCCATTGTAGCAGCAGTAACCGATCTAACTCCTGCGCCAAACACATTTTGTCTTATATAGGCATTGTCGACCGCAACGCCGTACTCTGAGTGTTTACATATCTCTGTGTTTGCATACGCATGCCTATACCAGTTACTTTGGCTCTTCAGTGTATATTCGGAAATAGTTCAGATTCTTGCTTATATATGTTAACAATAGCCTTTTATGAGCGGTGGTTGTGTTTTTAGATCATACAAACTGCAGACTGGTTTTTTTTCTATCCAGTTAGGATCGACCACTTCAAATATTGATTGCCGAGAAGCGATGTGGCATAAAACCTTCTTAAGTATTGATAGTTTCAAGGGCATGTAGAATCAAATGATTTTCACTAAAGTGTTTAAAATATTTATATTGTGAGGGTCCAAGGTCAATGCTATTAAATCATCACTTTAAAAATGATCACCATCACAATTTTCTGTTGTTACTTGAGTTGTATCTTCAGTAACTCTGTTAATTACAGTAACAAAATCATGTTATTCTAATAAATTCGTGATATCATACTTGATTCAAACGTAACTTTATTTTCCGGTCGATTACTTACAAAGTAAAAAAAATTATCGCCGTATATAGGAGCAAATTTAATAAATTCATCGAAAATTAGAATTACAGAATCTTGGCAACAACAATAATGAAATATGAGAGAAGTGAAACTACTTTTTTTTTTCTGTCGAGTGATAAACAAATATTCGACGGTTGAGAGTCACGGTACAGTACTTCAGATTTCAGTTTCTTATCGTTCCTCCTGGACAGTTTTCTCCTCTGGCTGTGGGCGAGTATATCAGATTGTGTGGTGACTGTGACTCGGGCGTGGCCGGGTGTCGTAAGCACGGGATTTACGTCCTTTTGTGGCGTGGTCGCCCTGTGTTATTTCCTGCTCGAGCCGTCCTCACGGCGCCCACAGACGGCTGGTGTGGGCGTCAAAGGACAGTCGGGCTGATACCTAGTTGTCGCTACAATCCCCCTGGAAAACCGGGCTTATGTTCAGAAGTCAGTAGTTTCACTGGTAAACGGAGAACAGGCCTCTGACCAATCAATGGCAAGTACAACCCTGATCAAGCACAACCCCGCCGGACTATTCTGGTGTGCCCTAAGGCGTTGGCTTCTTAGTGGCAGTCAGTTTGGTTAGTTTATCGAGTAACTAAGATGGGATGGTAGAAGATGACGATACTATTCCTGCCAGCGTGAAGACACGTGAAACATGTTAAAAGATTTAAATCCAGCTGATCCTAATTGCTATCTGATTAGGGGAAGGAAATCATGTTATCTAATCGATACTAGAACCTCTCTGACCAGAGAACAATTGATCAGATACAGTCATCAGTGTAGGACAGTGGTTCCAAATTAGGGGCCATCCATAAACTACGTGGCTAGTTCTTGGGGGAGGGGGGGAGGGAAGTGGTTGGGTGGAATTATATGCTGGGCTAAGTGGGAGGGGGAAGTGGCTGGGTGGAATTATATGCTGGGCTAAGTGGGAGGGGGGGGGGACTGTCCGAGCCAAGCCGTGTAACTTTTCAAGTGAATTTTAAGTTATCGAAAATGTTTTTCCAACTAGTTTTCACTATCCAATGAGTTACAGAAATATTTTAAGCAGATCAGAGAATCATTCCCTGGTAATATAGAAAGAAAGGTGACAGAACTGCAGCAAAAGAAAAAAAAATGCAGCTCTTCTTAGTTTTTTCTACGCTGCAGTTATAGTTTGTTCTATTTTATCAGTTAATGAACAGTGATGAATGAGATAAGGAGAATTTTTTTAGTAACATCTCAAGAACAAAATGATACCTGACTGTATCTGAGAAAGAGGTTTTTTCCCAATAATTCATCATTTTCAGGATTTTCCATGGTTTCCCAAATCACTCCAGGCAAATGCCGGGATGCTTCCTTCAAAAGGCCATGGCCGAATTCCTTCCCATTCCTTGCCACCCCCCCCCCCCATCCTTTCCCGTTTCTATAGACCTCGCTGTTAAGAGACGTTAAGCAGTTAAAAAAAAAAATCAGGAATCAACATTTCATTCAGAATGTTTATAATGCGACACAACATCGACTGGATCCAGCCGAAAGAGGATTTATCACTTGGGTCTGAACAATCACAGCCCATATGGAAGTCGCTGAACAGACTTCGAGTTGGAGTTGGCCGCTGCAAAGACACTCTCGCATCATGGGTACACCTGGGAGCACAACCAGATGCCACATGTTCCTGCGGCGAGATCGAAACTGTGGTTCATTTGTTGTTATGCCCACAACTCGGAATAAATATATATCAGCCAGACCTTCAATCAGCCAGTGACAAAGCCATCGCATTGGCGGAAAAATTACCTTGTATTTGATGCTGCCATCCATACGAAAAGAAGAAGCAGGTTCATATATTATACAATCATAAGGAAAAGTCCTCATGAAACTCAATTACCATTATGATTTTTCTCTTCAGGACGAGGGACATGATAACTGGCACAAGGCCATAACTGGGAATTTTTTGAGAATAAGATATTGGGGAAAACTGAATGAAACTTGTGGTTGTAAACCAGTAGTCCAAATATCTCCGTAAAAATTTATTCCTACTGAAACCTTGTAGGTAAACTGAACATGCTACTATAATGTCCCAAGTCGGTTATTAATTTTAATATTACTTGAGACCAAGAACTTTAACATGAAAAGTCTATGCAGGCAATAAATTGAATATAAATTGAAATAAATAAATGTTCAAACATTGGTCTATACTATATTACTCAAACCAGTTTTGTTAACAATCTAAGTTATATTAATAAAAGTGCGAAATTTTGGTTTTACTAAAGCGTTTAGAACTTGGACATTAGTTGGTTTCTTTCTTAGTGCGGTTTACTATGGGTAGTAGTTCCGTTGCTGCGAAAATGCTTCTGACGTCATTTGGGATCGTCCATAAACTACGGGATTGGTTACTGGGAGAATGTTTGGATAGAAAGCTACACAGGGCTACGTGAGGGGAGGGGTTCGGAGCCAAGCAACTTAGCTTTAAATTCATATTATTTGTCATAATTAAAATAAGGTACATAACACGCAATAGCATGTATATTTTTATTTCTGTCATTTAGATATCTGCACATGTAAATTACGATCGTCTGACAAGAGAAAATAGTACAAAATTTCACCAAAGGAAAAAGCCATGTGCCACGCGGGGAGGGGATGGGGGGGGGAGGGGGAGGAGAGGTGTAGAGTAAAAAGCCATGACAGGCTATGTGGGGTGTTTGGGGGGGGGGGGGAGGATTAGGAGCCCAAAATGGGGCTACGTTGTTTGAGGACTCTCCCTTATTACCGAAGCCGAGTGAGATGATGATGGCTGCGTGAGGTGCGTCCAACAGGACCTAGTGCTGTATAATCAACTGTTTGTTGAACACTGTTTCATGTACAAATACGATGGCATATGGATATTATGTCTCTCAGATGCTGAATGCTCATTCAAGTAACCATTAACTCTCCTTGTATTAACAGTGATCAGCGCTGGTGTTTTGCAATATTGAAAGTTTAAACGAAGCATTTGATCTTTACAGTGATTAACGTGAACTTTTAGTAAGAAAAACGCAAGCCGAAACTGCAACTTTAAATACGGTTTTAAGAAATTCCCAGTGCTTCAAATAAATACTATGACTCTTAAAAGCAGAAAATAATTAACAAATTGTATAGAGCGACCAAAATGTAGCTAAAAATTCAACACTCCTCTGTATGAAAATATTATTAGGCTTTGAAATATATCTTTAGAGGTCTGTATATCGCAAGATTTCAAAATTATTTAATATTTTAGCGATTGTTGGACACTGAACCTATTAGCAACAGGAATATTTTTCTGTAATATGCGGCTCCAGCCACCATTTCCTGAGCATGTCTCTTATTTTTGCTGCTGTTTTCGTTGCAGAAGTAAGGGTGGGTAGTATCTTAAGATTTAGTCTTACGCTAGGGCTAGGACAGTGAAGTATATACATGGGACAAGTAGAGTCAACTAACAGTATAAAGTGTCAAAAGCGCAGCTTTTGAAAAAAGGACTTTTTGAAAAGAGCATCATAAAGAACTGTGAAGGAGAAGAATTTTCTAGAAATATAATCTGGTGTTGTTAATGAAAATTTCTTCGTAAATTCTTCTTGTCCGTTTCCTAATGACCTCGACGTCGACAAGGCGAAATGCCATAAAAAAAAAAAAAATCAAGCCAGCATTTTTCAGAGAACATTTACATCAAGGCAGAATTTTTCAGAGAACATTTACTGATGAAAGGGATGTCGTGCAGATATACTCTGTTTAATAATAAACACTTACCTCTTCCCATAATAACTGCCGAGAATATCGCTGATGACTATAACTGAATGTTATAGCTTGTCGTGACAAAGTCAGATATCATTAAACAATTGCATTCTTCTTATTTCAGAGGCAGAAACGAATAACCCATTGTCGGAAGCTTTGTCAATGACCAACGAGACTAGTAGATTTAAAATTTAATTAAATTGCAATGGAGCGCATGCTCCGGTGACAATTTCCCTACACACCCATCTTCCCCATTTCGGCAAATAAACGTAACGATATCTAAAGTAAATTACTTAAGATGAAGAAAGGTCTGTTCTGTCACTGACACAAAATAAAAATCATGTTAGCAGGAGGATTAAGAGTTCACCAGTGCAGGGATACACAATTTTTCCCAATGTCTATGAAGTTTCATATTGAAAATTCATAATGTTAGTCTCTGGCTGTGATGAACTCGTGGTCAAGTATGTGCAAAGCCCAAAAGCCAACCGGAAAACTGGTAAGTACTGTGTAGGTGCCTTCCTGGAAACGCATTAGCCGAGAGGCGCCGTAGATTACGGGTCCAGGGACCTCGCATTGTGCTCGGCGGCTACCGGCCACGGGCTGCCCGCACGCACAAAAAACTCTGATCACACGTCATCACGATAGCCCGTGCATAATGCGCTCTCAGCTCGTCTCTGATCAGAGGCATCTTTTTATTTCCCACGTCTTCTTTTATTTCTTGACAAATTCTCTACAATTTCCAACCGAAGGATTCAGGCAGTATTAATCCTCTTTTGTGGGGGCTAAGGTCCCATACTCGATATCAAATGTTGTGGATAACTGTCTACGTACGCAGTGCAGAAGTATAACTATTATTAAGGCTCGGAAGTTCCTGCTATATTTTAGCTCAATTTAGAAATCATCCAATTAATAAATCAATCAACTTCACTTACAGAAGTAAGAAAGTTTTCCGTCAGTAAGAGAACTGAGCCTATCGGAAGTTTGCTGCGGCTACTTTCTTGTGATAGATATAATGTCTACTTAGCAAGTCAAGTCCGTAAGTAAAAGCTATGCTAATAGAGATAAAGGTAAGTCACTGCTATGTACAAACTATGAGAGTGATAAGGCGTATTCAATTTTTCTCTAAGTGAAACGTGTACCTCTGAGGCTCAACGGGAAAAATTTCACCATTCATTTGGAAAATGGCACAAAACCTCCTTCTTATATTCTTCTCAAAACAATAAAATAAACATAGCAATTAAAAAAGAAAACAGTTCCAGTAACAGCAATAATATATTACTGTTTGTGAAAATTTCAACACGAAGAAGAGATATATATGATTACAATGAAACTTATTCCACAGGTTAGGACATGACAATACACAAACGGTTATAATACGATTTGAAGTCGCCTCAAGCTTCAATCAGAGCCTTTAGTGGTGGTGACATGGAATCAAAGATATGCTGCTGATGAACCCATTCCCATCAGGTTTGTAGGTGCGTTCAGAAAGCATTTGCAGGAGGACCAAAACGAACAAGTTACCGAGCGACCAGATCCCAGACATGTTAGATGGACGTGCAGGCCAAGGAAGCAGTAGTACCCGTCGTTCTTCGAAGAAAGCTTGCACAGTCATCGGTACTTGTGTCCGTTCATTGTCCTGTTGAAATGTCATGTGGAGCTGCCTGCAATAGGGGCTGTGAATAGGGCTCTAAATCCTCCCTGAAAGCTGAGAAGTTTGTCAAAAGATTTGCGCAATCCTCAGCCGGGAATACGGAAATTTTAAGGCCGACAGCGGTAACGAAGCGAGCACGAGCAGGGCTGCGTGGTAGAGATGTGCCGTTCGCGAGTGAACCAGTATTTTTGAAAGATCGAATGAGCTAAAAGTGAACGGTAGTTCTTCTTGGACGTTGGTGTGTTGGCGGGGTGTCGAACGGCATGCGTCGTCTTTTGAAATAAACTTCAATCGAGTGTGCAGAAATAATAAGTTTGTTTCGGCTTTGTCACTGTCTGCCCGACTGCCACTACTTCCATCCATGTCTGTTCTTTGTTCCATATCGTTCATTGTTTATCCGCTCCACTCTGCAAAAATCTAGAGATCCTGAAAGATCGAAATGAACCACTAGTAGTTCGTTCGTTCCAGCGCTCAGCATTCGCGGTGCAGTGCCAGTGATGATCAAGTTCGTTCGAGACTGACTGACGTACCGCTCCGCTTCTCTCTCTAGGTTGCTGAGTGGAAAAAGAAAAAAAAAAAAAAAAAAAAAAAAAAAAATTACTTGTAAACAGTAACCTTGATTTGATTTCAAGCGAAAAGATTTGTAAAAGTGACCCTGTTTGATTTTGCATATAAATTAATTTAAAACTAACCATGCTTTATTATTATCAAACTACCTCTCAAATATTCCAAGCAACCAGAACAGTATTTCATTGAAGCTTTGAAATGGCCTTTTCTGTGCAAAATATTTCGGTAGTATTAAAAAAAAATATTTAAGAATAAATACAAAAATAAATGAAAATAACCGTCCATGAGATTAACTTACGAAATCAGTCTAAATGTTAATAAAACGAACAGATACTACACTCAGAAATGGAAATAACCACTCTTTTTATTTAAAGTGAATTAGTGAACTAGTTCTTTTCGTTGAGTTATCAGATGATCATCACTCTTTTTACGGAATCACTTTGCCCACATCTACTGTTCGGCACGGGGGAGTGGCTCTCCTGCAAAGCCCGACGCCCATTGGTCGGCTGATGTATGACGTACAGTGAAGAATTTATACAAATGATGCGGATGATGTATCGATCCCAGTTGGTGAGGGGTTAACCTTCAGGTCTGGTATCTGGAAGGTTTAGATTCGATGTCCATCTCGACAATCCAGATTTGAGTTTTCCTTGAATTCCATGATTTGCCGGCGAATTTATGGGTGCTTCCTTCAGAATACCATGTACGAAATCTTCTGTTCAGGTCAACGAGCGCGAAGCAAAATAGAAATGAAAAACAACATATCAGTTAAATCTGCTAAATCATGTACTGAAAATATATAGAAAACAAATTGAATGTATTAGTTCAGGCTAAATATTGTGTTCGTGTGATAATCATAATCTCTATACCTCGTGACCCGTCCTTAGGCGTCTACTGTGGAGAGCGATACTCCTCCACGATAATTTGAACTGGGTGGTTTCGCGTGGTCTTCCACAATATCGCAATGTGTGTGTGTCATTGTTTCACGTGGATGACTGTTGCGGAGTATGTTATTTGCGTTGTGAATTAATGAAAGAAAGATCAGAGAGAAGACAGTGTGAGCCCCCATGGCGGCCCATGCAGGCCAACTCTTCAGAAAGTCATCAAATTTAAAAATTCTATCTGACCGACAGCCGTGTTGTATGCCCTGACTCCATACCCAGTGCGAAAAGGTTTAGTATTTAACAGAGGGCTTTCTGCTCAATCAGCTGATAAAGGAATCTCGTTGCACTACCTCTGCTAACCTGCCGGACAAGTCCCGTTGATCAAGATTTCTTTCTTCACCGAGACTCGAAATAGATAGTCCTCGTATATCAAGTCCCATATACTGTACCATAGTGAGCTAACGGGCTAGGCTGTGATGTGGATACAAGACAGCAGAAATTAAAGACAGCCTAGATCCCCAATTGATGATATTTAAATATTGAGGATAAATATTTTCGCCGAACATTGAACTGAACTCCGTGAGTTTTCGTAGAGACGCGACTTCAGGCGCATGAACGTTGTGTTGTGTCCATGTGGTTTAATATGATGACTCGCAGGCATCAGTAAATACGTTTCTGGCTGAATGCAACAAGTTAGAAAGACTAGGCCCACAGTTTAACGTGGGATCGGAACTATGGAACATCCTGACGTAGCTGGTATGATCAATTAGTACTTTTAAAACTTTTTGGGCGCAATAGAATTTGAAGCCGGGACACGACCCTATGAAAACAAGAGCCTTGACAACTAAGCTATCGGAACGCTCTGTAAGGGGGCGTCCATAAATTACGTGAGGTGAAATAGGGTGGAAGGGGAGTTCGGCGAAATCTCACCAAGGGGGAGGGTGGGGTCAACGGAAATCTCACGTGAGGTGTTTTCGAAATTTTGATGGAATGTAGAGCTAAAAAAAAAGGTTTACAAAACACGATGAAGTCGATTTTAAGGGAGTATTTCGTCGAAAATGGTGGGTATTACCGGATCTGGAAGGGTGAGACCTAATAAAGAGGTCTCAAAAAGTTGCAAGGGCGATTTATAGAAAGGGGGGGGTCACATGGACCAGATCTCACCAAAAAGGGGGGGAGGGGCCGGAAACCGTAAAAACACCTCACGTAATTTATGGATGTCCCCTAAGGGCAGAAAACAGCACACTCCCGGCAAAAACTGCGATACGAATAAATAGGTGGTTCTCAACGGTGGCGGTACCTCACTCGGGTGGGCGTTGAAGAGATCACTGGGGGCATTTCTGGTGCAAGGTAAAGTCACGGGGCGTTGAGGACCAATCGCCGCTTGCCCCCACCTCTACCCCTCCCCCTCTCCCCCTTCTTGCTATCCAGTATTACATGTAGCTGTAAGGGTTGCATCAAAGAAGTTTTCAAGTGCATTCCTATGTTCACATGTAGCCAAAGGCGATTTATCGCAATTACCAATTTATTATCTAAGGAAAACAGTCTGTCAATATTGGAAAGTGGCTATTTAATATTGCTGATTATATTTATTATTATTATTATTCCGTGATTAACTAAAAGTGGGTGGCGGAGGGTGCATAGCACTTGTCTAAAAGTGTAATAGTTTGGAAGGGATATGGCAGGAGGTGCCCATGGGCTCTTTTGAGGAACCATCCCTACATTCGCCTGGAACGATCTGGCAAAACCATAGAAAAACCAGATCAGGATGTCCGAAGTGACTTATCGAGAACCTGTCAGATTTTAAGTTTACTTGCCAGGTAAATCCTTCATATTCCATTCCCTAATCGCTCGTGGAAAAAATGAGTACAGAAATGAATCTGGCCCTGAATTCTCTTATCTTACTGTCACGGTCATTCCTAGATATGAATATTGCTGGCAGTAATATTGGTTTCTGTCATTCAGAAATAAGTCAGTCGTGAATTTTTCAATTACCTTCGGTAGAGAGCTACGCCTTCGGTTTTCCAGGTCTTCCCAACCAACTCCTTCAACATCGCACTTACGCTTTCCCTCTAGCTATATATACCTGTCACGAATCGGGCGGCTCTTCTTTGGACCTTCTCCAGTGCCTTCATGAACCCCTTTTGAAGGGGATCCCCCTAATTGTTGATGTACTAATGCTTTGTATGCAATCGATTTAACTTCCGGTGTGCACTGTTTTAAATTACGACCACGAAATCGGTGCATATGATTTGCTTTCCCAAATACCTTCTCGAGATGCTCGTTCACGATAAATTATTACGAATTGTTACCCGTGATGACCAATAAAGCACCAAATATCAAAAAATTAGTGTCATTACATTCAGATCAGTTCTCTAATTAATAATATTTTCCATAATTTGAATTTATTAATCAAACTGTGAACAATACAGCAATACTGTTAATATCCTTTGACGGAGTAAATTTTCTTTTCGAAAAGCGGGTGGTGAACAATTTTATTTTTACAGAAGGGGGCGGTAGGCCAAAATGGTTGGGAACCTATGGAACAAATTAAAGAAAAAATAATTAAAAGTTAATAGAAGCTTATCGCTCAAAGATACATAGAAACACAATTTTAGAGTTTAGCAGTTTTAGCTACACCTCGGAAGTGATAAAGCGCTTCAGCAAATAGTTTCTTTGGCGTCACCGCTGGAATGTTTGTTGTCGTAATGGACTTTGCGCAGCGGACTGGCGTTTTTCCGAAGCTGCTCTCAATCCGTAAAAAGCGCAACGGAGCAGAGGAGAGCTGCAGATAATGATGCGTGTAATGAGCAATGGCCATCTCCGTAGTAGTCAGGCGCCGTGAAATTGACCGCCATTATTTGCTCGACACTTCAACAGGTGCGCAGTGATTGTGTCAGCACCTGCTTTGTCCAGTGTCACTGGCATACTAGACTACCAGCAGATAACTAAGAATAATGTCGACATCGTATATACCACCAGAATTACCATTTTATAGTACCTCTAGATACGGAAATATTGTCGACATGGCGGACCGCTAGTGCTGCGTTTTTCATCCATTTTGAACCCGAGGACCAGTAAATTAACAAATATTAGCACCTAAGATCCCAACAGCAAAAAATCCCAGAGCGAAAGGATGAGGAGGTTTTGGGAAGATAAGAAGAACAAGAAGAATAAGAAGGAAAATTCAAATTAATGGTTCCGCGCTCTCCTTAGTGGGTCAAGCGAAAAAATAAAATATATAAATAATAATAAATCAAAAAAGCTTGTTTTAAATTCCTGCAGAAACACAGTTATGAAATTGAAAATTAACTTTTTAAAGTTAATTACATATTGACCAGACTCTTAAATATTTAATAACTAAATAAATAATAATTTTACTGTGTGCTGGATGCTGCACTATACCACCATCCTACTTGCACAAAATAAAAGAAACGACACTTGACACCTTGTACCCTCGCACATACCACAAGACCCTCGGAAAACGTATTTAGCGAACAGCTATTGAAGTAAAAATCTCTCCTATCCTCATATCCTGAAAATACCAGAGTTTTGCCAGGTCACTGATATATTCGTATCTTTTAAGTAGTTTTGCTTACACTCTATACTCGCTCACAGACTTGTACAGCACGAGCACGGCATCTAAACTGCCGATCACCTCTACCATCTCGAGGATCACAGCTTGAGAAACACTAGTATAATTCATTTTCGTTGAACAGGCGGCAGTTATGTCTTCTTCAGATATTAAAAAACACTTAATTTTCAGGGTTTATAACGAACTTTTAAGCATATAATAATATCATTGTTTGATGATAATCGGCTATTTTAACAATACCAGTGGATGGTTCCACTTTTTGCATTATTTCAGTTCGTTTTCTACACTGTTTGTCGAGAAAGTAAGAAGTAGCTGAAATTATTTTTAGTGGGGTTTAAGTTCTGTCAGGTTTTTTCCAATACCAGAGCTATCTAATTTTGGAAACATTTCAGCCATTAAAAAAAGATATATATGATACTTGCACCGCGAATAGCTGATGCCTCACAAGATTTGTCATATTGCCAACTCTTAAATATCTCATCTAAAGTGTTGATCAGAATAGAACGACATACCGCAGACAAGACTGCTAAAGTGTCAAGTTTTTGTTCGAGAATAGCAGGTTCAAAAAATGATGCTGAAATTTTCACAAAAGCCTTTCTCAGCGAGTAGTAACCAACGCGCTGGAAGAGAGCAATTCCAGCGAGCGTGGTGGGTGAGCGGTAACGCTCTGGCCTCGCATTCGGGAGGACGCGATTTCGAATCCCCATCCGGACATCCAACCATTGATTTTTCATGGTTTCCCCAAAACACTCCAGGTCAATGCCACAATGGTTCGTTCAAAACACCATGACAAAATTCCCTCTCGTTCCTTACTCCCCAGTCCTTTATCGCCGCTAATGACCTCGACGTCAACAAAGCTTAAAAAAATAGTGGAAGAAAGCAATTGTCAATAAATAGCTATATTGGACGGTGGAAAGCTGACAAAAAATGCACAAATTTCCCTGTGATTGCAATCACAGCTATACAAAGTTACCAGCATCTCGGGTCATGGGTTTTGCAACCCTTGGATAGATACCACATCCCATCGACGCTAAAATTTGCTATGCTGTTCGTACGGACACGTCTGTCGCGGATCCTACATTTACTGCTGATGTTACTTGACCCAGTATTGCCTGTCTGTCAATAATAATACCTAGACGCATACGTCAGTGGAATCGGTTATTAAGTAGACGTGGTCGGTCACTGCGTTGTCTACGGTGGGAGGTAATGCCATAAATTACATATCCACTGCACACTCTTGACACTGTAGGTGGAGAAACGTTGAATGCCTTTAACACCAACTACCATTCCGTGGTAAGTCTGTTGATTCATGTCGTGCGGCTACGTCAGAAAAAAAAAAATTCTATGACTCACGAGAAAACATTTTTTTTTTTTTTGCTTATGGCTTTACGCCTGGTTGACGACGCGATTATTAGAGGTGATAAAAGACTTGGTGGAAGGAACGGGAAGGAATTCGGCCTTGGCCTTAGAGTTCAAATGAAAGCTCCGACACTGTACGGAAAACTTGTACGCTTCTTCAGTGTCCTACCGCTGTCTGGATATTTACATCTTACTATCCCTCATTTTTTGCATTTCAGCGTAATTGCTTTGCACGAAATATAACTTCAGTTTTTCCCTGTTACATTACTTAGTACCACTTATCTACCGAGAGAGGAAAATAAATTCCCGAATTGAATTAGATGTCTTTCTCATTTTCTCTAAATTCAGTTATGGGAATCATGACAGTAGACAGCTACATTTCTCCACGAATATGAACGTATAAATGTTCCAAACCTGTTTCTCCTTCTTTCAGCAACAAAGGACGCCTGTAAAGTGCACACGATGTTACATGCGACTTAGGATTGGATGCAACAATATTATTACAGTGTGGGTGCCAGTGCAAAACAAACTTTAAGAGATAGTAATGGAGGTCTTTCGAAATGTAAACATTGAAACACTGAATTCATCTGCTAACGATTCTCGTAGTTTCTTATTATTTGTTAGTTAATATACGCTGTTACATCCTGTACATAGTTAAGCCAGACCATTATGACCACCTACCTAATAACCGGCATGTCCGCCTTTGGCACGGATAACAGCAGCGACGCGTTTTGGCATGGAAGCAATGAGGCCTTGGTAGGTCGCTGGAGGTAGTTGGCACCACATCTGCACGTACAAGTCATTCAATTCCCGTAAATTCCGGGGAGGAGGACGCCACGTTTAATCACATCCCAGATGTTTTCAGTCGGGTCCAGATCTGGCGAGTTGGGGGGGCCAGCACATCAATTGCAACTCGCCACTGTGTTCCTCGAACCACTTCATCACACTCCTGGCCTTGTGACATGGCGCATTATCTTGATGAAAAATGCCTCTGCCGTTGGGAAACATGGTCGTCATGAAAGGGTGTACGTGGTCTGCAACCAGTGTACGATACTTATTGGACGATTTAAAAAAAAGTTTGGGATGGAAACAAGATGAGATCACCACAATCATATTTCTTCATTGTTACTGGAAACAAAACATACAATGATTAAGGCATTTGACTGGAGATAGAAAGGTCCTCTGTTCTAATCTCTGTCTCGGCGCAGAAATTTTAAAGGCTCCTAATACTACTTCACCTCTGGCACAAAATGCTGCGTAATGGTATGTACGCCAGGCCTCTTCCTTGCTTCAGATTCCACGTTAACATGTAGGTCTCCTTTACCCGTTGGGATTACCGGTTTCAGTTAAGTAAGTAGGATAGGAACTCGCCATCCTTCCTCTGATATCAAGCATAGTATGCCTCCTTCGGGAGAGTTCAGCCAAGCTTCGAGTTGAGGAGCAAGCTTAGCTTTATAACAAAGAATACCATCGTTGGTAGACTGAAGCGTTTCCCCACATTAACTGGCAGGCGTTGAACAGCACAACGCACCAACCTATTTGAGTCGGAAGGACAGGAAAGATAAAATTAGAGAAATAAGGTGCCGGACTGATTCTTATATGAATGCTTGTTTCCCTCGTACCATTAGGGATTGGAATGCACAGCAAAGAGATTAGCTTTGGTGCTGAGCACCCTCTGCCACCCACAATTTTGTGAATTGCAGAGTATATATTTAGATGCAGATGAACGCGCAAAAAGACACCCACACTGTTGGCCCTCCCAACTGGTGGAATCGGAGACACTCAGACTGTTGTAGTGAAGCGAACAGGCCCACCAAATGGCGCTCCGTGTTGCCGTAATGGCGAGCACCTGGCCTATCCACAACGAGTCCCTGATTTGTGCGTCCCTTCCGGTGGTCGTAACGAACCAATTAGGGATACGCCGCAGGGCCTAAAAAACATATACCGCCTCCGCGCACGCCGGATTCTAAGGTTTTCCCCCCACAACCATGTTCGGTAGTGTGACTCTGAGGCATGTATGAGTAATTATCTGGACCTTGTTGACAACGGTGTCCTACAGTGGTTATTCTCCGCAACACCGACATTCCGTGGAGTCCACCTAGTGACTTCACTCAACAAGAAGAAAGCAGCAACTTAGATACGGAAGTCTAGTATACATGTGTACTGCCAAGCTGATCACATTTTACTTACTTCCGGTAATCCTGAACCCTGGCAGCGTGCTAGCCTCGCCTTGTAAGAGTCCCCAGTTCTAATCCAGCCTGCGGCAGTGGAGGCTTTAGTTAAGCGTTGTTCGCCTTGTGTCGTCTGTACCATGCAGAATGTAGAACAAATCGAGTGCTCCGAGAACATTGGCAAATTGTATAGTGACAATGAACTGGCTGTGTGGCCACGTAGCCAAATAACATTTTTTAAATAACTTCTTTTAAATAAATAAATAAATAATAATGATAAACGTAGACGTAATTTGACAATATCACATGTCTAACAGACTTCTTTTCACATTATAATGTATAATTTTCGCTTTATTTTTATATTTCATCGCACTTAGCTAAATGCCTAAATAATATCACGATAAAGACTTATGAAACGAGGAAACAAACCAGAAACTAATTGGTGATGCTATTGTTTTGTTCATGATGAGAGGATTTTAGGGTTCGTCGATTCAACGACTGGGGCAACTTTATCCAGTGTTGAATTACAGTAGCACACTACCACCCAGATGCGGCCTCCAATTATATCAAGCACTGGTGCGTCCGATTATGGAATATGCATCCCCTGTTTGGGGATATGCCGCAAGAACGCATATTGAGAAGCTGCAGAGAATGCAAAACAAGGCACTGAAGAGAGCACTCCACCTGCCAATGAGATTCCCGACAGACATCCTCCACGAGACAGCGGGGATCCCGAAACTTCGGGATAGGTATAAAAAAATAGCAAGACATTTTTACCAAAAAACTGAGGAGAGCGACAACCACCTTATTCGCTCTCTAGGGCACTACGACATATACGAGGATCCACATAGAAGACCACTCCAGCTGCTGACAGAAGAAAACTAGTGAGAAAAACGATATATACAGTGCGAAACGGATGCACCTACATTGTTAAATTAAATTAAATAAAAAAAAAAATAAAAATAAAAAAAAATAAAAAAAAATAAAAAAAATATACAAAAAAAAAAATACAAAAAAATACAAAAAAAAATAATAATAAAAATAAAAAAATAAAAATAAAAGGCTCAACAGAAATGAAAATATAAAAGTAAAACAAGCACTTACACGGAAACAGTAAATAAAAGAAGGCAATGCCAAGACGGCAAGTACTTCTGACAAGAATCCCTTAACCTAAGGGCTAAGGGAGATTGATAGAGCCTCTGCGACGTCGTGGTCATTATATACAATTCTAAACATTCATGGCGCAACACACCTTGTTTTGTAAGATACTGGCAAATATAACTGAACCAGTAACCTCCGATACGAATTCAGTGGAATACCTTTATCAGAAGTTTGAGAGTTTAGATCAAGGAACTGGATGAGCTGGTGGTCTGGTTCTTAAGACAATTTGTAGTGCTTTACGAATTAACGACTCTGAAATCAATCTGAATCAGTTGTTAAGACTGTCATATTATCTGCGATTTAGCTTTTCTCAATTCTTTTTGAAAGTCTTATAAGAAATGAGAGACCATCATTCGTGTTAGAAGTGATGTTTGAGCAGCACTGTCATAACAGTGGCGCCGCAATTTGATGATGCAATCTGATGTAACTTGATGAAACAAATCGAAAGTAAAGAAAACTTTTTTTGATATCTCGCTTAGTTTATGAAATATCTAACCTCAAAAATCTGTTGTAGGTATAGAGTCTTGTGATTCTGGTAGCGTTTTTCTTCTGGTCCAGGCCGGATTTGAACCTAACCACAACCGTTCGGCAGAAAACGAAGTACCTATTGTGCATACCATATACCTACTTAGTTCCCTGTGGGACTTTCGCGATTTTTTTTTCTGGTCCAGGCCGCATCTTGAACTAACCATTACAATATTCAGATACGATTCAGAACTAAGCTAGATATAAAAAAAAAAATTCTTTACTTTTGAATTTTTTCGTTGAGTTACATACAAATCCAACATCAAATGGCGGCGCTACGGTTATCGTAGAATCCTCGACGTTTGTCTCGTGTAATGGAGAGAATTTTCGGATGAAGACGTTCAAATACACTTTTTCTCCGCCTTCCCTGGCGAAAGTGAAATTTTCCTCTCATGATAATTCGTTTACAGTATGACAGGATCTGCGGCTCAGTGATACGATATTATTTCAATCTTCGTCTTTTTTGGCTAAAGAAAGTTATCGTCTTAATGGTTGTTTTTTGAATATAGATCTTAGAGTGAGTCTCAACCACTACGTTGGTCATAATTAGAGACCGGATTATATACAATAGCATGTTTTCATATACATTTGTACATTAAGCCCATTTTCATCGGTTATTGCATATTTTATCTAAAACCTATTGATGAGGCACATTTTCGCTATATTTACAATATTTTTCGGTAGTCTACCTAGCTAATAAATAAAATCTTACTTTGTAGCCGGCAAAACCCGCTATCAGCCTGGCTCTTAGTCTACGACGACTTGCTGAAGAACTACGACCCACATTTTTAAATGTAAATAAACTGATTTCATCAACAAAGAAAGCGTTTCTTAATGCACGTTCTCGTAATAATGCTTATAAAAAATAAAAATAAATAAATGTGCCTTTACATCCAGAATCATTGGTAACTCGATGGGTGACGTGGGTTGATGCTGTACTGTTTTACAAACAACATTTTGAGGCCATCAAAGGTGTAATAAACGACTTTGATAGTGGAGAGGCTATTACAGTTTGTCAGTACAAGGAAGCATTTACCAATTCTAGTATTAAAACCATAGCTGTGATTAGCATTCGTTTTTCCCAGATGCTTGCGAGCATTAAAAAGCTTGAAACTCAAGGTTTGACGTTGACTGAATTTATTCAGTGAATGAATAAAATCCGCATTGCCAGAGGTATTCCTGTGTAAACTCAAAGTGAAGTTTGAAAAATATTTTGAACAATAATCCAGGTTTTGAACCTTTGTGTCAAATTGATAGTTTTAGTAATGGGACGGGTGAACTTTTTCCGCCAACAAAGACTGCTAGCACAGCACCCAATTTCAAATTCTACTCAGTTACATCAGTGAATGTGGAACGGTCCATGTCCACTTGTAAAAAATATTTTGAGAGATCGAAGAAACAATTTTGCTATTGAGTATTTGGAACAGTACCCGATTGTTTACGTTTACAAAAGTAAAAAAAAGTTAGATAATTGTTAATTATCGAATTTATAAATATATTATTCAATTACTTATTAATTGCATACTGATTTTGAAATAAAAAAATAAAAAAATTACTATTCTTATATTGTGTTGCATATTTTGACACTTTTTACCGAGCGTGGTGAGTGAACGGTTAACGTTCTGGCCTCGCATTCGGGAGGACGTGGGTTCGAATCCCCGTCCGGGCAACCAGATTTGGGTTTTCCATCGTTTCTCCAAATCACTTCAGGCGAATGCCGGGATGCTTCCTTCAAAAAGGCCATGGCCGAATTCCTTCCCGTTCCTTGTCCCCCATCCCATCCCGCTAATGACCACGCTGTCGACGAGGCGTAAAGCCCAAGAAAAAAAATTGAAACTTTTCATGCATATTTTAAGCATTTTTCATGCATATTTCTAGCTTTTTGTGTCACATATAATACGATCTCTAGTCATAACATAAAGTGAACGCGGATTGGTGTGCGGCTACTGTTTAGTTTACGAGTGCAGAGGAAAGTTCTCTGGGATCCGGCCCTCAGATAAATTAGTCGGGCCTCGCCGCCAGGCACTTCTCCTAGTCACGTCGCTAAATGACCGCGCTCTGCAATGATGGATTCCAATAGTTCGTTACCTCGCGTTCCGCCGGCGCGCTCTCTCAATGGCTTAATTAATCTCCGCAGCGCTGCCCAGCATAACGTATGACTCGCTCGTAATTGTCTCATCACTCACAGAGTTGCTTCGTTACGTATTCGGGGATCGCCGTTGTTCGCCGACGGCTTCTCGCGCACAAAGTGTTCAGTCAGGACGCTAGTGGATATTCCAATAAAACCCTCTGCGTATTGTTTGTTGCTCACAGATCGCCGATGTTCGAATGCTGAAATAAGGGAGCGTCCACAAACTACGTAGCTCGGTCTAGGGAGAGAAGGAGTTAGGTAGAAAGTTACGCTGGGCTACGTGACCGGTGAGGGTGGGTGGGGGGGGGGTACTTTTCGAGCCTAGCACGTAGTTTTTCATTCATATTATTTGTAACCGTTAAAATAACGTACAGAACACACAACAGCATATGGATATTGATTTCAGTCATTTAATTATCTCCATAACGAGCTGAGGATATTGAGAAGTTACTGAGTATCATGAACAAAATACTGAAGGATGATTTTGGACTGAATATAGATCAAACAAAGACAAAAGTGATGAAATGTAGCAGAAATGATACCAATCACGGTAAATTAAATATAAAAATAGGATCGGATGCAATAGGAAAAGTAAGTGAATTCTGCTACTTGGGAAGCAAAATTACAACCGATGGCCGAAGCAAGAATGGTGTTAAAAGTAGAATAGCACTAGCAAAAAGAGCCTTCATGAAAAAGAGATATCTTTTAGTTTCAAATATTGATCTAGGAATTAGAAAAAACTTTTTAAAACTCTACGTGTGGAGCACAGCACTTTAGGAATACCAGAAAGAAAGAAAATTGAAGCATTTGAAATGTGGTGCTACAGAAGAATGCTAAAAATTAAATGGACAAAGTACGAAATGAACGAGTTTTGGAAATAATGGGTGAGGAAAGAAGTTTGTGGAAGAAGCTTTCAGAAAGAAGAGACAGATGGGTAGGTCATATTTTGAGACCTGCTGGATTGGTTAATTTGTTAGTGGAGGGAACAGTCGAAGGTAAGAACTGTAGAGGAAGACAGAGATTAGAATATATGAAACAGGTAACTGAGGACGTGGGTTATAAGGGATATGTAGAGATGAAGAAGTTAGCAGAAGATAGGAAGGGATAGAGGATTGCATCAAATCAGTCAAAAAAATGTAATTTACGATAGTCTGTCAAGAGGAAACACTGCAAAATGTCTTCTGGAATCAAAAAGGGAAAAGCTATATGCCGCTCGAGGGCGTGCAGAGGCAAAAGCCACGTCAGACTGCGTGGGGGAGGCGGACTCAGAGAAGTCCAAAATGAAGTTTAAGGAAGTTCCGTAAACTGACTGAGAAACTTAACTTACGCTTTCGATACAATAAATAACGATTGGTAATTTCCATGTGCGTTTAATTTAAATTCAGTTATTCCTCGTTCTAGTTAAGATACAGATGTACTTTACAATTTAGATTTTACCCTGTTCCCTCCAAACTGGCGACTCAAGGTCACGTTCCCCCGGTTCCACTCCTCACCTTACCACCCTCCACCTTCCTACCACTGCGAGCTGACCACTGTGTCCAGGCAAGCGTGTGGAAAATTTCCCTTTTGCATGTACGAGTACGGGCAGTGAAATGGGAACAGAGCAGAATGACCTTGAGTCACCTGTGCTAACTGAACGGGTTATAAATATTAATCTCCAGCTACAAATTTCACGGTGTAATACATCTCCATGCCGTGATGAATACATTCCCTTAAACGTTTTTCGCCACTAACTGGTAATTTCTGAAAGTATACGTATCTGTTACACATCATAAATTATAATTCTATGTTGTTGAATTAGAAAAATGTATCAGACTGAGAAAAGCGTTTCAAGAACTTTTTGGAGTATCACGTCAACTTGTTAGATTGTCTGGACGGAATAACATAGGCGATTAATTAATGACATGATCGCAAACCAATAACATGTCCAGAGAACTTGCAGACATGTAATCGTATCCATTGAACGTTTGCACTAGTCATCGTTTATTATCTTTTGTCATAAATGCAGGACTTGCCACTGAAGATATCTTTTTCTTACTGTGATTAGTTCCAGGACTGTGGAGAAAGATACCATAGCAGTCGACGGTCAGTATGGTGCAGCACTTCGTCCGCCAGTCGTCTGTCTTTTTGAAGTAACCATTCCGGCTTTCGCCTAAAACGATTTCGGGAAACCAAGCAAAACCGAACCTGCGTCCTCCCAAAAGTTCGGTGGTCATCTTTCATAGTGCAGAAAAATGCTGGACGACTGGAGAAGATCTCACTGATCAGAAGATACCAGAAATCGTTGACACCATATTCAGTCTCAGCCAATGTTGCATTTCTCCCTATATGTGCCTTCTTTAGATTTGTTCTAAATTTCTATATTCCTATAACAGTGACCAACATTGTGATCACCTCTAAACAGCCAGCAAGGAATTTCAGCGATGTACATTATTCATGAAGTGTAGATTTTGAGCCTACGTAAAGTACTGCATAACATCGACGTGTTTGGTGAACGTGGAATTATTCCCGAAACACCTAAGGGTTGATTATTTTTGGTTTTCGAAATAACAGTTCAGTGTAAATAAAGACTCGATCCTTATTCATTACAAACATTACATGTCTCTTTTCTTTTGTTTTGCTTATGGCTTTACGCCCCGTCGACGTCAATGGCATTACAGACAGGATAGGACTGGGGGCAAAGAACGGGAAGGAATTTGGCATGGCCTTTTGAAGATACCATGCAGGAATTCGCCTTGAGTGATTTGGTGAAAGCACGTAAAATTCAAATCTGAGTGGGAGGACGGAGATTGGAACCCGCGTCCTCCCAAATGCTAGGCCAGAGCGTTACAGCTCACCCCCCATGCTTGGTGGATTAGAAGTCGACAAACATCTTCTCGTTCACCTGTCACATCAAAATGTGTTTCCTATTATATTTTGCAGTGAAAAATTGGTGAAAACAACTGAAGTTGCAAGCTTAGTGGTATACTGATGAATTATTTATGTATCAATAATCGATTTTGATGCTGCAATAGAATAAAAAATATTTTCTTGTCTGTGTGGGATTTAGCGAAGTTTTCCGATTATAACCAAAAACGTTAGTGTGCTTCAGTTTTCTACACAAACTACAATACTGTTGATGTATTTCAGTTAAACTGTTGAAATCGGACGGTCAGCAGTGCAAAAACTGTTTTAAGTTAGATCTGTAGGGTAAAAGATACCAATTCAATTAACATCTTCTGTGATCGTAATTCGAACAAAATTCTGTTACTAAAATTTCTGAGAATGCTCACAGTAAAAAAAAGTCTGAATTCTAATTTCCGCCTGAGATGATATAGGTCCTTAAATTTGTTTTTACCTCCAGTAGAACATGTAATGTGTATGGAAAATACGGTGCAGCCTTTCCGTGATGTTTAATCTTTGTTAATCAAGCAATGGAACCAACGACACTGTACTATATCAACTATATATGTGCTTCTTTATTTATTAATGATAAAAAGTGGCCATAGCTGCATCTGATTTTGATTTTGTTTGTGGTCTTACCTCGGGTCCACACGCTTGGTACTTGCCGCAAACACTTGCTTAATTTTGGGGAGTCAACCATCGACATCCAGATGCTCGCGAGTGCACTTCTGTGTTTTGGAGAAGCAAGCATCACGGACGTCGACGTTGTGTCGCCCATAACTTTTGGCACAACTTATTTTGTTCATAAAAATTTAAAAGAAAATGGAAAGAAAATGGCAAAGAAGATGGTGTATGTTAAAAATACATAAAAACAGTATGAGGTAATTGTTATATTATAATTTGATTCATATAACTATGATTACTATATATGTAGTTTCATGTATGAATTTCATTTAATATAAGTATATGAATGATTATTTATAATTAAAATTCTGTAATAATTATTGCATTAACCATATTATAATGTCTATATTAATTATTTTTTCATTGCAGAGAATTTATAGAAGAACAATTTAACGATCTTCTTTATGAGCTATATGGACAGTTCGATAACTTCTGTCACATGAGCTATGCTGATTTTGAATATTAGCATTTGAGGAATTGTAAAATATCCTTGTTGGGCCAGTTATTCATTTTCCAGCAGCACTTCTATCACAACAAACAGGAACGCACGTCTGTCCGCCGTCAGTACACAAATGATACTAAATCCGCAAAACGTGTAGACGTTTCGCAAGCGCTTACCGCAGACTTTCTTTGATTTGTGTCAAAAGACCGACACTGGATCGGATCAGCCGCAAGTGCTATAAAGCCTACACAATCCAAGCCAAACACACTATCCACACGTTTCAATTTTTGGCGGCTTGACGAGGTTTTTCAAGCGTGTGGTCCCGCCTTTATACATCTTGTTTTCGCGTGTGTTTACCTTCCTCGGTAGCAAAGACTGTAAAACCATGGATACGACTGGTACAGAGTCTTCGGCGCGGTGCGGCGACACGATTTTAATATAGCCGACCTGTGCTGCGGGAATAGTCTCTGTAGGGGGTGGCAGAAGCAGACCACACAAGACGTGGCCGCAGGTTATTTATGTTACTCAGCTGTGCCTCTCACCTCGTCCGGGATTTGTGCTTAGACTATTATTTACATTACCTGTAGTGCTGCAGTACGCTGTCTGAATTACACGGTAAATTCGTATCACCTTCTCTTAAAGGTAACGTTAAGCTCTTTAATTGTATTGTAGAGATGTATTTCTGTCTGTGACCCCGCACTGAAGTAAACAAAGCGATCTGTTACCACGTCCTTTCACATTAATGAACACCGTTTCCCAAGTGTATTTTTGAATATTTTATCTGTCTAGTCGAATTACAATACCGAAGTAGGCTAATTTAAAACATTCCATAAAAAGTCCGATTTGAAAAATTCTAAACAAACTAATCAGTTACTAGTGGACTTCTTGACAATTTTTCTATTTGAAAGAAAATTAGTTTTGCGCATAAATTAACCCTTACTCATATAGACATTGTATGGATAAATAAAGAAAAAGAACCGATAAGTTTAGAAAATTCATAAATGCCATTGACTATAAGAATACACAGAAATGCCAGAATTCTTCAAAAATTTCAGGAAACAGAGAGTAAATAAGCACTTTAACTATATTGTTGTTGTAGCAGAGATAGAGTGATATCACATTACTTGCAATATATATCCGTTTGCTGCAGGAATTCATGTTTCCTTAAAACATTAGCTAAAAAAACATGATTAATACTTACATGATTCAGGGAAATACTTTTGCTTTTACAATCTCCTCTTCATTTACACGTTTATTTTACTTATGGCTTTATGCCTGGTCGACCACAAGGTCATTAGAGGCGGGATGGGACTCAGGACAAGGAACGCGAAGGATTTTGGCCATGGACTTCCGAAGGAAGCATCCCTGCATTCACCTGAAGTGATTTGGGACACCACGGAAAACCCAAATCTGGATGCCCGGACGGAGATTTAAACCGGCGTCTTCCCGAATGCGAGGCCAGAGCATTAACCGCTCACTCAACACCCTCGGTCCATTCTCCTGTTATTATTACTAAATGCCTAGAAGCATAAATTTAATGTACTGAAATCAAATCATAAAAATGGACGCCCCTAAAAAGCTCTATACAAAATGTTTTAAATCGAAAGCTGAAAGAGGGACGAGAATGAACTTGCGTTGTATAAAACTACCTGCGCTTGTTTGGAGTTCAAAAATATGCAGGTCATAATATTAAAATTTACTAACGTGTTTCGCAGAAGTACAGTGCCACCCAGCTGATGGAGCAGTTTTCTACCATCTCGACCAACGGAATTCGAACGCCGATGAAACCAAACACTTTTTTCTTACAAGCTACAAAAATATTTCTACGTGACGTCGTGAGGTACAACAGATCTTGGATTCCCCATACTGATTATACAAATCGCTCCCATCCACCAAAAGTTACTAAGTCTCGGAAACACATCTCACAGGAGAAAGAAAAATATTAACTGGGTTAAAGTGGGCAACAAAAAATAAATAGTCATAAGCACTCCATAGTGGACTTCAATCAATAATAATAATTCTACGTCATCTTAATCACCTGCTGGTGGAGATTCCTGAGGGCGCGAAATGCGTCCTTACTATTGCCGCCTACCACATAAAAAGGACCTAATGCTTTATGTAGAACACGAAAATTGTAAACGATACACGCAGCAAGCATTGTCACAGCCAAATGATAGGTAACGAGAGGTCTGAAAGGACCAAGGACAAGGAACGGGAAGGAATACGGCAATGACCTTTTTGAAGAAAGCATCCCGGCTTTAACTTTTTGATTCATTTTCTAGGTTAAGATCATGTTTACGATGGAATGATCATTGCTGTGAAATGAAAGTGGAATAAGTGAGATAACATTAGTTTCTTTTAATTCTGATGCTACGAAAACCTTTCCAAAAAGTATAAAAAGTAGGGAAAAGTACAATCAGGGATGGTATCTAAATACTGTACATTTCCTCCTCTCGGTTAGTAAATCAACAAGGAGCCGATATGATACAGAAATTAAATTGGAGAGTCATTGGAAGACAGGACGCCTACAAAGAGACTGATGACGAAGCTTGTTGCATATTAGGAAAAGAATCAAGAGAATTATGTCGAAGACATGGCCACGACTAGAAATAAGCGCATAATTTCAATCATAACGAAGACGAAAAGTTTTCATTTTTAAGTAAAGGACTTCATAAATTTATAGTGGAAGATGTTTTAAAATTTATCTCATTCAATGGAAAAATTTAAAGCAAAGATTTCCATTATGATAAAGAAAATGTATTAGAAAATAAGCATCATCACAGATAAGAACAACGATAATAATTTGCGATTTACAGTTTGTACTTAAAATCTGTTTATATCCCCTGTACAGCGCACTTAAAGCATCAAAGAACGTTAATGTTTGTGTTGGCCGTGTGTCTGCTTTGTCTCCTCATATCGCCCGTTGACCTGTAAAGTCACCACTTAGTACGTCGGCGAGTGGAATAAACAGTCCCATAAGTTTCTTTTATGACGGCAATTAAAGAAAGAGGCCAGCCGTTACGTCCATTTATCTTCTCATTCTCCAGCAGGAAGATGTCCTAAATTTATCAGTGATGAATGAAAAAACAAATCGTTACGCGTGATTTATCACTTTAATGTCCGCGTCCACTTCAAAGACTTCCCAGAGGAGCTAAGCGAAGATAACTCAGTTCAAAGGGTAGTCCTTAACCTCACATCTGTCGTTACGTCAGCCTTAGGATTAACTGGATCGTTAAAGACTTTAGAAAGGAAAGAAAAATATTTTATATAAACATAAGCAAAGTATTGATCTGATATGACTTGGTGTTTAAATAAGTTCAGTTCTGAAGAATGATTTCAAGGTTTCATCCATTACTTATCGTTATTTTCTCTTTATTTGAAGCAACGCAGTAAAAGTTAGTAGCTTATTCGATCATAATAAATAGCACCGACAGAGAAACTAGTCCCCTACTCTACTAATGTTTGTTGCAGACATTTTGTCACTCAGTTTTCATTTTAGTTGTAGATCATCTTCAGTCTTTACGAACAGTAGTTTATTGAAGTCCTGCACTGGCCTAAATTGTTATTCATAAAATAGTTGGTACAGTACACCTACCGTTTGTTCTTCTATGAACTTTTCGCCCCTGCCCGGTCATAGGCGGTTACCAGGGGGCTGTTTACCCGTCCTTGACAGCGTCTAGGGAGTTGAAGTACGGTGGCTTCCCGTTGCCTTAGGGGGCGTCCATAAATTACGTGAGGTGAAGTAGGGGGAGGCTGGTCCGGCGAATCTCACCAGATCTCACCAAGAGGGGGGGGGAAGGGGGATATACGAAAATCTCACGTGAGGTTTTCGAAATTTTGTTGGACTGTAGAGCTAAAAAAGGTCTATGACGCGAAAGTCGATTTTAGAGGTATAAAAAAGTTCCGAGGGCTAGGGCGGTCTGGGGTCTCATGGACCAGATCTCATCAGGAAATCCGGAAAAAAACACCTCACGTAATTTATGGATGCCCCCTTACCCAGTGTGGCAGTGTTCGTAAGTGTTGTTGTAAGTGTAGTTGACTGTGTGTTCAGTGTAGAGTGTTGTTTTGTGTTTTGGATGAGAGTTAAAAGAAGGGAGATGTTGAAACCCGGCGCCGGCCCGTTCAGGACTACTCTTCCACCTGGCATAATGTCACCATCAACAGTGTCTATACCAACACTCCACACACACACCTTAGAGTTTTTCGATCTAGCCCAGTACTTTGTTACACGTTCTGGTGACTAGGAATTGTGCATCAACACCTCTCCTACCCTTCCGGCCATGTCCAGATGATGAAAATTTCTTCTACTACAAGGACTCGGGTCAGCTAACCTCCTGTCAGCGTCGGACACCATCAAGGTGCCACACGCAACTGAGCCAACGGGACAGGTAGCACCTAACTAGCATTGTTACAGCTTCCTTCCGCTGAAAATTTGAGTGTAAGTATTCCCCACACACTAACAAAATATCGTACATGATCACTGGCAGCAATTTCGTTGACCGAATTCAAAGTCCACGTAATTATACTCAATTGAAAAGAGATGGTGGAGCTTTACTTGGTTCGTTAACGACCTGACATTCGAGAGCATGCGGCTTCGAATCCCCGTCCGGCCATTTAGATTTCAGTTTTCCATGGTTTATCTAAATCACTCCAGGCAAATACCTGTAATTGTTCCTTCAAAAGGCAATAACCTAATTTCTTTTCTCCCTATTCCCCCTCTTTTTTGTGTTTCGAGTTTTACGTTTGGTGGTAATTATACGCGGAGGAGAATTGGGGACAAAGAATGGGAAGAAAACCGAAATGGGGACGGACGAACGATGATTTGAACGTGCGTCCTCCTGAGTTGCCGTTCACCCACCAGGTTCAGTTCTTTGCCCCCTATTCCTTTCCTTCCTCTAATAACGTTCACATCAACGAGACGTAAAAGCCGAAGAAGAAAAATGCATAGGATTGTTAATCATAAATTACTTGGTATTGCCTCTCAGTTTAATTTCTACGCATGCAACTCATTTATCGTTACGGGATTCCTGTGTGCAAGAAGATGTAAAATGTGTTTTTTATAAGCTGCCATTTCTCAGAATAGCGTAATTTAAAAAGCTATTTACTACCTTTATAAGCGATAGTATACAATGCTTGATAAAAAAAGTAAAGAAACCGGGAGGGGAAGAGAAAAAGCAATAAAACTTTATGGCTTGAGAGTGTGTGTATTTCAGTCATTACAAA
The DNA here is from genome assembly GCA_031002005.1 of Vandiemenella viatica. NCBI lineage: Eukaryota > Metazoa > Arthropoda > Insecta > Orthoptera > Morabidae > Vandiemenella > Vandiemenella viatica. The sequence continues at coordinate 215,286,044 of JARYHS010009186.1, read as the reverse complement.
ATCGAGTAACATTTACCATGAACTTTCAATATAAGCCCACTTATCAATATGACGTTGCATCTCCTTTGGCCTGAATGAATGCACTGATTTGGTTGGAAAGTTTGATAAAGCCGCTTGAGGTAAGCTGGCCCACAACTTTTGTAACTGGTCCTTGATATCCTGGATACTGGCGCTGGGGCAGAGTTGACGTCCGAGCCGGTCCCACGCATGTCCTGGAGGGGCATGATCTGGGGATCTTGCTGGCCACGGGAATACCTCTTCATCAAGCATACAGTTCTCAGAGACACGTGCCGTGTGCGGACGAGCATTATCCTGTCGAAAAACGGCGTCACATGAAAGGTAACACATGAAGTCGCATGACATACCGTTGTGCCGACAGAGTTCCCTCAATCACTACCAGCCATACTCTGAAGCCATACCCCACGGCTTCCCGCACAGTGAGGCCAAGAGTAACACTAATGTGCCTCTCCAAGACACTGGAGATTGCGATCTCTCCTCGGATTATGTTCAGCGATGAATTGTGGTTCTGCACGACCTTGGATCACCATTGCCGGCTAGTATGTTCATATGTCAGGCATCTGAAACATAGAGAAATATTTCCGAGTGATCTAAACAACATCCCACCAGCATGCGTCATTTTCATCTTGTGAACAACTTGGCGCAAGTGAGGTTTATCATGATCAAGAATTTAAATGTCTAGTTGTAAATTTTCGTTAGTTTAATCGTATTTGTGTATTACAGTATGTGCAAATGTTCATTCTTGTAGTTTTGTGTATAACGGAGTTATTGTATGTAAACTTAATTTCTGAAGACTGAGATTGGTATTTTAACTTAAGGATGTTGGCTAATTATACATAAAATTAACTCTTACTCATCTCTGATATTCAAAAACAGTGCTATCTTACATAAATTAAATAAGAAAAGACTGTGTATCAATTATTCAGATCAACCTGTCTGAAACAAAGAACGTTAACACCTACATTTGCCAAAAATTTGTACGTATTCGGTTATATTTACGCAACAGCAGATCTATTGACACATTAGAGAGAGTACAGAGAAGAGCCGCTCGATTCGTGACTGCTAGTTACAGTCCTTACGTAAGTGTCACAGAGCTAATTCGTGGGTTGGGCTGGGATTGTTTGGCGGACAGACGACGTCGTTTTCGTTTGAATTTGCTGAAGAATGTGCGAAAATCTTTAAGTTACGAGTGCAACGAAATACTTCTTCCGCGAACCTATTTAGGTCGCAATGACAGGAGGGATAAGATTAGAGAAATAAGATGCCATACTGATTCATTTATGTATTCCTTCTTTCCTTCTTTCCTTTTCGTTCGGGATTGGAATGCGCAGAATTAGGATTGGTGGTTAGCACCCTCTGCCACCCACAGTATTTGTGATTTGCAGAGTATAGATGTAGATGTAGATCCATTTCTGTTGTTAGTAAGACAGTTATTAAATTTTCGGCACAAAAGGGAAGCATATCACTAAGTATATAAAGTTTTATCCCAAAAAGTTCTCACTATGAAAATATAAACATGTAATTTAAGTAAAAATTTAAAATGAGGAATGAACTATTTGAAACAGAATATCTGCATGCTTCTATCAAGTCTGAATTTTACCTAACACAAATAAAGAATCGTTTACTCAAACTGGTACTTTTAAAGACTTGTGAACATAAAACTCCATCAAACATCATGACTCTATAGATCAAAGATAGCTACTGCAAAATTTTTACTTCCTAAATACAATGGCTAAAATAATTTCTATTATTCTTCGGACAAAAGAATGTTTCTTGGTACTGCGCATTTCTAGCAAGTCTTTTAATTAGAATGCTGCTGCCTCGGCAGATAAAAGAACAACGTAGCTAAATTACTTCAGGTTCTTTCAAGTCTGGTCTTTTCATCAGTATCTCTTACTACTATACAGTGAACGTCTATTCCTTTCTCCTCATTGAAGGGAACTTTGTTGTAATTACTAGAAAAATGCTTACTAACAATTGAATAGATATCATTATGCTTCTTGTAAAAGTTGTTAAGTGTTCTGAATAAATTGCAAATTAAAATGATACCAATAAAAACCGTCTTAGCGTTTAAACAGCGTTTATCAACAAGGTATATTATTTTCAGCATTTAAAATTGCATGAAGGATAGCATTATAACATTGAATGGTAGCAAAATATGAATAAAATTTTGTAAACTTGTTATTCAAACATTTCAATGTTCTTACTACAGCTACACCGTTTTTTAATAGTCTCCCAATAAATTAAAAGACAAGTGATTTTAATGTACCCTACATTACCCTGTTATTGGATAAATACTATTACTAATACTATGACTGCTCAATAGCTTGTTGGTCCCCTTTTGGAACTCAACACAGCAGATATTCGGCGTGATACGGATTAGACAAGTCCTTGGTAGGTTTCCGTAGATGTCTGGCACCAGATGTCGACTCGTATGTGCAGTTCACGCTATTCCCTTAAATTACGGGCCGGTGGTTTTTGGGTGAGGAGCAGGCCATCGATAGCGTCCCAGATGTGTTCTATCGGGTTGAGATCAGTTGAATTTGGTGGCCAAGACAACAATGATAGTTCACTATTATATCTTCAATAATTTGTAGCTCGGCTCTGGCCTAGTAACACGGACAGTTATCCCGCTGGAAGATTCCATCGCCATCGTGGAAGACACGAAGCATGAGGTCAGCAATAACTTTCTCGTAGTTCAATGCTGTCAGTGTGCTTTTGATCACTACCGTAGATCCCATGCAAGCCGAGATGAATATCCCTCACTATTCTGCGTCCATGAAGTGGTGCATATTCCTGATAGCCGTTCACCTGGAAGACGGCGTACCCTGACACGACCATCGACCTGGTATGACAAGAAATGTGATACATCCGACCAGGCAAAATGTTTCCATTGGTCCACGATCCAATCTCGTTGAACTCGTGCCCACTGCAATCGTAATTGACGACGTCGTTGGATAAACTTGTAAATACGTATGGGGCGTCTGCTATGGAGTCCCATGTGCTCGGAAATACTTTTGCCTGCACCAGCATACTACTCTGCAATTAGATCTGCCATAAATCTCCCACTATCCTGCTTTACAGAATGGGCAAGCCTCCAAACTCCAAGCTCTGTGACGAGGCGTCGGACATCCACCGCTCTGTTGCCTCTTCCACCTTCAAATATGCTTGATACAGTAACACGCGAACAGCCGACCAGCCTAGCCGTTTCCTATATCTGCGGTGTTATATCAGAGGATTTCTGCAATTCTCACACGTATCGTCACTACGACTTCGCAATCGTTTCTGCTCCGCCTATACACTTTCCTTACCGCATGACGTACCCACAGGACGACATTCAATCTCCCGGTGGGCAGTGGTCGCAGTGTTTTGTCTCGTCACTGTAGCTGCTCCTGCTTTCGCAGTTAATATGACCTAAGTGGAAATTTGAAAGTAATCTAAATTAATTTTACCTACAGTTATTGATCTGAGTTATAAATAATCCACTGAGCGTGGTAAGTGAACGGTAACGCTCTGGCCTCGCATTCGAGAGGACGCGGGTCCGAAACCCCGTCCGGGCAACCAGATTTTGGTTTTCCATGGTTTCCCCAAATCACTCAAGGCGAATGCCGGGATACTTCCTTGAAAAGGCCATGGCCGAATATAGTTCCTTGCCCCCCCCCCCCCACTTTCCAACCTTTCCCGCCTCTAATGACCTGGACAGCGGCCTGGCGTAAAGCCTTAAGCAAATAAATAAATAAACAAATAAATGAATAACCCATGCAGTTACGGTTTTATGGCTGATATGAAGAACAAACTGATAAATAAACGCGATTTTCTGTCACTTAGAATCCTGTTATAGACTTCCACAGCATCTCCATTAAGCAAAATGATCTCGGATGTAAAGGAAAATAGTTTACCAGTAGAGTAGAAATATGTTTTATCACCTTCCTTAATATGTGTTCTTTCTGCAGTTATACGATTTTTATATTCGGATAATTTACAAAGTTAGATTTTATCCATAAATTTCGCGTCAGACGAGAAGAGGTAACAGTATTTTGTTGGCATCTAAAAGAAAATTATCGCAAGTGATACTATTGGTCACAGACTATTTTCAAAAAATCTCATCAGGAATTGAATGAAGATGTTATTTCGCAGTTGTATAACCAAAATGCAGGAGACCAAAGTATCTGTCACCTTCATTAAGTATTTTCATTGTTTGGTGTATTAATGCGTCTGTGTACAATTTATAACCTGAGATAAAAAAAAGGATTATTTTCGTCTGATGAAAACGAATTTGAGCGGTCTAATAAAATATGGAGAAGATCATGTAGTTGTTACTGGCTTTTAAAATTTGTTATAAGAAATATAAAACAGACATGTAACAACACCTCTTGTGTGATATTTGCCTGAAAGCACTGATAGTTAACCGACGAGAACACATAAAAAAACTTTTCTGTACACAGCGATATCATGTTCTACAGGCATAGAAAGTCGTGAAAAGTGCTACAGAAAACTCTGTAAACAGCACACAGTGTAGCGTTGATTTCAGATGAAAGAAATTTCGTAAATCTCTGTATATAAATTTCATCAGACCAGACGCAACAACGTAAGAAGCTTTAGTAATATAACAGAACTATAAAAAGTAGAATGATGTTAATATTGGAATTTCTGCTATTATTATATTTATCACAAGCACACAGTCATTTAACAGGATACTGTGAAGAATGATAAAGGTCTCAGTTAAATTTCTTTTGATACCGAATCCTTAGATAGTCAATTAAAAATGAATTATCACATCTGATCAGATTTAATGAATTAAAGATCTACATTAAACTTCTATAAAATTTCCTCGAATTATAAATGAAAGTATAATCAAATTGAGGCTCTCGTACGTATGCAAAAACTCGTAAAACAGAAATCGAACGCCATAGTTTCAAGTTAAAGCTTATCGCATGTTTGGCATGTCTTAATCTAACCTGGTTAAACTGGTTACAGTGCATCGAAAAGACGAAAATCACGCATACAAAAAGGAAGCTCAGCAAGGATTTTTTATTAAACAACTAAAAATGAAAAAAATAAACAAAATTAAAACAAAAACACAAAGGAAATGCATCAGTAAATAGAGATCTCAAAAGGAAAAATTTGAAAATCTAGACAGGAACATTGCCATTTAGCGATCAGACTATTAAATAATCCGTTCAGCACTCGAAATCGATATTTTGCACGGAAGCAACACATATTCTTGCCGGTCGCCACGGCGTGTGCGTCTGCAGTCCGTCACCAGACCCGGAAGAAGGGATGAGGGATGCTTTATGAGGAGCGTAGCGGCTACCTGCGCCGCATCGCAAACAGACAGCTTGCATCAGCCATCACTCACGCTCCCGCCATACTAAAGTCAGCCGCGCATGCCTTCCTGGCACGTACAGTACCGCACGTACACGTTCTCAGAATCTAGCCAACTACTCACGTCTGTTCATAGGAACAGCAGCAAAAGAGGAGGAACACTTGAGATTTAATGCAGTACGTATGGCACAACTTAACTGATTTAATTTGGACTTGTAATCCGTTACTGAAGTGACATTAACATGAGAAATATTTATGCTACCCCCAAGCACACAGTAAGTCGTGATACCGTCCAAATAGAGTGCAGACATGTATAGCAAAGAGCTGTCAAAAACGAAGATTCATTTAAAACATGTTCTTCGCTTAGAAGCCTTAAATGCTAAGTGCAATTCGTAATTCTGAATCTCCTGATTAGTGGTAACATGACGGAGGGTCGCATGAAAGTCAGTAACGTTAGGCACAGGCATTTGAGATTCGAAATCGGGGCCGGCTATCGTCAGCAATTCTGCTCCGACATCAATGATTGCCATGAATCTGTGCAGCTATATTTCACAAGATAAAAGTACATAAACGTAACACTAAGACTAAAACATAATACATTAAGGAATGCAGCGTATTCGATGTAGATTGAGCATCAAAACTACGTAACTGAGTTCACGGCTCGGAGGTTGTTTGTATCATAACGAGGTAGGCATACTAAGCCTTTCAGAGGTAGGACGACCAGTTCCTTCCCAAAATTCCTGCACACATCGGGATCGCCTTGCCCACTAAGCGACCACACCGTTCGATTGAGCCTCAACTAATGGTAAAAAAAAAAGTATAAATGTTTTAAATAAATTTCTAATTTCATCCATATTGAATGATTTATACTTGCCAGCCCCTTTTCTGTAAAAACAGTTGTTTATGTTGGAATTAAAATTCACAAGTAGTTAATAATGTTACAAAATGTTTCATACAAATAATACGTATTATTGCAGTATGAGGCAAATGTAGTTAGTTTTCAATTTCCCATACTTCTCGAAATAAAAATTTCCTCTACACAATCGAAAACTGATATCTAAAGATCGTTTTAGAACATTTATAAGTAACTCCGCTCAACTCTCCTGAACGGTGCACAATTTGTCAACGAATGTGGATCGCCTTCAACTCGTAACCGTTGTGCAGACATCTACGAGAGTAGGCCAAAAGCTGTCGTCCTACACCACAGGCTATTCTGTCCAGAATTCAACCAGTTTGTTACTTCGCCGGACTAGGTGGCTCGATCTCTTCTATGGGTGCCATACTATAATGTAACGCTGTCGTCACATTCTAATGTGCATTTTTTATTATATAAATCACAATGTTAGAGTAATTTTCATAAATCTTGGGTGACCGCCTAGATAGTTTTTTTGGTAATTTCCTAAAGTGCGCTAGATTCCAAGTGAGGATTGTAATGCAATGGTGAACATTCAGTGTATCTTGTTGCAACGAATATTAAAGAATTATTGAGCTGTGTAGGCTTGAAGCTAATCGTGGCCTTCCCGAGCCACGGTGACAGGAAGTCGGAGATAAAGGGTTTTGTCGGCCAACACTGGTTTTCATCTAGGGGTGGGCAGTCAACAACAGGCCGCTGCCCCGGCGTGAAAAACCCGCAACCCGAATACGCTCTCACCCCGCGAACTTAGCCGAATATTTCCGACCTCTGTGAGAGGATAGATCCATGTTCTAACTTGGTAACTGAAAAACCTCTGAGCTAGCAGAACTGGTTATTTTCGAATGACATGTTGTTCATTCGTGGCGTCCTGATTTATTGAAATGTAAAGTCACAGTATTATGATACCTACGTCTGAGGTCAACATAACTTGTATTGTACATTGTTTCCAAGTATCATTCTTTCTTGCATATTAATTTTAAGATGGATTTAAAAGTAAATACACAATTGTTTGGTTGCTCATGACGGCTAATTGTACATCTGAACGTTGCTTTAATGATTTTGCCAATTTGTGTAATTTTAACGGTAAATTCGCTCAGACTTGTAATCGCCAATGATAAAAAAATAAATGTCATATTGTGACAGTTTTCCTGTATTCCAAATAACGTCGAGATTCTTGCAAGAATCCATATTTTCACTCCTTCATAAAACAAAATTAAGATCCCCATTTAATATTGAGTAATCATAAATGTATGAATGATAATTATAACGTATTTATCCACCTAGGCCCCTACCACAAGACCCAAGTCTAAGTGTGGACGGTTGACATGGATGATGTTTAACCCTCTGTGGCAACGTCCCAGGCGTACTCTCCGTTACCTTCCCCAGAGTGATAGTGTGATGTAAGTGTGCATGACTGTGTATGTTCAGTGTAGAATGTTGTTTTTGTTGTGGATAAGAGATGAGAGAAGGTATAGGGTGAACCCTGTGACGTCCCAGTCAGGCCTACTCATCCGAACGACACATAAAGGCCGCCAGACTTAACGTCCCCCTCCGACAGACGAATCACAATCTACAGCGTCGTATGCCCTCACTGAATATACTTTGCAGAGAGATTTGGGATTTAGCTCACGACTTTGTTGTACAATCTGGTGATAGCGAATTGTGTACCACCACCTTTTCTACGCGCCTGATGACGAAAATTTCTTCCACCAGCAAGACTCGAGCCAGTTAACCTCGCGTCAGCGCCGAACACCATCACGATGCCGCAACCAACTGGAGGCAACGGAGCAGACCAGAGGAATTAAACAACCACTAATTACGAACAAACGCCGTCGCACGCAATGATCACGGACGATGAAAAAAGTTTGAAGCCAAGAGTAACTGGCGAAACCAAAACGAACGGTTTTGGCATTTGGGAGGATGCGGGTTTGATTTCGAGTCCGACAGTGCCAATTTCAGTTTTCCATGGTTTCCCGTAATAAACCGAGCGTAGTGGGTGATCGGTTAACGCTCTGGCCTCACATTCGGTAGGACGCCGGTTCAAATCCCCGTCCGATCATCCAGATTTTGGTTTTCTGTGGTTTCCCCAAATCACTTCAGGCGAATTCCATAGCAGAATTCCTTCCCGTTCCTTATCCCCAGTCCCATACCACCTCTATTGACCTCGGCGTCGTCGAGGCGTAAAGCCATAAGTAAACAAAAAAAAATCTGTAATAACTTTAGCCAAATTCTGGGAAGATTCCTTCGAAAGGTCATAGCCGAATTCCTTTCCTTTTCTTGCATACAATTCTTCCCCGGCTCTAAATACGAAGAACCATAAAGTCAAAACTTTAGATCAGTGCAATATTTTTATCTTGAGCTTAATTCCATGGGAGGGTCCTCCAAGCCGTGCGAATCGCAGCGCTCGCAGTTTTGCCGCGCTTTTTTGTGTGACGACGTGGGAGTGCAACAGTTGGCGACCCTGCGGTCGGTGTCGAGTAACACGTGAGACCCACCTGCTGCTGGCAGGACACCCGACACACTGGCTGCAGGTCGGCCAATCGCGCGTGCAAATCTGCTCTGCACGCGAGCCGATCCGCAACCAGAGTCGACAGATTTCCGGTTTCGTGACTAACATCGCGTGTTCGGTCTCGAGGAAGAATTTTTTTCATGACAAAAATTAATCGACACTGCACCGAATAAGACCAATTCAAAGATATAGGTCACCAAGTTATGAACACGAACCATCCTAACTCAGCAGATGTGATACATCTAAATCTAAGCAGGGTACCCGGCATTTGCCTGGAATGATTTGGGGAAACCATCGAAAACCCAACACTGGATTGCAGGATGGAGATTCGAACTGGCGTCCTACCGAATACGAGGGCAGAACCTTACCACTCACCCACCACGCTCGGTAACTATGGTTTCAAGAGTTGTAGCCAAAAGATATGGTATTTCAATGAAACCAGAAACATAAACCAAACATGGCGTGATGTTTATACTCACATGTGGTTTTGAGCTTGATACTAATAATAAAAAATTGATTAACCTGCAATTGAAAAAATGGCCCACAACATCTAGTTGATATAGTATTTCATCACATGATCTGGGATTATCTTACCTGGAGGTTATTCGTATTTTATTATTAATATTATTTTATACAAAACAGGAGCATTTTTGTTATTTACTGCTGCAGAATGCCAAAAATTACTTTCAAAAATTATCTTATGAACGAATAGTACTTGTCACATATTAACTGCACAGAAACAATAACTATCTCGACAATTCACACAGTTACAACATTTATTGCATTATCTAGTAATACAAACAAATTACAACATAATATAATTAATACAGAAACCAAGCTGTATTTGTGGAATGAACATCGTGTTGTAGTTGAGTAAATGTTATGATACAATCCAAGGGTCCCGCTGTCAGAGTAAATAGATCCTACTTTGTCTGTATGGTGCTGCATCCTAATATAAAATGCCGACGTTTCAGCCGACATCCTTCTGCCTTTTTCGGGGGCTGAACTGCGCGGCGACGTGTTCCACATACCGTAATACTTGCAACCGAATTAACAGGCCTGATTCATTGGCAGGTTTTAATCAAAGCTATCGTAGGTTTTCATACTGACTGTACGTCAAGTTACCTTCGCAGTACAGGGCCGAAGTTCGTTTATGCTCGGTTTTTGTTGTATAATGACAGCGTCTGCAATGGGCAAAGTTGTAGCTCACCATTCAAGGCGCGAGGTTCAGTATCGCAGCGTGTGGTTGGTCACATAGCAGCAAGAGTGGTTCCTAGCCAGGTCCACATACAGGACAAAAGTCACCACTGGAGACCTCACTGGGAACGAAAGTGGAGACTCTAATCTGTCAACAATGTTATAACTAGTCTGAACAATAATTACAGACACTCGTGTGAGTTACTGAATCAAAGAGTGACATGACAGACATGAGTTAAAGAGAAGAGGCGGCTGTAAATTTTTTTTTTTTTACATTGCCACAGAACAGTTGGAAACAGGAGCGGTTAAGGTGTCTGACTGGAGGCCCGCACTACTAATCTCGGTCTCGGCTGGAATTTTCAAAGGTCCTTCACCTCTGGCTCAGCTTGCAACGTAATACGTATTATGGTAAACAGATTTAATTTGCTGAATGTTTAATAAACTGTCCACTATTTGCTACTCATCCACGAGTATAGTATGGTTCGGATTATGTAGTGATCAACGTTAAGAAATTAATGAATAATCTACTGATTTTGTCATTCAAAATATACTCTGCCCCAAAAAACAAAATTCAATTCTGAACAAAAAAATGAGAGTTGCAACCAATATTGTATGTTAGAATAATAAATAAATCCTTTTATGACCCGGCAATGAAAGAAGTCAGATACTTTTATTCAGACGTAATTCCGATAGCAACGATTCAAGTAGCGTGCTTTATTCGTGTCTCGTGGATATTCACTGGAGGAATTTCAATCGCGGAACCTGCTTCCTCGAACTGGCATTTCTTGAAACTCAGCCCACGTAACGTTCGACATTCCTTCTTATGGCTGCTCCACTCATGTATCTATTATTCGCTTAGGTAGTGTATTCATTACACAAGCTTACTAAGAAGTAGAGATTATATCTGTAAGAATGAAATTGCTCGAAGTACACTAACCAGTTATTTGTTGGTAACAGTTTACTTCAGCCTGATGTTGATTGGGCAATGTACTTGTATACTTATTAATACACTCACAAATATCATCTAGCTCGAACCAATATTTTTCCTTCTTTAAATTTCTTCGAAGTATTCACGGAACACTTGAATAGTGAAGGAAGTACAGGTACGATACGTCGAGGAACAAATTAGATAGGAAAGAAAACTTATTTATTTAATAGAACAATGTTAGAGGCGACTAGCTAATTTGCGTATGCGGTGCAAATATCAGTAATTAAGCAATAGGCGGTAAATTTCAAGTTTCTAAACTTTCGGTAACTTAAGCACGAAACAGCAAAAATTGGTTACAATTATTGTTCAGTGGTGAAATTTGACGTTCTCATAGTATCTGATGAAGTTCTTGCCTAAACAGATGATAACTGCTATTGATTGCAATATTTATCTTCATAAAAGAAATTGATATAATTATATTATTTGTCGTACATTAAAATACTAATATTTAAAACGTATACTACAATTGCTACAACTTTACTTGGACACAATGTAAATCTATAAAGATAGATTTTTTTATTATTATTGATTGGTGTTACTACAGACAACAGCCGAACAGAAACTCTTATACAATTCGGATACAGCATTCTCTTAACATCCCATTCCTTTACACTCCAAATGCAGATTTCTGCGGAAACTGCAGATTTTATATTGACGTAAAAGTTTTGGTCAAAAACAATAAGAATAATGTTATCATTAAAAATAGACTTACGGAATCAAACTTTCTTTATAGAATTTTCACGAAGCTTCTGCATCTAACAATAAACCAGGCCTGTTGGGTGTTCACGCAAGATAAGGAGGTCAAAATTTTGCACTTTCACCAAGCTTTCTTGAAGCTAAGGAGGTTAAAAGTTTACACTTTCACCAAGCTTTCTTGAAGCTAATCGTATCAAGAAATTGTAGCAAAAAGCTGAAATTTGTATTTAGAGCATAATAAACGAAAATAAATACTTGCGAACAGTGCGTGACAATGCGGAATTAAAGTACGAACCCAAAGCGTGCAATGTTTGTTTAGAAAGAAATAGTTCATCCGGAATGTAAGTGCAATATTATTGAATTCTTGTGGTAAGAATAAACGAAACACTCGGAGCTCTGTAAATAATTTAAAACATGATTTCATGAGGAAATGTTGTCAGACATGAGCGGAAAAAAAAGATGGTTTCCTATGATTTCCGAGACTTTGTCGACAATAAACCGCATTCTCGAAGTGGATAAAACGTTGATGAAAGAAAAAAAAAAACTTCTTTAGAAATTAGATGCTGTCAGAAGAATAGCGCCAGTGCACTATAAGGAAAGAAAAGTATTCTTCAAAATAATCGCTAATTAAATAATTTTTAGTTGTTTTATGAATGAATACTAAAATGAAATTTAAATATGAATGGTCAACGTATCTTTCTATGTAAGTTCTGACAACATTTTTCCTCCTCATATTGATTCCTTTCTTCATTTAATCGAGTTCATTAATTTCTGTGTACCAATGGAGTTACCTAACAAATCTTTTTTTTATTCTGTAATACTATCGTTTCATTTCTATTAATTCGATAAATTATTTTTAAGAGACGTTATTTTCCTCCTAAACAAAGAACCAGAGTCTTACGTCCGTGAGAATGTGTTCTGCAGAACTTTCTTAAGATTGTAAACTTAAGTTTTAAAGTTTCAACTCTCTTAACCATTTTAGCTGATGCTGTTGGGGTTTAAATGGAGCTGTTATATCTAAACTAGATGAAAAGTGCTTTAATTTGAAGGTAGAGTGTGATTTCGGTGCCAATAGTTGAGAGACATCGCGAGCCACTCGATTTTTTGTGACTTTACGCCTCGTTGACGACGAGTTCATTAGTGGCGGGAAAGGACTGGGCGCAAGGAACTGGAAGAAATTCGGCAATCGATTTTTACGGGAACCTGGAGTGATTTTGGGAATCCATGGAAAACTGAAATCTGGATGGCCGGACAGGAATTCGATCGCACGTTCACCTGAAAGCGAGGCCAGAGCGTTTGCGCACACCCATCGAGCAGCTAGCGGGTCGGCGGTAATGAGGCAACCCGAGCCGCAGCAGCCCGGGCCCTGGTTCACGCTCCGCTGGGTCCCCACGCACTGCAAACCTGATGCTAGCTGATTCGCATCCACCTTTCCACGCGGTAATGCGGCTAAAAGAAGTACCAGAAGTAATTATTTTAATTTCCCCCCAAAAGCTCAATGAACGAAAAGCAAAATAGCTGTGTGGCTGACCCTATATGTATATATATATAGGATCGTGCTATGCCTATTTAATGGGTGTGCCAGGATGACTGACACGTGGGTTCTAAATGGTTAACCTACGATGCCCTATGACTTGCGCCGACTTCTTCGTATCTTCTGCTCTTGACTTCTTCTCTCTTGAGCCTATCCTCTTCTTCTCTTGCGCTAGCAAATAAACATGAGCATCGGGGGTAACTTGTAATTAGGAGAGGGAGCGGACAGCTACGAGCTACTTGAAATAAATCAATGTCTCTGGAAACCCCATTTAATTGAACCGGACCATAAATCAACTACAGTCGATGTTATACAAATTCAGAGGTATCCCGTAACCCGTAATACTGACCCTAGGGATGAAACTTAGCCCTACAGTTCACAACTAACAGAGAATGGTGAGGTTGGTGCAGCGAATATCTATCTCCGAGGCCTAGATGTTATCTTGTAGATCGTCAGTCAAGAAGTGAGAGTGATCAATGTATTCTAGCTTGCTGGAAAAGTATTGGCTTGCATGCTCAGCACTACACGTGTAGCTTGTAATCCGAACTGTCGATCGGCAGAAAGTCGAACAACAGGACGTCTGGCTGCAGTGAAACTTAGAAAACTTACATGATTTCGGTATTAAAATATTATAATAAATGACGCCCCGTCACAGCTGTTCCAAATACAAACGATGGGAGTTAAATCTTCTGCTCGAAATTTATATTTCATTACTTAGCGCGACAGTAGTCTGGTAGCTCAGTGTTAAAGGTGCTCGCTTTCAAAGTGTGTGCTGTACCGGTCCTGGGTTCGATTCTCGGTAGGCTTAGAGATTTTAAGAGCTGTGTTTGATTACATGAGCCACGCCAGGACGTTCGGTCGTTCTTATTCAACTTTAAATTGTAGATCCCCTCTAGGACTAACAACCCTAGTAGTAACACGATGTGTACACATATACAGCAAAATTCAAGCTAAACAAAGACTTAATGTGGTCTTAGTTAGTCCAAACGGACATACATATATACTTAGGCCGATACGCATCCCATGGGATCTTTAAATACTTTTTGACGATGCTATAGAAAATATTTGTCGTGAACTGTCTAGAAATCAAGTCTCAGTTCGATTTACACCCAAGTTATTTGAACATGTTTGTAACTGATCATCGGAATGTTTAAATTTTGGCATACTTATTGCTGTTTTAGCAACTATCATTTACTTTCTATCAATTCGATAAATCATTTTAAAGAGACGTTATTTTCCTCTAAACATAGTCTAAACCGTGTCTTAGATCCGTGAGAATATGTTCTGCTGAACCTTCTAGGATGGACCGATATTGCAGGTTCCTTACTGTTGACTATCATGTTTCTGTTATCATCCTGTTCTCACTCTAGATATTTCATCATCATCATCCTCAACAGTTTCCAACCTCTGGCCGGGTCTGCTCCATGCACAAGCCTCTCCACTTTCCGAGGCTTGTTTTTGTTTTGTAAGCAGGCTCTATCCTCTGCCGGCTTGCTAACCGGAAATAATCTATTTGACAGTAGATTTCAATGAATGACCCGAACTACGTTGCACTATGCCCTTATAAAATCACGATTTTGACCTGTTAAACGAAATAGCAAATATAGTCTTGATAATAAGCAAAATCTACATAAGCAGAACACGACAGCGGTTCACCGGTCGACAGTACCTTCGGACAGTGCATTCGCCCATACAAATTTATACCATTCAAACAGTTTTAGGATATTCTAAAATGGATTTGGTAACCGGCGAAATTGAGATGACTTTTTCCGAAAAAAATTAAATCTACTGACGAATGCCTTTATACACTTACGAAAAGATGATTAACACAAATGACGTTTTTAAAGAGAGTGAGCGGCGTCTTCCTAACTGGTGGATTGGTTGATGTAGAAACACATGATTTTTCCACAGGTGGGCACAGTTAATCCAAACGTTAACTTCGTTAATCATTATTCCGCTACTTAAAAAGTTAACTTCGATAATCGTTAAAGCGTTAAATGTTTATAAATTTAACGCAAGTTAAAGTTATCCGTTAAAAGTTAACTAGTCAAAAGTTGTACTGATGTATTAGTATTATACGAGGGCTATCCAGAAAGTAACAGACGTTTTGAAATAAAAAATAAACAAAGTGAAATTTTTTTTTTATTATATACATTTTGGAGGTAAACTCTTAGGCTATTTTTCTACATAATCGCCATTTAATTTAAGGCATTTATCATAACGTGGTACAAACTTTTCAATACCCGCTCTGTAGAAATCTGCCGCCTGAGAGCTCAACCACTCGTTTACACCGGCATGCAGTTCAGCGTCAGTGGCAAAGCGTTGCGTCGCGAGCCACGTCTTCATCACTGGGAACGGGTGGTAGTCGCTCGGTGCCAAATCCGGGCTGTACGGCGGATGATTGAAAACTTCCCATCCAAAAACCATCCAACAGCTCTTGGGTACGGATGGCTGTGTGTGGACGAGCGTTGTCGTGGAGAAACAAAACTTTCTGGCAGAGTTTTTCCCGATGCTTGTTTTGTATCGCACGTCTCTGAGTTGATTGTGGTAACCAACCACAATTTCATGAACTAAACTCCGTGAAATTTGGGGGAATTGTTCTGAGAGTTCCGTAATCATGAAACGGCGATTTTCACGGATTTTTTCGTTGATTTTCGGCACCAATTCATCACTCACAAGACTAGGTCTACCACTGCGATCCTCGTCGTGTACATTGGTTCGGCCATTTTTAAAATCAATGCACCACTGCCTCACTCGGCTTTCACTCATTATTCCTTGGCGGTACACATCACAAATCTGGCGATAAATTTCAATTGGTTTGTGATTTTTTTGCCAACAAAAACCTTATCACAGCTCGCACTTCACAACTGGCGGGATTTTCTATTGAAGCGCTCATTTTAAAATTCCACTGTATACAAAGTACGACAGGCACGATGCACAAACTACCACGGCTGGTTGCGTACTGAGTGTAGGGACACTCTGACTTCAAGATGGTGGCGCTAGCCCCTCCCATTGCCGCACCAGATCAAAACTGTTACTTTCTGGATAGCCCTCGTAGTACGGTAGGTATAACTGCTCTCTATCTCAAGGTGTTATGTACAATGATGCAAGTGTGGATTTATTTATAAAAATTAACAAATTGTGGTTACGCTATCGCCACAACAACGAAGTGGTATTCCTGTCTGTTTTTATCTTTGTTGAGACTGTGATCAACATAACACTTGTAAATTGTCTTACGAGAGACAATTAAGGTACTCATGACTTTGTAATAAAAAAAAGTAGTAAAAAAAAATTACCATGAATGCAGAATGAAAAGCAACAATATTATAGAAAACAAGTTGGACTGGGACACCTGAATATGTGAAAACTGCGACCAGTGAAATTTGAGGCCAACCTAAAATCTACGACCAATGCCTGTTACAGTTACCTACCTGTGACCTAAAGGCCCCTTTAGACGACCAGGCCTGGTTTCACTAAATCATTTCCTGCATGTTTTTACGTGAACAAATAGAACGGAAGTTAGTTAGCGACGTCCTTTTACATTACACGGCCAAAACTGCCAACCTAGCTTCTACTTAAATAAAAAAAAGGCACACAAATGTTTCGAATTAAAATTGCACATCACCTTTTTCGTAACTTACGTATTATTTCTTTGAATTTTTTCGTACTGGTTACTGAAAGTTGAGTTTTTTGCAGATCTGCAACACTGTTTGCATACTCCAGTGCGATACTAACTATCGATCAGGCGGCCGGTCATCCATTGGCACAGAATTTCGTCGAGTAATGCCCGATTTGACGGCCGAACAGTTTGTCCGATAAACCTCTTCCGACACACACTGCCGATCCGTCACTGTTGCTTCAACACCAACTGAACGCGATGTTTTTACTAAACGTATAATAACGACATACATTTTGTAATAATAAATACACCTCATTACAGATAATAATGTTGATTTGTCAATAAGATAGGTTATGACGCTTTTTAGTTTATTTACGTTTGCAGAATTCACAATATAAAATAGTCACGCCGCCGCCGGCTGAAAATGCTCGGCGCGCCACCGCCAAGATTTTAGCAGGCGGCGTCCACTACTACACCGAACATACGATACGAGTGGTGGCGTGGCGCACAGTTCAAACAAATGAAAAGACGTCAACAACCTATGTAACGGACTAATGTTAACGGAAGTCCAAATTTAACGGAAGTTAAGAAGACCGTTAATGATTTTTTAGGTTAACTTAAAAGTTAAATTTTCGCAATTTTTTTAACTTCGTTAATTAACGATTAACGGATTAACTGTTATAAGCCCAGCTGTGGATTTTTCTAATGTTTTTATTTCACCCATTACTGTAGGATTTATTTTTTAGACCAAGCATCGACTAGACTGACTGAGAAGTAAGACCCTTTTGAATTCACAATAACCGACCATATTTTTTTCAGTTCCCCGCCAACAGACACACAATGTACTTTAAAGCACCTTTCTGTTTTGTTTAAATTTTGACATTTACCTTCAAGTAGCAGTTATTAGGTAGATCACGCGCCAATTTATTCTCTCGTTAATTGCACAATCTTGGAAACAATTCAATATTAACTGAATTTTTGAAAGAGGACGTCATTTAAACTTGTTTATTGTAATATGTAACAAAGTCACACTCCCACAATGGTCTGTCTTCAACTGAATTCACGCGCCAGGGAGAAAAATGGCATTACAAAAGGGAAAGAAAAAACTATAGCTCTGTAAAGGCTAAAATATTTTGTCATGGAAGGGAAAGGCTCGATAAAAGATTAAAATTAATCTTTATATCATTTACGTTTTGCAGAATTTCCTTACGTTCTGTTCTTTTTTACAAGAAGAATCCTTTTTAAGTGGAGACCTCGAAGTCTTAATGACTGCCGTAGCATCAGCCGTGATTCCTGGAATCATTTCATCGAGTGTTTATTGCGATCTGGAAATCCAATATTGTTAAATATCTGCAAATCACTTCAACTTCTGTCATTGTTCGTCCGAATACACTGATAGTAAAGCCGCTATTCTTGAGGGTAAATGGATAAATAGCAGATATAGTTTCGATAATAAGCAAAATCTAGCTAAGTAGAACAGCAGTTCGCCGGTCGACAGTACATTGGTACCAGTAATACCTTAACCAATGCGCTGGCGTATACATCCTTCTAATGTGGAATAATACTATTTAGCAGAAACTCCGTTTTCTTTAAGGCATAATAACAAACACTGGATTTTTCCTTAAGAATAAATATGTGTTTAGTTTGATAAATAAGGAATTTATACAGGATAGAATACAAATTTCGTGATTCCAATGATGTAAACCCACGAAAAGGATAATTAAAGAAAGAATATCACAGAAAATGTGCAGTTTAAAATGGCAAGGAATGCGGACTCGAGCATGATCAAAGAACAGAAGTTTCAAGGACGTAGAGGAAAGTGTGCAAGACATAAGACTGAATCAAGAGGAGGAACCATGAAAATCTAGAAGGCACTGGAGAGGTTTACGTTCCAGACTGTTCCAGCCAGTGTTTGGTACCTACAATTCTACAAAGAAATGCTGAGGATGAGTTTTACTTTGGACCGATCGTTTGATCAGGAATGCGTCTGCAAAACATTCGTCACACTCGCTACTGCATCCAAATATTCTTAGAGTAATAAATAAATTTCTTTCTCTAAGTTATATATTGTGATCCCACAAATTTCTACGTAGAATGGAAATATAAATTTCAATAATTAGGCAAGTGATTTGTCTTTGTTTGTTGAAAGAAATGAGCGCCAGATTATCGTGGAATTTTATGTAGATTTACGATAGTTTATTTGAGATCGGAAACAGTTTGGGCCAGCCTTGCAACAACTGTCAATGGACACGTCAACGACGTTGCCATTTAGACAGGCGGACGCCCTATGGGACGTCCCCAGTCACCACGAAGTGCCTGCTGGACGTGAGATGAATGTCTATAAGGTCGCTGCTATTCTGCAATCTCATTTCATCAAACACGTCATCTCAACAATTCGCCAATCGAATACGTGGAATAAATATTTTACTTGTCATTGCTATTGTGTTATAGACTGCGTTATACAAAGTTGCTCTTCATACATCGTAACTAAAATCGTCACCCGGTAGATCCACAGTCAAGAAACTAACTAAAAAATTTTGAACCAGCATGACAGGTAGGAAATACGTAGTACTACGTAGGCCCGAAAGGTTAAGTCGATTTCAAATTACACTTATTTTAGTTGGTTACCTTTCTAAGAAAGAGACTTCAGACAACAGAATCGGGTCATAGGAACTATGAGGGGTAAATTCTAAAACATAACATAGACTTATCTTGAAGTGTGTAGATTTTCTATATCTTCGACTTGTAACAGTAAAATATATAATTACAGTACCCAAAATAAAATCAGTGTTTACAAAAACCTTAAGTCGTAAACATTTGTAAAAAACGAAGTTAATAACTCAGGTTTACATTATTAAACAGTGTTAACTAAATACTCGAGGCAGAAATTTTAGCAGTCGGTAGAACATTGAATATTATTTAAATAACTACAAAATATTTTTTTATTTTCTATCAATAATATTATTATTGCAATTAACAATCAATATTAAGTTATGAGATAATTTCATAAGTCTACACCATTAAAAGATTCTTTTTGTCTCCACTGACATCATTCATCTCCTCGGATTAACTTATACGATTGGAATAAGACCAACCAGTGTATGGAACGAAACCATGCAGTGGAATATCGAAAAGTATAAACGGGAATTGAAGGTTCTTCCCAGAGTTTTTTCCTGGATGCTGTAGAGAGGAAAATATGTGTATATATTGGTTTGTATAAGATCATGTAACCGCTATGGAACATTTTCCTATAAGTCGTACTGGAGGCTAATAATCATAGAAGAAATCGTTGATTGAAATTAACACTTGTAGTTTGGAATTTGGTATAACTGATAGAGAATTTAGAAGAATAAAACAGTCAGAGTAAATATAGCAATGTTCAACAGGCATTTTGATGTAAAGTTTAAACATCTACATGTTGCCACTGTCGACATCTGATGTGTCCTGGGTCACAAAGCCTTCTGGTAAGTGCTCGTACTCCTCCATTATTGATGCTGAGATAAAATCTTCTATCGGGAATTATCCTTCTCACTTTAATTCTTTCCTCGAGAGGACTTTTGCGTTACCGTCCCATAGTTCAAATAGTTCACTTGGTTCAATACAAGACAAAATGACATAGTTTAATTCATAGGGATAAGGACACCAATTGCTAGACGATTCAGAAAAGTGTTTGGAGCAGCCTCCCGCCCACCACAAAGATCTTCTGTGTCAAAATAATATTTCAGTCTTGTGCGCTGCCAACAACCTTACTCGCTAAAAATGTGAAAATAGTGCCAAATAAATATCTACAGTATAACCTCGAAACCTTACATTGAGTCCAATTGGAACTTTTTTACATTAAAACACTAGGCTAGTTTGCTTTTATACTTTCGCTGGAGTATTAGCTCACAATAGGATAGCCCTACAGCGAAGCAAATTGTGTACATAAAATCTCATTTCATTGCCGCTGTGTGGTATTACAACCTGGCGACAGAGCTTTAAGACACCACGCAGTCTGCCTCTTTCGTGAATGGACTTCTGGTTAACGTGTAATCCTAAGCATAGCATATACACAAAGCAACATTTGAGAAGATGACATTGACAGGACCCTAAATATAAGAAGCACTGTATGAACTGCAAAAATAAAAATCTCCACAAGAAACAAACTGGTTGGAGCACATGAGGCAGTAACCCACAAACTATAAGTACATCAGCAGTAGGCCAAACAGGTGGGTGTGGTCCTAAGTAACACCTGTAGGCTAGTGATAGGCTGCCTGAAGCCTACCCCAGCTGACAGGCTTCATTAGATTTCAGTGATTGCACCATCCAGTATCCGAAGAGAATTGGCTGCTATATATGCCCATCATCCTGCAACGAAAATGATGTTTAACACCGAATTCACTTGATTTTACGAAGTTCCGGGCTGTATGGGTTTAAACTGGATAACTTTTACAATTTTCAGCTGGGTATTTGATGTTTGTGACTGGAGAATAGTAATAATATGAACCACCGAAGTACGGGCGCCCGAATATTAAATAATCACACTGCTCAGCGTGTTTTGATTTCAATAAGCTAAATAATTCACGTCATTCACTCCTTTTACTTCCTCAGGGATAAAAATCTGTCAGATTACCTTGGAAGAATTGTATATGGCTGAATATCAGGGATCTAAATCTACATATATACTCAGCAATTCACAAAATTGTGACTGGCAGAGGGTACTAAGCACCAAAATTAATCTCTACATTGTTTATTCCAATCACGAACGGCATGAGGGAAGAAATAATTCATATAAGAATCAGTACGACACCTTATTTCTCCGACCTTATCTTTCCAATCAATTCGGCCCAAATAGGTTTGTGGACGAAGTATTTCATCACACTCGTAAATGAAAATTAGTGACGCATATTAGTCAATAAGTTCAAACGAAACCTACGTCGTCTGTCTACCAGACAATCCCAGCCCAATCTACGAATCAATTCTGTGTCGTTTTCATAAGGACTGTGGCAACTAGTCACAAATAAAGCGGCTCTTCTCTGTACTTGCTATATACTTTCAATCAATCCACTACGAAACGGACCCCAAACAGCACAACAGTAGTCCATATGTGGTCACACGAGAGTTGCATTACAATTTTTCAAGATTCGACCTATGAATCGCAGCCTAGAATTAGCTATACCTACGACCGAATTAATATGCAAGTTCCATTTCATTTTGCTTTACGGAATTGACCATATCACTAAGCGAACTGTTTACTTTGCATTTCTGAACAAATGGATTATTTTTATTGATTATGCACATTGCCTCGCAGTTTTCACCATTCGTCACGCCATGCCAAAACTACATCCAGATAGCTCTAAATTTATAAGGTGTCAGCCGAACTCCTTACTTCCCTATAGATGACCACCTCATCAGAAAATAATCTCAACTTAAGTTGTATCCGAGGTTATTTATAAAAATTAAGAAAAAAAGTGGTCCTAATACACTTCCTTGACGATCATCCGATCTAACTCATAGATTAGAAGACGATTCTCCAACAACGATGATATACTGCAACCGACCAGTTAGAAAATCCCTTATCCATTCCCAAAGCCGATTCGATATACCGCACGAATTAATCTTCGCTAAAATGCGTTTGTGTGGCACAGAGTCAAAGGCTTTCTGAAAATCAAAAAAAAATAAAAAAAAATGCATCGAGTCGTGAACCTCCATTAATAACTTTCAGTACGTCATGTGTAAATAGGGCCAGTTGTGTTCCATATAATCGTTTCTTCCGAAATCGGTGTTGCTTTGTTATAAGAAAATTGTTTTTGTCTAGAAAATTCATAATGTTCGAGCATAAAATATTCTCCATAATTCTATTGCAAACAGATGATATAGATAAGGGTCAATAGTTTCTAGGATCACTTCGATCTCCTTTCTTGAAAATCGGGGTTACCTGCGCGATTTTATAGTCGGAAGGTACAGGCATTTGAGCGACCGATGTGTGGGTGTCCGAACAATGAATAATTAGACGGCTCAACGTTTCCCAGATTTCAATAAGTTTAATATTTTTCACGTCAGTCACTACTTTTGTTTCTTCGGGATGCAAAATCTTTCTGAGTACCTTGGAAGAACGATATATGTCTGAAAGTCAGGAATACTAACAACAGCACAACAGCCGAGTGCCTACAGTAAGAATTCTCAGAGCTTTAGTGGGAAGGCACGAGAAACCTCGGAAGACCAAGGAAAGTACGGAGAGGAATCTGTTGGTGGCCGTAACAGTCCTCCCAGGATTAGATGTTCGATATGTTTAGTTTGGTACCAGAGTGAGGGTTGTGAATTCTGCGCATGCGCTAACATGTCATCGCGATGCGACACGCCGATGCCTGCTCGAGCGCTTCCGCTGTACCAAGCAGGAAAGTGACGCACGCAGGCTCTGACTGATGGCTGATACCCGACCGGCGTACACACGCGCCTCACAACAGATCCGCAACTCATTTCCCCACGTGATACACAAAACATTTACACAGAGGGTGGAATTCGTTATGCTGGTTGCTCTATAACGTCGATGTCGCATCTTATCTGAAGTTCTGGGAATTTTTGAACCGCCTTGCTTTCAGCGGGTAGTGATGTGACCGACCTCTGAAATATATCGCAAACTCAGCACCAGTAGCTCAATATATACCCCTCTCCCCTAGACCAAGAGGATTCCGTCGGCGAAGGAGAAGAAAGAAGCTCTATACATCAAGATCTGAGATATCGTTTTTTTTTTGTTTTTTTTTTTACTGAATCTACAGTTTTATGTGGAACAAAATGACGAAGAATCCAACCCTATTGCAGAAAAAGTTCTGCCTCGGGTATGGATGGTTTTAATTAAATTTTATGTCCGTCTTGTTTTCACCTATTATAAATAAAAACACCTAAGAGATAATACATATTCAGTTAAGAAAATGATGTAAACTTGAAGAATTAATGTGCACTAGTAGAGTCAACAATAAAACTTTGTGGAGGTGGTTAAACGGCAAAAAAAGCAGAAAGCCATACATTTTAAGAAGAAAGATAATCAAAGCTATACTATGCTTCAAGGATAGTAAATATTTCGGACACAACCGGAATTACCTCGATCCTCTCTGACGAACTTAACCATAGATGGTTGAGTTATTGTGTTAAGTGCCATGCATCCATTAAATATCATTGTCCGTTCTTTGAAATTTCTGGCAGTATTAGAATTTGCGTAGTCAGGCTACTTATCGCTGTCATAGTATATTACTAACTCTTGAAGAAATTCTCAGGTATATTGGCTGTTTCATCTTCCGGTAATACAGACCAGCGTTTCTCAACCTGTACTTCGCGAAAACGGGTTAGGTGTTCAGCAGGCATAATTAAAAAAAATTAATTCTAATTGAATTAAAAACCATAATAATGAATAAAAAATAAATAACAATGAATTAGGAAAAAAGTCAGAAAAATAGTTTACATAAAATGGATACTATAATCGTACTGTATAAGGCTATAAGAGAGTATTAGCCCTAAGCCTATAAATAAGACTGTTAATACCATGATATTCCAACTACCAGGCAAAGATCTGGTAGTTCCGGGATATGACAGCATTATTACTACAATGAAATACGTTTCCAGCTAGCGTTCCTTTGAAAATTAAGTTAATGACCATTTTATGAGGGCCTTACTATAACAATAATTCCGCGTGGTCGTAATGACTTGGTGACAAGGTTTCTATTGGTTGAGCATTCCGCCCCTGTCGTAGTCGTCTTAACCTAACCCGATAGTCCTAACGGGTACAGGGGACCTACAGTTTAACGTGAAATCTGAATCACGGAAGCGTTGTGGCGTCCTTCACATTGCACAGCAAGCTGTGCCAGTGGCGAAGTTCAGATTAAGGGCTCATGAAAGTCCTCGCCGAGACAGGGATTCGAACCGGAGACCTTTCGATCCCCAGTCAGACACCTTAACCATTAAGCCACCAGATCGCTCTAGGGCCTTCCACTAGTGTAGGTCTTAAGGGACTGCGGTGCTTGCCCATAGGATTAGTAAACAATACACAAAAAGGTAAAAAATTTAGGGTGCCGGAGATCTACCTGTCTTTCGTCTTAATATGCCCACAAAATTGCTATAAATTAATTTCTGGCACTTTCTACCTGGGGCCGCAAAGAGTACGTACAAAGCCCCTGTTTCAAAAATTTTGAACTTTCTTCATCATTTTCAGTATCGTCCCTCACATTTAATCTGTGCCTGCCGCAGATCTAGGTTCGAATGCCCGTCCGGGCTTCCAGATCTGGGTTTTCCACGGTTTCCCCAAATCACTCCAGGCGTATGCCGGGATGCTTCCTTCAAAAAGGCCATGGCCGAATTCCTTCCCGTTCCTTGTCCCCAATACCATCCCGCCTCTAATGACCTCGACGTCAACGAGGCGTGAAGCCATAAGTATAAAAATAAAAAAATAAAATAAAACTACTTAATGATTGCTCTTCAAAGAATTTGGTTGCTGTGTGCTTTCATAACTTCGTGTTATTGGACGGAGCCTAATAATAAAAAAATAACTTCAATACTCGTGTCCAACTTTAAACAAAATTGTGTCTTTTATCTGTTCTTTCATTATGTAAACTAGATTTTTTATCGCAAAATGTTCAAGTTCCTTTAAAGCACTATTTGTTTTCCGTGACTATACATCCCTTAGGAATGCGGTACATCGTATTTACTGGACAAACATACGGCAACGCACATTTATCCCAGTATTAACAATTGCGGCACAGCGTTTGTGCAACGTTAAAACCACTGTTGGCAAATACGCAAACAGAATTTCTAACGTGACAGCCGATTAAGCGAAAGAAGTTATTACTAATTTTGGTCTAATTTCAGCTCATTGAAATATTTTGTGACAGATAACTCCTGTAACACTTATAGGATTCTAATTACATTACTTACATAGCAATTATTGCTTATATATTTTTATCAGCAACATATTTGATAATATTGAATTGCGAGGGTTACTGGTAGCAAATCGTCTGTTCGTTTCACTCGATATCCATCTGGTTGAAGTTTTTATGTCTACATTCATACCCTGCAATTCTCAAATATTGTGGGTGGCAGAGGGTGCTAAGCATCAATCCTAATTCTGTGCATTCAAATCCCGAATAGCACTAGTAAAGAAAGAATAGATCAAAGCATCAATATAGAATCTCATTTCTGTAATCTCACCACTCCTGTCATTGCGACTTAAATAGGTTGGCGGAAGAAGTATTCCATTGCATTCGTAAATCAAAGAATTTCGCATATTCTCCATACATTCTTTACTACTATCCGAGTAACCGTTGGAAAAGTGAACCTTTCTTCTTCGTGCAGATAGCTTAGATTTCTGTCCCTTAGCGTGAACATGAGCTTACTCTTTGAGTGTGCTGCTATTCAATTGAAGACGAGGGTTATTTTGAACACGTACGGCTGTCTGCATTGTGTGTCCCGGCACAGTCTGCCCGCACCCTTTGCGTCTGAAATGGTAATCAGAGCCCATTGTACGCCCCCTAGCATCCCAAAGGGGAAGGGAGGTGGCGTGCGTGGGCGAGATGAATGAGGGTGCCCGCATTAAGGCTGGGGCGAGAAGTGGCCCTGTGGTCCAAATTAAACAAGCGGCGTGTGTAGGCTCAAGTCGGACGCTAACACCTATCATTCGCCTATTAGTTCAACTTGACCAGCATAAACCAGCTTCGGATGTAAGACAAAATACTAGAATACAAGAAAATTTTAGCCACAGCCCGGATGCATCTGCTAAATGATGCATCAAAGAATGGAATCTACAAATACAGTCATTTCCACCTCAGAAGAGTAAGTAACTGAATTAAGCATCCTCAATGCACTGAAACAGCAGTGTTTAAGAAACTGCCATCCACAATATGGCAGGAGCGGTATGAGCGACGAAATAACGAGCACGCTTAGGCGATGGCAGGTGTAGAGATGTGTTCCATCGGGATGGAAGACGCCATCGCAAGAGTCCAATTGCAGAACCGAAAAGTAAATCGTTGGACATATAGCAAGAGAATGACCAAAATGAGCGAGTAGAGATTTTTGTGGGATTCTCGAACGAAACTAATGAAATAATAGCTTATGTACAAGATCTTGATGTGTAGAACTAGATTTCTTGTGTTAGTTTCTAGATTTACTATGGTGTATATGTCATTCGCAAAGAAAATAAGTAAATAACTTTCTGATTACTCTGGTACACAAATAACACTGGGTTTAAGCAATCCAATGCTTAAATATCAGCGCACCTTAAAGTCTTCGAAGATTGAAACGATTCAACAATAATAGCCCCATTTTGGGGAGGAAGGTTTCTCCAGTTCTTGTGACATAACGGATATATTTTTTCAAAAAAAGAACTTAATATTTAGCTCCTTGAGCAAGGATGAAAATTAATAATATATACTCTTAGAGAAAATCAAGACGACATAGGTTGCTATGGAAATACATACTCAAGAGATGTTAGCTATCGGCGTAGAAGCGTAGATCGGGAGCTTGTGATTATCATTGCCTAAAAGAACCTGCATCTTCGGAGATTAACCAATTTCGATGTAATCCCTAGTGGGTTAAAATAATATACAATAAATAAAAACTGTTTGGATCGAAAGAACTGAATTATTTATAATTATAACTGCTTCACAAGCATCGATAATATCACATACTCAAGAGGTACTCGCGCCACTTTCAGGCGGATACATTTAAAATGTTCGGCTTGATTCAACGGAAGAAACGTAACCATTATCATCTTTATGTAAACATTGTGGGCTTTCGGTGTTATTCTGTTTGTGAAAAGTCTTCTTTATTTGGGTGGAAATGCGGGATGTATGCAGTATTCACTTATATTACTGAGGAAATCCGCCCAAAGCAGTAATAAGGACATCCTATAAATATAAGAGGGGATTTGAACTAATGCTGACGGTACATTCTGACGTTCAGCAGGGCGCCGCCGCTGTGACATGCTCTCATCAACCAAACGAATTTCCTTGGTGATTTCTGTAACTCATTAGATAACAGTTTCCGTTTTTAAGGTTTTAAGAACCTGTTTTCTCAAAAATGCTTATGAAGACTAAGTTCAGAACAAAATGTTTAAATTTCCACTTTGTTTGATAAATATACAAATAATAAAAACCTCTATTTTCATTATGAGGATTATTGGGTATAAGAAATCTCTCTAAACCCGATTAAAGTAATAGCACCAAGAAAAATCCTGACAGCACAGTTGTTAACAAACCTACCACCTTCCATTTTCATTCAGCTACTTTTTTTTTTGTAAAATTATGTTACAAACTTGAAAAACAAAACGTTATCTATAAAATGAAATTTCATCCAAATCACTGGAGCCGAGTTCGTCCGGTTTACCACCTCATAAATTGCTTTTGAAGAAAAATACTAGTATTATGTTAAATATAAATCTTAATGCTAATCAAAATTAATTAATGGTGCAAGATTAGTGGTAATTAACTTAGACGAGTACATCATCAGAGTTAAATTCATCGACTCCGATAAAACTATGCTCATACCCCACGTTAACTTCCCATCTTCTGATGCAACCGTGCCTTTCCCAAAGATGAGAAAACAATCCCCAACAAAAATAACCTTCGCTATGAACATTAATAAAGCGAAAGGGCTGACGCTTCAAAGTGCAGGATTGTATTTACCAGAACCTGTACGTGGTTTTTTTCACGAGTTCGTAGATTTCAGTAATATTTTTGTGTTGAAGACACATTCGGTCAAAAAGTAAACGATGATCATATTATAACTGCTAATAAGTTTTTTCTAAAGTAAAAAAAAAAATGAAAAAATCACAACTGACAAGCCAATATTAATTTTTTATTTTCATTTTTAAGTGCTAGTGGTTTCGACGTTAATGCGCAGGGTGTAGCAAGCTGAGACAGACACACGATATAACCAAAAACAATATCGCTACAGTATTCAGTTCCCGAGTATAGACCAGTGAGGTTGAATCAAGTACTGTCAACTGAGGGCCCATGTAACGTTGTGATATGGCACGCAGACATACGTGAGGGCCGGAAGGTCGCCGCTTGTACCGGAAGCCAGAGAACGAAGCCAGAGAACGAAGTGGAAGGAAGCTAGTTTGATGGTCGTGAGAAGAGATCAGTGGAGCCAGTGGGTCTGGACCTCACAGGATGGCGTGCTTCAGCGACGTTTCAATAAGTAATATAAAGCGAGTGAACTTTCTTGGAGAGGCTATTGTTCTGCTCAGAAACACGTGGAAGACATCATACAGAAATAATTATTAAACATAGTATTTAATGAAATCATTATGATAACAATAATCTTCAGCTTTCTACAAAAAATTATAAGTAAATCACATTACCTGCGATTGTTTCATCTTTGGTACCGGAAGTTGACGAATTTTGCTTCACCATCTGGCTGCGGTGGCCCCCAGAAGACTTAGCATTTTTCACTTTTTGAATGCGACATTATACATTTATAAGGGGGACGTTTTTGTATCCGTCCTTAATTGCATATTTCCACATGTGTCTCAGTTAATCTGAGAAATGTGCTCAAATTTTAATGATCTTTATATATAAAGATGAATGTATGTTTGTTTGTTTGTTTGATTGTTGGTATGTTTGTTGGTTTGTTTGTTTGTTCTTCATACAGTTTTCATCCGATCTCGATGAAACTTTGCACACTTATCCTTTGAAACAAGGAAAAAAATACTGTGTACATTTGGTTGAAAAATTATCTGTATAAATAACACATGTTGTCTCATAACTTCGAAATACGGCGATAGACAGACACGTTGGATATGGTCGTCTCCATACCGTGTTTCCGTATAGTGGACTGGAAGCATAGTGGTTAAAGCGCTTGCTTACGAACGTGGTGGTCTTCGGTTCAAATCTCCGTGGAGGCTAAGTTTTTTAAAAAAAAAATTTTATCGTAAGAGTCAGGCCTGGGACGTAGGTTATTCGGATTGAATGTTAAACTGTAGATATTAGAAAGTTAGAGGCGCAATACGAGTCAAATCGTAGGTAGTCTTGCAATGTTGTAGGTGTACACTTTTTTCGTTATAATGATCCCTCATGTGGTGTTCGCAGTCAATGTGTGAGTGTTAACCACAGTAATTCTTCATACAAATCCACAGTTTTCATCCGATCTCGATGACACTCTGCACACTTATCCTTTGAAACAAGGAGAAAAATACTGTCTACATTTGGTTGAAAAATTATCTGTATAAATAACACATGTTGTCTCATAACTTCGAAATACGGCGAAGACAGACACGTTGGATATGGTCGTCTCCGTACCGTGTTTACGTATAGTGGACAGGCAGCTTAGTTTTTAAAGCGCTTGTTTACGAACGTGGTGGTCTCCGGTTCAAATCTCCGTGGAGGCTAAGATTTTTAAAAATTGTTTTTCATCGTAAGAGTCATGCCTGGGCCGTAGGTTATTCGGATTGAATGTTAAACTGTAGATAATAGAAAGTTAGGGGCGCAATCCGAGGCAAATCGTAGGTAGTGTTGCAATGTTGTAGGTGTACACTTTTTTACGTTATAATGATCCCTCAGGTGTTGTTCGCAGTCAGTGTGTGAGTGTGAACCACAGTATAAATACGGAAGTAAGTCTCTGTCTTTTTTGTTACGTTTTGACAACTAAATGGCTATGTCGTTGTGATGGAATTTTATAAGGAAATCTGTATGAAGGGCACAGGATATTTTTTCCAGTATGATTAACAGTTGTAGTCACGAAATTTTGAGACCTTATCGAATGGTGATAGAAATATGTTGGAAATTGATTCTCTTCAAGAGACAGGTTCGACGGTACAATGATGTAGTGACAGCTTTCCTGTCATATTATTCCTACTCGATATTGTTTGGGACCAATCCTTCGTTAGCAACTTTCTATGTTTAATTCTGGCAAAAAAAATTCTTAATCCACTCTTACGAAGTCGCGGGTACGGGCTAGTCATGTATAAAATAGGAAATTTTTGCGATCTCATTAATTTCTCTTCATGCGTATCCCATACAAATTTTTAATTCACCATCTTATGCAAACTGTACACTATTCTAAATGATACTGTCTTCATCGATTTCGAAATGCTTTTAACAATAATCTTGTATCAGTTGTTGCCGATGGTACTACGATCTAAGGAGCATGTTGGTGGATACAAAATTTCAGTCCATTCAAATCGGTATTTAAAATACGGTAAATAATTTTTCGAAAAATTAACATTAATCAAGTAATTAGCATACAGTTTTTGTGATCCTCGTCCTTTGCAATGACTGGCGTCATATTTAAAAAAATTATTTCTGCCGACATTTCAGTACATCAGGAGCACGGTTCACTTTCTAAACTATCTCGCCTATCTTAGAGATATTTATTCCGTTTATGGATTCCTACTGTAACAATGTTTTCTTCCGAAACTGAGTTAGAGCTATTAACTTTTGCATTTGTTTTGTTTATTAGGCACTTAATTTAATCCTGAACTACAATCGAACTTTGAAAGATTTTACTTCACCCAGTAAAAGCCTTTACACTGTTTCAACCAGCAGCATTAAGCTCTTTTGAGTATTACCTGTAATGTTTTGTGATGACAGCTAAAATTATTTAGTATCTATCCCTGAATCAAATAACGATTCAACTTAAGAAAGCTAGAAAACGAATGCTCAACCGAATCTGGTGGGTGAGTGGTAACTCTCGGGCCTGGAATTCAGAAGGACACTGATTCAAATCACCATCATCAGACCCATCCAGATTTCGATTTTCCATGGTTTACCAAAATCATTCTAGGGGAATGGTGAATGGCACCTCCAAATTCCTTCCCATTTCTTGCCCTCAAAACTTCACATCTTTACTAATCTCGATGTCGACGAAACACGTAGCCTGAATCAAAATAATTGTGGCCACCATGCTCCCAGGCGCTAATGAATTCAATGTAGTCGATGCAAAAAAAAAGTAAAAGAGAAATACAGTCAACTACTAAAATATGAACCTAAAGGTTCACGAATTCCGTGAGATTAGTGACATATCTGGGAGTTACTTTAGAAATGATGACAATTTTTGTGAACACATTACTTCAGTGGTAGTGAAAGCACATAGCACAGTCGTTTTTATGGTGTATTTTAAACTAATACAACATGAGCAAGAATTATGATTCATAAAAAAATACTGGTGTGACTGTTGCTAGAATTGACTACGCGAACAACTGCAAGCAACTTTGTGTATTACTAGTGCCTCGTGGACTGCCTATATCAGACTGTTATGAGACTATGGACCAAAAATGGGTTATATTCGTACATGTCAGTGGGAGTGACAGGATAAGCAATTTTATTCACATTTTTTTTATCTCTCTTACTGGCGTGGATCATCTTGATTAAAGAATTTTTGTGATCATTGAGATCAAAATCCAGATCAAAATGGCCGTTTCTGAATTGACAGAACGATTTTATAGTTCCTTCAAAGATGGCGTTCTCTAAATTTTCGGTAAAAATGTTTCACGCCACACTCGCTGCTTTTATTCGTCTGTTAACTAGAACACAAGAATATGTCGGAAGGGTTCTTTTATTTTTAGTCTGGAACTCCGTCTTCTCTCGTCCATAAAGAATATTAAGCTGCATCAGATTTGCGAGAGGGAAAGCGTTTAAAACGAGCGTGGTGGGTGAGAGGTTAACGCTATGGCCTCGCAATCGGGAGGACGCCGGTTCGAATCCCCGTCCGGGCATCCAGATATCGATTTTCCATAGTTTCCCCAAATCACCCCACTCCTATCCCACCTCTAATGACCTCAAAGCCGAAGAGGCGTAAAGCAATAAGCTTTAAAAAAGAAAGCATTTACATAAATTCAACACTTTACGTACAAATTAGAAAGGATAAACAAACATTTAACACTGCATTGTTGGCACGTTAAAGACAAACGCAGTAAACACTTTCATCAATGCAAAGTATTCCCTGCGGATATGCACGAAAATAGCTACGTGTCGCTCTCGCTTTGTGTATTACTAGTGCCTCGTGGACTGCCTATATCAGACTGTTATGAGACTGGTGTGCAGTCTCATAACATGCATCCACCCTAGCATTAATAATGCATCGTTTTTCATTAAATTTCCGTTTTGTCGGAAAGACGTTTCAAGCTGCGTACAACATACTCATATTTCGTAAATTTGTTGTTGGCTCTTCATAAAACTCAGTACATCATTCAACTCTGCGTTTCTGTTAATAGATTACGTGATGCAACAACAAAAAACTGGATTTCTCAATATATATGAAAAGATGAACTCACTTTCGAAGTAAATTTGCTGTTCTCATGTCAAAGCAGCCACCTTCAAATTTTCAGATAATTCCGTTCCTTATTCGAATTGCGGGATTGGGAAACGGTTTCGCCAAAACTTCATTTCCTGGATAAAAATAAATAGTTCTTTACCACAACAAACAACTAAACACAGGAGACAAACAAAATAACTCTACATCGAAGCTTTTTGTCCTCTTAAAACTGACTACTGAGTCACACGGACCGTTAACGTGTATTACGGTTTTCCACAAGGTCGTGTTTGTTCTCCACATACGTAGAAAAATACTGTTAATAATTTATCCTGTGCTTGCTAATTTGTATCACTAAGACTGACCGTAGAGTGAGTGACAAACGAATTAAACCAATCTTTAACAACATCGCAAAGACTTGTCACTGAATATTGCTTAAGCTACCAATGTTTGCCCACCTCATCACAAAGAAAAAGCAGAATCAATATACCGCGATCAGTGCTACATCTAAGCGGTTTCGTTGCCCATTCATTAAGGCATCTGACTGGAGATCGAAAGGTTTCCGGTTCGAATCCCTGTCTCGGTGGGGATTCTCATTGGCCCTTAAAAAGTCGTTCACCTTTGGCACAGCTTTCTGTGTAATGTGTAACACGCCAGAACGCTTCCGTGGTTCGGATTCCCCGTTAAACTATAGGTACCCTGTACTCGGCAGGATTACTGGGTTAGGCTAGGCAGCTACGATAGGGGCGGATTGCGCAGCCGATGATAAACCTTGTGACCAGATCATCACAACCACACGAGTTTACTTTTATAGTGCTACATCTCATTAAGAATCTGGCAACTCAGTGCGAGTAGGTTTGAAATAGCTCAAGGGAGTAAAGCAAAACAGCGTGAGACTACCTCAACGGTAGTGGTCTGTAGCGCATATAAAACTTGTTTGTTGTCCAAAATGCGAAAGATTTTCGTGACGGTCTTCAAATAAACATAAACGAAAAACAGTTTTCGTACTTACCCTTAACGTGACTCAACCTCTTCGGAAGAGGTACTGTAAATGAAATATCGCGAAATCTGCACAAGAAAACATACATAGTTCCTGCGCATGCAGCCCACAAAATCACAAACAAATATTACAATTATTTCCAGAAAACCTTCATGATATAGGTTTTGTTAAGTGTATCTTTTTTTAGTGCAGCATCTTTTATTGGTGAAATAAAAGAGGCAATAGAAAAAATTATTTCATCTATTGAAGACAACAATTAGCAGTATGTAATGTTTTTATATTATATTTTTCGCAAATGTTCTCATTAGTTAAGTAATTTTGGTAAAAGAGAAATAATTTTTAGCTGAAATTTGTGTATATCGCGAATGTCACTTAACGACAATTATTATATGAAGAAGAATTTACATTCTTTTCGGAAACAAAATCCACTTGGAGACTTCAACGAACGGTTGGAAACGGAACCTTTACTAATTATTTTTACTGAAACAGTATATAAGGTAAATGCTGATCTTGAAATTTCAATAGACTTTTGACGAGACGTATCATACAACTGGAAACACTTTGAACAATTTTTTTTTCCTGGTAAGTAAATAAATAAATGTTGCTGTAAGCAACGAGGTTTTCTGGAAATTAATTGCTCCATTCTGATTGTATATCAAAATGTATGACTGTATCGAGGTAATATGAATAATGGAATGAAAGAAAGTGCATATGACAACAATGTAACTCTGATGCAAACTGGCACAAGGAATAAGAACTCAGAGAAGAAAAAGTGCCATTTAAAGAATACGAAAAACCCGTATAAGTTATTCATTCGGGAGTATGAAGTAACAAACCCAAGTTCGAAACGCCAAGCATTAATAAACTGCAATACAGAATGAAATCGGCATTCTCATAGAAAGAATTCAGCTAGTGTGATAAGGAGGAGGCCTAGAATATCCGCCTCCCTGGCCCCTTCGACAGTTTCACCGTTGGATGGTTGGTAAAGTAGGTAACGTACAGCACGAAGAAAGATTCCACATAATGTAGTCGTCACGCCAGCAACGAAACAAGTAACACAAGATTATTTCATCAAAGATATGACTTACAACCCTTTTTTTCGTGCCTTGGAAATTTCCAGAGATTCAATGAAAGCAGTGACTCCATAAACCGGTAGCATGAACTTCCTTCCCGCGGCTTCGAAAACAGTCGGATAGAGGCTGACCATCAGACGACAGTCGCGTCCGACAAGAACAAAGACCCATTGTGTTGTGCCAGCGAACCGTTCAAGCGTTAATGCTGCCCGTGATTACACTCACCGCAGTGTGAACACCGCTAAGCTTGCTTGGACATACCTTCCGACAAGGAACGCAATTCAACAAAACAGATTTCCTCTACCGGAGAAAAATACTACACTTTTCTTTTCTGTCCTCAGTCTCTTTCCAGTTTTGATACAATGAATCTTTCATCGTAACCTGCCCCGAAACAATCTATCTTAAGGCGCGTCCACACTATGCCATATGGCAGGGTAAGTAAGGCAAGGTCATACGGCAAAGTCAGTTGGTGAAGCCATGTGGCTCTACTGAGAATTCACTGCGTCCGCGTATGGAATGGCAGTTCAGTGAAAAAATGTTAACGACGAGGATCTGCTTGTTGCCGCCGCTGCAGCAATAATAGTATAGAGGCAACCGCCTTATGAACCACGCAAATGATGATTTCGTATACATTACACTCTCCGAGACAGAGCCAGATATCAGTGCAGGGAATTGATAAATGATTTATTAATGGACGATGAAGATGAGTTCAATCTCGAGCGGTTTCCGGAACTTTACCCGAATGTCGAGTAGTGTTTTCGAGGTTCTTCTCAATTTAATAGGGTAGAAAATCAGCAAAAGTCACACATCATTTAGAAGAGCTATTCCAACCAGTGAAATTTAAGCACTTAGACTGCGGTTTTTCGCAACAGGGGATTTTTTTAAAAAAATCTCTATTGTAAAATGCCCAGCTAGACTAATTTTTTCTTTTAATTTCTTCCTCATCAACACCAAAATTTGATATTTCCGTGAGCGTATGAAGCATTTTATTACTACATTCGCATTCTTCTAATCAGCAACCCTTAAAACATACCAAGTGAGGTAAAACTCTGTTAATGCGTAGAATTTCTCTTAGTCCACTCCATCTTTCGGGTAATATGTCAACTGAAGTCATCAAAGGTCAATCGACATGTCCACACTACCTGCTCTCTTCTGAAATGGCATGACTTCCTTTGAAGTGGACCGAAATTTGTCAGACGTAAGATGGCAAAACACATGTCACGTTTTTGCGATAAAGCACAGGCCATCACACACACCCACACTAGCCACGCTCTGCCACGTGGTCTTGCCATATGGCGTAGTGTGGAGGCTCCTTTGAATACGCGCAACAACCCAAGTTCTCAATTATCTGCTGTATGTATTTTAATCTTGTCTCCCTATTTCTTCGCTCCAATAATAAAATAAACCAATGCCTTACGTCTTTTTTTTTTCTTTTATAAAAAAATGGCATTTGGCTTCCTTAGGCCATACAGCTAGCTCATGTATGTGTTTAGTTCATCCAGTGTTTTCAGTTTCTCTATGTGTATATTGTCTTTCAAGTAATTCTAGACAAACCACAGGACGGACACGACAAGCACACTCACATACAACGCTTAAGCACCCATGCCCTCGGCCAGACTCGAACCGGCGACCATCGGCACATGGAACTAGCACTCTAGTCCTTCGCTAAAGAGACAGGCCCCTTACGTCTTCAGATTATAACATATGTACCATCCCAATTATGTAATTATTTATCATTTAAATATTATTTTGTTAAGTGTAATTAATTATCGTTTAAATATTGATTGTAATGATGTAGGCCTACATGATATAATTTCTAAGTTCGAGGAATCCACAGATTAACAAACATTGTCAGTGGGTAGTATATCTTTGAAAAGAATGAGATAGAAAATCTTTGGTCAGATGTGAGAGATTCCAAAAGAAAAAGAAGAAGGAAGGTGTGTGTAAAAATCTGTAGGTTTTTGACTGAGTGTCGCAGTAGAATTATCATTTTTTTGTCACAAGCCTATATCTTCCTTCATACTTAACCGAAGTCAATGAATGAGGTGTCATTTTAAAGCTTATGGTCTCCACTTTGGTTAAATCGTATTTTAAGCAAGAAAGTTTTCGGAATTCAACCCTTAAAGGGCAAAAATGTAATTTTTTCTAAAATGCTGTTTTCTGTGTTACGAGTCAGTTATCTCTCTGGATACCTATCTGAAACCGTTTTATGAAGTATCGTTTTAAAGATTAAGATCTCCGCTTTAGTGACGTCATATATTAAGCCAGAAAGTTTTCGGAATTCGACCCTTAAAGGTCAAAGGTATCAATATTTTTGCAATGCGTTTTTGTGTCACGAGCGATTTATCTCCCTTAATATCTAACCGATATAGGTAAATGAGGTATCATATTAAAGAATAAGGTCTCCGCCATGGTAACATTATATTTTAAGAAACGAATTTTTCGTAATTCGACCCTTATAGGGCAAAAAAGTCACTTTTTCTAAAATGCGTTTTTTGTATCTCGAGCCATTTATCTCCCTGGATATCTAACCAAAATAGATAAATGAGGTAGGATTATGAGGAGTAATGTCTCAGCTTTGTGACATCATATTTTAAGGAATAATGTTTTTGGAATTCAACCCTTAGAGGAAAAAAGTATAAATTTTTCTATTACCGATTTTTGTGTCACGAGCGATTTATCTCCCTTGATATGTAACCGATATAGATAAATGAGGTATCATATTAAAGAATAAGGTCTCCGCCGTGGTAACATTATATCTTAAGAAAGGAATTTTTCGTAATTCGACCCTTAAAAGGCAAAAATGTCAATTTTTCTGAAATGCGTTTTTTGTATCTCGAGCCATTTATCTCCCTGGATATCTAACCAAAATCGATAAATGAAGTAGGAATATAAGGAGTAAGGTATCAGCTTTGTGAAATCATATTTTATGAAACAATGTTTTTGGAATTCAACCCTTAAAGGAAAAAAGTATAAATTTTTCCATAACCGATTTTTGTGTCACGGGCGATTTATCTCCTTTGATATCTAACCGATATAGATAAATGAGGTATCATATTAAAGAATAAGGTCTCCGCCGTGGTAACATTATATTTTAAGAAAGGAATTTTTCGTAATTCGTCCCATAAAAGGCAAAAAAGTCAATTTTTCTAAAATGCGTTTTTTGTGTCTCGAGCCACTTATCTCCCTTGATATCTATCCAAAATCGATAAATCAAGTACGATTGTGAGGAATAATGTCTCAGCTTTGTTGACATCATATTTTAAGAAAGAAGTGTTTGGATTTCAACTATTAAATGGAAAAAGTATAAATTGTTCTAAAACGTATTTTTGTGTCACGAGCCTTATATTTCCCTTGATATCTAATCGATATAGATAAATGACATATCGTATTAAAGACTATGGTTTCCGCCGTGGTAACATTACATTCTAAGAAAGGAATTTTTCGTAATTCGACCTATAAAGCGCAAAAATGTCAATATTTCTAAAATACCTTTTTTGTGTTTCGAGCCATTTATCTCCCTGGATTTCTAACCAAAATCGATAAATGAAGTAGGAGTATGAAGAGTAATGACTGTACTTGGTGACATAATATTCAACCTCACTATTCATCGCATTTTATTCGCGAAATTTTCGTAAGGGTCGTCTAGTATATATTATTTCTATAAGGTATTTTTTTGTCACAAGCCTATATCTTCCTTCATACTTAACCGAAATCAATGAATGAGGTGTCATTTTAAAGCTTATGGTCTCCACTTTGGTTTAATCGTATTTTAAGCAAGAGAGTTTTCGGATACCTATCTGATACCTATCTGAAACCGTTTTATGAAGTATCGTTTTAAAGATTAAGATCTCCGCTTTAGTGACGTCATATATTAAGCCAGAAAGTTTTCGTAATTCGACCCTTAAAGGGCAAAAGTATCAATATTTTTGCAATGCGTTTTTGTGACACGAGCGATTTATCTCCCTTAATATCTAACCGATATAGATAAATGAGGTATCATATTAAAGAATAAGGTCTCCGCCATGGTAACATTATATTTTAAGAAAGGAAATTTTCGTAATTCGACCCTTATATGGTAAAAATGCCACATTTTCTAAAATGCGTTTTTTGTATCTCGAGCCATTTATCTCCCTGGATATCTAACCAAAATCGATAAATGAGGTAGGATTATGAGGAGTAATGTCTCAGCTTTGTGACATCATATTTTAAGAAAGAATATTTTTGGAATTCAACCGTTAAAGGAAAAAAGTATAAATTTTTCTATAACCGATTTTTGTGTCACGAGCGATTTATCTTCATTGATATCTAACCGATATAGATAAACGAGGTATCATATTAAAGAATAAGGTCTCCGCCATGGTAACATTGTATTTTAAGAAAGGAAATTTTCGTAATTTGACCCTTATAGGGCAAAAATGTCACTTTTTCTAAAATGCGTTTTTTTGTATCTCGAGCCATTTATCTCCCTGGATTTCTAACCAAAATCGATAAATGAGGTAGGATTATGAGGAGTAATGTCTCAGCTTTGTGACATCATATTTTAAGAAAGAATGTTTTTGGAATTTAACCGTTAAAGGAAAAAATTATAAATTTTTCTATTACCGATTTTTGTGTCACGGGCGATATATCTCCCTTGATATCTAACCGATATAGATAAATGAGGTATCATATTAAAGAATAAGGTCTCCGCCGTGGTAACATTATATTTTAACAAAGGAATTTTTCGTAATTTGACCCTTATAGGGCAAAAATGACAATTTTTCTAAAATGCGTTTTTAATATCTCGAGCCATTTATCTCCCTGGATATCTAACCAAAATCGATAAATGAAGTAGGAATATAAGGAGTAATGTATCAGCTTTGTGAAATTATATTTTAAGAAAGAATGTTTTTGGAATTCAACCGTTAAAGGAAAAAAGTATAAATTTTTCTATAACCGATTTTTGTGCACGAGCGATTTATCTCCCTTGATATCTAACCGATATAGATAAATGAGGTATCATATTAAGGAATAAGGTCTCCGCCATGGTAACATTGTATTTTAAGATAGGAAATTTTCGTAATTCCACCCTTATAGGGCAAAAATGTCACTTTTTCTAAAATGCGTTTTTTTGTATCTCGAGCCATTTATCTCCCTGGATTTATAACCAAAATCGATAAATGAGGTAGGATTATGAGGAGTAATGTCTCAGCTTTGTGACATCATATTTTAAGAAAGAATGTTTTTGGAATTTAAACGTTAAAGGAAAAAATTATAAATTTTTCTATTACCGATTTTTGTGTCACGGGCGATTTATCTCCCTTGATATCTAACCGATATAGATAAATGAGGTATCATATTAAAGAATAAGGTCTCCGCCGTGGTAACATTATATTTTAAGAAAGGAATTTTTCGTAATTCGACCCTTATAGGGCAAAAATGTCAATTTTTCTAAAATGCGTTTTTTGTATCTCGAGCTATTTATCTCCCTGGATATCTAACCAAAATCGATAAATGAAGTAGGAATATAAGGAGTAATGTATCAGCTTTGTGGAATCATATTTTAAGAAAGAATGTTTTTGGAATTCAACTATTAATGGGAAAAAGTATAAATTGTTCTACAACGTATTTTTGTGTCACGAGCCTTATATTTCCCTTGATATCTCATCGATATAGATAGATGACATATGGTATTAAAGACTAAGGTTTCCGCCGTGGTAACATTATATTCTAAGAAAGGAATTTTTCGTAATTCGACCCATAAAGCGCAAAAATGTCAATATTTCTAAAATACCTTTTTTTTGTTTCGAGCCATTTATCTCC
The DNA here is from genome assembly GCA_031002005.1 of Vandiemenella viatica. Lineage (NCBI taxonomy): Eukaryota > Metazoa > Arthropoda > Insecta > Orthoptera > Morabidae > Vandiemenella > Vandiemenella viatica. The sequence goes on along the minus strand of JARYHS010009186.1, from coordinate 215,245,152 downwards.
CTGGATTTCTAACCAAAATCGATAAATGAAGTAGGAGTATGAAGAGTAATGACTGAACTTTGTGACATTATCTTCAACCTCACTATTCATCGCATTTTATTCGCGAAATTTTCGCACGGGTCGTGTAGTATGAATATATTAGTACTTCGAGAAGTTATGTACTATAATTGTGTTTTGTTTTGTCTGCGAGCTTTGGATTGATTTTTATTAAAAACAGCTGAGAATATACGCTAACGACTTGGAGTTGTAACTTCTATAGAATTAGCGACAATTTGATGAGCTATTTTATTACCATTGAATATCTTTAAATATTTTTAAAAAAGGTGACCTCTACTCTGTGTGCGTGGATCAAAAGACGACATATTTAGGGCCATGTCATCGTAAGATCTATAGAGTTTCGAGCAAATTAATTAATGGGATTTGCTCGACTTCAGTTGGATGAATTTTAAATGTTTGGAGGTTACAAGATGTGTCCACCTTCTTGTGAGATTCTTCCGAAAGCTGTTTTCCCCACCGATAGTTTCTAAAATATATTTATTATTGACTTTCCTTTGAAAAAATATATTTCCATATTTCATTACATTAGATAGTTCGTATCCTAATCAAAGTTTATGTTGTGAGTCTTGTCATTTTTAAACACGTACACTTAGTGCAAAAGCCAGAAAGCAAAGAGTTAGAGAAGGAAATACATTATCAAAAGCGGTGGAAGTAAATATGGGAGTGCCGAGGGTAGTGTATTGGGTCCGTTGGTGTTCATTATTCTTATGAATGACTGTGTTGATGGGTTACGGTTAGAGTCTAGGTATTTTGCAGATGATATAATGGTATACAATAGGATCAAAACAGTTGAAGACTGTGAACAGCTGCGAGGTGAGTTGGATAGGATATCTAAATAGGTAGGTCAGCATGAAATGCCAAGAAAAGTCAGCTTATCAGGTACACAGATAAAAGCAAAAGGTTAATTACTAATTTAGGGTGGGGTCAGAATTGTTTGTTGAAAACTTGAAGTGTAAATATCTTGGCATAACGTCTGATACCAAACCTTGGCAGAGCACATTGGGCAGGTGGTAGGAAAAAGGTTGCAATATCCCTTATTTACTGGAGAATCCCTAACTTACCAGAGAAGTAATGGAGTTGGGTTACAAAACATTGGTCAGACCACTGGTTGAATATGGTGGTGTAATTGGGGACCCACATTTTGGTTATCAAATACAGGAGTTGGAAGGTGTGCAAAGAAGAGCAGCTGGAATTGTTTGTGGAAATTATCGCAGGACCCAGTAAGTAAGTGATATGATAAGGGAACTGGATTGGGACTCATTGGAGGAAAGGAGGAAGGTGAAGAGAGTGCTGGGAATGTAAAGGGCATATGTTGGTGATTGAGCTTGGAGGGTTATTTGTCAAAGAATTAAGAAGAGGAAAGGCGACCATGACCACAAGCTTGCGCTCGTTTTCATGTATAAGGGAGTGGGAAAATTTTCTTTTGTTGGTAAGGGTGTCGGGGATTGGAACAAATTACCAACTGTAGTGATGAATAATTTTCCAAAACCGATTAAGGAATTTAAAATTAAAATTTTTAAATCAGAATAGCAAATGAGAGAGGAATTTAACATTCCAGTTATAAAGGAACATTTAAAAAAAATATGTGCTATATAAAAAGGGGAAATGGATGACTGGGGGAAATGCCACAGGAGTTTTAGCTCCATCGAAATTAAAATTAATAGTAATAAAAAGTCGGTTCATTAAAAGTGGCAAAATGGTCGTGTGCGAAATGTTTTTGTATGTTTATGACAAATATGTAATGGTTACGATTCCACTTCGGTTCAGTTCCTTATAGCCTTCGTGTGTTTCTTTTTCTTCCCCCCCACCCCCCTTCTATACACTCTCTGTAACATTACAAATTATTTTTACCAAAATTTCAAACTTAATCGAACATAACTAACCGTTTCTTTTTTTATTTTTTTTTTGTTTGTCCAAAATTTTGGTAGAACTTAGTTCAAATAGTAGCCTACGATAAACAAAACAGATTTTTTTTGCTTACTGTTCAATATTCTGCAAATAACTGAGAAATGGTAAAATGGTGAATAATTTACCAAAAATGTTGAAAGAATTTAAAGTTGAAATTTGTAGAGGGCAAATGTAAGAGGATGCAAGGAAGGCGGGGGGAGATGTATGTGTAGCAAGCGCTCCATTGCAATTTAATTAAATTAATTAAGTAATTCTTTTTGTATTATTCTGATTGCGTGACGTGTAGTTCTTGAGGTGCAGATTCGAGGCGCTTCAAACATTTGCTTAGGAAAGCTGTTTAAACACCGTAATCAGGACAGTTCAGAACCGGACTCCACGCTTTAGTCTGCACGGCCAAACTGCTCGACCGTTACGAGCTTTATCTGTCGTCTTGGTTCCATTATGCTTCTATAGCACCACATTTCAAATTCTTCAATTTTCCTCCTTATCGTGCTTTCGCAGTCCAAGCTTCACTTCCACAAAGTAGTCTGGTCCATTCATAGAGTTCTAGAAATTTATTTCAGAACCCTAGATTAATGATTGAAACTAAAAGATTTATCTTTTTGGAGAAGGAATATTTTGTCTAATAGTACTCTACTGTTAACGTAACGAGCGTGGTGGGTGAGTGGTTAACGCTCTGGCCTCGCATTCGGGCATCCAGATCTGGGTGCCCCCAAATCACTCTAGGCGTATGTAGGGATGCTTCCATCACAAGGTCATGGCCGAATTCCTTCACGTTCCTTGTCAACAGTCCAATCCCGCCTCTAATGACCTCGAGGTTGAAGAGGCGTAAAGCCATAAGTATAAAAAAAAAGTCTAGTGCTAAGGTAAATTTTACTTGTTTGTGATCTTTAGTCGTAATGGTATTGCCAATTTTCTGAGTTCTACCACTACAGTCTTTTCTATTTTCGCATGTAGCCTACTGCTATTATTGATTTTTCTTATGAACTTCATGACATTTTATTGAAGAAAAAAATCATCTACATCGAATATAAGAATTGCACTAAGACTTCCTGTGGCGACACTGAGCGAATATTAAGAAAAAATAGATTTCTTTACTGCGGGCACACTTTTATTGTGACAGATTTCAGGAGTTTGAACGATGTTGGGTAGTTTCTCAAGGCATTTTTTTTTTTTTTTTTTTTTTTTTTTTTTTTTTTTTGGAACGTTCATACTCGTGTGCTGAAATGGCGCAATAGTGGCAAAACAAAAAAGAACATCTATAAACATATCCAAGTGCGGATGAGAGTACACAACCATTCATCATTAGAAATAATAATACCAGAAACCATTGCACAGGTGTGTATGGAATGTTAAAATGCGTCAGGAGGGTATGTTAGGAGCCTGTGAAGAGATAGAGAGGAACGATAGGTTGTTGTTCCGACTATAGGCGATCAAATGGGCTTTCGACGCCTGAAAGATACCTTGTTTGACCCGGAGGTTAAAAACGGGTCTCTCAGGAAACCGCTGACAGATAACACCGGTCCTATCTACTTATTGGGCTGCATAATACCGAGGGGAGAGAGAAAGAGGTGTGGCCGGTAACATAACTCTAGGCGAGACGCGGGCGCATTACAATTAAAGTTCGACTCTTCAAAACATGCGTCAACCATTCAACAAAGTGAAGTTAAAACGGTTTTGCTTGAACTGGAAAAGTACTTTAATTTTCCCTATACGTTGATAAGTTGCATTTAACATTGAACTGTTTATATGATATAATCTTTTCTCACTTTTGTTATGATCTTTTTGTTCTAAGTTTACAGGTTCTTAAATTTTTTGCTGTAGTTGTTTGTAATTTCTGGCCCCAGTGCGGATGTAAATTCACATCAAGTACTGCTCCAACGTCTCTCCTGCTGACCGCCCCCCCCCCCTTCCATCCAATTACAATCAACAGGATATTGGAGATAAGACCAGAAACCGTGGCACTATTATAATAGCGAAACTGGACGAGATATTTCGTTGCTCACCAGTACTCTCTAAAATGCCTATTTTTGAATCTTACACAAATTCTTCCTGTAGTTTCAAATTTTTAATGCTTCAATTATCTTTTTACGCCATTTATTTGTTTTAATTAAAAACATAAGCTATTACACCAAATGCAAACATCT
>JARYHS010009186.1:215210883-215240040 GCA_031002005.1 Vandiemenella viatica | reverse complement strand
TCTTATCTGTGAAAGAAAATCTTCCTACACCCTCGTACCTGAAATCGAGTGCCAGCTTGTGCTCATAGACATCATTTCCCTTCCATGATTTGTTTTTTAATTCTTACACCAATAACTTTCCATGCCTCATCATCAGTATACGCCTTGTACATTTCCATGACTCTTTTCACCCTACTCCTGTCTTCGAATGAACCCCATTCCAGCTCTTTTATCATATTTGTTACTTCTCTGGTTCATCCCTTCATCACTTTCTTCAACAAGTTGTGGCGAGACAGTATTAAAACCATGTATGTATTTGTGTTAAGCAGATGAATCGGAATGAACCAATTGTCGAGAGTAAGACGCGAGGTGCGAGTATGATTGTTGGAGTCAGTCTGCCGCTGACCATCTGGGACATTGGTCGTGAGTGTCTGCGCGCCCGGTAATAGTTTGGCCACGCGCCCGGCACTATTGTGTGGAGCAGGTGCAATTTTTTAAAAATGCCACTTGCAAGCATATAAAATAGTGCTTCATAAAGATTAGTACATTTGTAGGAGTTGAAACGAGGTGTACGAACCAAGTGATGATAGTGTAGTTCCAAACTTGCAAACGGGAGAAGAAGTGCCGCATAGCCTTTATACACGATCGAGTTAAAGAAGTATAATCATTGGTGGTGGTGGTCTTGTATGTGTGTATTTGGATAATAATCAGAAGAATATTCATATGGCGACTTTATGACTGAATAGTATAAGAACCTGCAATCAAGTAATAACCAGTACCCCAACAATTACCCTGGGCATGCCAACATTATTGTTACAAAGTGCAGGATTTTGAAACATTTTCTTACTACCTGCCAAATGTGTACTGCCCAGTTGAACCTGTTATTAAAAGTAATGTCAAGGTATTTACATTTAAAGGCTTCAAATTCTTTCCCCACCTTATAATCATAATCAACCTTTAGTTTTTTTTTCTGTGTACCTAATAAGCTGACTGTTCTTTGCATTTATCTTGATCCCGTGTTTACCAATCCAGTTAGATCAACCTGCAACTGTTCAGTCTTCTACCGTTTTTATCCTATTATATAGCATCATGTCATCTGCAAACCATAATACATCAACACAATCATTCATTAGAATAATAAATAGCAATGGTTCCCATTTGCTACACTCTTTTTCATCCACTCCAATAGTTTTTACCTTATTTGGCACCATTTTATGGTTCACTCTACCAAATGTCTTTGAAGATCTAGTGCTACACTATCAATTTGGCCTCCCTTGTCCATTCCTTGTCCTTTCACCCTACTAACTTTGCATGAATATCCGTGCCTAAAGCTGCGTTGCTGACTCGAAAACTACTTACATTCCTCACATATATTTCTGATGTGGTTGTGTTTCAATCTCTCCAATAATTTACCCACCGCTGATGTTAAACTGATGGGCCTATAATTTTCAGCTGTATTTATCACTCCTCCTTTATATACTAGCAATACTATCACACTTTTCCAGTCCTCTGGTAAGTATCCAGATTAATTTTAAATAATATTTCAAGATAAGGTACAATGTCACATCCTGCTATCGTGCTGATTTCTAATTGTGTGGTTAAGCTTGTTCTCCAATTTACACCCTCCCATTTCTGAATAACTGTCCCTGATTGCCTCACTAAAACAGTTGCTTAAAACTTCTGCCTTTTTCAATCCTCAGTAACTTCTTCTCCATCTTTATCTACAACTGTCTCGTCACCCTCCCTTCCCCTCAGTTTTCTAACATGGCCATAGAAATGTGTCAGTCAGTGGTCCCCCTGCACCAATAATATTCTTCATAAACCCATCTTTAGCCACCTTCTTTGCTATTATAAATTCCTTGTTTAGTTGTTTCAAATATTTTTCTCTTCCACTGTAAGACCCAAAACTGCTACAGGGTGGGAGTAGAGTTTAGTACCTTAACTAGCAGTTCACTTGAATTAAAAGTTCTGTGGAATTTTGACAAAATAATTTTAAATTGACATGTGCCTGCCTGGATACTCAACTAAAATGCTTAATGGTCGCCACCAAATTTGTTTAAACCACAAACTTAAAAAGGTTTTCAATTTACTATGAAATCACAAAAAAGTTCACTTGGACAAAATTTTGGAGTTTATTTAAAAAGTCACATTTTTCAAAATTAGCACTATACAGTTAAGTAGGCGATCGAACAAACATTTCCAGAAAATTGTAGGTTATGGAGAGAAGTGATACTGACCGAATAAAAAACCCCTTTTGAAATTTAAAAGTTCTTAGTATCATTGAAATCACGATCTGTTACAAGTACACCAAACATGGCGCATACAAGCTTCCAGGCTAGCACAGCAAACACCGTCCCAACAACACGACTAACGCAGAATTACCTTACATATCATTCCCAGAGTAAAGACACCCCCTCCACCGGGCTGCAGCTTTTATTGACTCCAGCTGTACCACACATGTATACAGCCACTTATCAAAAAGTGTGTATATTGAACCACTGGTGGAGCAGGTTGATCAACATAATTGTGGGACAGAATAATATCTATGACTGACTCAGTCATGTGGTAAACTTTGGCACGTGCACACCTCCCAAACCATATGATTCCCTATCACATGAAGAAGGTAAAATCAAAGTACTGTATATGTTTTTGTTCATCACATATGTTTTTCACTCATCTCAGCCTTCAACTTTGGTAAGCAATGAGTCATTTTCCCTATCCATTTTATTTATATTGCCTAAAAGTTGTTTCCTTTTTCCTTAGTATCATTATAATATCAACATATGTAATGCCTATTCATCAAAGATATCCGTAACATCTGAGTTTTGCAGTGCAATTTGCTTGGCCCCATACTATACATGTTATACATATCCAACCTGCCAATAGGACACTGTGCTATATGTTGATGATAAGATGATCTTGACAACATCACTTGGCCCAACACTTGTTGCACAATACTTCCAAAAGGTATAGATGAATGGGCTACCATGTGAAGAAGCCTCCAAGATTCAGTATATAATTTTTATGTACAGCCACCACCTGCCAAAGTTGACACATGTTCTTTTGAGAAAGGATTCCCTTGGTTACCTCAGTGAAGTATCTCAGTATCACACTCAATGTGAATCTGACTTAGAAACTGTAAGCCAAAGATGTCAGATACAAGGGGCAACAGAGACTGAGAGAGCTGTATGTATTGTTTAAACATAACACCACAATGCAGCTGACTGCTAATCTAACAGACATTGATGTAATATGGAATATGCCTTGTCTGCCAGAATATATGCAGCTGCAAATCGGATTGGGTATCTGAAGTGAATGAAAAACTGGCCACTGAAGAGGGTGCTCATCTGCCATATAAGTTCCCACACAATGAAGTCTATCTATTCCAAAGCTCAAGAAATTATACACATTTAAAGAGAGTGCAGGAGTACCAGTTGATTTGCTCTCTTACACTGTACAATACAGAAGAAGGTTTGCACAACACTACTATATGGTAAAATGTAAGTGTGTTGCAAGCAGAAGTGTATTATACAAAAAAATGTAAGAGTGTTGCAGGTAGAAGTGTATATGTAGTTTGCACTTTCTTGTGAAATCTCATCTGTTATCTGGAAAGTATTGTACTGTTTTTCTGTGTGGGATTAATTAAATAATTTGATAAGGTCTGTTTTTAATATGTATGACAGCTCTTACAAGGAAATTAGATAATATAAATGACAACTAGAACAAATAAAGAAATGGGTTCAAATGAATTTCAATACAAGTAACCTGGCTTGGCTTAAAATCAACAATTTTTATTTTAGCAATTTAAGTTGAATTTAATTAAATGACATGAATCTTTTTTACAACTAATTGTCATCAACTTGAATGAGTATGAGAACATAAGATATTTCAGAAGAAACGGACAGGGGAGGCCAAATTGATAGTGTTGCACTAGATCTTTCGAAGGCCTTTGACAGAGTGAGCTATAAAATGGTAGTAAATAGGTAAAAACTATTGGAGTGGATGAGAAAGTGATTTGCTGGGAAGACATTTTTTTAAGAGTTGGAAAGCAAAAAGTTAGGGTAAGAAATGCAGTATCAAAAGAAGTGGAAGTAAAAATATGAGTGCCAGAGGGTAGTGTATTGGGGCCATTGCTTCATTACTCTATCAGAAATTAGATTGTTTGCAGATGACATAATGCTATATAAAAGGATCAAAATGGAAGATTGTAAACAGCTGCAGGATAATCTGGACAGGATATCTAGTTGGGTTGGTAAACATGGGATGAAGATAAATGCAAAGAAGAGGCACAGATAAAAAACTAAAGGTTAATTATGATTATAAGGTGGGGAAAGAATTGCTTGTTGAAAAACTTGAAATATAAATATCTTGGACATTTGATAACAAGCTTAAACTGGGCAGGACACATTGGACAGGTAGTAAGAAATCGTTTCAAAGTTCTGCACTTGTTGGAGAGAGTGATGAGGGGATGTATGGGAGAATTATAAAAAGTGTTCAAACTTTGACAGTGTGTAGTCTTATCTGCAAGATGCTCAAAGGATATTTAGTGAGAAATTTCGAGTGATTAGTTTTAATTTTTGTTTATTGTTGCGTAGTGATACTACCTCCTAACGCAATTGGGGAATTACCTAAACGTTTGAATTTATTCAATTTTTTAGGAATACTGCTGAATTTCAAATTACATGGATAAGATTAGTGCCAAAATGTTCTACAAAAATTCCTGAGTTCAATTATATAAATTTTATGAAAATCGATGGCGATATGGCCAAGATATGGATTTAGCAAATTTTGGCTTTAAAACTGTTTAGAAGTCACTCGGTTTATCGTTAATAATTCTCTTCTATTGTTTTTATCGAAAAAGTGAAGTTATCGGAATTTTCTTTGAATTTAGTTATGTTTTAAAAGTTATTTTATCCGTGGAAATAGCTTGGTTTAGTTGCAAATAATTCTTAATTGACCCACGTGTGTTCAGCGATGAAATAATTTTAAAAGTCTATATAAAATCTGTTCTACTGTATGGAATGTTCTGAAATTTAAATATGTGATACTAGATTTTTGGTTCTTTCAAGAAATCTACTTTTTAGATCGAGAAATTACTAGGAACCTATGATAAAAAATGTTAAAAGTGAAGTGCCTTTATCGAAGTGTTTAAAAATTTATTTATGCTATTTACACGGTCAGAAACTACGGAATTTTAGTGAATTTAATTTAGCTTTCTTTTGAATTATTATTATTTTAAAATTACTTTACTTCATTTAAAAATGCTCAGAATAGTGAAATGGTCACATAGCAAAAATCTATTGTTTACCAGTCGACCAATAATGGATTATCTTATTCCAGGTTGGTTTAAAGTTTCTTTATTCTTATAGGAAGTTTATTTAGTGCTTTTATTAAATGTTGTGGGTGTTTACTGCTTTTAAAATGGTTTATTTAATAAATTAGGTTGTGGTATCAGCTTCTACATGAAATGTTCCTCCCATAACCTGTCATTTATGAATCTATATGTTTAAATGAAGACTTACTTCCTCCATCTACTTGAAGCTAAGAAACTAGAATTTACCAAAATTCTAAGGTGCTTACACTACCAACCTCTTTAATCACCTCATCCCTATTATAGTATGTAGGTTCTGTACTTCGCTTTATTTTTTGTTTTGGAATAATTATTTCTTCACCCTTCTTTACTATCTCCTTGAACTCTTTCCACCTTGACTCTACCATACTTGTGCCATTCTTTCATTTTCTGAGACATTCTCTGAAATATCTCTTCAACTTTGAAATCTTTTGATTTTTTATAATTGTACCTATCCAGCCCTTTAATTTTGGTATTCAGTTTACTGAATCCTCTAATATCCTTCAGAAGGTATTTGGTTGTATTAAATAATAGTCCAAAGAATCACCTTCCTCTTTGTTTATTTTCTGTAATGCTTTGACTCCATCCAAAGATATTAGGTACAAACATAAACAATATAAAGTTTCTACCTAAGGCCATTGAATACATTCATTTTATATGAATGATTTAATAGGTATTTGCAGAATTTGAACAGTAAGTAAAAAACACTTTTTTTTTTAAATCGTAGACTACTATTTGTACTGATTTCTACAAAAAATTTGAACAAAGCAAAAAAAGGTTACTTATCTTCAGTTAAGTTTTAAGTTTCAGTAAAAATAATTTGTAATGTTACAGAGAGTTTATAGTAGCAAAAAAGGAAATAAATTGAACCGAGATGAAACCGAAACCATTACATATTTGTCATGAACGTATAGATACAACAATATTTAGTGCACAACCATTTTGTCACTGTCAGTGAACTGACTATTGTGCTGGTATACTATCAGCATTTTACAATTTTTTCCACAAGCTTTTATTTTTCACATACATTATGAAGCATACTGTTTCATGTACACAATTGAAGACATCTCCTTATGTCTTGGGTAAAACCAAGAACTTCTTACAAACAACATTTTACTAAGCTCAATATTCTTACAATGTCTCACGTGCTTTGTCATTTTAACATTTTTACATCAAATTCACATATACCCAATTTTAATACAAGAAAAAAAAATAACCAGTACAAAACACAAACATCACTGCCACTAATACAGAAAAGAGTTATTCTGGGAGACATATTGTATAATAAACTTCCTAAAAGTATAAAACAGTATGTAGATAATAAAGATGTATTTTGAAGAAAAACTGTGGGATTATCTTATTGGCTGCTTTTTCTACTCCATTTGAGAATTTGTACAAAAGAATAAATTGTATCTAATATGCCTTTTTGCAAAATTCAGTTGTAAAAATTGTTTATTTTATTTATTTTTTGTGTTTGTAACATATTATTTTTTTCCTCTGTGATTATTATTCATCTTATATATATTTACCATGAAATGTTTCACATCTCAGAGGTCCTTGCTCAACAGGGTCTGTGGACAAGAGTAATAAATAAATAAGTAATTTAATTGCACAGGCTTCCGTAGTCGTCGTAAGTTTTATCTAGGTTCTCTGGGTGGACAGCACGATAGCCAAAACGTTAGGTTTCAACAAATTACTATGGCTCCACCCATAGAACCAAGATAATAAATAAATTATTGTTCCAAAGTTTAGTTTTAACTATTGTTCATAGCAAACATGCTTCAGTTTACATATTGTTATAAAAAATTTCCATTGTGTTAATTCAAGCTTTAGCTTTCAGTTTACAGTATTATTATTATTATTTTAGATTGTCTTAATTTTAATTGATACTATTTTTACTTTATTGCAGTCCAGGAAAGGTCGTCCTGAGATAATGGAAATAGTAAAGGAGAATATACTTTCCAAACCCTGCCTAATTACCCGCATTGATTTGTCTTCTGTTCAAGTTGCTGATCTAGATGAAGTATCTGCCAGGTAAAAAAATAAATTGATTTTTGTTTATGAATATAAACATCTATCTTATAATATAAGCAATAACAGAGCAGATAAAATGGATTGAAATATGTTAATTTGGAAAGGGAAGAAAGTGGATCCACCACTTTCAGAGTTGAAGGCACGAGGACTTCAGCAACAAAAAAACACTATACAAACATCAAAGGAACACAATACTTCTGACTATACCATTACTCTTAGAAATAGGAACATATGGCTAAGCTTGCATGATCACCCGATTCAGACCAGCCATTTAAATGGTAGTTTTTGACCAAAGCAGAGGTAATGGTGGTGATAAAAACAATTTCAGTGGAAATGTTATACACAGAAAACATATTAATCATAATTTAATAAAACTGGAGATATATTGGTGGTGAAACATTATCAAAAATATGTAAAATGCTAAAAATTATTTTTGTTTATTATTACTTTGTTTTAATTTTTGACATATAAGTTACTTTGGAACTACCTTTACCTCAATTTTTACCTTGATAAAATGTAGTTTTCTCTTCTGATGTATTTGTATGCTTATTAAACATAATAATTGCTTCCCTGGATCTGTGCTTGGAACTGAAACATTGGGTACCAACCAACTTTCTTCTTTTACCGTAGCTGACCCTGTCATATCCTGCTGATAAGGTTGTAATGGGAATGTGGAGCTCTACCTCAGTGAATCTTGCAGGAAGTGGCAGCAACCATAAGAACCCCATAACCTTTATCTTTACCTTTTTCTTTCATTAATTTATTCTCATTCTGCCAATAACCTATTTTCTCCATGTGTTCAGGGCCAGTATTAGGGTGGGAGGGGAGTGCCAAAAGTATTCCAGTCCTGGGCTGCCAAAGGGGGCTCACCAGCCTGGGTGTCTATCTAAATAGAAATCAAACACAAAGTGTAAAATAATAATTTTTTTCAGCCTAAGATTGCTTATCCAGGGCCCGAGCATCCTAGCTCTGTGTGAACCAATTGTTTTGAATGTCTCATCCGCAACCTTTAAATGTATCACTTCACAATGTATACTTAAACTTTTTGTATCATAATTTAGAATTACTCTTTCTTCAGCAAATAATTCTCTACTTACTAAACTCATTGTTAGTGATAGCTACCCCTGATCTCAGAACATGAAGCTTATGTTTAGTTATTCTTTTATCAATTTTTAATTCTAATTCAACGATTCCCTGTATCCATACTGTTTCTCTAGTGAAAACTTTAATTAATATTTTTACACTAACATTATAGTTTACATCATTTCTCATATACTATTTAAATCTAAACTCAGTTGGGCTCCACTATCCAATAACAATCTAATAGTCCCTCTACAGGGCAGCGTATCACCTCACTGCATACTACTTGAGCAGTCTACAGTTGTTACAGGACCATATAGTCATAGACCAACTTCTTCTGTTTGTCTGCTAAGAGTTTTTTACCTGACCTCCCTACAGGGTTAATTGCATCATTTCCAGGATCTCAATCGAAAAGTGTCATTCCTTCTGACACTTAAACAACTTCAGACACAACCTGTGCTTTATACTTATTACAACTGCCATGTGTAATACAAAGTTAACCATGCCCATTGTGGTTTGCACCGAGCTCACTGCATCTATCCGGACTGTGTCCTCACTTATTGTACTTACTCTAAAATTTACTCATGACTCTCTGTGTCTTAATTCTTTTACCATTACTATGTATTGGAATTTAACTTCCCCGCTGTGTAAAATACTTTAAAACATGGTACAACTTCTCTTAGGATCAGCCGCATGCCTGATGCCTTTCTCAGTTATAGAGAAGATGACACTCTTCTTTGGGAGGGCTAACTCAGAATTCTAAGACAGTCTAATCTTATGCCCATCTGAATGATTTGAACAAAATGTGCTCTCCACAGCCTGTATACAAGACTAATAGCACCAGCCAAATCATTGTTGCATATTCTCCTGACAGCCTTTCTAAAATCCTACTGCATAGAATCTAAGTAACTTCCTATGAAGCCACACTTCCCCTGTCTGGCCTCTAACATTTTGTACAATATTATTGAATATTTTTTTAAAAAAAGATTTTTCCCCTTGTACTTGTTTCATCTCTAGCCTTAAACCTAGACCTTGCATCATTCATAATTTTAGCTATTCCAATTTGGTAAAGCCAATTGATTATCACTTTCTCTTATAGACTTAAGGCTAGTGTCCATATTTCATCTAATTCGTAGATACCAACCATGGTGGATGAGCAGTAATTTTCTGGCTTGACATTTGGAAGGATGCAGGTTTGAATCCTAATCCATCCATCCAGATTTGGGTTTTCTACGGTTCCCCAAATCATTCCACGTTAAAATTGTGATGGTTCCTTCAAAAGAACATGGCTGAATTTCTTCCTTTAAGCAAACAACAATAAGAATAATAATACTAATAAAATATTGAGTTTGCTTTTTTTATTACCTTCCAAAACATTGCACTATTCACTTGACAGCTTCAAGCACTCTTAAATGTGACATTTCTTCCAAACACTTTACACTCAATTTAGACTAATCCCTATTTCATTTGACTGGGACTTACTTGTATTACTGTGATCTTCTATGTTATAATGTTACTATACTAACCATCAATTTTCTGCTTTGATGGCTCTGGTCAGTGCTGAAAATTTCATTGTGACTCTTCACCTGTATTTGTGTACAGTCACAACTGGCTCTTCAAACTATTGAACTGCTGTCCATCTTGAGGGATGAATTTATCAACAGCAACAAGAGGGAGTTATCAAGCTGGCTTTGTTAGTACCAGCTATGCCACATGTGACAAAAATTAGCCAAGGGGCTTCTTAGGTCTATTGTAGTGGAACTCTGTTGGTGCATGTGGTGCAGAGTTTGAGTCTTGCAGATGACGCCAGAGTTCATATTGGGTGGCCGAATGGATATTGATCTGATTGTCTATCGGACGTGCGATCACTAACCTGTCTGATAGTATCTTCTTCTTGATGCTTCTTCTTTTCAGGATGACGGTCTTCTGTCTCGATACCAGGCAACTGTTGATGATGCAGTATTGCCAAACTGTGAGGACAATAGCTGCTGGAACAACTACAGTTGGTTAAAGACATTATATTTTTAATTGAAAGGCTGTGTAGAATTCTTATGGCTTGAGTGGTGGTAACCTGATATGGATTAGAAAGGTTGTACGTAAAGAAACAGAAGTTACAGAAAAGTTCCGGTTTATTGCAGTTCCTCATACACTGACAGTTTCACAAACACAAAAGTAACTCCTATTCCACACAATATGTTATCTTGAATTTAGACTCCAGTAGCCGAAATGGGGCACAAAGTGATATTGTTGGTAGTAAATTGCGAACTGCCTATTACATCGGTACACTAAGTTAGACTGTCTGAGGCATACTGGCTGTGTGCAAGTGCACTGGCTGCCATGAGCACCAACCTGCTGATATCAGAGGATGCCAGCTCATGTTAACTCGCTGACTGTGCAGCTTAGAAGCAGTCTATATTCACTCCGTTATTACTGAATATTACTGGGGTTTATTTGGTCCCCTTACAAAATTGTGAACATGAATTTGTACCAACATGTCCTGCTTCTGTTTGATTTGGGGAAGTTGTCAAATTGTTAAGTAAACAGGTATAGCTTCACAAGGCAAAGCTATTTGCCTAGGTGTATAGGAGTTTGGGGAAGACAAACTTAACTGTCACTGACTATTGCAAGTTGAGGCTGACCTGTGATTCCTCCACTCACCGTATATGATTAATGTTTATTACAAAACCTTTAATAATACTGCAGATATTGCAAGTTGGCAGTATGAACATACATGGTGTATACAAAAAATAGTAGGACTGATTTTTTTTTTTTAAAATGTTTATTGAAGATATCTTTACAATTCCTTAATCCTCTTTGAAATAGCACCCTTGTGCAGCTACACACCTAGAATTACACTGCTGCCATTGGCTGTACGCCTTCTGGAAGTCATATTCGGGGACGCTGTTGAGAGCCCTCGTCAATGCTGCTTGAACGTCCTGAATCGGGTCAAACCGCTGTCCCTTCAGTTGCCTTTTCATCCGTGGGAATAAAAAAAACATCAGTTGGAGCCCGATTGGGACTGTAGGTGGGGTGCAACAACGTGGCAACGCCAAATCGGGCCAACAGCTTCCTTCCACGTCTTCCCGTCCAACGAAGGCTCGCATGAGCAAATCAAAGATCAAGACAATGCTGATCGTGTTTTTTGACCGTCGCATGGTGATTCATAAGGAGTTCGTTCCCCCTGGGGAAACTGTCATTTCGAACCTTTACGTGCAAGTGCTAGCCCACTTGTGAGACCGAGTGAATCGCATCCGACCAGTCATCTCCGCCAACTGGACTCTGTATCACGACAATGCGCCGTGCCAAGGCGCGCTGTCATGAGGCAATTGTTGGCCCGAATCAACATTTCCGCATTGCTGCACCCCGCCTACAGTCCTGATTTGGCTCCATCTCACTTTTTTTACTCACACAGATGAAAAGGCAGCTGAAGGGACAGTGGTTTGACCCGATTTAGGACGTTCAAGCAGCATCGACGAGGGCTGTCAACAGTGTCCCCGAAACTGACTTCCAGAAAGCGTACGGCCAATGGCAGCAGCGTAATTCTAGGTGTGTAGCTGCCCAAGGGTGCTATTTCGAAGAGGATTAAGGAATTGTAAAGATATCTTCAATAGATTTTTTTTTTTTTTAAATCAGTCCTACTACTTTTGGTATAGACCTGTATGTTACACTCAGAAACCCACCCTAACCCACTCCATTACCGCTGATAACTTTCCCATCATAGGGCTTGCAACATGCGAAACCAACCGCATCGTATATAAACTAGCTTGCAAACCTGTTACTTAGCAAACAAACATGATGTGGAAAGGTTGAGATTGGAAGGCAAATTTCTGTAGCTTGTGGTGATTGAGTGGACACATGTGAATGTGGGTTAAAAAACTGATAACACAGAACGTGGAATGAGGGTTTTGAGCTGAAGGAAATGTGTGTAAAATTTCCAGAAAAATAGAAAACTTTTCATTTCATTTGAAAGTACCGTATATATACTCTCTACTTAGCATGGCTGAGTTAGTGTTCACGAGAAAACTTTTTTATAGATAATATTTTTATTTATCATTACCTTCTACTGTGCCTAGAGAAGAAATTATTTAGATCTGAATATTTATCTTTACACTTGTACATGTTCTTGGGTGTAGAAAGCCTCTAGAACAAAGCACA
Organism: Vandiemenella viatica; assembly: GCA_031002005.1. NCBI lineage: Eukaryota > Metazoa > Arthropoda > Insecta > Orthoptera > Morabidae > Vandiemenella > Vandiemenella viatica. Next base: position 215,227,442 of record JARYHS010009186.1, on the reverse strand, counting down.
CAAGTAAAGCTGAATGCTACTGCTTATATCACTTAGTTTGCCTTATTCATTGCCTCACTGTCATTCCCTCATTCAGGTTATTATTGTTGAGAGGATAAATTTTTAATGTATTAATTTAAGTATAGTAATTCTTATTAAGTATTTTTGGCTTTGGTTTGATGTGATTTGCTTGGTATATTTATTTTGGGAGTCAAAAACCAAATAATGGCAACAAAAAAATAGAAACTAAATCCAAATTAAAAAATAAAGAATGAAATAGAAAACTTGGATAAAACAATAAACAGATTGTTAAACTTTATAAATACTATAAAAAGAAAAATGTATTGTGGAATGCATGATTGAATTTGGAACTGTAACAGATTTAGTATCTTTGCCAAGAAAACATGATTGCTGTATATTGTTTGCTGATGGATGGCAGCTGCATGACTCCGCCTGCAAGTCTACAATTACAAGTTTTATGTAATAGATAGATATGTTCTTCCTTGGAGTTTTTTTTTTTTTTGTAGAACTTGATCTTTATATTTCTTCCACACATTATATTATATCTTTAGTGATATGGGTGAAAGTGATGTAAAGCTAAATTTTCTTCTTACTGTATTTACTAAATTATTTAGCATTCAGCTATCATAGGTAATAAGTTAATATTCAATATACATAAAATCTTAAAAAAGAATGGTTCTGCAAAACAGTGAAAACTGCATCCAGTGTTTCTCAAGACATAGTTACAAAACTATGTTACCGAACACATGACATAAGTTACATCATCATGTCACTTTTTTTTCAGTAATGCCCTGATTATAACTAACTTTCTATCTGGTGAAATTCTGAGTACTAACTGCACTGCATTTCAATAATATATATGCTTTGCTAATGATGTCTATTCATTCTTGTGTTTAATTATTTGGTAGATCATCTAAAAAACAATAAATGTCCTAGGAAGCAGTGGAAAATAAATATCATATGTTATAGGTTTACGAAATTTAAGGTACACTAAAATTTTCCAACAATATCAAACAAAAAACTGTCCTAGTCTTGCATCTATCATTACTGTGAGCTATGGTTGCTAATAGAAGATAGCAATTAGAAGAGTGTATAACTTCACAGAATTTGAAGGAAGAAAGTAGAAAAAGTGAGAAATATAGAAAAAGGCAATTAAGACACAAAAAAAAGGATCATTTCTTTCTCCACACAGTACCATTGCTCTTAAAAAGTCAGGCTTAAGATTTTTTTCCAGAAGTGATTAATCTGCAGTTAACAAATACTTATGATAGTCTAAGAAATATCAGGAATTAGGATTAAGATTTTTTTTTTAAGAAATGGAAACATGACACTAAAAATGTGACTGTCAAAAATTACATGATAACAGCAAAGAAGGGTAAATATAACTGATTTAAAACAATTCTATAATATAATATATTAAAAGCATGATGCAGTGTATGTGATGTTCTATAGATTCGATTCTGAGCATTGAATATCATACAGGCATTGGGGCAATGTAACCTGTGGATATTTTATCAGTATGGATAGCAAGCTATGCATATATTGAACTGACTTACTTTCACATGGGAGAACTTATCACGACATCACTCCTGGGCTTTTGATAATTAGAAATGCAGTTTCCAGAAAAACTGCAACTGCCATCTAAACTGAAAATAAGATGGTAATAAGAAAAGTTAAACATGGATTCTTTAAAATGGAGTGTTATTCAGTTTGAAAGCATGTGACTAAATAAGAGTAACTTAATGTATTGCGAAAGAACCATAACTATTTGTAAGCTACCTTATAATTCTTCAAATTCTAGTTAGACACTTTGGTAAATGGAGAATGGGCATAGTACAGGACCCGATACCACAGCCTAGAGCCATATACACAGCGAATTAATGTTGCAAAACCAACTAAAAAGTTAATACAGACAGTAAATTATTCTTAAGGAGTAACTGTAATAATGAATTATCCATCTTGGTAAACACAACACTTTGGTACAAGATAATATCACCATAATACAACACTTTCCAACACTTTAAAAGTTCTTCATAATAATAATCAGCCACTAGTAAATAAATTTTGTCATAAAGAAAACATTATCCAGAGTTTAAAGCATTTAAAACATGGAAACACCGGTAAGATAACTCACCACGTAAATTTGTATTCTAAACTTCGTGAAACCATAATGTTAAAGCAGTATTTGAAACCAGCTGATAGTGTGGCATAAACATAATTTCTGCCGATACAACATACTAAAATTTTAGAACGTTTTATACAGTCAGACGAATCAAAGATTATTTCTAAATTAAATACTTTGAAAACCATGCTTTGTATGTACAGTTTTAAAAATTACGAGCCTGCCAACTAAAGTCGTTAAAAGAAAATACTTTCGGGATATGTAATAAAAATCTTTAAAATTAATTCTATAAGCCTTTTTGTATAATAGGCAGTACCTTCATAATAATCCGATAAAATAATGATATTCAGTGTCATGGCAGTACTGTACAAGGTGTAAGGAAAAAGGCTGATACCGGGGTTGGAGTATCAGGCTTTGGCACCTTAACCGAATGTTTACCTTGTAGAAAAATGTTCTCTGAATTTACATCTATAATTTTAAATTGACCATGTTGACGCCTGGATATCAACTGTAAAGCTTTACGGCTGCCACAAAGCTTATTTGTACCAAAAGCTGAGGAAAGGTTTCAGTCTACCACGAAAACACATAAAAATTCACTTGAAGAAAAATCTGAAGTTCTCAAAGTCACATTTTAAAATTTTGTATTTACAGTTGAATCGGCAAATTGAACTAAACTTTTCCAAAAGATTGTAGATTATGAAGAGGGGAATTTACTGACTGACCCCGTTAGAAAATTTATAAGTTCATTATAGTTGTTAACACAAGACACTGGTAGAAAAAAATCGTCATGGCCGCCACACGCTCCTAGCTTGGCATAACGGTTTCCGGTTATTACTTGGCCTAACCGACACATACTCGTGCAGGTCTACTATACGCAACGTTCCCGGAATAAAGACTGAAAGATTAAGACGAAACAATAAAGATAGCCAGACGGTCTGAGCAGCTAGCTTTATACCCTCAGCTGGATGATCTATGTGTACTGACTCTTTCCAAAAATAGTGTAAAAAGGTGTAATTATAGAATGTGTTCAAAATTTAATCATGTGTAGCCTGGCCTTCAAGGATTATAAAAAGTGTTTAGTGGAAATTCTCAAATAATTATCTTGCTTGTAAATGAATTTAGTTTGAGTGTGCAATTTTAAAAAGTTTCCAAAAATTAATTAGTGATTCCCCGATTTAGTCCTTTATTTAAGCAATTTTTAGGCAACCCTGCTGAATTACAAATTATCCTGATAAAATTGGTGTTATCATGTTCTACGTTAATTCTTGATTCTAAAAATGTAAATTTTATTATTATCAGTGGTATAATAGCAAAGTTATGAGTCTGACAATGATCGGGCTTGAAATCTGTTTAGCAGATACTTGGTTTATGGTTATAATTATTCAAGTGTTGTTTATATCAAAAAAGTGAAGTTATCTGAATTTTCTTTGAATTTAGTTACGTGTTTTCATCGTTGCTTTATTTACGGAAGTGGCTTGGTTTACTAGCAAATAAATCTCGAAAACTACCACGTGTGGTTTATGATGAAATAATTTTAAAAATTGGTTTAATATCTGTTCTACTGCATGGAATGTTCCGAAATTTTAATATGTTCTACTAAATTTTTCATTCTTTTAGGAAGTCTACTTTTTAGTTCGAGAAATTATCGAAAACATATGGTATGGTTAAAAAAAATTTGAAAGTGAAAGTGTATCTATCGAAGTGTTTAAAAATTTATTTACGTTATTTACACGGTCTGAAACTACTGAATTTAACCTTCTTTTCAGATTATTATTATTATAAAATTACTTTACTGCATCTAAAAGTGTCGAGAATTAGTGAAATTATCACATAACCAAAATCGATTGCTTACAAATTGGATAATAATGGATTACCCTATTCCAAGTTAGTTTAAAGGTTCTTTACTATTAAAAATGTTTATTTAGAGCTTATATTGTGTGTTGAATGGCTTTATTGTTCTTAAATCGGTTTATATACTGAGTTAGCTTGCAGTATCGGCTTCTGCATGAAATGGTTTTCTGCTATACTACAGTATAGTTGCAAACTGAAAAATTTAACGTTTTCCACACCGGTAGTATTGCACAATGACACAAAAGCATGGATTTTAGATGATTTATAAATCTGAGTAATAAACTAGCCACATTTGATGTTAAGTAAAAGATATTTTAAATAGAAGCTCTACAAAATTCACTTAAACCTTCTACCACTTAAATAATTTGAGTTATTAGCTTTTGTGTTATAAGGGGTTGAGAACCCAGATTAACTTTTTACAGAGAATCGGTTAACTCCACAGAAAAATTTATAAAGAATTAAATTACTAGTTGCCACTCATTCTACCTACCAATAATGTTTCAGAACTATGCAGTTGTATTTCTCGTGATTGGAGAACTATGTTGCACAATGGAAAGTTACTCTGGTGGGGGGATGAGGAACATATAGGCGATGGACGCGACATTTTTGAGCCAGTCATTGGTGGTTTTGTGAAGTGTGAGGACGTGTTGCTGTGTTCAGTGTGAAAGGCGCTTGGGCCGGGAAGGCTAGAAGCTATTGTGGTCATACCCATGCATGGTGGTGGCCATGTTGGAAATTTATACATGTTACAGTTCAGTTTCAATAATTTATAATTAACATGTGACTTTTAAAATTATACAAAGGGGTTTTGGTCGGTCTGCCTCACTTCATAATCAGCAAATTTTAGGAAAAGACATGTTCGATTGCCTTCAACTGTAATGTGTGTATAAACTATTTTCAGAATATAGTGAGTCTTGGCTATGAATCTGTAGTAGTGATTTTCATTTATAACCTCTACCTAACCTTTTCTCTCTTGAGGTTTATGTCAAGAAGAGTGGCGGCCATTCTAAATTCTTGCGGTTGATTTCCAGAGGCCAATTTACACAGTAAAACAGTTTTTATGATCTTACAATACAAGACATTGTTGCAAGTCAGAGTTAAGGTGACTGTGTATATCCTAATGCCGGTATACCGCTTGCTCTTACATATTCACATTGTCAACCCACACCTACTCTCTGATTGGTCGAGAAAATTATACAGTTCATGAGGTGACATACATACATATATACTCTGCAATTCATAAAATTGTGGGTGGCAGAGGGTGCTCAGCACCAAAACTAATCTCTTTGCTGTGCATTCCAATCCCTAATGGTACGAGGGAAAAAAGAATTCATATAAGAATCAGTCCGGCACCTTATTTCTCTAATTTTATCTTTCCTGTCCTTCCGACTCAAATAGGTTGGTGGAAGAAGTATTTCACTACACTCATGAGTGAAAGTTGGAGTACGCATGTTTTCCAATAAGTTTAAACGAAACGTGTGTCGTCTATCTACCAGAGACTCCCAACCTAATCTACTAATCAGTTCTGTGACGCTTTCATAAGGACTGTAGCAAGCGGTCACGAATCGAGCGGCTCTTCTCTGTACTTTCTCTATACTTTCAATCAATCCCTTACGAAACGGGTCCCAAATGGCACAACAATAATCCAAATGTGGACGCACAAGAGATTTGTACGCTATCTCCTTTGTTTGTTCATTACAATTTTTCAAGATTCTACCTATGAATCGCAGCCTAGAATTTGCTCTACCTACTAAAGAATTAATGTGTATGTCCCATTTCATGTTCGTTTGTACTGTTACTCCCAAATATTTAATAGAGTCGACCATATCAATAACTGTATTGTTTAACTCGTATTTCTGAACAATCGGATTCTTTTTGTTAGTTATGCTCATTGTCTTGCACTTTTTACAGTTTAGAGTAAGTTGCCACTCAGCGCACCAAGCCAAAATAACATCCAGATCGCGCTGAATTTCTAAGCAATCGGCCAAAGTTCTTACTTCCCTATAAATAACCGCATCATCAGCAAACAATCTAAAAAGGCTTTTCACTTTGTCTCCGAGATCGTTTATAAAAATTAAGAAAAGAAGTGGTCCTATTACACTTCCTTGAGGTACACCCGATGTAACATCTAGATTAGAAGAACTTTCTCCTTCAACGACAACATACTGCGACCGACCAGTTAGAAAATCCTTTATCCATTCACAAAGCTGATCCGATATACCATACGCTCGAAGCTTCGCTAAAAGGCGGTTGTGTGGTACAGAGTCAAAGGCTTTCTGGAAATCTAAAAAAATTGCATCTACTTGTGAACCTGTATCGATAACTTTCATTACGTCGTGTGTAAATAGGGCCAGCTGTGTTTCACATGATCTTTTCTTCCGAAATCCATGTTGATTTGTTGTAAGCAAATTATTATAATCAAGAAAATTCATAATGTTCGAGCATATAATATGCTCCATAACTCTACTACAAACAGATGTTATAGATATTGGACGATAGTTCCCAGGATCACTTCGATCACCTTTTTTGAAAATCGGAGTTACTTGCGCGATTTTCCAGTCTGAAGGTACTTTTCGCTCTTCTAATGATTTACTGAATATATCAGACAGACCCTGTAACATTGTCACTAACCGCCATAATTTTTATAATTAGTTTGCTATTATTATTAATATTGAATTTTGTATCATTTATTAATTATTGGGTTTCCACAGGCTGTAGATTGTTTAGTAACTGGGGTAGCATAGTAATGTTATATTTAAGTAACAATCTTTGACGTTGGCCAGCACAGCTTTTTGGGTAATGATTGTTGATTGGGTGCACAGCACGATATATGTGTTGTGCCACTTGGAGAAGGTTGTATGGCGTGAATAACACTCGCTGTGCACAAGCTAAAACAGCTTGTGAAATGTATTTGAAACTTATTTGAATGTAACACTAGTTTTAAAAGTTGTTTCAATGAATGGTATTAATTAAATTCACAAATATTTCGATCAGAACAGTAATTGTTTCTAGGCCATGTGAAAGTACCTTTCAATTTGTTTATCTGAGCTAACAGCATATATGTGTTGAAAGAGGAGAATTTGTGATGTTCTCATCTAAACAACATGCTGTCATCTGTGAATGAGGTGGGTAGCTCACAATTGGCTTACCATTTCCGAAAATAATTATAACCTAAGGTTTATATCAAAAACTTTAATAAGATACTGATTAACCCTCCCCCCTACCTCTCCAATCTTTGTTTCAGTATTCCTGCAGCATTTATTTGTTCATCCATCATCTGCAGTTACATTAATGCAGTATACTGCATATTTAACTATTCTCTCACAGATGCTGTGTATTTCTGTTTGTCTTTTAATTTTTGTTGAGACAGCCATCCAGCCATCATATTTTTAATTGATGGTTTTACTTTATGAATCCTTTTTTTTTAATTAACGTGCAAACATTTCAGTAGGGTTATTTCAGCTCCCCTTTGTCAAATAAACAACAGGAACTACAATGATATGGTTTTTATGAAGTTGTCTGAAATCATTTTCCTCTTTATTATTATTAATTTAGTAGATTTGTTTTTGCCTCTTGGATCATTAAGATATATCTGATTTACTGAAACAGAAAAATGTGTTAGCAAATATTCATAATACAACAAAAGAGTATTTGATGTATATTGTCTCACTATTAAATGTTTTTTTATTCCATTTATCTGTTTTATTCCATGTTATAATATATAGTTCCATATATTTTCCGTATATAATTACTAATTACCTAGAAATTTTTTTAGAACACAATGAAACAGTTTTCTTCATGCTGCAGCAGTTGAGTTTTTTATTATATACAATCCTTTCTGAACCATAAACCTGATTTTCATTTTTTAAATACATATTTTGAATTTCAGGCATCTGACAGCTGTGTCTCAAACTGGAAACTATCAGGGATTGTGCCTGTGGTTTACCTGCCACTTTGCATCAGGAATAGAACTTTCTACAGTTCCTGGTTATCCAGTTACTCATTGGAAGCAGACTGTGGTGATTCTCCCAGAGGAAGTACCTGTTGAAGAGCAACAACCCCTTGCATGGAAAATATCATTGTCTAGAAACAAGGAAAATCAAAGACAATATGACATTCAACTTGAAATGTTAGATGCAGAAAAGGAGCAACATCCAATACCATGCAGCTGCTACATGACAAAATGCATAGTAATAAAATCATTTCTTGAACAAAATAATGAAAAAGATGAATTTGCCATTGAAAGTGATGGCGAATGTGATAATCAAGAAGGTGTTAATAACAGTGATACTGTTGCTGATCAAAGTACTGAACAAAATCATACGCTTTAGATGATTTAAGTGAACTGTATTTGATTTACAAAGTTTCATAATATTACTTGATATGAAGAATGTATCTAATAAAGCCCATTCTCAAACTGCAGCCATCACAGGAGTGCCTCTTTCACTCACATGGCACTCTCTGATCCCATTATCAATAAGAAATGAAAGTTTCTTTTTGCCTATGAAATTCAGATGGGCTCTACGGTAAGTATAACTCTTCCTCCTACTAAACTCAAACTAAGAACGTAGTTTTATTATGTCAGTTATAGTTGTGGTGACTACTAAGATGTGGGAAGCTCACTGTATGGTAGATCCACATCAGTCTGTATCTGTGATTAATGGAGTTTACAGAAATGGACAGGACAAGAAATGAAACAATTAGAGACGGTAAAAGAGGAATCTGTGCAGAAAATTATAGAGAAGACCGGACTAAGAAATTAGAGAAGCAGATAACAACAGGAAAAGAATACAAAATGAGGAAACAAGGTAAATATACCAGGGGAAGAATAAGTGATAGTTGACTGTGAGGAGTGGAGGAATGTGTACTGAAGAGAGAAGAGAGTTGGTGGGAAGAAAAAAGAAGAGAGAGAGGCTGGTGCACAAAGCAGACCTGGCCAGTAGCTGGAAACTGTTTATGATGATGATGATGATCAGAATTTTTTCTTGAAGTCTGTGGATTAAAAAAAAAAAACTCGTGATAACCAAATACTGGCCTGAATACATGCCAATTAACAGCAAATTTCTTTCACTTATGTGTATAGCACATTTTTCTTTTTTTAGTGATGTTTTTATCGGCTGGGAAACGTTACATATCCAACAGTTATGATATTTTCTATTATCGGCAGAAGTCGTCAATATATTATTATTGTTTACAAGTTTATGTGTAGTGTGGTGTAGGGGTCTGACAACCATGGAATTATCTATAGTAATTTCCTCTATACATTTATTAACCTTCAGGATCAGGTGGCATTGGAATTGAGTACTGCGAGGCATATTTTTTAAGTAAGTACCGTTTCGTCACACCGTGGCTGCAGCGCTACGGTTGGCATTCCGTGCATGCGCACTGGGTACCTGCATCTCTTGCCTACGCACTGATGCCATTACAGTCTAATTCTTCCTTGTTTACGTTGTTAACTGAGTGTTTAAGATGCCTCCGATCAGGGCCGGCGGATAATGCGGGTATGGTGGGTAGCAGTACCCACCCGTAAAATTCCGGGTGGGTATTTTACCCACCCGGAATTTGAGAGCGACTGAGGGAGCATAAAGGAAAGAAATAAGAGAAAGAATGAAAAACCATACAAGCTAAGCATATTATTTTCATTATTCAAAAAGCGTGTAAAATAGGCTGTGTATCGATAACAACGCCATGAGATAAGCGCAAAATTCCTTTGATGTTTCAACAGAGATAACCAATCAAGCTATTGCCTACTGAGCTCGATCGACAGCAAACAGTCGTTCTGCGTGAAAGCTAGAATGCTACGGGTAAAATGTCGTACTTCCAAAACTGTCATTCGTGAAAGCCGCCTTTATGTATTTCGAACGCGCTTCGGCTAAATCCGTGTGCATTATCGACAAAAAAGTTCATAACGATAAATTCGTAGTCAAGCTATAAAGCAGAAACAAATCAAGTGTAAATAATGCTAAAAGACAGCAGCACGTGGGGGATGAATTTGCCTCGCCCTTAAACGTAGTAGGTCCATTGGAACTTTAAAAGATGGTCTTGTTCAGTCAGCTGACAGTCTCATTTGTTGTTCTAAATACATTGATACACATGTATATAGGTAATGAATATTCACGCGTATGTTCTAGAGATGAAACGGAAGTTATATTATGGAAGCGAAAAAAAGAAACAGATACGAAAATCTTATACATATATAAAAATAGACGTGTTTTTTACTATATTTCACTTTTCAGCCACCACTACCTAGCACAGATCACTGATGTTTGTGGGTGGAAGTAGCATGGAGTTTCCTGTCGTGCACAACGTTGGCCCGAATGCCGATAGCTGTGGGGATGTAGGAGATATAATGATTAAAGTTGGTCAGTGCAGGGCGTTTTCATATTTCGACCAAAAATTCGTATCTCCGTATACATCTCTTTCCTGCCACAACTACATAACATAGACTTTTGGTGTTTGTGTGTGGTAGTAGAATCGTCTTTCCTGTTGTGCACTATGGTTGTTACATGTCGGTAGCTATGGGGATGTGGGAGATATGGGGGTTGAAAGTGGTCGACCTGTGGCAATTTCATACTTCTGCCAAAGACAAAAGTGTCATGGTGTATCACTTTTCAGCGAAAACTATAGATCACAGATAACTGGCGTTTGTGTGTAGTAGTAGCACAGAGTCACCTTTCGATCACAACAGCGGCCGAATTTCAGAAACTGTGGTACTGTGGTAGATATGGTGGTTGTAAGTGGCCGACCAAGGATATTTTCGCATTTCGACTGTCTCCGCATATGTCACTTTTCTGCCACAACTACATAGCATAGAGCATTGGTGTTTGTGTTTGGTAGTAGAATCGAATCTCATGTAGTGCACTATGGTTGTTAGATGTCAGTAGCTATGGGGGTGTGGGAGAAATGAGGGTTGAAAGTGGTCGACCTGTGGCAGTTTCATACTTCTGCTAAAGACAAAAGTGTCATGGTGTATCACTTTTCAGCGAAAACTATAGATCACAGATAACTGGCGTTTGTGTGTAGTAGTAGCACAGAGTCACCTTTCGATCACAACAGCGGCCGAATTTCAGAAACTGTGGTACTGTGGTAGATATGGTGGTTGTAAGTGGCCGATCAAGGATATTTTCGCATTTCGACTGTCTCCGCATATGTCACTTTTCTGCCACAACTACATAGCATAGAGCATTGGGTGTTTGTGTTTGGTAGTAGAATCGAATCTCATGTAGTGCACTATGGTTGTTAGATGTCGGTAGCTATGGGGGTGTGGGAGAAATGAGGGGTTGAAAGTGGTCGACATGTGGGCAGTTTCATACTTCTGCCTAAAGACAAAAGTGTCATGGTGTATCACTTTTCAGCGAAAACTATAGCTCACAGATAACTGGCGTTTGTGTGTAGTAGTAGCACAGAGTCACCTTTCGATCACAACAGCGGCCGAATTTCAGAAACTGTGGTACTGTGGTAGATATGGTGGTTGTAAGTGGCCGACCAAGGATATTTTCGCATTTCGACTGTCTCCGCATATGTCACTTTTCTGCCACAACTACATAGCATAGAGCATTGGTGTTTGTGTTTGGTAGTAGAATCGTATCTCATGTAGTGCACTATGGTTGTTAGATGTCGGTAGCTATGGGGGTGTGGGAGAAATGGAGGGTTGAAAGTGGTCGACCTGTGGCAGTTTCATACTTCTGCCAAAGACAAAAGTGTCATGGTGTATCACTTTTCAGCGAAAACTACTAGATCACAGATAACTGGCGTTTGTGTGTAGTAGTAGCACAGAGTCACCTTTCGATCACAACAGCGGCCGAATTTCAGAAACTGTGGTACTGTGGTAGATATGGTGGTTGTAAGTGGCCGACCAAGGATATTTTCGCATTTCGACTGTCTCCGCATATGTCACTTTTCTGCCACAACTACATAGCATAGAGCATTGGTGTTTGTGTTTGGTAGTAGAATCGTATCTCATGTAGTGCACTATGGTTGTTAGATGTCGGTAGCTATGGGGGTGTGGGAGAAATGGGGGTTGAAAGTGGTCGACCTGTGGCATTTCATAATTCTGCCAAAGACAAAAGTGTCATGGTGTATCACTTTTCAGCGAAAACTACAGATCACAGATAACTGGCGTTTGTGTGTAGTAGTAGCACAGAGTCACCTTTCGATCACAACAGCGGCCGAATTTCAGAAACTGTGGTACTGTGGTAGATATGGTGGTTGTAAGTGGCCGACCAAGGATATTTTCGCATTTCGACTGTCTCCGCATATGTCACTTTTCTGCCACAACTACATAGCATAGAGCATTGGTGTTTGTGTTTGGTAGTAGAATCGAATCTCATGTAGTGCACTATGGTTGTTAGATGTCAGGTAGCTATGGGGGTGTGGGAGAATGGAGGGTTGAAAGTGGTCGACCTGTGGCAGTTTCATACTTCTGCCAAAGACAAAAGTGTCATGGTGTATCACTTTTCAGCGAAAACTATAGATCACAGATAACTGGCGTTTGTGTGTAGTAGTAGCACAGAGTCACCTTTCGATCACAACAGCGGCCGAATTTCAGAAACTGTGGTACTGTGGTAGATATGGTGGTTGTAAGTGGCCGACCAAGGATATTTCGCATTTCGACTGTCTCCGCATATGTCACTTTTCTGCCACAACTACATAGCATAGAGCATTGGTGTTTTGTGTTTGGTAGTAGAATCGAATCTCATGTAGTGCACTATGGTTGTTAGATGTCGGTAGCTATGGGGGTGTGGGAGAAATGAGGGGTTGAAAGTGGTCGACCTGTGGCAGTTTCATACTTCTGCTAAAGACAAAAGTGTCATGGTGTATCACTTTTCAGCGAAAACTATAGATCACAGATAACTGGCGTTTGTGTGTAGTAGTAGCACAGAGTCACCTTTCGATCACAACAGCGGCCGAATTTCAGAAACTGTGGTACTGTGGTAGATATGGTGGTTGTAAGTGGCCGACCAAGGATATTTTCGCATTTCGACTGTCTCCGCATATGTCACTTTTCTGCCACAACTACATAGCATAGAGCATTGGTGTTTGTGTTTGGTAGTAGAATCGAATCTCATGTAGTGCACTATGGTTGTTAGATGTCGGTAGCTATGGGGGTGTGGGAGAAATGAGGGTTGAAAGTGGTCTGACCTGTGGCAGTTTCATACTTCTGCCAAGACAAAAGTGTCATGGTGTATCACTTTTCAGCGAAAACTATAGATCACAGATAACTGGCGTTTGTGTGTAGTAGTAGCACAGAGTCACCTTTCGATCACAACAGCGGCCGAATTTCAGAAACTGTGTACTGTGGTAGATATGGTGGGTTGTAAGTGGCCGACCAAGGATATTTTCGTATTTCGACTGTCTCCGCATATGTCACTTTTCTGCCACAACTACATAGCATAGAGCATTGGTGTTGTGTTTGGTAGTAGAATCGTAATCTCATGTAGTGCACTATGGTTGTTAGATGTCGGTAGCTATGGGGGGTGTGGGAGAAATGAGGGGTTGAAAGTGGTCGACCTGTGGCAGTTTCATACTTCTGCAAAGACAAAAGTGTCATGGTGTATCACTTTTCAGCGAAAACTATAGATCACAGATAACTGGCGTTTGTGTGTAGTAGTAGCACAGAGTCACCTTTCGATCACAACAGCGGCCGAATTTCAGAAACTGTGTACTGTGTAGATATGGTGGTTGTAAGTGGGCCGACCAAGGATATTTTCGCATTTCGACTGTCTCCGCATATGTCACTTTTCTGCCACAACTACATAGCATAGAGCATTGGTGTTTGTGTTTGGTAGTAGAATCGTATCTCATGTAGTGCACTATGGTTGTTAGATGTCGGTAGCTATGGGGGTGTGGGAGAAATGGGGGTTGAAAGTGGTCGACCTGTGGCAATTTCATACTTCTGCCAAAGACAAAAGTGGTCATGGTGTATCACTTTTCAGCGAAAACTACAGCTGCACAGATAACTGGGCGTTTGTGTGTAGTAGTAGCACAGAGTCACCCTTTCGATCACAACAGCTGCCGAATTTCAGAAACTGTGTACTGTGGTAGATATGGTGGTTGTTAAGTGCCGACCAAGGATATTTTCGTATTTCGACTGTCTCCGCATATGTCACTTTTCTGCCACAACTACATAGCATAGAGCATTGGTGTTTGTGTTTTGGTAGTAGAATCGTATCTCATGTAGGTGCACTATGGTTGTTAGATGTCGGTAGCTATGGGGGTGGTGGGAGAAATGGGGGTTGAAAAGTGGTCGACCTGTGGGCAAGTTCATACTTCTGCCAAAGACAAAAGTGTCATGGGTATCACTTTTCAGCGAAAACTATCAGATCACAGATAACTGGCGTTTGTGTGTAGTAGTAGCACAGAGTCACCTTTCGATCACAACAGCGGCCGAATTCAGAAACTTTGGTACTGTGGTAGATATGGTGGTTGTAAAGTGGGCCGACCAAGGATATTTTCGTATTTCGACTGTCTCCGCATATGTCACTTTTCTGCCACAACTACATAGCATAGAGCATTGGTGTTTGTGTTTGGTAGTAGAATCGTATCTCATGTAGTGCACTATGGTTGTTAGATGTCGGTAGCTATGGGGGTGTGGGAGAAATGGGGGTTGAAAGTGGTCGACCTGTGGCAGTTTCATACTTCTGCCAAAGACAAAAGTGTCATGGTGTATCACTTTTCAGCGAAAACTATAGATCACAGATAACTGGCGTTTGTGTGTAGTAGTAGCACAGAGTCACCTTTCGATCACAACAGCGGCCGAATTTCAGAAACTGTGGTACTGTGGTAGATATGGTGGTTGTAAGTGGCCGAACCAAGGATATTTTCGTATTCGACTGTCTCCGCATATGTCACTTTTCTGCCACAACTACATAGCATAGAGCATTGGTGTTTGTGTTTGGTAGTAGAATCGTATCTCATGTAGTGCACTATGGTTGTTAGATGTCGGTAGCTATGGGGGTGTGGGAGAATGGGGGTTGAAAGTGGGTCGACCTGTGGCAATTTCATACTTCTGCCAAAGACAAAAGTGTCATGGTGTATCACTTTTCAGCGAAAACTATAGATCACAGATAACTGGCGTTTGTGTGTAGTAGTAGCACAGAGTCACCTTTCGATCACAACAGCGGCCGAATTTCAGAAACTGTGGTACTGTGGTAGATATGGTGGTTGTTAGTGGCCGACCAAGGATATTTTCGTATTTCGACGAAAGGCATGTGTCTCCGCAGATTTCACTTTTCTTACCACGACTACATAGCATAGAGCATTGGTGTTTATGTGTGGTAGTAGAATCGTGTCTGTTGTCGTGCACTATGGTTGTTAGATGTCTGCTAGCTATGGGGGTGTGGAAGATATGGGGGATGAAAATGGTCGGACCTGCGGCAATTTCATATTTCTGCCAAAGACGCATGTGTCACGGTGTATCACTTTTAAGTGAAAACTATCAATCGCAGATCACTGGCGTTTGTGTGTGGTAGTAACAGAGAGTCTCCCATCGATCACAACGTTGGGCCGAAATTCGTAACTGTGGGAGTGTGTGAGATATGGTGTTTGAATTGGTCGATCATGAATATTTTCGTGTTTCATCCAAAGACTTGGGTGTATCCGTAAATTTTACCTTGCTGCCGGAACTACATAGCGCAGAAGACTGGTACTTTGTGTGTGGTAATAGTATCGAGTCTCCCATCGTGCACTAGGGTGGTTAGATGTCTATAGCTGTCAATATGAATTCTTTACAATCACGAACGAAGTCGTGGGTACCAGCTAGTATTGTATAAAAATTTAATTGGTATCAGTGCTCTTAATTTACTTCCTAGCTACTTCTATTTAATAAAAATGTCAAGTGAATTAATTTTTACTTTAATAATCAAATAAATCAGGCAGTAGCTGACTTTAAAGTATATATAATAATAATAATAAGTAGTTTCTAATTACTGTAACTAATATTCGAAAGTTAAAATGGAAAATTAAATTTTGAAACAAAAGCTTAGCAGCCTTTTTTATTTTTAAATTGCTTCTTTTTTCACCATAAATTAAGGCTGCTTCACTGAATTTTTTGTCGCTAGCAACACTAGTAGCGAGCAGTGACAACAATATGGAAATTTGTGTGCGTTCATTTACTACCATTTAGGAGGCTCTTCTTTTGATAGAAGTCGTATTTTCTTCAGCTGCTGGACCAGACTGACATTGATATTTTCTTTTTTCTTCCTACAACTTAAGAACTGCATTTAGTTTCTCACACTCTTCAAACTCTTGTGGAAGCATACATTTCAAATGACTTTATAAAGCAATGGTGGAATGGCAGAAATTATTTTTTACATAACGTACACTTTACCAAACATTAATTTTTTTCTCCAGATCGGACTTGGTTTCATTTTGAGACTCCACTGGTTATACAACAAAATACATAGTTAGCGGTTAAACCTAACGGCACTAGTTTTCATACCAACCACGCTGAAGCATTAAAAAACGTTGATAATATCAACGTGGCACAATCCATATGAACGGCTCATTCAAAACAGATGTTCGATAACCGTAAGAGTTGTCGAAAATATTTAGTACCTTGAAGGCCTTGGCGAGACAAGGTTTTCTT
>JARYHS010009186.1:214773052-215209883 GCA_031002005.1 Vandiemenella viatica | reverse complement strand
ATAGTATTTATGAAATCATTATGATAACAACAATCTTCAGCTTTCTACAAAAATTATAAGTAAATCACATTACCTGCGATTGTTTCATCTTTGGTACCGGATGTGACGAATTTTGCTTCACCATCTGGCTGCGGTGGCCCCCAGGAGACTTAGCATTTTTCACTTCTTTAACGTTTCAATTCTTTTTGCGACATTATGCATTTATAAGGGGGACGTTTTTGTATCCGTCCTTAATTGAATATTTCCACATGTGTCTCAGTTAATCTGAGAAATGTGCTCAAATTTTAATGATCTTTATATATAAAGATGAATGTATGTTTGTTTGATTGTTGGTATGTTTGTTGGTTTGTTTGTTTGTTCTTCATACAGTTTTCATCCGATCTCGATGAAACTTTGCACACTTATCCTTTGAAACAAGGAAAAAATACTGTGTACATTTGGCTGAAAAATTATCTGTATAAATAACACATGTTGTCTCATAACTTCGAAATGCGGCGATAGACAGACACGTTGGATATGATCGTCTCCATACCGTGTTTCCGTATAGTGGACTGGAAGATTAGTGGTTAAAGCGCTTGCTTACGAACGTGGTGGTATTCGGTTCAAATCTCCGTGGAGGCTAAGATTTTTAAAAATTGTTTTTCATCGTAAGAGTCGGATTGAATGTTAAACTGTAAATATTAGAAAGTTAGGGGCGCAATCCGAGGCAAATCGTAGGTAGTCTTGCAATGTTGTAGGAGTACACTTTTTTACGTTATAATGATCCCTCAGGTGTTGTTCGCAGTCAGTGTGTGAGTGTGAACCACAGTAATATTATTATAAATACGGAAGTAAGTCTCTGTCTTTTTGTTACGTTTTGACGACTAAATGGCTATATCGTTGTGATGCAATTTTATAAGGAAATCTGTATGAAGGGCACAGGATATTTTTTCCAGTATGATTAACAGTTGTAGTCACAAAATTTTGAGACCTTATCGAATGGTGACAGAACTATGTTGGAAATTGATTCTCTTCAAGAGACAGGTTCGACGGTACAATGATGTAGTGATAGCTTTCCTGTCATATTATTCCCACTCGATATTGTTTGGGACCAACCCTTCGTTACCAACTTTCTATGTTTAATTCTGGCAAAAAAAATTCTTAATCCACTCTTACGAAGTCGCGGGTACGGGCTAGTCATCTATAAAATAGGAAATTTTTGTGATCTCATTAATTTCTCTTCATGCGAATCCCATACAAATTTTTAATTCACCATCTTATGCAAACTGTACACTATTCTAAATGATACTGTCTTCATCGATTTCGAAATGCTTTTAACAATAATCTTGTATCAGTTGTTGCCGATGGTACTACGATCTAAGGAGCATGTTGGTGGATCCAAAATTTCAGTCCATTCAAATCGGTATTTAAAATACGGTAAATAATTTTTCGAAAAAATAACATTAATCAAGTAATTAACATACAATTTTTGTGATCCTCGTCCTTTGCAATGACTGGCGTCATATTTAAAAAAATTATTTCTGCCGACATGTCAGTACATCAGGAGCACGGTTCACTTTCTAAACTATCTCGCCTATCTTAGAGATATTTATTCCGTTTATGGATTCCTACTGTAACAATGTTTTCTTCCGAAACTGAGTTAGAGCTATTAACTTTTGCATTTGTTTTGTTTATTAGGCACTTAATTTAATCCTGAACTACAGTCGAACTTCACCGTACTCCCACTTTCACTCACGAGTATAGTGAAATACTTCGTCCACCAACCTATTTGAGTCGGAATGACAGGATAGATAAGATTAGAGAAATAAGGTGCCGCAATGATTCTTATATGAATTCTTTTTTCCCTCGTACCATTAGGGATTGGAATGCACAACAAAGAGATTAGCTTTGGTGCTGAGCATCCTCTGCCACCCACAATTTTGTGAATTGCAGAGTATATATGTAGATGTAGATGTAGATGTAGATGTAAAAGCCTTTACACTGTTTCAACCAGCAGCATTAAGCTCTTTTGAGTATTACCTGTAATGTTTTGAAATAACGATTCAACTTAAGAAAGATAGAAAACGAATACTCAACCGAATCTGGTGGTTGAGCGGTAACTCTCGGGCCTGGAATTCAGAAGGACACTGATTCAAATCACCATTATCAAACCCATCCAGATTTCGATTTTCCATGGTTTACCAAAATCATTCTTGGGGAATGGTGAATGGCACCTCCAAATTCCTTCCCATTTCTTGCCCTCAAAACTTCACATCTTTACTAATCTCGATGTCGACGAAACACGTAGCCTGAATCAAAATAATTGTGGCCACCATGCTCCCAGGCGCTAATGAATTCAATGTAGTCGATGCAAAAAAAAAAAGTAAAAGAGAAATACAGTCAACTACTAAAATATGAACCTAAAGGTTCACGAATACTGTGAGATTAGTGACATATCTGGGAGTTACTTTAGAAATGATGACAATTTTTGTGAACACATTACTTCAGTGGTAGTGAAAGCACATAGCACAGTCGTTTTTATGGTGTATTTTAAACTAATACAACATGAGCAAGAATTATGATTCATAAAAAAAATACTGGTGTGACTGTTGCTAGAATTGACTACGCGAACAACTGCAAGCAACTTTGTGTATTACTAGTGCCTCGTGGACTGCCTATATCAGACTGTTATGAGACTATGGACCAAAAATGGGTTATATTCGTACATGTCAGTGGGAATGACAGGATAAGCAATTTTATTCACATTTTTTTTATCTCTCTTACTGGCGTGGATCATCTTGATTAAAGAATTTTTCTGATCATTGAGATCAAAATCCAGATCAAAATGGCCGTTTCTGAATTGACAGAACGATTTTATTGTTCCTTCAAAGATGGCGTTCTCTAAATTTGCGGTAAAAATGTTTCACGCCACACTCGCTGCTTTTATTCGTCTGTTAACTAGAACACAAGAATATGTCGGAAGGGTTCTTTTATTTTTAGTCTGGAACTCCGTCTTCTCTCTTCCATAAAGAATATTAAGCTGCATCAGATTTGCGAGAGGGAAAGCGTTTAAAACGAGCGTGGTTGGTGAGAGGTTAACGCTATGGCCTCGCATTCGGGAGGACGCCGGTTCGAATCCCCGTCCGGGCATCCAGATTTCGATTTTCCATAGTTTCCCCAAATCACCCCACTCCTATCCCACCTCTAATGACCTCAACGTCGAAGAGGCGTAAAGCAATAAGCTTTCAAAAAGAAAGCATTTACATAAATTCAACATTTTACGTACAAATTACAAAGGATAAACAAACATTTAACACTGCATTGTTGGCACGTTAAAGACAAACGCAGTAAACACTTTCATCAATGCAAAGTATTCCCTGTGGATACGCACGAAAATTGCTACGTGTCGCTCTCGCTTTGTGTATTACTAGTGCCTCGTGGACTGCCTATATCAGACTGTTATGAGACTGGTGTGCAGTCTCATAACATGCATCCACCCTAGCATTAATAATGCATCGTTTTTCATTGAATTTCCCGGTTTTTCGGAAAGACGTTTCAAGCTTCGTACAACATACTCATATTTCGTAAATTTGTTGTTGGCTCTTTATAAAACTCAGTACATCATTCAACTCTGCGTTTCTGTTAATAGATTACGTGATGCAACAACAAACAACTGGATTTTTCAGTATATATGATAAGATGAACTCACTTTCGAAGTAATTTTGCTGTTCTCATGTCAAAGCAGCCACCTTCAAATTTTCAGATAATTCCGTTCCTTATTCGAATTGCGGGATTGGGAAACGGTTTCGCCAAAACTTCATTTCCTGGATAAAAATAAATAGTTCTTTATCACAACAAACAACTAAACACAGGAGACAAACAAAATAACTCTACATCGAAGCTTTTTGTCCTCTTAAAACTGACTACTGAGTCACACGGACCGTTAACGTGTATTACGGTTTTCCACAAGGTCGTGTTTGTTCTCCACATACGTAGAAAAATACTGTTAATAATTTATCCTGTGCTTGCTAATTTGTATCACTAAGACTGACCGTAGAGTGAGTGACAAACGAATTAAACCAATCTTTAACAACATCGCAAAGACTTGTCACTGAATATTGCTTAAGCTACCAATGTTTGCCCACCTCATCACAAAGAAAAAGCAGAATCAATATACCGCGATCAGTGCTACATCTAAGCTG
The DNA here is from genome assembly GCA_031002005.1 of Vandiemenella viatica. NCBI lineage: Eukaryota > Metazoa > Arthropoda > Insecta > Orthoptera > Morabidae > Vandiemenella > Vandiemenella viatica. The sequence goes on along the minus strand of JARYHS010009186.1, from coordinate 215,205,702 downwards.
TTTGGTTGCCCATTCATTAAGGCATCTGACTGGAGATCGAAAGGTTTCCGGTTCGAATCCCTGTCTCGGTGGGGATTCTCATTGGCCCTTAAATCGTCGTTCACCTCTGGCACAGTTCCCTGTCTCGGTGGGGATTCTCATTGGCCCTTAAAAAGTCGTTCACCTTTGGCACAGCTTTCTGTGTAATGTGTAACACGCCAGAACGCTTCCGTGGTTCGGATTCCCCGTTAAACTATAGATACCCTGTACTCGGCAGGATTACTGGGTTAGGCTAGGCAGCTACGATAGGGGCGGATTGCGCAGCCGATGATAAACCTTGTGTCCAGGTCATCACGACCACACGAGTTTACTTTTATAGTGCTACATCTCATTAAGAATCTGGCAACTCAGTGCGAGTAGGTTTGAAATAGCTCAAGGGAGTAAAGCAAAACAGCGTGAGACTACCTCAACGGTAGTGGTCTGTAGCGCATATAAAACTTGTTTGTTGTCCAAAATGCGAAACATTTTCGTGACGGTCTTCAAATAAACATAAACGAAAAACAGTTCTCGTACTTACCCTTACCGTGACTCAACCTCTTCGGAAGAGGTACTGTAAATGAAATATCGCGAAATCTGCACAAGAAAACATACATGGTTCCTGCGCATGCAGCCCACAAAATCACAAACAAATATTACAATTATTTCCAGAAAACCTTCATGATATAGGTTTTCTTAAGTGTATCTTTTTTTAGTGCAGTATCTTTTATTGGTGAAATAAAAGAGGCAATAGAAGAAAAAATAATTTCATCTATTGAAGACAACAATTAGCAGTATGTAATGTTTTTGTATAATATTTTTCGCAAATGTTCTCATTAGTTAAGTAATTTTGGTAAAAGAGAAATAATTTTTAGCTGAAATTTGTGTATATCGCGAATGTCACTTAACGACAATTATTATATGAAGAAGAATTTACATTCTTTTCGGAAACAAAATCCACTTGGAGACTTCAACGAACGGTTGGAAACGGAACCTTTACTAATTATTTTTACTGGAACAGTATATAAGGTAAATGCTGATCTTGAAATTTCAATAGAATTTTGACGAGACGTATCATACAACTGGGAACACTTTGAACTATTTTTTTTTCCTGGTAAGTAAATAAATAAATGTTGCTGTAAGCAGCGAGGTTTTCTGGAAAATAATTGCTCCATTGTGATTGTATATCAAAATGTATGACTGTATCGAGGTAATATGAAAATTAAAGTTATTGTTGGAATGAAAGAAAGTGCATATGACAACAATGTAACTCTGATGCAAACTGGCACAAGGAATACGAATTCATAGAAGAAAAAGTGCCATTTAAAGAATACGAAAAACCCGTATAAGTTATTCATTCGGGAGTATGAAGTAACAAACCCAAGTTCGAAACGCCAAGCATTAATAAACTGCAATACAGAATGAAATCGGCATTCTCATAGAAAGAATTCAGCTTGTGTGATAAGGAGGAGGCCTAAAATATTCGCCTCCCTGGCCCCTTCGACAGTTTCACCGTTGGATGGTTGGTAAAGTACGTAACGTACAGCACGAAGAAAGATTCCACATAATGTAGTCGTCACGCCAGCAACGAAACAAGTAACACAAGATTATTTCATCAAAGATATGACTTAAAACCCTTTTTTTCGTGCCTTGGAAATTTCCAGAGATTCAATGAAAGCAGTGACTCCATAAACCGGTAGCATGAACTTCCTTCCCGCGGCTTCGAAAACAGTCGGATAGAGGCTGACCATCAGACGACAGTCGCATCCGACAAGAACAAAGACCCATTGTGTTGTGCCAGCGAACCGTTCAAGCGTTAATGCTGCCCGTGATTACACTCACCGCAGTGTGAACACCGCTACGCTTGCTTGGACATACCTTCGGACAAGGAACGCAATTCAACAAAACAGATTTCCTGTTCCGGAGAAAAATACTACACATTTCTTTTCTGTCCTCAGTCTCTTTCCAGTTTTGATACAATGAATCTTTCATCGTAACCTGCCCCGAAATAATCTCTTTATCTTAAGGCGCGTCCACACTATGCCATATGGCAGGGTAAGTAAGGGGGCATCCACAAATTACGTGAGGTGTTTTCCGGATTTCTAGACCCCCCCTCCCCCCTGATGAGATTTCGTGAGAACTGGCCAGACCCCCCCCCCCCTCTGGTGAGATCTGGTCCGTGAGAACCCCCCCCCCCCTACAAATCGTCCTGGAAACTTTTGTAGACCGTTTTTTTTTTTTTTTTTTTTTGATGAAATACCATCCAAAAATCGACTTTGGCGCAAATTGTAGACCTTTTTTTGGCTCTACTGTCCCAAATTTTTCGCAAAATCTCACGTGAGATTTCCGTAGACCCCCCCCTCCCCCCTGGTGAGATCTGGTGAGATTTCGCCGGACCCCCCCCTCCCCCATTTCACCTCACGTAATTTATGGATGTCCCCTAAGGCAAGGTCATACGGCAAAGTCAGTTGGTGAAGCCATGTGGCTCTACTGAAAATTCACTGCGTCCGCGTATGGAATGGCAGTTCAGTGATAAAATGTTAACGACGAGGATCTGCTTATTGCCGCCGCTGCAGCAATAATAGTATAGAGGCAACCGCCTTATGAACCACGCAAATGATGGTTTCGTATACATTACACTCTCCGAGACAGAGCCAGATATCAGTGCAGGGAATTGATAAATGATTTATTAATGGAAGATGAAAATGAGTTCAATCTCGAGCGGTTTCCGGAACTTTACCGGAATGTCGAGTAGTGTTTTCGAGGTTCTTCTCAATTTAATAGGGTAGAAAATCAGCAAAAGTCACACATCATTTACAAGAGCTATTCCAACCAGTGAAATTTAAGCACTTAGACTGCGGTTTTTCGCAACAGGGGATTTTTTTAAAAAAAATCTCTATTGTAAAATGCCCAGCTAGACTAATTTTTTCTTTTAATTTCTTCCTCATCAACACCGAAATTTGATATTTCCGTGAGCGTATGAAGCATTTTATTACTACATTCGCATTCTTCTAATCAGCAACCCTTAAAACATAACAAGCGAGGTAAAACTCTGTTAATGCGTAGAATTTCTCTAAGTCCACTCCATCTTTCGGGTAATATGTCAACTGAAGTCATCAAAGATCAATCGACATGTCCCCACAACCTGCTCTCTTCTGAAATGTCATGACTTCCTTTGAAGTGGGCCGAAATTTGTCAGATGTAAGATGGCAAACCACATGTCACGTTCTTGCGATAAGGCACAGGCCATCACACACACCCACACTAGCCACGCTCTGCCACGTGGTCTTGCCATTACCTGCCCTATGATATAGTGTGGGCGCTCCTTTGAATACGAGCAACAACCCAAGTTCTCAATTATCTGCTGTATGTATTTTAATCTTGTCTCCCTATTTCTTCTCTCCAATAATAAAATAAACCAATGCCTTACGTCTTTTTTTTTCTTTTTAAAAAAAATGGCATCTTGCTTCCTTAGGCCATACAGCTAGCTCATGTATGTGTTTAGTTCATCCAGTGTTTTCAGTTTCTCTATGTGTATATTGTCTTTCAAGTAATTCTAGACAAACCACAGGACGGACACGACAAGCACACTCACATACAACGCTTAAGCACCCATGCCCTCGGCCAGACTCAAACCGGCGACCATGAGCACATGGAACTAGCACTCTAGTCATTCGCTAAAGCGACCGGCCCCTTACGTCTTCAGATTTTAACATATGTACCATCCCAATTATGTAATTATTTATCATTTAAATATTATTTTGTTAAGTGTAATTAATTATCGTTTAAATATTGATTGTAATGATGTAGGCCTACATGATATAATTTCTAAGCTCGAGGAATCCACAGATTAACAAACATTGTCAGTGGGTAGTATATCTTTAAAAAGAATGAGATAGAAAATCTTTGGTCAGATGTGAGAGATTCCAAAAGAAAAAGAAGATGGAAGGTGTGTGTAAAAAGCTGTAGGTTTTTGACTGAGTGTCGCAGTAGAATTATATGAATATATTAGTACTTCGAGAAGTTATGTACTATAATTGTGTTTTGTTTTGTCTGCGAGCTTTGGATTGATTTTTATTAAAAACAGATGAGAATATACGCTAACGACTTGGAGTTGTAACTTCTATAGAATTAGCAACAATTTGATGAGCTATTTTATTACCATTGAATATCTTTAAATATTTTTAAAAAAGATGACCTCTGCTCTGTTTGTGTGGATCAAAAGACGACATATTTAGGGCCACGTCGTCGTAAGATCTATGGAGTTTCGAACAAATTAATTAATGGGATTTGCTCGACTTCAATTGGATGAATTTTAAATGTTTGGAGGTTACAAGATGTGTCCACCTTCTTGTGAGATTCTTCCGAAAGCCAACGATAATTTCAAAATATATTTATTATTGACTTTCCTTTAAAAAAATATATTTCCATGTTTCATTACATTAGATAGTTCGTATCCTAATCAAAGTTTATGTTGTGAGTCTTGTCGTTTTTCAAACACGTACACTTTGTGCAAAAGCCAGAAAGCAAAGAGTTAGAGAATAAAATACATTATCAAAAGCGGTGGAAGTAAATATGGGAGTGCCGTAGGGTAGTGTATTGGGACCGTTGGTGTTCATTGTTCTAATGAATGACTGTGTTGATGGGTTACGGTTAGAGTCTAGGTATTTTTCAGATGATATAATGGTATACAATAGGATCAAAACAGTTGAAGACTGTGAACAGCTGCGAGGTGAGCTGGATAGGATATCTAAATAGGTAGGTCAGCATGAAATGCCAAGAAAAGTCAGCTTATCAGGTACACAGATAAAAACGAAAGGTTAATTACTAATTTAGGGTGGGGTCAGAATTGTTTGTTGAAAATTTGAAGTGTAAATATCTTGGCATAACGTCTGATACCAAACCTTTGGCAGAGCACATTGGGCAGGTGGTAGGAAAAGGTTGCAATATCCCTTATTTTCTGGAGAATCCCTAATTTACCAGAGAAGTAATGGAGTTGGGTTACAAAACATTGGTCAGACCACTAGTTGAATATGGTGGTGTAATTGAGGACCCACATTTTGGCTATCAAATACAGGAGTTGGAAGGTGTGCAAAGAAGAGCAGCTGGAATTGTTTGTGGAAATTATCGCAGGACCCAGTAAGTAAGTGATATGATAAGGGAACTGGATTGGAACTCATTGGAGGAAAGGAGGAAGGTGAAGAGAGTGCTGGGAATGTAAAGGGCATATGTTGGTGATGGAGCTTTGAGGGTTATTGGTCAAAGAATTAAGAAAAGGAAAGGCGACCATGACCACAAGCTTGCGCTCGTTTTCATGTATAAGGGAGTGGGAAAATTTTCTTTTGTTGGTAAGGGTGTCGGGGATTGGAAAAAATTACCAAGTGTAGTGATGAATAATTTTCCAAAAACGATTAAGGAATTTAAAATTAAAATTTTTAAATTAGAATAGCAAATGAGAGAGGAATTTAACATTCCAGTTATAAAGGAACATTTAAAAAAAAATATGTACTATATAAAAAGGGGAAAATGGATGACTGGGGGAAATGCCACAGGAGTTTTAGCTCCATCACAATTAAAATTAATAGTAATAAAAAGTCGGTTCATTAAAAGTGGCAAAATGGTCGTGTGCGAAATGTTTTTGTATGTTCATGACAAATATGTAATGGTTACGATTCCACTTCGGTTCAATTCCTTATAGCCTGTGTGTCTCTTTTTCTTCCCCCCCCCCCCTTCTATACACTCTCTGTAACATTACGAATTATTTTTACCAAAATTTCAAACTTAATCGAACATAACTAACCGTTAATTTTTCTTTTTTTTTTTTTTTTGTCCAAAATTTTTGTAGAACTTAGTTCAAATAGTAGCCTACGATAAACAAAACAGATTTTTTTTGCTTACTGTTCAATATTTTGCAAATAACTGAGAAATGGTAAAATGGTGAATAATTTACCAAAAATGTTGAAAGAATTTAAAGTTGAAATTTGTAGAGGGCAAATGTAAGAGGATGCAAGAAAGGCGGGGGGAGATGTATGTGTAGCAAGCGCTCCATTGCAATTAAATTAAATTAATTAAGTAAATCTTTTTGTATTATTCTGATTGCGTGACGTGTAGTTCTTGAGGTACAGATTCGAGGAGCTCCAAACATTTGCTTAGGAAAGCTGTTTAAACACCGTAATCAGGACAGTTCAGAACCGGACTCCACGCTTTAGTCTGCACTGCCAAACTGGGCCCCCAAATCACTCTAGGCGTATGTAGGGATGCTTCCATCACAAGGTCATGGCCGAATTCCTTCACGTTCCTTGTCAACAGTCCAATCCCGCCTCTAATGACCTCGAGGTTGAAGAGGCGTAAAGCCATAAGTATAAAAAAAAAAGTCTACTGCTAAGGTAAATTTTACTTGTTTGTGATCTTTAGTCGTAATGGTATTGCCAAAATAACGGAATTTTCTGAGTTATACCACTACAGTCTTTTCTATTTTCGCATGTAGCCTACTGCTATTATTGTTTTTTCTTATGAACTTCATGACATTTTATTGAAGAAAAAAATCATCTACATCGAATATAAGAATTGCACTAAGACTTCCTGTGGTGACACTGAGCGAATATTAAGAAAAAATAGATTTCTTTACTGCGGGCACACTTTTATTGTGACAGATCTCAGGAGTTTGAACAATGTTGGGTAGTTTCTCAAGGACGCATTTTTTTTTTTTTTTTTTTTTTTTTTTTTTTTTTTTTTTTTTTTGGAACGTTCATACTCGTGTGCTGAAATGGCGCAATAGTGGCAAAACAAAAAAGAACATCTATAAATATATCCAAGTGCGGATGAGAGTACACAACCATTCATCATTAGAAATAATAATACCAGAAACCATTCCACAGGTGTGTATGGAATGTTAAAATGCGTCAGGAGGGTATGTTAGGAACCTGTGAAGAGATAGAGAGGAACGATAGGTTGTTGTTCCGACTATAGGCGATCAAATGGGCTTTCGACGCCTGAAAGATACCTTGTTTGACCCGGAGGTTAAAAACGGGTCTCTCAGGAAACCGCTGACAGATAACACCGGTCCTATCTACTTATTGGGCTGCATAATACCGAGGGGAGAGAGAAAGAGGTGTGGCCGGTAACATAACTCTAGGCGAGACGCGGGCGCATTACAAATTAAAGTTCGACTCTTCAAAACATGCGTCAACCATTCAACAAAGTGAAGTTAAAACGGTTTGCTTGAACTGGAAAAGTACTTTAATTTTCCCTATACGTTGATAAGTTGCATTTAACATTGAACTGTTATATGATATAATCTTTTCTCACTTTTGTTATGATCTTTTTGTTCTAAGTTTACAGGTTCTTAAATTTTTGCTGTAGTTGTTTGTAATTTCTGGCCCCAGTGCGGATGTAAATTCACATCAAGTACTGCTCCAACGTCTCTCCTGCTGACCGCCCCCCCCCCCCCTTCCATCCAATTACAATCAACAGGATATTGGAGATAAGACCAGAAACCGTGCCACTATTATAATAGCGAAACTGGACGAGATATTTCGTTGCTCACCAGTACTCTCTAAAATGCCTATTTTTGAATCTTACACAAATTCTTCCTGTAGTTTCAAATTTTTAATGCTTCAATTATCTTTTTACGCCATTTATTTGTTTTAATTAAAAACATAAGCTATTACACCAAATGCAAACATCTTTAAAAATCATATGAATTTGTGCATTTTTTTAAATTTTTATGTTAATTTCAAAGCCTTTACTCCATTATAAAATAATTTTACTCATCCTTCGTCAAAGGCTCATTTTGACATATAGATCCAACCATAGATCCAACAATGAATCTTGAATCTTCTGAAACAAGCTTAAACGCTGCGTGATATATTTCAATATTACCGAAGAACGGTTTCTGGTATTATTATTTCCAGCATTGTATGTTTAGCCTGCGGGCTGTGTCTAAATTTGAGTCAGCCAAAGCCGTAGAACATCAGAAAATAAGGCTATTTTTGCCACCACACATCATGATGTTCTTTGTAGTGTTATACTGGTCACGAAACAATTGCAAAAAGAGAAACGATTGCTATGTTTCTCGTAGATGATGTCTCAAATTCCAAAATTATTTAATAATATAAAGCAGTAAGCTAACAGCAGTGACCCACAAACATTTCAGGCTACTCTGTGACTCTTGGTTACAGGATTAGGTATTGCTCTCTACCTGCAAGAAGATGAGTTTCGCAGTAGAGATACACGAAGGCTGATGTACACAATGACGGGTAAACACTTCTTTTCACGAGATCATCTTAACATCCTGGTTCGAATTGCGGCATCATGATCGACAGCGATTTGAATTCCTGAAGCAATTACTTTGTAAGTATGGAGCCAATAGTTTTAAATAACGCGTCTACCATGAAGTGGAGTCAACAATGAATTTTCGCAGTAACAACCACAAACAAAAGCAGTTCAGCACAAGGAGGTTAGTTTCCACGATTGGAAACAGTAATGTGCGCTAGCTTAAAACTGCAGCAGAGAGAAGAATCGATATGACTATAACGTATAAGACCTCACACAAAACTTCGTTACTTTCTAACAAACCCCTATAAATAAACTTGATTCCAAAGGGCAGTACAGTAAATAAAATTCAAACTGTCTGAAGTGGAATGGAAATGCGTTAGTAATCTAAGCCATTATAAAGAAGAAGAATATTCCTTCGTTTAGCTTTGGAAGGTTGATATAAATTATGCTGGTTGTTAAACATCTGTGGAGGCGTATGATAATTGCTGAGGAGTTTTCATAATATGGAGGTGACATTAAATTATGTTCAAGATGTGGTACAGGAGACGATAGTATTTTGTAACACTGCAACAAACATTTTTAGGCCTAACACCCTATTGAAGAGTTGGTTTCCATACATATTTGATTTTAAAGGAAATATTAATCACAGAAAGTGATCAAAATAGTAAATGAGATCTGTTTAAACTTATCTTTACGTCTAAGATTTATTTTGGAATCGCAATTGTAGTATTTCACAAAAGAGGAATCTGTACAGATAGATAATTCTTCCAAGAATTAAAACTGAATGACCCGACATGATTTACTTTTATTACAACAGTCTATTACATACTTAACATAAAAATTCAAATGCATCTCCAGTAGATTTTATTTATCACACTTATCTAAGTTATCAGAGAAATTTTATTTCATTTCCTGTTCTATGCAAGAATGAACCTATGAATGAGTACAACTATATGAATTTCAACAACAGTTATTATATAAGTTATTTTGATATAATTAAAAGCAGGTTTGCATTTTTTTAAAGTAAATGGCGTTTAGGCGCTTGTAGGAGGTTTCAGGAGATGTTGCTAGGGTAAGCATAACTGCTGTGATCTTGCAGCTAGTAATACATAGGAAATGATGAATATAAGGTGATACTAAATATCTTCATGTTTTTACTTCACACATTTTCACACCCTGCGTTGGTCATAATCTTGGCATCTATACCCCATCATCCACAAATATACGAGCATTACACGTACTTCAACCCATGAAAGAATTTGAGTTGGATGCCATTTGTAAAATAGAATTTAATGTTCCAATGCATGAGACCCAGTTTTACAATGCTAACAGCGAAACAGAAACACATTTATAGAAAAGCCCTGTCACTATACAAAATAAACCTCATCCTTTCTAACAGTAACAAATCGCTCTGTTGTTATTCCAAAAGCAAGGTGACTAACAATTACATGAAAAGGGAAATCCAGCATTTAGATCCGTTCTTGAAGAATAGTACTCACGTTATATTGAGACTAGTAACTCTTTTTAACCGACTTCAAAAAAAGGAAGAGGTTCTCAATTCGTCTGTTTTTTTTATGTATATATGTTCAGTGATATCTTCGCCAATTTTGACCGGATTTAAATGAAATTTTTTTAGTGGATAGGGTATACCTCCAAAGTGGTCCCATATGAATTTCATTGAGAAAAAACCTCTTCTACCCCCTTCCACCCCTTAATTTTTATACAAGTACACATTTTTTATTCGATCTCGTTGAAATTTTGGACATATATAGCTAAAAATAAAGAGAAAAATACTGTCAACTTTTGGTTTAAAAAAACTGAACCCCTCTCCCCCTATCCACCCCCTTAACTTTTGCCAATTTTCTTTATTCAAAGCTACAGTCGACACCATTTAACTGATCTCCAATAAAGTTGCCAATTACGTGTAGTTTTTCATGGAGAAGGTTTCTGACCAAAAAAATAAAAAAACCACCCCTCTCCCCTTTACACCCCTTAATTTTATAGAAACCTACATTTCTTTTCTAACTTTTATTTAATTTTGCCCATGTATACTTTAAAACAAAGAGAAAAATCCTGTCGACATTTGGTCTGCCAAAGCTCAACCCCCTCCCTCGTTCCACCCCTTTAATAATTGTCAATGTTCTTCATAAAAAGCTACACTCGACACCGTTTGACCGATTATCATCAAAGTTGGAAAATGCATGTGATTTTTTATGAAGAATCTGACCAAAAAATAAGTAAATAAAAAACCCTCCCTCTCCCCTTTACACCTCTTAATTTTTATACAAACCCACATTTTTTATCCGATTTCGATGAAATGTTTGGACATGTATAGTCAAAAATAAAGAGAAAAATACTGTCAACTTTTGGTTTGAAAAAACTGAAGCCCCCTCCCCCTATCCACCCCCTAATTTTTTACCAATGTTCTTTATACAAAGCTACAGTTGACACCATTTAACTGGTCTCCATTAAAGTTGGCATATACATGTAATTTTTCATGGAGAAGGTTTCTGACCAATAAATAAACCACCCCATGTCTCCCGTTACACCCCTTAATTTTATTGAAATCTATATTTCTTATCCGATTTGTAGTGAACTTTGTCCATGTATACTTTAAAACAAAGAGAAAAATCCTGTCAACATTTGGTTTGCCAATGCTCAACCCCTTTCCCTCCTTCAACTCCATTAACTTTTGTCAATGTTCTTTATAAAAAGCTACAGTCGCGATCGTTTGACCGATTCCCATGAATGTTGGTGCTTATATGTATTTCTTCACGAAGAAGATGTCTGACCAAAAGATCTAAAAACCACCTCCTCTCCCCAATAAATGGCTTAATTTTTATACACAGCCACAGTTTTTATCCAATTTAGACAGAACTTAGCAAATTTTTAAAATAAAACAAAGAGAAAAATAATGCCAATTCTTGGTTTGCAAAAACTGAACCCCTCTCCACGTTTTCACCCCTTTGATTTTTGTCAATTTCTTTTTAGAAAGCTACAGTTGACACCATTTGACCGATCTTTATGAAAGTTGGCACATATATATGTAATTTTTCATGGATAAGATTTCTGACCAAAAAATCAAATAAGCTACCCTAGCTCCCCTTCCCTTAATATTTGTACAAAACCCACATTTTAATTCGATTCGGTGGAACTTCGCATGAGTACTTTAAAACAAATACAAAAAGAAAAATACTGTCCACACAAATTTCGCAAAAATGCAAACCCTATCCCCCTTTCTACCCCTTTAACTACCGTCAACGTTCTTTACCGTCTCTTTCTGATTTTGAAGGAAGTATGCACATGTATACTGCAAAACAAACGGAAAAATACTGTCTACATTTGGTTTCGAGAGTCCAAACTCCGCCCCTTCCTTTCCATCCTTTAATCTACAGTTTCTATCCGATTCAGCAGGAAATTTGCACACGTATACTTTAAAACATACAGAACAATTGTGTTTAATTCCCTTCTATCCCCACCCCTCCTAAATTCCAATGATCTTTATAGATACTCAGAGTTTTATCAGATTTCCATAGAACACTGTCCATGTATACTTAAAAACAAAAAGAAACATAGTGTCTACATTCTGTTTACAAAACCCTACCATTCACTCGCTTAGCCCATTTAATTTTTGCAAATGTTCTTTACACAAAGCTACAGTTTTTGTCTGGTTTCGATGGAAATTTGCACGTGTATACTTTAAAACAAAGAGAAAAATTCTGCCCACACTAGCTTTACAAAAAAACAAACTACTCTTCGTCTCCACACCCCTTAATTGTTTTTTTATTCATACCTACAGTTTTCATCTGATATGAATAGAAATTTACACACGTATACTTCAAATCAATCAGAAAAGGCAGTCTACATTTGGTATACAAAAGCCCAATCCCTCTTCCCCTTTACCCTCACCCCTTTTCATTTCCAATGTTCTTTACCAAAATCCACAGTTTTAAATCCCGTCAAAATCAATTAAGCTGTTTTTAAGTCATGACATAAAATTTATAAAATAAATTTGTCATAATGTCTCAACATGTACTTCAGATTTCAACTTGGATCCCAAGCTTTCACGATGTGAAAACCAATTAAAAATCTATATTTTCTGTGTGATGCCTGTGCAAACAGATATATTCCAGAGATTTCTGCATGTGGTATGTATTAATGCCCAGATGTTACATGTTTCGGTTATCGACCAGCAGCTTTAACAATGTTATGATAAGATCGAAAAATAGCCTGGACCAAAATGTAAACTGACATTCCTTAACACAACACCCAATTCACACCGTTCTTGAAGTTGTTGTGGTATATAAAGACAGAATTCTTCTTTGAAAGCAAGTGCTTTAATCTGTGAGCTACCAGGAAGTTCGCAAAATGGGAACTGCTGCGGCATATTTAAAATACAAAAAAAACTATAATACCACTAAAAATTTAAAAATAAAATAATTGTTTAAAAAAACATAAAAACCGCTTTCAAAAAAAAAAAGCACTAAAAATTTTAAAATAACTTTATACCTTGCTTAGGAAAAAGTAAATATAAATGTACAATATTTTACATTACTGTCATTGAAATTTTTACATTAATTAGTTATTTTTGGAGTCGGTGCCAGCGAAAGCAAGAAAAACAAAAAGTTAAAAACAATAAGGAATAACAATAATATATAAAAAATCACGTTAATGCTTACCTACAATTAATGCTAGAAACATGTTTCAACAAAAACTGAAACATACAGATGATACGCCGATATTATACTAACTGTAAATAGTTTACTGCATGATGCAACCTACCAACTGACACTGTAGCACCAGAGATATGCCTGGATGACCAATAAGGCAGAGCCACAGATTAAAATACTATTAATTTGTTTCCCAAATCTGTATCCCGCAATAACACTATCTGCCTCACGACATGCTGTAAAAATATTGGGAATTTTTGTTCGCACTCCCCGTTTCGTCTCTAACACCAGTAATTAGATCTTAGCGAAGTGACAGCTGGGACCGACTCCAAAAATAACTAATTAATGTAAAAATTTTAATGACAGTAATATAAAATATTGTCCATTTACATTTACTTTTTCCTAAGCAAGGTGTACAGTTATTTTAAAATTTTTAGTGCTTTTTTTTTAATGCGGTTTTTATGTTTTTTGAAACAATTATTTTATCGGTATTAATTATTCTCTTGCTAAGAGCGCCTATATCGCAGGGAAATACACAGTGACCACTACTAGAAGCTATTTGCCCGTTAATGTATTCTAAACTACTTCACGAAGGATTGTATCCAATACACAATGATCTTTTAGTTTTACATCCTGCATACGTAGAGATCATTAACGGATGATAATGAATGTTGTCACTTGTCTGAAAAATGTGTCAATGTTATGTATTAACGATTTGTGTTTTTGTACTTATCAAAGGTCTCCCAGCATTCGACTAGGTTAACCCAGATTACATGCTAAGAAATGAAGTCATTATTTTCATTTCCCAAGCCACTGTTTGAAACCGGAGTCGTGGTAGCTTCAGCACGCTATAGCGTTATGAAGAGGAATGTCGTCCCTGTGAAATGTGAGCTTGTAATCGGTAACAATAAAAGAAACGCAGTGATATTTCTTTTCCCTGCCATAAAGCTCTAAATCAATACTAACGACACACAATTTTTGTGATTTTTTGATCCCACCCCGCGCCTTGTTACGCTATGTTACACTTTGGGGAAATCTCCAACCTCCACTACCACCGTAGTAACATGAGAAATTTTCCAATTTTAAATTTGGAACATGATTAAAACAGCACTTCCAATGTTACGTTACGAAGCTTATTACCCTCGTCCCCCTTTGTCATGCCAACCTACATATGAATTCACTGTTAATGCGACTGACAAAAAACAATCGAAAATTATCAAACGAAGAGAAGTTGATCGAATAATATTTTTGTTATTAGTTAAGTACAGTTTCACTGAAAGAATAGTATGTTAGCAAACAAAATTTCAAAGACTGTTCAGAAATAGTAAGGCATTTTGCGCACTAGTCGATGCTTCGGTCAGAGAAATAAAATAAACAGTTATTAATATTGAAACACGTGACGTTTTGTGCTAGGTGCCAGGGAGGCAGCAGTGGAGCAGCCCATGCTGACAGGTTTATTTATTACGTGCGCCAGGGGTTCCTTTTGAGGTAGGCCGCTCCGATATACAGCTCCGCCCACTACAGCTTCATCGCCACTCACAATTTTATCTTAAGTGTGCGCTAAGATCAGTTTATAACACTGCTGCTTTTATTTCGTTATTTGATTGCGAACCAACACCAATCGAACCAAATTTAGTTACATCTCGGAAGGAACACACAGTGCATTATCATCATACAGTTTCAACATTTCTTGTTTTTTTTCATGTTTGATGTTTATAAAAAAATATTATATTTTTGTAAGGGTCTGAGGTGTCACCGTTTACGTTTGTGATGGTTTTTTTTAAATAAATAATTATAGTTGTAATGATGAGCTTTACTTAATTTATAACATTTAGCAGAGTAATTATATCTCAGTTTCAAAATGTTTTGGAGAAACATGCTTATTTTGTCCTCTAAATGTAGACTATTTCTTTAATAACCTGCCAATCGTAACCAAAGTATATGTGAATGAACGTCATGTAATAAGTTTTCTAGAATACGCGACAGTTTTAATCATAATTTGGCAAATGACAGTGATACATTGTTGTATAGGGGGTGCAAAATGTCGCAAAACATGATTTTTCTGTACTTCTTCTAGAACAAGGAAAACAAATCATACATAATATTTCTAAAAGTTTTTTTTTTTTTTTGGTAACGAATTGTCCTTCTTCCTTCGTAGTTAACAAGAATAAATGAGTTAGATATAAATTTCTCCGCCGTAGTAACGTCATTAATTAGGAAAAGAATTTTTCGAAATTCTACCCTCAAATGGCAAAATTATGAACAATCAACTGGTATGCTATAATTCAGAGTTTAGCTGTTGGGCTTCGCTGGCAATCTCATTACTGCTGAATAGCAGAACCATACAGTATATCACAGAGATATTCATGAACTGTGTATGTTTTCTAGAGTTAGAAGCTTTTTGGATATTATTGTTTATGTTAGAAAACATTTCATCATTTATAATTGTTTAGTAACACGTTGTAAGTGTTTTGCTACGCACCTGTTTCAGGTAGTTCTGCTAGGCGTCGCTGGTGTAGATAAGAAGTGACAGAATCACCACTAGATAGCAGCACCACGTATGGATAAATTGTTTCTGCTTGTTCAGTTTAGGTGAGGTCGGCTACAAATGAGTTGGTTCTTCTTTCGCCCTATTAAATACAAACCCCCAACCTCGCTATTCATCGTAAAATTTCTCTCAGGTTAATAGCATATCACTGTTCGTTGTGAAATATCTGCATTTAGTGTTACCGGCTGAGAGACACCAATATATTCAAAATTCCATTACGGGGGAAAAAAAATCTTAAAATGATTCAGATCGGAAGAATAATTATAGCGTTATTCAAAAAATTTAGTTTCTCACGCAAGTGAATGGTGATATTTTTTAACCGAGCCTTCTTAGCATTGGCGCCGGGAGGAGGGTGAAAAGAAAATACACAGAAAAAGATTAAGAAACAAAAATTTTATTATTAAATTCACTGTTTGAGTAATAACTTAAGGCGCCTAGGTTGTTGTCCGAATTCAGTAACTTATCTATAAATTCAGTGTCTATAGTTAATAAGTGTTATATATAATGTATAAAAAAAAAACAGATGCACCTCCCTTAAATTAATCCTGCCGGCACCCATGCTTCTTAGGCAAAAGGAAGAGCACAAAACGTAGAGGCTTCGAAATCGAGTACATCAGTCGGGCGTGAATGTTGCCTCAGTCTACGTGGTAACAGATTTCTTTTCTTACTTCTAATTAAGGCCACATGAGACCGTTAAATACGCAGCTTTTTTCTGACATTAGACATTTTGGAATTTAATGAATGTGTCCACGTATTATTTCCCTCGTTTGACAGTTAACAGGAGTCAAAATTATAATGAAACTTCTGACAACCCACCCACATTACAATTTTCAGGTTAAAAATAAAATCTTGATCTTGTTCAGAAAAAGACCCTCCAGTTGCGTGTCTAATAAGTCGAATCCAATAACGATTTCTAATCAGTATTTACTATCAGTGGAATACAAAATGACTTTAAATAGTCACAAGCTTACAGTTTTAGTTAGTCAGTTATACCAAGCTTACGAACAGACGACGTATTTCTAATACCGAATGATCTACGCGTGCATCCAAGAACAGACAACCGTGCACCAGGAAGCACTGCATGATGGGTATGAACCAATCAGCCTCCATTTCATTTGAAGGAGTATGAGGCCCGAGGCTACGCCGTAATAACAGCGTGAGGCTAGTGACCGGCCCTTTGAAGCCCGCCGCCCACCATCAAAGGGGCCGGCGTGCTGGCTTGCGGTCGCTGATGTCTCAATTAGCGTTGCCTGCGTGGCAAAAACAAGGCCGATCGGCGAGTCGGCCCGAACACTGCCGAGCCAGCCCGAACCGAGCGCTATGTCTTCATCAACGCGCTACGGACGGCTCGAAATTATCCACACCTTTATTTTTACTGTCCCCCACTTCGGTGTCTCTCCTTTTTAGCCTCTTTTTCTTTTCCGTTGCTGTAGCGTCGCCGCCGTGCGTCGGGTTCGAAAATGAGACGCTTGTTTAATGGTCCGTCCGTACCACGGGGCAATTTTTCACCACACGAACCGGTTTCCGCTCGGGATTGAGGTTTCTTCCTCCACAACCAGTTCTCAGCGCAGGCGTGAGGAGAGAGATGTCGTTCACGAGAACTGATCGGTTGAGAATTTCTGACCTGGAAAGTAAGGGAGCTAACTCGTTCCCGCTGGTATTTGCCAAACACTGATGAAGGTTACAGCCTCTAATATTGTATTTTAGACGTATATTCCCATTGGTACCAACTTCTGAACCCAGGGCCGGCGTTATGGGGGGGTAAGCGGGTCAAAAGTACCCGGGCCCCGCCGGCTGATGGGGGCCCCGATCACCGACTATAGGGGCCCTCAGGCCATGAAGCCAAGAATACGCCCGTTGTCGCCTGGCCATTTTGTAGAGCTAAAAAAAAAGGTGGCCCATTTTACCCCGGGCCCGAAATTCCTAGCGCCGGCCCTGTCTGAACCATCCAAATTGAGAAATAACTTACCCTATCACTTACACTGAAGAACCAAAGAAACTGGTACAGGCATGTGTATGCAAACACAGAGATAAGTAAGTACGAGTACGGCGCTGCGGTCGCCAACGCCAATATATGGTAAGAAAACAGATGTCTGTTACAGGCGTTAGATCGGTTACTGCTGCTACAATAGTTATCACGATTTAGGTGAGTTTGAACGTGGTGTTATAGTCGGCGCACGAGAGATGGGAGACAGCATATCCGAGGTAGCGATGAGGTGGGGATTTTCCCTTACGACCATTTCACGAGTGCACGTGAATATCGGGAATACGATAAAACATCAAATATCCGACATCACTGCCGCCGTAAAAAGATCCTGCAAGAACGGGATCAATGACGACTGAAGAGAATCGTTCAACGTGACGGAAGTGCAACCCTTAAACCTTCCGCAAAGTGCTGCGGATTTCAAAGCTCGGCCATCAGCAAGTGTCAGCGTGCGAACCATTCAACGAAACATCATCGATATAGGCTTTCGGAGCCGAAGGTTAACTCATGTAAACTTGCTGAGTGCACGATACAAAGCATTACGCCTCACCTGGACCCGTCAACACCGACAATTGACTGTTGATGATGGAAACATGTTGCCTGGTCTGACGAGTCTTGTTTCCAATTGTATCGAGTGGATGGACGTGTACGGCTATGGAGACAAACTCATGAATTCATAGACCCTGCAGGTCAGCAGGGGACTGTTCAAGCTGGTGGAGGCTCTGTGATGGTGTGGGGCGTGTGCAGTTGGAGTGACATTGGACCCCTGATACGTCTAGATACGACTCTGACAGGTGACACGTACGTCCGCATCCTGGCTGATCACCTGCATCCATTCATGTTCATTGTGCATTTCGACTGACTTGGACAATTCCAGCAGGACAATGCGACTCCCCACACGTCCAGAATTGCTACAGAGTGGCTCCAAGAGCACTTCTGAGTTTAAACACCTCCGCTAGCCATTAAACTCCACAGACATGAACATTATTGAGCATATCTGGGATGCCTTGAAAAGTGCCGTACAGAAGAGATCCCTACCCCCTCGTACTCTTACGGATCTATGGACAGCCTTGCAGGATGCCTGGCGTCAATTCCCTCCAGCACTGCTTCTTACATCAGTCGAATCCATGCTACGTCGTGTTGCGGCACTTCTGCGTGCTCGCGAGGGACCTACACGATATTAGGCAGGTGTACCAGTTTCTTTGGCTCTTCAGTGTAATTTTCCACAGTTTGGCTTCAAATTTTACTCATTCGAACCATGAATAAAGGCGTTTACCGTGTATACCATCCCACTCTATTGCTAGCCATCCGCATATGCCACCTATTATCTCTGAAAACTCATAATTTTAAGGATTTATTAAAGCTGGTGCATTAAATTACAACCTTAAGTTGATTGCTCCCCGAAAGTTTCCATACTATAACTGCCTTTCTTATCCGACTAAGACTCGTCCATGACCCATCAGTATATGACGTTTCATCCTAGTCTCCACTCCTTTTCTGTAACCTGTCCATCTTGTTCTCCACCGTTTTGTAACCTTTGAGTGGTAAGTCATGATGTATGTTTTACATCTGGCAGAAGCTGCAGCAATCTACTGTTAATTATCGGTATGAAACTGTTATCCAGAAACTTCAGGAATATTTTCAGGTATTGGTTTACTCAATATTTCTTAAGATGTCGAGTTTAATCCCCACACTTAAGGTTTCCAGAAAATCATTCTTTGACAAGAGCTACATACCGAGTTATCATGAACTATTTCCGCTTGCTTTGAATAAGAATTTTGTGGTATCTGGCATTGTGACGTATATTTTTTTCCGTATGTTTCAGTGAATGTGTCTTCCAAAGCCCTCGTAATTGATGATCCACAGTTCTGAATGGTAATCACTGCACCCTGGGGGATGAACCAGTAGCGGCTGGAAGAAAACCAGAGAGTTCCGATGAAAAGATGTTGAAACAGTGTCATATTTCACGCATCTAACTTCAATTTAAAATATGCTAAATATTTGACGGACGAACTTAATCGATATGGACATGTCTCTGCAAGACACAAATCTCGGTTTTCTTGACGTTCCACCAACCTTCAGACTATTATTAATTTTCTTACAATGTTAAACATTTTGCTCTTCTCTCAGCTGATTAAATTCGAAATCCGAATTTGGCCTGATAAGTAAGCATAAAAATGCACTTCATTATTTTGTAAAATTCGTAGAGACTCTAATCATTTAATAGGTTGTTAGATCCTTGCAAAAAACTAATTAATAATCGGCTACTTAACAATGACACAATTGACGTCTGGATTTTAAGATTTGATTCATAAAATCTTTCCTCAGACTAGTGTATGGTAATAGTTGATACGTTTTTATTAAGTAAATCACATCATTCCAACATCTATTTTTTGTAAAATATAAAATTACTGAACACAATTGAAGCGAAATGTTGTGAGTTGGGTTATGAGAAGAAGTGAAAGCAAAGTAGGTTATTTAATTAGAAAATAATAATTAATGGTTAAGAAGCTTGCCTCGAAAAGTCAAGGTTTCGGTTTCAAATCATATTGTGGACTGGAATTTGTCGTTTGAAATATGCCAAGATGCTCCGTGGATCAGATTAAACTCTCTCTTCAGCGACTGAAAGGGAATACGCGGCAACACGCGGCAAGTCGAAACTGAGTATCTTGGCTGCCGTAGTCTCCTGGCCAACCAGTGCCATAAGCATTTACTTTTTAATGCAATTTATTATAAAATTTTGACATAGTAATAAGAATATTAAAGAACCGCAACAAAAGCATCCAGGCTGACAGTAGTAACACACAAGTACAATCATGCATCGTGTTAGTATTAAATTCCATAAATATAGTTTTTGTCCCTAATATTACAATTTAAAAGATTATTTAAAGTGGACGACACAGTAGAAAATTTAAAAAAAAAGACAATAAAATTTGAAGATTGATCAAGTTTTCCAACCGATATTTTCTGCGTTTAAATTTTTTTCTACTCGTTGTGCTTTGGAAAATAAAAGGGAATCAGGTTTTTACTCAGCGTGAAAAAGTTTTAAATAAAGAAAAGTTGTAAAAAAGTAGATTGGTAAGTGGGTTATTTAGATAAGATACGAAATTTGGAGTTACGATTGCTGCTTGTTAGAAGAAGAACTGCTAAAGCTTAATTTATACGACTTAGAGAAAAGAGCACCAAAACCAAAAATAATTAAGAGTTCTCATTAGTGCCAAAACTACATTGGATATTTTTATCACAGAAAGTTAGACGTCTGGAACCAAGACTTTGTGCATTGAATGGGTTATATTTTATCAAGTAGGTAAAAACCCTCTATCAAATTTGTTTAAAAAAAAAACATAATTATTTGTAGCTTTGATAGTGTGGATGGTAGAGAAGAAATACGTTCTATATATTAACATGTGAACGGGCATCAGATTTCGATAAACAGAATTATGACAACTAATACGGAACCACTCAGAGTGCAAAATGGCAGTATGTGGGGTGGCCCCTACATGTAGACAACCAACCGAACAGTATGAGCAAGTCATCTGCGATAGATCTGTTTCGCAACGGATTTTGAAGAGAGGAACGCCTTAAGAGAAAAATTACGAATGAATTTCAGAACTGACGTATATTACCGTTACAAGAATTTATTGCGAAAAAAGTGAAAAAATAAGCGTGAAACGCTTAGTAGTTGAATTAAGAGACGAAAGGATAAAGAAGAAACAGAAGATTTCAAAGAAAGAATATCGAAATGGGAGAGAACGGATTACTAAAAAATGCTATTTGTGAGAAGCTATGAGAATACCAAATTCAAGATGCGGAAATAAGTTCTGAGAGGCACGGAGGCGAATATAGTAGGCAATAGATGGGAGAAGAGATAAGATTTGTAAAATAGATTGGGGCAGACACGAGAAGTGATGATCTGTTATAACTTGCGTGGAGGGAGTCTGGATGCCTCCAAGGTCTCCAGCTCTGGTTTCTTGTGTCCCGCTGACAGCGGAGCTGTCACGGGCTCCAGAGCAATAAACCGAGCCCTACAAAAAAGAAGAGAGAAAAGAAGAGGAGAAATGACCGTTGCCTTTCCGCTCTTGGCTCGCACGTGAAAGAACCCCGGCAAGTGGTTGTTCTTCCGCTAGAGGCCAACAACTCCGCTGTTAAAAAGGCATCACACCAACCTAAAAACAGCTAGTAGAGCGAAACAAGACGGGCTCCATGTAGCAACTCTTCCTGTACCCATTTCTGTTGGTATCTTCGTTATAGGACATCTAATATTTAACTGAAACAAGAACATAATATAATCATCATATCAATTTCTAATTATATTACACATATGTAATATAATCAGTTATAATTAACTCTTTTTGTTTAATAAAATAATTTAATTTTCATTTCCAACTAGCCCTAATAATTTTCTTATTACTTTTCAATACCAGGCTGATATCCAGTGCCGTCGATAGTAACGGGTCAATGTAACGGGCGGAAATACATATTTAATTTTATACTTCCAAATATCCAAGTGCTTAAATTGCGAATTAAGTTCAAAAGACAACTCACAATCAATTTCAAATAAAACACCAGGAATCAACAAAACTTTCTCGGGAAATTAGTTAAAAATTATTTGGTGCTATTCATTTCCAGAGATTTTATTGAGAGATTATGTTGAAATTTGATTTTTACATGAATATATTTTTCCCTCGGTGTTGTATATGATTTAACCTTTTTCGGGAATTGGCCCATTGAGTCCGGTTATTATACAAGAGGTTTCGGCATTGTCAATTTTTTGGATTTGAACGCAGGAATGACTTGTTTCATCACCGGACTCACTCGGCTAGTTTATCCGAGAACGTTTTGCTCATATACTGTACATCGGCCGGAGAAACTTCGGTCTTATATAACATTTTCCTTTAAGCACAAAATTTAATCATATCAGGTATCTCTAAAAATGAATTACGCTATGAAATTTTTAACACATAGACAAATAGGCGGTGAGGTATTACAATACATTGTACTCGTATAACAACAAAAGCCGTTATAGTAATTAACAACTGTTTTTTACACTAAAGAAAAATTATGTTTCAGAACTCAGTATATACCGTCATATTTGATCTGGGAGGTATAACGGGGAATTAGTTGGAGTCCTGGAACCCTAAACCGGCCGTACCGATTGCGGCTTTTAGACGGTTTACCGCAGTCACGTTCCCAAATCTCCGTGTTATAAAACACACATGTCGAAACTCAATATGCTTATCAGACATTCTAGAACCTATACGTTTCATAGCCAGATGACAATAAAAGCACCTTGAGGATAAACGCTCCAGATCTAACAAATCTTACTATGGTGGGGTCTCCATACCATGTGTGGCTGTAACGAGGGAGAGAGGAAAAAAAGAAATACTTAACATAATTTCAGTTTTACATTTATGGTAAAATTTAATACTCAACTAAAGATCTGAGCAGTTAGCACAAAAAAGGGCAATTTCTTATGTTTCTGATGACAAACACAGCTGTATCAACATCAGAAACATTTTCTTGGCGTCATTTCAGGAAGTTTTAGAGTACCGCAAATCTCTAATCTCGCCTTTTACTTCTGCTTCAAATTAGTTTTGTAATACGTGTATAAGACGTCAGTAAAACCTCAACATCTGTGAAATCTAAGAACAAACTTTAAAACCCATCTTTCGAAGAAAATATTACATTACTTTTTTTTGTATCGGTTTTTGAAATTTTTTACACAAGTTTTACGTGCAGCTTCGAGGAAATTGGAGACGCAACATGCCGATTAACAATAGTTTTACAATTCTGTTACTGTGAATGGGATTGGTATACTGTATTTCATCATAGTCGGTGTGTTATTTGAGAGAGAATTGTTGATAAAACACAGGGATTTCCTGTTTGTATTAATTTCCGCCAAGCATGGTAAGTAAGCAGTGAAAACGTATCTGACTTTTCTTTTCTTTTGGCTTCACGCCTCGTTGACGTCGAGGAAGGGATTGCGGGCAAATAATGGGAAGAAATTCCACCATTGCCTTTCTGAAGGAACCATCTTGGCACTCACCTGGAGTGATTTGAGGAAACCAAGTCACACCAAAGTCTGGATGGTCTGGGGGGGACTCGAACCCGCGTGCTATCGAAGCCAGAACGTGACTGCTTATTCTCAACGCTCTAACGGGAGAAAAACGTCCAGGTAGTTCTTTACAACATTCTATAGTCTGTTTCATCCCATATACTTTCATCCCAAGTATAGTGGCTACCCATGAATTACGTACGTTAACCGAAAAAGGGGTGGAAAGGACATAGCGCGTGATATGGCCTGACAGGAGGGGGGTGGGAATGGGAGCCACACGCTTCTTAGCATCACGTTGGAATTACTAAATTAAAATCGCAAAATATTGGTCCACATAGTTTGATTTGGCGCTGCGTGACAAGAAGGATGGGAGGAGGGTCGAGAAATAATTGAATTTTTGTGACATAATTTATGGATGGCCCTTAATCCTTTAAGTAGCAGATGTTATGATCCGACCGTCGACTGTCTCTACCTCAGATCTTCAAGGAACAAACAACGTATCTTCCCCGTTGCTGGTATGACTCGAGTCTAATCGTCTTTCGAATGTTTGGTGGATCGCAAAAGGTGTTAACAAACATCAGTTATTGAGGTCAATACCGTACCTCATTGGGGGACACTCAATGTCAGCGATTTGTTTCACATTAATTCTGAATGTAGATTGATTAGATATTGCTGATTAAACAGCGCTATACGGACTGCTATACTGAACTGTTAACAAAATGATAAATTTCTAAAACTCAAGTACGGGTGATATCTTGCCCGACGTAGATTTGTTAATAAATAGCAGTTCTTGGGAATCTAAATAACATAGTGCAAGTATTTCCGGAACCCAAAGAACCCAAGAAAGTAATTCGGAAAGTTCAACGTGCCTTTTTTTTTTTTGTCAGGGCGAATTATTCAAAGTCAATTTCCTAACAACAAGAGGTTATTATTTCATCTGTAACGATAGAACATTTATCCTCAAATCTGACAGCTTGCAGGAGGAAAAATATCATTGAAACAAAATTTATGGATTGGGGAAACATGTAGTCTAATGAATTCCACAGAGGGTCTCCATTCGAAATTCAAGCCCTGTGGCATAAAGTTGTCAATAAAATTATATCCACAAATGAGAAATTATTTCGAATTCACTTAAAATCAACATACAGATGTGACATATGTGGAAATGTTGACATATTAATACAGTTTCACTTGCGGAAATGCTACACATATCTGGTCACCAATCGATTTTTCATGCAAGTTCTAATACGACCAGATATGAAGACTGAACCACCAGAAAGCCATAACTCTTTAGTCTGGATACTAGGTCATATTATGTACAATATTTTAAGGAAAAAACCGAAGGACCTACAAGATTATTTACCCACCCTCAAAATCACATTACTTAATTTGAAAAAAAAATCAGAGAGGTTCAAACACCACTTTAGAGACTACCTGAATGGTCTTCTCTTCATTCAGCTAATTTAACTTGACCAATTTATTACTTTAATGTTCTGTAATGTGCCCTATCTTATGACATTTTAACCCCCTAATTGAATCAATAAATTATTAAGAAATGAAATGAATGCAATTAATTAGAACTTACTCGTTCTCATTTTCAACGCAATCACGAAGAAATTAAGGTTTTTTTCTTTTGTAGGGTCGTCAATAATTCCTGACTGTTCCGTTTTATATTGCGTTGTTAAAACATGAGCTATCGTAAATACTTTCACCATATTTTTTAAATATCCTCCTGACTTCTGTGCAATTCATCAGAAACTTTATTTCTCATTTCTGTTTCATTTGTAATTTTGAGCAATCGGCATATAATTTTCTTTTAAATAATTTTCCGACGCCGGTATTTTTCGCACATTTATGCCCCTAACACGACAGTTTTACTTAAATATTACTGTATTTGTATGCCGATATCGTTGGTTTCATTTCTTTCCAAGGCAGGCATTACACTGTAAAAGATCTTTGTCAAAGAACTTTGATAAAAGATATTTTATAAAAAAATTTACAGTGTAATGAGCCATATTTTATAATATATTTCTTTTATAAAGTGTAAGACGTTGGCCTTACATTTTATAAAATATTTCACGACCCTGCAAACGTAAACAAAGAGACGTTACCATAATCACTATAAATTACTGTCACTATCGTTTTCAAAACATGAGAGAGTAAATACCACGCCATGGACTTGTGAAAAACATGCAGTGGTGTTTACTCTTTCATGTTTTGAAAATGATAGTGACAGTAAATAATAGTGATTATGTGAAATTTGGTCGGTGCAGTGAAATGCTTTATACCTTCAGAAGATTCTAGAAAACCTACACAGAGAAGCTAACCCTGGTCATGAGAAAAAAGTAACATACGTCGCTGCTGATGCTCTGTAAATAAAGTGAAACGCGTCACACACAAAAATAAAACAAATTTCAATTGCATTGGCGTGTTATTCACCTTTATAAAAAAAATTGTTTGTGGTAAGGATTTATTGGACCTATACTTCAGCATCGACTATAATTTTTATAATTTGCCTTGTCCTCACATTACAGCTCTTTCACTAAACTTTGATGAACTCCTATCATATCAAGTCTATCCACGGTCTAACCTAAATATGTTTACTTCTCTTCTTTATCTTCGATAAAATACATATTGTGACAGCTGCACTAACTGCGTCTGCAAAAGCTTACTAGTTTACTTCATTCATTTCAAAGAACTGTGACGAAAAATTTTATATACTGTAATGGGACTGAAAAAATATCATAAAATATCATTGATAAAATAAATATGATAAAATGTTTTATAAAAGATCTTGGACAAAGATCTTTTACAGTGTAATGCCGGCCCAATTGTTACTCTCCCCGTTCAATAGCTTATCTCTGTAGGCTCTCCATCGATTTTCGTAGCTGTATCTACTCATATTTCATGTGGTTCTACTGCCTAATAGCGTGTTATTTTTAGACTGGTGTGCTTCGAGGCAGGGCTCAGAAGGAAGTGATCGTCGTTGCTAGTATTTCGTCATCTGCAGTAGGTGTAGCCGTCTACGAAGGAGAACGCGCCTTTCAGTCTTGCGTGAAATTACACAGGTACGTGCATAATACCTGACTATAGAACAGCTGGGAGCATTTTCCCCATCATTATCTTTCTTTTCCTCTCTCTCGTCACGGTTCTTGGACCTATAATGCCTCGCCCGTATCGAAGACAAGCTCTTCGTTGCCTTTCTTGAGTTACTTGTTTTTGAGATCCAGTTCTGTCTGACGTGTATGGAATGATTACGAACGTATTATGAAAATTTACTTGAGGAGCAAATACATACGCAACCTGGGATCTTACTGATATTTCTCAGCTTTCAAGTTTAAGTTATCTTACACCCATCCTTTTGGTGATTCAATGGTAAAAGTCCGAATTTGCAAAAGTACAATCCACAAATGACATGACACGTTAAAAGATAAGTATCAGAATGGTTAAAAACTTATACTAATACGTCAGTTCATAATATGACACAGAGTATTCGGTGAACCAGCTTTAATTATGACATAGGTCATTTATCAGATGATCTTCTCTTTTATTTCTAAAGTCAGGATAATCAAGAGAGCACATCTTTACTCTGATTATGGATCTATAGTTAATTAATTATTATTAAACTGTAAAAAATCTCGATTGATCACAAATATGAGTTATGACTCTCTATTCAATATTTGCCACAGACTACAGACTAATGAATATTAATCATAAAAAGTGTATCAAAATTTATTACATTCCGTGCTACTGAACATGTTAATCCACCAAAGAAATTCTTTCTTCCCCAGAACTCTTCGTGTAGCAAAAATCAAATTTTCAGGCACTGATTGGTCCTATCCATATTATCCGATTTTTTGCTAGTTATGAGACAGTTAATTCATGGTTGCGGAACAAGTTTCTGTAATTATCTAGACCAATGTTCATTTACTTTAGGTGGAATATTCCTTTTATTTTATCAAATTCTGCATAAATACCACGGATATTCATATACGAGTACAACTGACTGCTTTAAAACTGATTGGAATATCTGATCATGTTAAGTGAGGTTGAAGCTGAATTTTGTTAAATGTTTCTTAGTATGTGTAGCGTTAAACGCTCAAATCAACTTTCCTCTGCATAATTTATTGAGCCATTTTTTTCAACTTTCTTTTCAGTTTTTAGTTATGCCAAAGCAGATCCTTTTCAGCCATATCAAACGGGTAGATATGTTATTTTCAGTTGCTAAAATTATTAATTTTCTTAAGCGTATTATTTAAATGCATAACGATAATCCAATATGAACTTTATTTGGTGAGTTCATAAAGCTCTCTGGAATAAGATAAGCACACAACATTCATTTTCTTCTTTTCATATATTCGTCAAATTTTTGATTGCAACAACGGTTTTGTATCACCTATTTCGGTTGAAGGCTTGTATACTCGAAAACTACTGTAATTTCAGAGTTATGAACAAATTTTTCCAGCTAGCATGCAACATGCCCAAGATGAAGTCAGAGGTTGCAGTAAAAATGGATTACAAATACCTTTGTCTGTGTTTCATATACAAAATTATTTTCGCCTATGTTTATTTACAGTTGGCTACATTAATATTTTTAAACCTTTCCGCAAATATTTTGTGGAACTTAAATATATTTTTGGCCATGACTAAATTCTATATATAGTATGTGCTTGTTTCGTAATGCTGATCTTGAGGTTACAGACACTTCTGTAGACTAGCAAGATGCATTTGCAGTGGATCACTTCGTCACCTATTTCGTTATAAAATATCTCAATGTGAAAAAATCCGCTGAACTTGCTTGGTTTCGGCATCTTTTTTTATTCCTATGATGCCACGCCCTATTACGGACGTAGGTTGTTACCAAGGGGGATGTACCCCTCCATGGATACTCTCTTGGGAAGGTGAATTGGGGTAGTTCCGCGTGTGTTTAGCCCGTGTATGTTCATGTGTGTTAATATAGCTGTGGATGACGGTGATCATACGTTTGTTCGCGTTGTATGAAAAGATAGATGAAGAAGGAACATGGTGAAACCCAATACGGGTTCAGTTCAGGGCTAACATTCCGAAAGACACCTGCGGCCACAGGCTTAACGTCCCCATCTCACGGACAAAACACCATCAACAGTCCCGTTTGCTCCCACTCCATACGGTTTGGGATTAACTGAGGACTTCGGCACTCAGTGTGATTGTGCCTCAACATATCTCCTACCCTGCTTGCCAAGTCCTGGTGATAAAGATTTCTTCACCACCAGGAATTGAACAAGCTAACAGCGTGCCAGGTTTCAATAGACCTATATGTAGCCTACTGTACATCTGTGGGAATAATATTTCGTTATTTATATGAAAATAATCATTTACAAGTGTTTCAAAACGCCCATTCTTCCGGGCAATAACAGATGTTTTGTCTCCTGCTAAAAATGTACAATTTTTATTAAAAAATTGTCTTTATAGAAGGATAAAATTTCATTAACTATAGAACGGAGTATTTCGCCTTTTTTCATAACTGAAATACTAATAATAATAATTTCGTGTGGTCTCTTTAGGAACTGAGTTACTTACCAACTGCGCGCCTATCCATGTCCAATAATCCCACCACGGAGGAGTTCTGGCGTGTTTCACGCGCACAAAGCAAGCCTTGCCAAAGTTGAAGGTTGGATTAAGAAACCCTGGAAATCCCAACTGAGACCGAAATTCGAATCGGAGTCCTTTGGATCTCTAGTCAGACGCCTTAACTTCTCAACCACCACACTATTCAACAGAATTTGAAACAACAAAAGAATCATCGGATTTGAGGCACACATCTGCTCTGATTAAAGTTAATCGTAACCGTTCAAGAAATAGTTTAATATTAATTTAATTTCAATTGCGATAGAGCACACATGTTCCTACAGCCTCACCTTCCTATATCTTGATTTTTTTTCTCCTCCACCCACCTACACCTGCCCTTTATGAATTACAACTTTACTTCAATGTTTTTGGTAAACTGTCCATTATTTCCCTTGGTAATTTATTCCAGCCCCTGACTCCCTTACCTAAAAAAGAAAATTTTCCACTCCCTTTCTCCTGAATTCAAGTGCCAACTTATGATTATATCATCTCTTTCCCTCCATGCAGAATTCCTAATCCTAATCCATGCATTACCGCGAATATAAGCCCTGAACAAGTCAAACACTCTTTTCACCCGTCTTCTGTTTTCCAACGACTCCCAACTTAGCTCCTTTGGCATATAAGTTTCTGAAGCATTCTACGGTAATTACCGCAAACAAATCTATCTGATGTCTTTTGAATACCCTCAGACTCCTGCAACTGCCCAAATTCAAGCAGTGGTCTGACCAAGGTTTTGTAACCCAACTCCCTCACTTCCCTGGTACATCCCATCACCCTCCCAATAAATGAAGGACTTTCAAACCTCTTCCCATCACCTGTCCAACTGATTTTACTATCAAAAGTTATGGCAAGATATTTACAGTTAGGATCTTCGACAAGCTATCCCTTCCCTACACTATAAACATAGAAGATATTCACTTCTTTATCCGTATATTTAATACTCTAACTCTTCTTGGCATTTATTTTCGTACCATGTTTAACTACCCAGCTAGATATCATTTTCATATCTAACCATGTTCGAGTTATAATTTATGCAATAAAATCACATTATTACCTTTCTATCGTGCCAATAATTTGTGCAATTCGGCGTTATAATTGTTCTGAAAGAAAATTGTGTATTAAAAGACATGTTTGCCGCTGCGGCTGTGGAGGAGAGAAGCACGCGTTGGCCCAGCGGCTGGAGTCTTGGTCTGCGTCAATTAAGAGATTATCGTAGTGGGCTGCATTCCTGTGGCTCGCGTGCTGCTGGAGTCCCCCAATTATCCCCTCCATTTCCTTCTCTTCTCGGAGCGCGCTCGCTCGCACCACAATGGCGGCAGCTTCAAGGAGGGGAGGGAGGGGGGCGTGATGAATGATCGCTCTCCTGGCGGCGATGCTGGCAACTGCGCCTCATGGACCCCGAGGCGCTTCGTGTTGATCCGGCTACTTGATTTCCGCCAGCGTTAACCTTGAGAAGATATAAAACTGAGCCGCATTTGGATTTCAGTATTCAAGTGTCTAATACAATTTGAGAGTGCGAATGTACGATTTACATTCTATAGACAACTCACCTAACTTTCAGTACATCATGGAAATACACCGCAGTTCACGATCAGCCTTGATGGTTTCGATGCTGTAAAAAATCTAAGATGGAAAGGCGTCAACAGAGATACTTAACTTGCCATAAACGGATGTCTCGTGATATTGTCAAGATTTTGCAGAAATAAAAGGTAACATAAATCACTAATAAGATAAACAGGTGATCTACTCTTGACAAAACCTTATTCAGACTCTTCTTGAAGTAATCATGGTTGAAAGTCAGCCTTTCTTCATAATAATTAATCAGAGTGTAAGGTGTAGGCTATTTTTCTCACATAACTGCTTCGTGCTGTGAAACAAGATCGGTAATCGCATTGGATTCTTCCTCATCCAAGTAGTCGCCTGGTACCTTATCACACAAATAATTTCTTTCTATGCTGCAGTGTGACTGCAATCACGTATTATTTAATTCAGATGGCAATTTTCCTTCACACCCATTTTTGTATTTTGATTTTAAATTATTTCAGCGTTTATGGTAAGTTATTCATCATTCCCTTGGTAATTTATTCCAGTCCCTGACTCCTATACCTACGAAAGGTTGAGACCATAGTCATCTTTTCCCAATCATGCACCTCACTTAATTCTCCCACGAATTATTTCACCTCGTCACCAATATACGTCTTGTACATTCCCAAGACTCACTTCACCCTCTTCCTATCTCCCAGTGAAGCCCATTAAAGTTCCTTTATCATAACAGTTACTAATAGTGGTCTTCGGTAATCTCCAGAGACAAATCTATCAACTCTTATTTGCACACCCTCCAACTCCTCCACTTGATATCCAAAATGCAGGTCTTGTACCACACCACCATATTCAAGCAGTGATCTGACCAAAGTTTTGTAATTAATTCCCTCACTTCTCTGGTTAATCCCCTCATCACTCTCTCCAATTACTGGAAGATTTTGAAACCTTTATCCACCACTGCCCAATGTGTCCTACCCATTACTAATCTTGTTGCAGGCCATTTTTCCTCAGTTGTTGAACAATAAATTTTATAAATAAAAAATCCGCCTACAAACAGTTGTTGAGATGAATGTTATTTGCTTACGCTTTTTTCACATTTACATGCTCCACACCACAAGGGCGAAAAGTGTCTAAGGAATAAAAAAAATGACATTCACCTCAACAGTTCTTTGTATACGGCGTTTTTATTTATGAAATTTAGTGTCCTTCTCAGTTTAATTTACTATCAAATGTTATGCCAAGGTATTTCAAGTCTTCAACAAGCAATTCTTTCCCCTCCCTATAATCAAATCCAACCTTTAGTTTTTTGTTTTTTTTTTAATCTGTGTATCTAATTAGCTGACTCTTCTTTGCATTTATCTTCATCCCATGTTAACCTACCCAGCTAGATGTCCCGTCCGGATCTCCCTGCAGCTGTTCACATTGTTCTGCCGTTTTGATCCTGTACCATCAAGAGAATTATGGCTTCATGATTTATACATTCCTAAGACTTATTTTGTATTATCATCAGCCTAATATGTATTCTGAAGAGCTATTACTTTGATACAATCGAAAACGGCTTTAATTTGACGAGACTGCAAAACTAAAATTTCTATCAAAGAATAGTTATTGTGTATTCTGACAGGCAGCAATGTTAGTGGCAAGGTGTTGCATCATTGCAGATTTAATAAATCCTTTGCAATGAGCAGTAATAAGCAGATTAAATTTTTTTCCAATATATTAATTGGAAAGGATGTGATCTGTTAATTTCATGCCACACGAAAAATGTTGATTTGACTCGGATATACAAATCCAGTAAAGGCTGATCAAATTCACAAATGGGTTATTCTACACATTTATGGCAATTATTACAACAGTTTCTTAGATGGTTCGAAATGCGGGATTGTTTCCTATGCTGCGCGAACCTATAATATAAACATGAATGTTAAAAAAAAAAAATGGTAATTTAGTGCATGAAGTACAGTTAGTTTATTACGTTCCGCCCATTTTAGCACAGTTTTACCGTTCTCATCATCTCCCTCGTGTCACCTGACTAGAAATTTGCTGGTGGTTTGAATTGGAACCTCGCATTTGGTCGATTGTAGATTGACGAGACTGTGCAACTATTCAATATTTCAATGTAGTTATCTTGCTTATATGAAGTGTAAAGTACTGCCAGGCCGGCCTCGGTAGCGTAGGGGCTAGAGTGCTGGCCCCGCGTGCCGAAGGTCGCCGGTTCGAGTCCGGCCGAGGGCATGGGTGTTTAAGTGTTGTGTGTGAGTGTGCTTGTCATGTCCGTCCCGTGAAGTATCTAGAGAATTACTTGAAAGACAATATACACATGGAGAAATTTGAAAGCACTGGATGAATTAACCTCATACTTGAGCTGGCTGTATGGCCTAAGAAAGCCAAATGCCATTAAAATAATTAAAAAAAAAAGTACTGCCAGCTTTGGTTTTAAAAATATGGCACTACCTATTTTTGGTCTTCTCTATGTGCCTCTTCTATGTATAGAACGTCGCATTAAAATTTAAGGCATTCATTTTTGAATAGTACTTCTTTAATTGTAGTTAGTCTCTCACGATTCACCTTATTGTTAAATTGAACTGGAAAGAGAGCCATTGTTTCTAGGATTAATTTGTTGTGGAAAGATCAGCTGGCAATGCTGTGCGCATGAGGCGCCCGAGCGTACAGATTAGCTCATTCTTCTGGGAGGCTTTTCCGTGTGCCCCAATTAAATATTGTTTATGCTTGTTGCATTTGGTTCACATATTCAGTTGATTTTAATGTACTACATTTAAGAAAACTGAAGAAATAAATAACCTAAGTCAAAAAAAGAAACAGAATCCAAAGAATATTAGTGTTTTCGTTGCGAGCACTTCTTGAAAGGAGTGCTCATGTCAAATGCAAGAGTGATCTTTGACGCGTATTTATCCCATTATAGATTATAATTTTGCTTGGGTTTATATAGTCCTAAGATATTTTCGCAGATTTTAAGCTAGACCATAAGGAGTCAAAATTTGTAAACATCATCCAAATTGCTGCCGTAGTTTTTGCATGATGCCACTTCAAACTCTCTGACATCCACAGATCGCTTATAGATTTATAATAGTACAGATAGACGAGTGTGCGTATCAAGCACGAGAAATGACACGTACCACTTTAACAACTATCATGTCCAGAACTTCACCACTTGATAGCACCCCGACTTCTTCATGGTCAATTTAATTTAATTTAATTTAATTTCAACGGAGCACAAGCTCCGGTGGCAATTTCCCTACACCTCCATCTTCCCCCTATCCTACATTTGCCCTCTACAAGTTTTATCTTTAAATTCAAGGCGCTAAACACAGCAGGATGGACATCCATTAGGTTCAGCTATTTTCATAAACAGAAGAATACGCCGCCTTTAGAATGGATGAAATAGTGACTTGCTGGGAAGAAGATAGAAGCGAAGAGTGGCGGTAGGAAATGTAGTATCAAAAGAGGTGGAAGTGAAAATGGGTGTACCACAGGGTAGTGTTAGAATTAATTATTCTAATTAATGACTGTTTTAGTGGTTTACAAACATTAGTTATGTACTTTGCGGATGACATAAAGGTATACAATACGAAATAAATGGGAGAATAGCGTGAACAGCTTCAGGGGGAACTTGACAGAATATCTAGCTGTATATGTTAACATGGAATGAAGATAAATAACAAGAAGTTATCAGGTACATAAATAAAAAAAAGCTAAAGTTTTTTTTTTTGAGGTTTCCAGAATTCTTTTTGTGTGGAGAGAATGAGGAAACTAGCAGAAAAATGAAGAAACTGATTATCAAACCTTAGTCAACTCATTGTTTGAATATGGTGATGTAATATGGAACTCACATTCTGAGTACTAAATCCAGGAGTTGGAGGGGGTGCAAAGAAGTGCAGGCAGATCAGCCGCAGAATACAGTCAGTAATTGGACTAGGGGACAGAAGGTGGGTGAAGAGAGTGCCGGCAGTGCATAGGATCCGTATTGGTGATAACTGATAAGGCTTTTATGAATTCTTCTACGGAAAAGAATTAGAAGCAGTACTTTGAGGGGATAAGATAACTATAACCGCAAGGTGGCACCTGATTTCAAGCATAAGGTAGTGGGCAAATTTTCTTTTGTAGGCAAAGGAGTCTGAATCTGGAATAAATATTCAGAACACTGATGAAGAATATACCAAAAATACTAAAAGAATCTATTAATTCTAGAAGACATTTTGTACTGTTTTCCCATACCAATTGTCGCTTAAATTATTGCGTATACAATCAACATGACTGATATTTTGTTTTTCTATAATTATAAATATGTTGAATGATATGGCGACATTAGCCACGCCTGCAAATGATCAATTATTGAGAAAACCTCTTTCGCATGTAGCCAGGGATTCATTTCATCTTGAGATTTTACTAAAACCATTGTCCTAATCTCATTCATCATTGTTTATTACTGATAAAACATAACCAACTAAGAAGATCTGCAGTTTTTGTTTTCTTTTGGTGCAGCTCTGTCACCTTTCCATCTACATTGTCAGGAATCGATTCTTTGTCCAGCTTAAAATAATTCCATAGCTCACTCACGTCGTTTTTCGTATTGAAAACTCGCTGGAAGAATATTTCCGAAAAGCGTTTCAAAGTTGATCGTACATCACCATTTTATTCCACACATTGAACTTGAAGTAACACTTGAGGGAGATGCACTGAAAATCACTTGACAGAAAAAAAATTTGTTTTATCAAAGATCGGTGTAGTGACACGCAGGCGATCCGAATTAAAACTGATTTTTGTGTTATCAAAACATACAAACAATATTAAGACTCTGGCGTGAAAAATCGCGTGTGTCATATAAGCGAATATGAGTCTAGGCACAGTACCACATGCCTAATGCCTTTCGACACGTATTACGCCTTCGCGTGTCGGATAGTTCAAATGCGCCGGTTCCGTACGATCCAAACTCTATCAGGTAGTATATAGGGTATTGGAATAAATATCCACATGCTGTTGTGAATTATTTACCCTATTTTAACTGTGACAAATAAAATGCATGAAAAACTACGTAGATTGAACCCCCCCCCCTTGACCAAGTATATGGAAGCTCCCTTGGAGGAAAACAACATCAATGTGTGAATATTAAAAACCTCGTACTTGCTGATGCCAATGATCTCTTTGCAAAAATAGTGTCGGAACAAAGTCAGAGGCTTTCCCGCATTATACGAGGCCGCGCCTGCTAAACGAGACGCTGTTTATAAGCGCGTGATTTATACCGTCTCTGTTTATACAAGTTTATGCCTCTCCCACGCGGAGATAACTGATTTACACTCGTCCCACAGGGAACGTTTCTATTTAGCGTGTACCGATCCATGCATAAATACCAGTCAGATCTCCATCTACATAATTGTAGCCGTAAAGTGTCAGAACAGCCATTCACCTCCCGTGTTGCAGTGTTTTACATCTGGCTTAGTGAT
Source organism: Vandiemenella viatica (assembly GCA_031002005.1). Classification (NCBI taxonomy): domain Eukaryota; kingdom Metazoa; phylum Arthropoda; class Insecta; order Orthoptera; family Morabidae; genus Vandiemenella; species Vandiemenella viatica. Next base: position 215,169,542 of record JARYHS010009186.1, on the reverse strand, counting down.
TAGCAGAGAACATATTTGCAGTGGTTAGGCAGCTGCAAGTGAGTGACAAACTGACACAGGTTTTTGCACCAAATAAACGAAACAGTTATCTCACTTCGTATACTAAATAATAGTTATCATCAAAGACGTAGGAACAGTATTTTATCGTAGCTATATAATGAGGTGTTGTGGTAGGCCTACTTAATTTCACAAATTTATTATTAAACGTATAAAATATTTGCAACAGGATTTGTGTCATTAACAGTGTATTCGTAACAAGCAATAAACCCTAGCAGGGGCTGGTTTAATAGTTCAAGAAGGTCCAATATTTATTCTTGATAAAAACACCATATACTGGATGAGCATATAACATTTTACGAGAAGATACCACCCATCGTTACGGCCTCGTTGAAATCTATCTCAATACCGAAATCAAAGTTGTCTGAGTCTCATGAAAGGAGAATGTAAGAGATATTTTCAAAAATTCGTGAATTTCAGCTGTTTTTTCCCTGTTACATAGTTTTGAGTCACTTTCAAGTAATCCACTCTGGATTTCTTAAACTAGTTCAAAAGTTTCTTACACTGTCCTAGAAATTTTTTTGGGATGCCTTGCAAATGCATTCACGAATTTTCCTCAATGTGGTCTTTGAAAGCGCTCGAGGACTTCCGTATTTTAAGTTAGAACAGAAAGAAGCTTGTTGGAGTAAAGTAGGTTGAGTACAGAGACGGAATATAAGCTGAAATAGTAGCTCTGGGAAAAAAATATCTCTTGATAGCAGTAATGGCATGGGGGAAAATATGGCCTCTGCTAAACCAACGTGTCTTTTCACGAACAAGACTAACATAACTAAAAAATAGAAAAGAAGACATCTACCTCAGGCAGAATATAGAAGATCGCCACCAGAGTTAAGTGATAGTCACTTACTGCTAATAAAAAACACACAAACTTTTTGGTCAGATCATTTGATTCCCGAGAGTGGATGTTGCTGCGGAGAGTTGAGTCACCAATGGTGTGCTCTACTCATCTTGCAATGTGGCAGTATGGTTTATTCAAAACCCTAATTTGTATCTCTAGATTGTAATATTACAATTTCGATTATTTGAAACCCTACGTTTGGGTGCCAAGCTGTAATGTCACTCCACAATGGTCCTACTCGCTTACTTTCTTTTGGTTCTACTGGAGCCAGATTATTTAGCACCATATCTCCTACAACAGTTTCTGGAATGCATATTCACCATCCTTCTATAAATCACTTAAGGCTTATACTTTTTTAGGTTGGATTTTCCAGTTTCATCAAAATGTGGTAATTGTTGTTTAAGATAGAAGAAAATCAATGTTGATATTATTATGTGGAGGAAGAAATGATGGCTAGTTAAATTGTTACCTCTCACTTAGAAATATCGGTATGCTATTATAGTTTTCACCGAAATCATCCATTTCTGGTAATAGATTAGTGCCTTTCAGTTTTGAAGAACGTTGAAAGAATTTCGATTTTCCTAAAATTACCACTGATTTATATAATTTTTTTATATATATATATAAATTGGCAGTGTGACATTTAATAACTTAAATCTTTCGCCGAGATCACGGCAGATGCCTTCAACAAGATCATATATGCTTTTGTAATCGCTCATATTATTCTTATAATAGAACCACGTTGCGAACACAACTTATGTATTCCCGTATCGCAGAATACAAGGCACATAGATTTTAGAAGCTGGGTAATCGCTCATATTATTCTTATAATAGAACCACGTTGCGAACACAACTTATGTATTCCCGTATCGCAGAATACAAGGCACATAGATTTTAGAAGCTGGTTCTGTTCCTATCACGGTCACGTGCCTGCTTTCTAATTCAACATAATAATTGTAATTTCCTCATAAAAATGGCGTGGAAAATTACTCCGCAACACGATAGTTACCTATTATGTTTAATTACACTACAACCCATTACAACTTACTAGTTAGTTCTACTTTTGAGAATTGATGTTCGTTGAGCAAAGATGCATGGATTAAAAAATAATAATAAAATTTCAGGTGCACGATTTAACTTTCATAAGTTTTTCTAGGAAACCAAATATATACCTTGTTATTAACTATAAATGTACGAGAGTTACCGTAAAAGCCATACCAACAATTTATTTCCATGCTAGTGTGGGTCGGCCACGAAATTGTCAAATATAAAATTGAAGTATTATGATATACGCCAACATTTAAAATATGTTATTTTTTTTAACAACTTATGTTTTGTTACAAGATAGAGAAAAATACAACATAAGAAACATCAAACGTTAGTTTTAAATGCATTTATTCTTTTAATTACATGTTATTCATATACACATTTGTGTACGGCTACTTATGGTATCTACAGTACTTGGTAGTAGTCTCCCAAAGAATCAGCGATGTGGAGGGTGCGAAATATCCTCACTCTCACCTTGATCTTCCCTTCCATGCACTTCTCCTAATTACTTCACCAAAAATTTTCCATGCCTCATCTCTAGTATGCGTCTTGTATACTCCGATGATTCTCGTCACACTCCTCCCGTCTTACAATGAATCCCATTCCAGCTCCTTTATCATTTACTGATTGTGTTCTGCGATAATTTCCAGACACACGTCTAGCAGCCCTTCGTATTCAACTCCTGTATTTCATACCTAAAATGTGGACCCCATGTAACACTACCATATTCAAGTAATGGACTGGCCCACGTTTTGTAACTATCCTCTCATCACTTTCTCCAACAAGTGAAGGATTTTGCAACCTTTTACCACTACTTGACCAATGTGTTCTGCCTCAGTTCAGTTTGTTATCAAATGTTATACCATTTCAAGTCTTCAACAAGAAATTAATTTCCCACCTTATAACTTAATCAATCTTCATATTTTTATTTGTGTATCTAATAAGCTGACTCTTGCATATATCTTCATCCTATATTAATCTGCACACCCAGATATCATGTCAAGATCACCCTGCAGTTGTTCACAGTACCATTTGATCGTGTTATATAGCATTATATCATCTGCAAATAACCTAATTACTGATAATTATCCACCAACATAATCAATAATTAAAATGACGAAATGCAATGGTCCCAATACGCCACCCTGAGGTACTCCCATTTTCACTTACACTTCTGTTGAAACTGGATTTTTTACTCCAGATTTTTGCCTTCGACCTTTTAAGAATTCTTCTACCCCGCAAATCACTTTTTCATCCACTCCAGTAGTTTTTATCTTACTTATGGTCATTTTATGGCTCACTGCCTCACTGTATCAAATACCTTTGAAAGATCTAGTGCTACACTATCAATTTGGCCTCCATTGTCCATTTCATCCGAAATAGCTTCTTTATAGACTACTAGCAGAGATTCGCTTGAATATCCTTGCCTTAAGCCATGCTGTCAACTTGAAAACCACTTACGTTTCTCACAGACACCTCTGATGTGGTTGAATATCAATCTTTCCATTAGTTTACCTACCACTGATATCAAACTGATTAGCATGTAATTTTCTACCCTCTTTGTCACCACTTGTTTATGGGCTGGTAGTACTATCGCACTTTTCCAATCCTCTGGTAAGCAGCAAGTATCCAGACTCAATTTAAATAACGTTCCATAATAAGTTACAATGTCACTAACTTCAATACACCATAATGTTGTACTCCTATTTTCACATCCATTTAGTTTGATACCATATTTGCTACCCTAAGTATTTTTACCTCTTAAGAATTCCTCTAGCCATAAAGTTTTTTATCCACTCCAATGGTTACCAATATTTTATGGCTCATTTTCTCAAATTTCTTGTAGAGATTTAGTGTTACACTGTCAGCTTGGCCTCCATTGTCCAATTCATCTGACATATCTTGTATATAGCCCACTGATATTCAGTTGGATATCCTTTCCTAAACCAATGTTGCCGTTTTGTAAATCAGTTTCTACCTGATGTAGTTGAAAACCAACCTGTCTATCGACATATTATTGTTAATTTAATTGCGATTGACCATTTTCCTGCACACCTGCTTTCCCTTTTCTTGTTTTTAATCTGAAAATTTTTGAGTGTAGTTCCCTCATTCACCTACTTAAGAATTTGAATTTTAAATTCTTTCAGTGTTCTTTTTAAAGTTATTAGTACATCCCTTGGTAATTTATTTGAATGCATGACTCCACTGCACAAAAAACTTTCTTATGCCTGAAATTTATTGCCAGCTTGTGGTCTCATGGTCAATTTTTACCTTCCAAGCACTATTTCTAAGTCTTCTATTAATATCCTTGCAGGCCGGGTCACCAGTATACATTTCTACACTACCAGCACTCTCTTCATCCTTCTCCTGTCTTTCAACGAATCCCACTGATGTCAAACTAATTGATTTGTAATTTTCAAGTCTACTTGCCTCCCACCCTTTATGGACCGGTACTTCTACAGTCCTCTCGCAAGTAGCAAGTCTCCAGTCTCAATCTAAATAATATTACAAGATATGGTACAGTGGAGTATGCCTATAATTAAAACATATATAGTAGTAGCCACACAAACCCCTTTACGCTTCTTTAACTCTCTTAGTTCCCTCAGGATTCATTATCAGTTTTTTGGTCTACTTATTGCTACTTATGTGGAGAAGTTTGTAACAGCCCTCAAACGTAGATTTTAAATGGAATTGTATTTTATGAAGCATTTGTAGCAAGCTAGGGGTTGAGTGAATATGATTTTGTATGTTTTCTTGCAATTTACTGTAAATCGGTGTAAATGGACTTTGTTTTATGAAAAGAAATTATGTAACTACTATTTAATATGTTTAAGGACAGAACTACGCAAGAGAAATTGATTAAATGTTTGTATTCCAAGTATTAAGTTGAGCTACGATATTTAGACGACGATTTACTACAGTTTAAAATGATTTATGTGGATAATTTCGTGTTTAGATATATTTAATTTTCATTTCCGAACTTTTCGTAATGATAGTAAATGATTATGTAGTGATTTTGATTGTTTTAATATGTTTTTAATTGTTTAAGTATTGTTAAAGCTCAAGAAATATCTGTCGGAAGCCTTTGTAATATTCAGGAACTTTCTATGAAACTTATATAAATGAGCGGCAGAGACAGTTGAAACAGTTTTACGTGAATGGCAGTATTGTCTTTGAAAGCAGTATTGAGTGTGATCGCTGGAGCTTGTGTTTAGATTTGACCAGTATCTTTGAAGTCCGATGTTTTACGAAAAATAAAAACAAGTTAAATTTGAAAGTGTATCTGGAACTAATTATTTCATATATAATAAATAAACCACGAGACACCTACATTCCTACTCGATTTTTCTCCTCTTATCCCTGGAACGTATTACCTAATCGTTTTATTAAACCAGTTATTTAATATCAATGCCCTTTTCAAATCCTTGATAACTTCTTCCCAATTTGTATTCACAATTGCCTGATAACCTTCCCTTCCCTTCAGTTTTCTTACATAGCCATAGAAATTTCTAGAATCATCATTCCCACTGCACCCATAATATTTTTTTAAATTACTTGTTTGGTTGTTTCAAATGTAGGTCTACGCTACTGTCACAAATCTCTGTTATGTTCTCATCTTACCAAGGGTATTAAACCTTCTCACCTGCCTCTTATAGGTTCTGTACTTTTTTCTGTTTTGGAAAAAACATTCTTAGCTAGATTCAAGAGAGAGTTTATTTCGAAATTACATTATAATTACAGTATCCAGAATTGCAACAGCCACATGCAGCGAGGTAAGGTGCCCCCACATATTGGATACGGGGGAGGCAAGCTCGCAGGCTCACCGTTCGATCTGGAAACAGTTTTCGATAATCATCTAGGCGAAAATTGGGACGGTGCTCAGTTTTCGATTGAGACCAAAGGCAATCTCCGTAAGAAACCTTATGTTAACAGAATTGCCACAACAAAGAGAAAAACGTACTTTGTGATTAGCGGTTTAATAGTAAGAAGATGAAGATGATATACAGGGTGTCCAGAATAAAAGGATAATCCTGCAACCGCAGATAGGCCATATCATGTCCTACTATATGACAAAATTTTGTTTTGATAGAAGTCTCGCCATTTTCGAGATATTGATTTTTTTAATTTAAAAAAAAAAAAAGAAAACATGCGACTTTGTTTAGTTTATTTCATAACATTTCTACAAATTAAAACTTTTTGAACCCTGTTTTTTTTTAATTTACTCAAGAATGTTTGAGTAATCTAAAACAATGTTCATTTTTTCTTAAAATATTAAAAAAAAACTTTTTAAAAATCTGATGTAAAAAGTGTATATCTTATGGCCACCAAGATCGCTGGACCTGAATCCCTTGGATTTTCTTTATTGGGGCTGCCTAAAAGATTTAGTTTAAGCGACAGAGCTAACTTCGATTACACAGCTGCGTGAGAAAATAAAAACAGCTGCGGAACACATTTACCGCAAAGGTTATGCTCGCCGAATAAAAAGATCCTGTATCAAAAGATTTAGGGCGTGCAAAAGAGCTAATGGCAGTCATTTTGAACAATTTTTATACTTAACTGAATGAAATATATTAGTTGCATTTATTCTGTCCATTGCATTAAGCACAACATAGCAAAAACCTTTGTAAAATCATTATCATATTTTTTTTACTACATGTTTAAAATGCACAATGGTCTCTTTAGCAGATTGGACTGCCATAAAATAATTTTGAAACAAATATAAAATAATTATATCATTTAAGATTTTAATAGGTTTTTAACGTTTTTTTTTAAAAAAAAAAGAGCATTGTTTTAGACGGCAAATACTTTGAATAAATTAACAAAAAAAGAAAAAAAGGGTTGAAAAAAGTCTAATTTGTTAGAGATGGCACGAAATAAGCCGAATAAAGTCAAATGTTTCGAAAAAATATTTAAAAAAATAGTGAGACTTTCGCTAAAATAAAATTTTGTCAAATAGTAGGAAATGATGTGACCTAACTGCGGTTGCAGAATGATCATTTCATTCCTGGACATCGTGTGTACAGTATAATGGCAGATGGCGTGTCTGAAGATGTGCTTCCTACTTCTGATAAACACGGTAGGTTGAGTTAATTACTCCTTAGTCATTTACCAGTAAAAACAGAAAAATTTACGGAACATTTTTCATTTGGTAGTAACATTCTAGCGCTGCTATTTCTATGTTGCTTTTGGAAGATAGAACACAAAAAAGTTTATCAACTAGCAGAGAGGATATAACAACATCATTAAAGCATTAAACTATCGATTAATATATAGAATTTATTTGCGTACAATACGATTGCTTTAGACAAGTTTTACCGGTTTTCTTTCCTCTTCTTCTCATTAGATCATAAGAAAAGGTAGAATTATTGACAAAAAAAAAAAACAAAACAAAAAAACGGGGAAACAGGAAGAAAATCAAAGGTGATCAGCTCCATTTTGGCCTCCTGTGAACCCCCCTCCCCCCCACATAGCCCTACGTGGCTTTTGCCTCTACCCCACCCCCTTTCCACGTAGCACGTAGCTTTTTTTTTCCCCTTTTGATTCCAGAAGACATTTTGTGCCGTTTTCTCTTGTCAGACTATTGTAAATTACATACGGAGATAATTAATTGAGAAAAATAAATATTCACATGCTATTGTGAGTTCTGTTCCTCATTTTAACTGTGAAAAATGTTATGAAAGAATAACAACGTGGTCTGGCTCGGAACCCCCCCCCCTCCCCCCACGTAGCCCAGCGTAGCCTTCCAGTCAACCCCCCCCCCCCCCCCCTGGACCGAGCCACGTAGTTTGTGCACAATCCCTTATCCCTAATATTCATGTAAACGTCCACCAATAACGTGCGTTATCATCTTCTTCTTTTCTTGTGTTAAACGTATAGTACCACTTCGTCAATTATTTTTGGTTTCCGAGGAAAGAAAAATTACATCTCAAAAATTGTTTTTAAGTGAAAGACTGCAAGTTTGGAACGCTTTCTCATACGGAGTGACGATTTTTTTGATTTTTTTTTTTTTTTTTTTTGTACTTTATCATAAATCTGGAGAGCTGCAACAAGGCTGTGTTCCCAGGCCTGCGTGGGACACCTGCGGGTGTTGGCGTTGTTATTTATGTGCGTGCGTCCGCTCAAGGCCGAGCAGGTCTGTTATTACCGGGACGGGACGGGACGGCCCTGGAAAATAAAGACATCAGCCCGCAGGCCGACAGGTGGCGGCCAGCCGCAGGTACAGTCGCTGCACGCTCGCACCACATACACCAATTGCCTTACTGTTTAAATGTATATTGACAAAATTCTCAGTAAAACTATTAATTTTTGAAAATCACATTAAGCCCAGTTCCTCAATAATTACAAAAGAATGAGAGGAAATATTAGCTAAAAAATTAATAAGAATCTTCCACTAAATTACTTCTAAATGTAGTTATACTAAACATTAGCCAGAACCTCTATACGAAACAACTAAAAACAAATTTCATGAAAATGGTGTAGTAACTTGAACGTAGTATTGTATGAGAACCGTTACCATACTTCTGATAACGAACACCAGAAAACCATAGCTTAGGGAGCGTGCATAAACCACTCAGCTCCATTTTGGCCTCCTGTGAACCCCCCCCCTCCCCCCCACGTAGGTTTTTTCCCTTTTGATTCCAGAAGACATTTTGTACTGTTTTCTCTTGTGAGACTATTGTGAATTACATACGGAAATAATTAACTAAGGGAAATAAATATTCACATGCTGTTGTGAGTTCTATTCCTCATTTTAACTGTGAAAAATGTTATGAAAGGAAAGCTACGTGGCCTGGCTCGGAACCCCCCCCCCCTCCCCCACATAGCCCAGCGTAGCCTTTCAGCCAACCTCCCCCCCCCCTGGACCGAGCCACGTAGTTTGTGCACGGTCCCTTATGATCGCTTTTGTGTAAAATTATTGCTTGCCACACTGTCGTGCAATTAACAGGTACTCCAAATATCATCACAATTCTTGGAATTATTTAGTAGACAACAAACTTATAGCTAAACAATAAAATTTATATATGCACCAAAAAGATAGTTTCATATACTTTCGAAGTTGAGTCGTGCACCACACGAGGTTATTACGAGACACAAAATGTTTCAAACCACAATTGCTTAAGAATAAAACAAACGCACGTCTTCAGATTTTAAAGTACAAATAAAAAATGAAACTATGTTACATGTGCAAAAAAATGAAACTTCTATGGTCCAAATACATTTTTTATGTGTATTTTTTATGTTTATTTCGCGATAAAATGAAATTAAATAGCATTTAATTTTAAAAAAATCAAACTGTAGGGCACAGCACTGTCTTTTAATGCTCTCACGCAATCTCAAGCAGATGGAAAATGATGTTACAGTCTTTGGTATGGTTTCACTCAATTTTTCAGAGAATCTTCAGCGATATTTGTGATTTTTATTTCTTCTCAGCGTCAGGGTTTGCTTTGTCGGATAGTTATTCAACAGGAATCAATGTGAAATCTTCCCAAGATACACAACACTACAAAACACTGATCTGACAACACAGTATCGCAATTAATTTTACTATTAGTTTAAAGTTGAAAACATGTGTGTGTAAACATCGTGCTATGTTTTTCACCCACATGATTTGAACTCGATTAACGGTGATACTGTGTGGTCAGGTCAGTGTATTGTAGTGTTGTGTACCTTGAGAAGATTTCACAATGATTCCTGTTAAAAAAAAAAAAAAAAAAAAAAAAAAAAAAAAAAAAAAAAAAAACTACCCGTACAAAGCAAATCCTGACCCTCATAACATGAAATAAAAGTCACATATATCGCTGAAGATGCTGTGAAAAATAGAGTGAAACGCATACAAAATAATAAAATTCAATTGCATTGCGTATCATTAACCATTATATATATATATAAAAAAGACTGACTTGCAATTGAGGAAATGGCCCACGACATCCAGCTTTTCAGATATTTTTTATTTTCACTTATAGATACTCTTTGACACTTCGCATTCTGTTAAATATGTGTAATAGGTTGTTATCATACAATAGCACGAATAATGACTAAACTTTCTGTGTGCACTACTCATGGACAGATGTACGAATACGCATTAGCCGTTTATCTGTCCAGATCCTATTTTTATAAATTCGCTTTCAGGAACTACTATCAAATTACTGAATTACCGCGCCTGATCATAGTGTACAATACTGATTGTAAAGTTATGATCAGGTACAGTAATTCGAATAGAGACAATCTAAATTTAAGATAAAGTTTAACTCATTCACCTATCCTTTATTCCAAGAACACGTGTTCAAAGAGGTACAGCTGTTGTCAATTTAGTCCATTTCCGTTTTCACATAATTATTCTAAACAAATGCTAACATTGAAAAATTAAACAGTTCGACGTAGTGCCACATAGTAAGAATCGACACAACAGCAGAATTTTTAGATTCATTGCTATTTAAAATATTTCACAGCTATTTTTATACTTGACGAACTCTCCTAATAAAAGTAGAAATCTGATTTTCAGCATTAAAGAAAATAGTTAAAACAAAACGAAGAGCGAACACAACAAATGCTAACAAAAAATTGTAATGGAGTGCATTCTTCGGTGATAATATCACTACATATACATTTTCCTTTTCTCATTAATTTTTATCTTTTATTCTTTTAGTAAAATTTTTGCATTCACCTATTTTATTCCCTTTATGTAATCTAATATTATAATAAGCAACTGTGTCAGCTATGACGTCATCTGTCACTCCATGACGTCACTTTATGAATTCGCTCAATGACCTCACGCTTTACGTCATTATTCTTGGTGATGCACGTTATTTAAAAACATTTAATTAACTGACAGAACACTGAAATAAAAGTATGTTTTGCGTTAAAATCAACGTATCAATCATTAGATGCTTATAGTTACGTAATATTCTTTTGATTTACAGAAGTATTCCTTAAATTCTTTGTCCATAGATATGTAAGATAAAAGCTTTGTGTTTCGAGCATCAGTGTAGTGAAAGTTTTGGTTATATTGTTACTTACCATGGTTCAGAATTACAACTGGCATTTGACGTTACGGCAGAGGGCATGAATAATTCAGTGGGTTTTTTTTTTTCAAAATAATTTAAACCGTGTCTTATTATTGAAATTATTAATTAGTTTGAACGGAAATTGTTGCACACTGATCCCTATCTGTGCATCCTACACTACACTTAAAACAAATATTATGTGTCATAATGTAAGTTCATAAGATATTTTTAAATTTCCTTTGCTTTCACTGTGTAATATTACTGAGCCTATTATTTCAGCAACAGTATCAGCCGTTCAAACGTTTTAATATCAGTCTGAATCACGGATAACAAAAAAGAAATGTATAAAAATCCTTGAAGATTTTTGATCAAATTTATATCGCGATGCATTATTGCCACTAAAACGCGATATAGTTGATGTATTAATATGCGTGAGATTGAAGTATTGTTCTTCTAACGGCAAGTTTATTGTAGTATGCGGTTAGGTTGAAATTCAACCTAGACCCGGATGGAAACTGAAACCTTTTGCTACAGTGCGAGGCACGAGGAATTACACTGAATTTTATTTTATAACGATTCTATTTAGATAAGCAATTGCTAAGACATGAATTGTCAGAACACAGAAAGAAAAATATGTATTGCGTTTAAATTGGCATATTAATTATCAGTTTTTTTTTTTTTTTTTTTTTTTTTTTTTTACTGAAATCATTATATGGTTCGAATGAAAGAAGTTCCATATTGATTGCGATATATGTGGCCTAAATCACAATTAAATATTACGTGGCATAGCGTAAGTTCTTAAGATTTATTTTTAGCATCCTTCGTTTTAACTGGGGTCATTATTTTAGCCGACGTAATCTGTGTCAGCCGTTAAAATATCGATCTTCATCGCAGGTACTAAGAAAGAAAAGTGTAAGAATCTGTGAAGATTTGGGATCAAGTTTATACCGCGATGCATGATGACACTGACATGCGATACAGGGAATGTATTAATACGCGCGTGATTGAAACTTTTATTTTCTAGCAGCAATATTATTGGAGATTGTGGTTAGACTGAAATATAACCAGTACCATGTTGACAAATGAAGCTTTTTGTTACAGCACAAGGGACGATAAATTACAGTGATCATTATTTTATAACAATTCTACTGAGTTAAGCAAATGCAGAGAAATAAATTTCCATAACACTCCGTTAAACCCGTCATTTTTGACGGGCTATGGGGCTAATTCTATACATATAATAAGCAACTCTGTGTCATCTATGACGTCATCTGTCACGCCATGACGTCACTCTATGACGTCACGCTTTACGCCATTTTTCTTGGATGTGCACTTTATTTAATAACATTTCTAAGCATCCGCGAATAAATAAACTGAAAAAAAGTATGTATTGCGTTTAAATCGTCATATCAACCATTAGATGCTTATATTTACGTATTATTCTTTCGATAAATAGAAGTATGCCTTAAATTCTTTGTCCATAGATATTTAAGATAAAAGTTTTAATCTTCGAACATCAATGTTAGAGAAAGCTTTGATTAGATTGTTACTTAGCAAGGGTCAGCATTACAACTGGCAATTGACGCTGAGGGCATGAATAATTTAAATTATTACATCGTTTGAACGGAAATAGTTGCACACTGAACACGAATTGTGCAGCCTACACTACAATAAAAACAAATATTACGTGGCATAATGTAAGTTCATAAGATTTATTTTAATCTTCTTTGCTTTCACTGAGTAATATTACTGAGGCTATTATTTCCGCAACATGTGGCTAACTATGTCAAGGTTGTTGTGCAATTTTTTATTTTTTTTTTTAACGTATTGCTTTACGCCTCTTCGACGTCGTGGTCATTAGAGGTGGAATGGGACTACGGACAAGGAACGGATATGAATTCGGCCATGGCCTTTTTAAGAAAGCATCCTGGCATTCGCCTGGAGTGATCTGGATAAACCATGGAAAACCCAAATCTGAATTCCCAGATGGGGACTCGAACCGCCGTCCCCCGAATGCGGGGACAGAGCGCTAACCGCTCACCTACCACGCTCGGTGTGTTGTTGTTGTTATTTTGCAATTACTGGGACTCATCAAGCAATGGTCTGAAAACTGTTGCACACGTTCGTTGGGTGATATTATTTAATGTATGTTATTCTTAGAGTTGTAAAATATATCCATCCTTACAAACTTAACTGGAAAAGTGCCGTAACGTTAAGCGGCGAGCTACTGGGAGAAGGTATATAGCGATGAATAATGATAACACAAACGTTCCTTCGACTACATTATTTAGTAATATGTTTCTAATATACCCATCAAGATTTATATAATGCACAAACTTCAAGCAAAAAAATCAGCCGTAATGTTACACTCTAAGCGATTAGAGTACGCCATTGGTTATCGTATGCGACCTCCATCGATACTAATATTACGTGCAACAAAATGCATCAATGACCAAAAAGCGATGAAAATCAAACCAACTTTATAATTAAAACAAAGTCCATTAAGCTATAAAAGGAAGCATCTATGTCAATTCTGGTCTAGGCTACATTCCAACCTATCCACAGGCGCTGCTAATAATTCTGCTCGAAAATCATGATAATTAAAATGTTTAATAAATCCAAATTTCTAGCGAATTATGCCTTAACAAGAACCAAACGCCATGTTGGTACAGGTTGCATTTCAACTATGAAAACTAAATTCCTTCGTTCGCTAGCGGTTCAAAGTTGTTGCAGTTTCTTTGTTTGTCATTTTTTTCCATATTTATCTTTTTGTAGGCTTTGATAGCAACATATTCCCGAATAATATCGTTCAAAGAACGTGTGCAAGATCATAATACTTCGCTATATAGCTTCTCCCAGTCGCTCGCGTTACGGCACTTTTTCAGTGAAGTTTGTGAGGTATGTATATATTTTACAGCTCTAAGAACAACACATATTAAACAATATAATCTATCGAACGAGTGTAACAATTTTCAGACCAAACTGACAATTCCTTTATGAGTTCCAGTGATTACGCTAGAGCACAAATTTATAAAGCGATGCATTATTGTCACTAAAATGCGATACAGTACATGTATCAATATGCGTAAGATTGAAGTATTGTTTTTCTGCGGCAAGTTTAGAGTAGTCTGTGGTTATGTTGAAATGCAACCTGGACCCGGATGGAAACGGAAACTTTTTGTTACAGCGCAAGGCACGAGGAATTACATAGAATTTTATTTTATAGCAATTAGTAAAGCAATTGCTAAGAAATTAATTGTCATAACACTTAAAGAAAAGTATGTATTTCGTTTAAATTGCTAGTGTAATTATAATTCTATTAATTATGTTGGGAAAACTACTAAGCGCTAATACAGGTAATTTATTCCAGCCTCTGACTCCCTTACCTACAAAAGAAAATTTTTAGCACTCACGTATGTCTAAAGTCGAGTGCCAGCTTGTGGTCGTGGTCAACTTTTTACGTCCATGTACTACTCTTTAATTCTTCTACCAATATCCTTTCAGGCCTCATCACCAATATCCGTCTTATCACTCCAAGCACCCTCTTCGCCATCCTTAAATCAGTTTAAATCGATGGAAGAATCATTAGCTGTACATCATGAAAGAATTTAAACTAAACATTATAAGTGTGTACGAAGGGTAATTTACATCGCAGTCTCCCTCGCTATTCAAAAAGCAAATGATTAAGCTTGAAATTATGCGAAAACATGCTAATTGTTCTCTGTATATAAGCTTATATATTTTAAGGCTCTGCAAGTGATGCGTATAATAATATTTTGTCTGTGGTACCATTACTTATTGTCGTATGTTTGCCACTTTCGTGGATAAAGGAATTATTTTTTGAACCCTTTATTTCAGCGTATAACAGTCACATAAGCCACCAGAGAACAGTTTCTCAACATGCTATTTGACAGGCCAGACGTATGCACCGCTTGTCACATCCTTATCGCCAACCACTATGCAGATGAAACAAGTCTGAAATTTTAACCATCTCCTGGCTACGGCTGAGCACCAAGGCCAAGATTCAAATTGGTCATGGCAGATCTGCTTCATCTTTGTATACATGGGGAATGAGAGATTCACCGAGATGCGACTGTGGTGACGAGAAACAAACCATCCATCACGTGACATTTGACTGCCCACTTCAAGCCTTCAGGAGATCACCGATAGATTTTATTAATATATGAAATGAAGCTATAGATTGGCTACACCATGTTAATTTTGAATTTTAATTGTAATTTAATGTTAAATTGTATTATTTTTGTGCAATGGCCATAAGCTAAATAAATAAATAAATGTCTCAGTGATAAGTGCTACTGCTATTTAACGGCTTGGCTCTGAATTGTCTCATACGCGCGACATTCACAGTTATTACTTTTGTCCTTTATGGGTCAAATTCCGAAAAATTTAGTTCTTAATTTATAATGTTGCCTGAATGGAGATCTTTTAAATGATACTTCATCCATCGATTTGGGTTAGGTTTCAAGGGAGATAAATGGCTTGCAACAATAGTACACGTTATGGAAATAATGATACTTTTGCCATTTAAGGGTCGAAATCTAAAAAAAAAAACCTTTCTTAAGATATGATGTGACCAAAGCAGAGGACTTAATCTTTCAAATAATAACTCATCTATTTATTTTGTGGGGGGGGGCTTGAGCCCCCGCCCCCCCCTGACAGAATCACTTCTCTGGTTGAATGGTATGAAGTAGGGATGTAACTGATATCCGCAAGTGCGGAACTTTAGCGTGAAATCCTACATCCGCTTTCGCATACGCAATTTTTAATGCGGATGTAGGCCTATACCCAGTACCGGATTAACCACGTAGCAGGAATTTTCCCCCGGACGGGAAAAATCAAGGGCCTCTTCTTCACATTTGCTACGGGCCTCGCGCTGTCTTAATCTGGCCCTGCCTATACCGGATGTTTTGTTTACATTGCAATATACATTATTCTTTTCTCTTTATTCGAGATTCTGCCTATCGTCGCTTAGCTAACAAAAAAAAAAGTGGTTGTTTTCTGACGATCTTGCAACAAAAGTAACAATGAACTAAATGGTGTTACAGTATTACCTAAGCGACGAATTTACAAATTTGAACTTGCAAGTAAAGTAAAGTAAAGTAAAGGGCTACAATAGATCGGATCTGATCCCGCACTTTCACCAACCGAAAATTTTCTTTTTTATTATTATTATTATTATTACTCCGCGATTCACTAAAAGTGTGTGGCGGAGGGTGCATTGCACCTATCGAAAAGGGTTATGGTTAGGAAGGGTTATAAGGGATATGGCAGGAGGCGCCCATGGGCTATTGTGAGGAACCATCCCCGCATTCGCGTGGAGTGATCCGGGAAAACCATGGAAAACCCAGATCAGGATGGCTGGAGTGCTTTATCGAAAGCTACTCCTGTCGGATTTTAAGTTTACTCGCCAGGTAAATCCTTTCTATTCCATTCCATAATCGCTCGTGGGAAAAATGAGTACAGAAATGAATCGGTTCTGGCCCTGATTTCTCTTATCTTATTTTCGCGGTCATTTCGAGATATGAATGTAGCTGGTAGCAATATTTGCTGGCTGTCATTCCGAAATACGTCTGTCGTGAATTTTTCAATTAGCTTCCGTCGAGAGCAACGCCTTCGGTGTTCCAGGTCTTCTCAACCTAACTCCTTCAACATCTCACTTACGCTTTCCCTCCAACTATATATACCTGTCACGAATCGGGCGGCTCTTCTTTGGACCTTCTCTAAGGCCTCCATTAACCCCTTTTGATGGGGACCCCACACAGAACAACAATACTCTAAGTGAGGACGTACTAGTGAATTGTATACAATCGATTTAACTTCCTGAGTGCATTGATTTAAATTACGACCTAGAAATCGGAGCATACGATTTGCTTTTCTCAATACATTCTCGATATGCACATTCCACGACAAATTATTACTAATTGTTACCCCTAGGTATTTAGCGGAATCTACCGTTCTAAGGACAGTGCCATTAATTGTATAATCATAGGTAAATGGTGTCACCTTTTTACTTACACGCATGACTTGGCACTTTTTAGCGTTTAATTCCAACTGCCAATCTTTACACCACGCAATTATTTTCATAATATCGTCTTGTAACAAAGCGCAGTCGTCCTGGGTTTTTATTTCGCGATAAATAATAGCATCATCGGCAAATAATCTTTTCATCCCCCCGATTATGTCGCATAGATCATTGATGTATATGAGAAAAAACAGAGGCCCTAACACGCTTCCCTGGGGAACTCCAGACCCCACTTCAGTAAGTGATGAACGCTCACCGTCGAGAACTACACACTGCGTTCTGCCCTTCAGGAAGTCCGCAACCCAGTCACATATTTGTCTAGATATGCCGTAACCGCGAAGTTTCCTAAGTAACTTAGTGTGAGGCACAGTGTCAAAAGCTTTTTTAAAGTCTAATAGAACCAAATCATCCTGGGATTGCTCATCTATAATTCGGCACAAGTCGTGAATTAAAAGTGCAAGTTGTGTTTCGCAGCATCGGCCTTTTCTGAATCCATGTTGATTTGGATTTAAAAGCTCACCTTCATCCAAGAACCGCATGACATTTGAATAGATGATATGTTCTAAAATCCTGCAAAATATTGAAGTTAACGAGATCGGCCTATAATTCTGAGGATCATTAACATTCCCATTTTTAAACACTGGAGTTACGATAGCGGTCTTCCATTCGGCTGGTATTTTTCCTTGATCCAGAGAGACTGTATACAATTTCATCAAATACGGTGCAATTTCCTTTGCGTATCTTGAGTAGAATCTTGTAGGAATACCGTCTGGTCCGGAAGCCTTATTGGTTTTTACATTCATAAGCAGTTTAGTTATTCCCTCGACATCAAGAGCGAGATCATTCATAATTTGTCGGTACGATTGTTAAATATCGGATATCTCCTCTGAGTTTTCTATCGTGAAAGCCTTTTTAAATATATCATTCAAAATTTCTGCTTTCTCTACGCTTGTTTCTGATAATTCACCATTTTCTTTAATCAGCGACGGCATAACCTTACGAGAGCCTCTTATTACTTTGATATACGACCAGAACTTTTTTGGATTAGTAATAAGATCTTCGGATAAATTCCTGGCTTGGAATTCTTTAAACGCATCGCGCATTGCCTTACGTACTTCCGCACGCAACTGGACTAATTTAGCACGATTAGAGGAGTCCCCCGATTTTTTCACCGCGGCATGTAAACGCCTTTGCCTCCTGAGCAAACGTTTCACTTCCTTATTGAACCAAGGGAAGTTATTACTGTCCTTAATACACTTCTTAGGAACAAACTGGTTTAAACCGGTCCATATTAGTTCTTTTAAATTAACCAAAGTTCCTCAACATTTGTATTTTGCGTATACGTTTCAAAATTCTTCGCAAAGTGATCAACCATACCCGCATCGTTTGCCTTATCGAAGCAAAAAACGAGTTTCTCTTTGTCATGCTTCAGACTCAGACTAGATTTTAATGTTACCACAACCGCCTTGTGATCACTTATACCGTCTTCTATACAAACTTTATCTACAACATCAGGATTGCTAATTAGAAAAAGATCCAGAATGGACGAGGAATCTTTGTCGCACCGCGTTGGCTCTTCGACCATCTGTTCAAGAGATCTTTCTGCAAATGATTCTAGAAATGTTTCGGTAATTAACTTATCTCTTCCCCAACCTGAACGTGTATGTGTCCCACCTAACCGACGGTAGGTTAAAGTCACCACCCACGATCAATATATGTCCTTGAAATTTTTTGTAAATGTTATTAAGCGACTCTCTGAAGTATTCCGCGTTAGCTAAATCAGAATCCGGAGGTCGATAAAACGACCCGAGTATGAACTTTAAATTTTTGCCAATTTTTACCTTGACCCACATTAACTCGCAAAAATTTTCCGTTTCAGTTACGACAGAGCAATTAACGGTTTTACTTACGGCCACGAACACACCCCCGCCCATTGAAACAGTTCTGTCCTTCCGAAAAACATTGAAATGAGGGCCAAATACTTCGCTAGATTCAACTTCAGGCGTCAACCAGCTCTCGGTTCCTAGTATTATATCGACATCATTAGTCGCAACTGAGGCGTGAAAATCCGCTATTTTCCCTCTAATACTCCGACAATTTAGTACCATTATCCTTAGCTGCTTCGTATAGTTATTTGTGGAGTCTAAAATAGCATTTTTCATACTCGCACTCTGACCGCAAACGGGTGAAGTAATTGGAGCTGTAATATTAAAATTATTCGGGCCATCACTACCGGGACCAGCTTCTATGTTATCAGCACATCCTCTTCGATGAAATGAAGGATCCTCGGGCCTCATGCTGTTCCTAAAAAATAATTCATATCAAGACGGACCCATATTTTTGCAGCCACCTTGGACGCCATTCTAGGTGTGTAGTGGACGCCCGACCTGTCAAATGCGCCCCAGCTGCCAGCTATCATCGGACGAAGGTCGACGAAGCCCCAGTTGTTTTTGCGACACAGCTCCTGCAAATTACTATTTAAATTAAAGGTCTTCCACCACACAGCCTCCCCACAATCGACACGCGGCACCACACTACAAATTGAAAACTGCAATGAAACTGAATTTTCCCGGGCGGCTTCATACGCCTTTCGGCCCAACTTGTCCATGAATTTAACTATATCTGGAACAGAAACACGACACGAGTCATTAGTGCCGACGTGCGCAGCTACTCTTAACTGACGGCAGTTCGATTCCCTAATCGCTTGTGGAATGGCCTCGATGACACGTGGTACGGTTGCTCCTGAAAGAGAAACGGAATGAACGTTAGTATGAGGATCTGCACCGTTCTTCGTGGCTAATTCCCGTAACGGTTTCTCCAGCCGTCGCACGTTCGAGCTGCCAATGACCAGTAAACCTTTTCCTGGCAAGGCTCGGGGTCTGCGAGTAAATCTTCGCTGCTGCTCTTCTGGGCCATCCACGCTTGAATCTACAGCCTCCTGTAACACAGAAAACGCGTTACTTAGTGGCAAGGTATCGTTTTCCCTTCGGCTAATTGGGAATTTCGACGCCTTTCTCCGATCCACACGGTGCCAGACGTTTTCTGCAACTGGAACCTGAAAATCCAAACTTGCCGGTTCCACTAAAGTTGGCTGCGGAATTTCTTCGACGCACTGCCGCTCCTCATCTAGGATGCTCCATACCTGCGCTTGAAGAGACACCATAGTATTAAGAATCTCCTCGAGAACCAGACGCCTACCAGAACACTTTGCACAAGCCATGTCACCTGAAACAGACAAAAACGGAACTACAAATGAATACACAAAAATCGGCGACCGCTACTAACGGCTGCTAACGGTCGTGGCTAATGCTGCTACGGCTGCGGAGGCTCAACTGACTGGCACACTACCTAAACAGGAAATATTCAAATATAACGACAAAAACTAGCACAATTTAAATCACACACAAAAGTTGGCTACTGCTGCTACGGCTCAACTGACTGGCACACTACCTAAACAGGAAATAATCAAAGATAACGACAAAAACTAGCACAATTTAAATCACACACAAAAGTTGGCTACTGCTGCTACGGCTGTGGAGGCTCGATTGAAGTGAGTTCAAACGACACCGTACCGAGTGTCGGCCGTCATTAGTTTGGTTTAATTTTTGACGGTACGGGCCCGTAAATATGGAGAAGCATATACAAAGAGTTCTGGTCATTTACGAGAAAATGTTCTTTTAGCGTTACTGCAACTGATTGCTTTAGGAACTTGCCCCTTTTTTTCAGCCTTACTTTAGGTTCATCAGAAGTTCTTACAATGTAGTTAGAGTCCTTGCATGTTCGCATTAACAAATCAAAGCCTTGAATCGGGGACCTTCCATGCCCGAATCACACGCCGCAAGCATCTGAATTTAGAAGAACTGAAAAATATGTATTCAATCATATAAAAAGTACATTTGTGTTTTGGGATAGCAAAAATAAATTATATAAAAAAGTGCGTTGATTTTACTATTTTTGAATATTTATTAGTCATTACATACAGATTTGTCTCTTGACACAGATGGATACGGCGTACGATTGGGGTACTGAAAGTCTCTTTTTCAAATCCCTGTCTCAGATGTAATTTTCATGGGTCTTAAAATTGACAGTCACCTCTGGCAAAGCTTTGATTGTTATTGCTAAGATGCTGGGACGTTCAGCGGTTCGAATTTCACGTTAATGGGTAGGTCTCCTTTTAAAAATAGTTGACGAAGATAGAGGTGTACTGCGTGGCTGATAAGAAACTCTGTAACTGGAATTTTTAGATCATATGAAATTATTATTATTATACAGAATCTTTGCAGTCTATTTAAATTAAAATGTATAATAATAATCTTATTATTTTTTTAAAACATGTATTGAGTGAATCTAAAGGAACCTCAACCAAAACAAACACATTAAATGTGAAGTGAGTAACATTGTGACTATGTTGATATACATGAGAAACTTTCAATCCAGTACAGTGATGATCATTTGTCAAAACTGTGTTGGGATACTATTTTCGTGCATAAGAGATCAAACAGTGTGGTGAAAACAGGAGTCAAGCAAAAAAAAAAAAAAAAAAAGTATTTTAACGAACTTTATTACTTTTTTAGATTGTAAGGTACGCCTACGCAAAACAAAGTACAGTACTCTATAATAAAGTACGGGTGGTAACCCTAGCTGCCATCCCCAAACCACTTTTAAGGTAATTTTTACATTAATTCCGTGAAACAACGAAATGTATACACTAGGGACCAGTGTGCATGCGAGGGGGAGAGCCTTCACTCGGTCGACTGTCAGTGCGGTGACGGTACGGGCTCTATGCGGTTTAGTGTGGCTTGACCTTAATACAGCCTATTCATGGTCCAACTTATAGGACATCTATGTAGAACTACCGTAGGATGCGCTTACCCAATCAAGATACTCTAGATGTTCCAAGAAATCCATTCCACTCGTACTTTCTCGCGGCACACCATGTGTCCTTAGCGCACACTTGTAGGATGTTTACTCCAATAGCTTCCTCCAATATTTATAGCTTGTTGGACAGCAAGGACCCTTTTTGGGTTGCCTGGGAGTCCAACAACATCCAACACCTCCTACAAGTATTCCTTTAACCCCTTTCATGGACTATCAAGAGTTCTTTTATCGAGAATCAGATCTCGTAGGTCATACAAATTGTACTGTGAATGCACCACTAGAACGGTGGCGAGCACAGAACTGAGCGTGGTGGATACGCGGTAACGGCCTGGCCTCGCATTCGAGAGGACGCCGGTTCGAATCCCCATCCGGGAATCCAGATTTGGGTTTTCCATGGCTTCCTCAAATCCCCACAGGCGAATGCTTCCTTTAAAAAGACCATGACCAAATTCATTCCCATTCCTAGCCCCAATATTTTCTCACCTCTAATGACCTCAGCGTTGACAAGGCATATAGTTATAAGACAAAAAAAAGTGAGTGTGGAGATGCGCGGTGGTGTGGTCTTGTGTTTGACACTGAATTAGTCTAGCCACGAACTCCGCAAAGTTCATATGACAAAGACTGGTTTTTAGATGCACGCATAATTATGTAAATAATTTAATTCACTTGTGAAATCATTCCACATTTTTTCTTCTTGAAAGATGAGGCAAAAATAAATCAATATAGCAGTATTATATGGAAACAGAATTTACTTATGAAAAAAAGATTGATTTTAAATTTATTTTTTATAAAATATAAGTAATTATAAATTTATTTTTCCACATCCGTGTCTAAAAAGATAACATCCGCAACAACCCTAGTATGAAGGTCATGTGAGGCCGGAACTCGTGAATAATTTCAGGAACATGATAGTGGCAAATCTACCAATTATATTATGTCTCTCGAAATACACATTGATAAATTAAAACCATTATATCGAGGATCTTCATTTGTAGCTGTGCCATATGACATTGCTAGAGCTTTGCTTTCTCTACCAATTCTTGCTTTTCAAGTGAATGTATCCGATCAACTGGAAAGCATTTCCACATATGTACATAAACAATTCTACAATTTCAAAGGTATTGAGTTTCCTGACAAACTGACAGACGTTTCTAAATGAGATGTAAAATCCTATTTATTTGCTTTTTTTAATATTATTTAAAATGTACACATTTATTTTATTGATTATCACAGCAAAATAAAAACATTTTAAATATCTCTTTGATAAATCTAGATGCAGCAACTTTACAAGTGAAAAGAGCGTTAGACAAATGGTACTGACCAAAAACGTTTTTCATTGCATAAGGTATACCAAACTGTTTCAGAGTACAGTGTTATAAACTCCAAAGGTTCATGTTTTATATTAAATTCATCATAGGCTTTTACAGCATCAGACACAATTCCAGTATATATGTAATTGGCTCTTTGCCTGGCTCTATATCTTATTATGCATATCTTAGGGCAGAGGGGAGGAGCGGAGGGGTCCTTTCCCCTTTTCCATCACATTCTTTGAAAGTGGTCTTTCCAATCTTAGTGTTGGATGGTGTAATAAATTACTTTGGAATAACAATGCTTATTATTCTTAAAATTTTGTTAGAATTTTCTAATTTTTTCCTCTTCTTAAATCTGTGATAGTCTGCCACAAGATGACCCACAACAGTCCTATATATTAGGATTCTTTTGGGTAAATATATAATATATATAGTGTTTCCCATGAGTTATATCTGCTATGTTCAGTATCTGTCATAATTTATGGTTTTAGGAAAGATTCCACTGTTATTCTTCTCATTGTAGTATCTACAATACGTGAAGCAGTATCTCTTACATCAGCGGTTCCCAACCTATGGGTCGCGACCCACCAGTGGGTCGTGGCGTGTGTTTTGGTGGGTCGCGGAACAATCGACGTTTTTGCCCCCAAAATATATCTTTTATTTCATCTATTTAAAAAATATAACACGATATTTTACAAGTGCAGTAATCATGAAAGATATTAGCTTAAATTAAATTAAAAGAAAAAAAAAGTTTTCTTAATCAGTGAGCCGGTATTATACAATAACCACGTTGTGAGATATAGCAGCGGCAGCAATCGCGCAATCCTTACGGCAACCCCTGAACATTCCCTCTCCCGCCCCGCTCTAAGATGGAGATGCGCGCACATACCACCGGCAGTTTTACTTCTCTGATTGTCATTTTCTTGTTCATGCTTGAATCGAAACCAAAGTCTTTGATGCAAACAGTCTTTCTCGGCTTGTGAGAGTGAATTGTTGTTTGCGCTTTGTTTTGATTGAGAGTAGATCATGGAAAGTTTGTTGTGGACTGGATCGTGCCGTAAAAGAGAGTATCCAGATGGTGAAGAAACTTCAACCCCCACGGCTAGTAATAATATGTTTGAAAATGTTACTGAACCACAACCAAGTATTTGTAATTACAATGCAGGCAGAGAGAAAAAGCAAAAGACGTATCTGTGAAAGTATAAACCGGATTATTTGAAATACAGATTTGTGTTTTCGGGTACTTAAGAGGAGCCAATACCTCAGTGCGTGATTTGTTGTGAAAATTTGTCCAATGAAAGCATGAAGCCATCAAAACTTGCAAGGCATTTGTCAACCAAGCATCCTGAGTACACGGATAGGCCTCTTGAACTCTTTCAAAATAATAAAACAAAAACATTATCTTTCGACCAAATTTACAATGGAAAATTCAGTGTCAGGCCAACAAACAGTCTACCATAGCGGCTTACCAAATATCCTTGTTAATAGCAAAGCAGGAAAATGCGACTGGTGTGCCAAGTCATATCTACACCCACAAATCGCATTTTAGTGGTTGACTGGTAAGTTTACCATTGTGTTTTCCGGCTCCCAGTGTTCCATATTTTCATACATTTGGGTGAAGTAAAACACAATGATAAAACTACCAATGAACCACTAAAATCGGGTCTACAGGTGGTTTCCACTAAAAATCAACTTGGCAGAGCAGTTGCTTTTAATATGCTGATCGAGTTACTTCTAATCGTGGAATTTCAGCAGTTAACTTGATGAGGTGATGGTCTGTGCAGCCGCCTCCCGGTCTATCATATATATTATTTCTATAAGGTATTTTTTTGTCACAAGCCTGTATCTTCCTTCATACTTAACCGAAATCAATGAATGAGGTGTCAATTTAAAGCTTATGGTCTCCACTTTGGGCACATCACATTATAAGCAAGGAATTTTCGGAATTCGACCCTTGAAGGGCAAAAATGTCAATATATCTAAAATGCTGTTTTCTGTGTTACAAGTCATTTATCTCCCTGGATATCGATCTGAAATCGTTTAATGAAGTATCATTTTAAAGATTAAGATTTCCGCTTTAGTGACGTCATATATTTAGACAGAAATTTTTCGGAATTCGACTCTTAAAGGGCAAAAGGATCAATATTTTTGCAATTCGTTATTGTGTCACGATTGATTTATCTCCCTTAATATCTAACCGATATAGATAAATGAGGCATCATATTAAAGACTAAGGTCTCCGCCGTGGTAACACTATATTTTAAGAAAGTAATATTTCGTAATTCGACCTTTAAAGGGCAAAAATGTTAATTTTTCTAAAGTGCATTTTTGTATCTCGAGCCATTTATCTCCCTGGATATCTAACCAAAATCGATAAATGAAGTAGGATTATAAGGAGTAATGTCTCAGCTTTGTGCAATCATATTTTAAGGAAGAATGTATTTGGAATTCAGTCCTTAAAGGGAAAAAGTATAAATTTTTCTAAAACGCATTTTTGTGTCACGAGCGATTTATCTCCCTTAATATCTAACCGATATAGATAAAAGAGGTATCATATTAAAGAATAAGGTCTCCGCCATGGTAACATTATATTTTAAGAGAGAAATTTTTCGTAATTCGACCCTTAAAGGGCAAAATTGTTAATTTTTCTATAATTAGTTTTTTGTATCTCGAGCCATTTATTTCCCTGGATACCTAACAAAAATCTATAAATGAAGTAGGATTATAAGGAGTAATGTCTCAGCTTTGTGAAATCATATTTTAAGAAATAATTGTTTTGGAATTCAACCATTAAAGGGAAAAAGTATAAATTTTTCTATAACGCATTTTTGTGTCACGAGCCGATTTATCTCCCTTATTATCTAACCGACATAGATAAATGAGGTATCATATTAAATAATAAGGTCTCCGCCATGGTAACATTATATTTTATGAAAGGAGTTTTTCGTAATTCGACCCTTAAACGGCAAAAATTTTAATTTTTCTAAATTCAATTTTTGTGTCTTAAGCAATTTATCTCATTGGATATCTAACCAAAATCGAAAAATCAAGTAAGATTATGAGGAGTAATGTCTCAGATTTGGTGACATCATATTTTAAGGAAGAATGTTTTTGGAATTCAACCCTTAAATGGAAAAAGTATAAATGCTTCTATATCACATTTTTGTGTCACGTGCCATTTATCTCACTTGATATCCAACCGATATAGATAAATGAGGTATCATACTAAAGATTAAGGTCTCCGCCGTGGTAACATTATAATTTAAGATAGGAATTTTTCGTAATTCGACCCTTAAAGGGCAAAAATGTCAATTTTTCTAAAACGTTTTTATGTGTCTCTAGCCATTTATCTCCCTGGATATACAACCAAAATCGATAAATGAAGTAGGAGCATGAAGAGTAATGACTCAGCTTAGGTGACATCATATTCAACCTCACTTTTCACCGAATTTTTTTTCGCGAAATTTTCGCATGGGTCGTCTAGTAATATGTTTGTTGTGTTATCGGTTCTTGTTTTTGTTGATAGTACATCCTTTGTACGAAAATTTGCGTTTTCGTAGGATAGAATAGTCGAGAGCATATCGAGGTCATAGAACAGTTCCCATTCTGATATTAGATAGACTCTCATATTAGGTGGGTCGCGAAAATTTTTTTTACTTAAATGTGGGTCGTGTACCAATAAAGGTTGGGAATCGCTGTCTTACATAATTCCAAATAATTTTAACACAGTTGCAGGTTAGCCTATGGGGTTGAATATCTGCCATTGGATAGTTACTACAACAATAAATTTCTCGAAGATGTATTCGATTTAGTTTGGAGTGCGTGGCAATAGGATCACTGATCACCTTGTACCATATTGAATGTTTGGAAATCTGTAAAATTGGGTTGTGGATATTAGTTGAAAGTTTTTTTTTCCATATGAAAATTGGATATCTGGTTTCCTGTCTGTTTCTGGGGATATTGCATTTCATAATATACAGGAGCTTCAGGTAACTGAGTTCCAGGTAGAAAGGTTGTAAATGTTTCACATGATTTGGTGTGCCAATGATGCAGATAGGTGGTGTCATGCTTTCCAGTTTGTAAAGGTTGATCAGGTTCGCTGAAATGCCTTTTGTATTAGTGCTTTTTACCTGTAGAATGTTTTTGATGAAGAGATATTTATTCTTCTAATATACATAGACAAGGCTACTCCCCCCTATTTCTTTTGTTAGCATCAGAGTTTTACCTTTAATTTTGAAGATATCTCCTCGATGTATAAAGTATCCAACCATAGACTTGATGCTGCATACTATGGGTAAAGGAACAGAGAATACTTGCAAAGATTACCATAACTTCTCGAGGACAAATGTGTTGACCAGTTGAACTCTCTACATAATGTTACGATTTCTCACTGAGTATTGTTGAAGGCATGCTCTAGTTTTGGATAAGAGATGCTGCCAATTTTTTGCAAGCATTTCTAAAATTTAATTCCCAGGAGGCAGAGTTCCAAGTTTTCTTCCAGCCAGTAGGGTTTATTAGATGTAAGACCAGCTGCAACATCGATGATTTTTTCTTCTTCTTGTAATTAATACTGTCCCAGAGCATTGACTATAACTATCGATAATTTGTTTTATGACTTTTATATCTATCATGGCTTTTAAAAATCTGCATCATCAGTGTATGACTGACATATCACTTTCCCAATTCCTGTGACAAGAACTGTTAGTGATTCTGTGAATTTTATCATCAGTGGTTCAAGGTCAATTGTCAACAGAATCATAGATAAAAGGCATCCATGCTGCTTAACTTACTTAAGTCCACTCGTCATCCTGTTGACAATTATCTTTGTTGTCACCTTGTTTAATAAATTGTTTACTATGTTTGCACCAAATTCCATCTTTGTGCTCGTTTGTTTCAGAAATCTATCTCTATCAAATGCTAAAGCGAGATCAAGTGAGAGGATAGAACTTCTAAACTATTTGTATTCAAATAGCCTTTGATATCACAACATTCTGATAGTTTTAGGACAGTTCATCTGTTACATCCAACATCAGTGTGGTGGGGGTTTTATGACCTTGTGAATTTTCTCTTTTATCATGTGAGCCAAAACTCTAACCTATATCTTATAATCACTGATCAGTAAAGTTATAGATCTAAAGCTCTTCATATTCTTCATATTTTGGGGACTAATACTGTAAAAAATTCTTCCAGACAATTTTTTTGTTCCATAATCTCACTGTATATTTGTAGGAGTTTGTCCTTCAGCTGCCTCCAAAGGGTACATAAGAGGCATGTTTTTTTAAGTAAGTACCGTTTTGAAATTAAAAAAACGACTTCAAATATATATCAATAATTTTATTTTTACATGAAAGCCTGTACCTTACTCTACTTTTCTACATAATTCCCTTCAATATTGAGGCACTTGTCATAACGTAGTACCTGTTTTTGAAAACCCTCCTCATAGAAGTCTGCCGCCTGACTTGTTAACCACTGGATCACAATTGTTTTGACTTCGTTATCGTCTTCAAGACACTGACCACCCACGTGTTTCTTCACGTGCAGGAACAGATGGTAGTCACTGGGCGCCAGATCAGGGCTGTACGGAGGATGATTTACAGTTTCCCATCGAAAAGATGTGATGAGATCTTTGGTCTGATTAGCCACATGTGGATGGGCAATGTCATGCAGCAAAACGATGCCCTTGCTCAACTTGCCACGTCTTTTGTTCTGGATTGAACGGCACAGATTGTTCAATGTCTCACAATAAGCTGCTGCATTTATTGTCTTATTACGAGGCAGACATTCCACAAGCAATACTCCTTTTCTGTCCCAAAAAACTGTGCACATGATTTGCTGGGCAGAAATCGTTTGCTTGAACTTCACTTTTTTGGGTGAATCTGAATGCCGCCATTCCATGGACTGTTGCATTGATTCAGGTGTGACGTAGGCCACCCATGTCTCATCGTCCATAACAATTTTGCTTAAGAAATCATCACCATCGTTGTGGTACTGCTCAAGGAAAGTCAATGCACTGCCTAAACGTTTGGTTTTGTGCACATCCGTTAACATTTTTGGTACCCAACGTGAGCACAATTTTCGGTAATTCAAGTGCTCGGTCACAATGCCATACAAAACACTACAAGAAACATTAGGAAAGTCATCACACAAAGAGGAAATCGTAAAGCGTCTGTTTTCTCTCACCTTATTGTCCACTTTCTGCACCAAACTTTCATTAACGACCGAAGTACACCCACTCCGTTGTTCATAATGCACATTTGTGTGGCCATCTTTAAATGCTCTCACCCACTTTCTCACCATTCCAACACTCATAATGTTTTGTCCGTAAACTGCACAGATCTTACGACGAATATCGATCGGTTTTAGGCCTTTAGCACAAAGAAATCTTATAACAGCCCGTACTTCACAGTCGGCGGGACTCACTATTATCGGAGGCATCTTAAACACTCAGTGAACAACGTAAACAAGGAAGAATTAGACTGTAATGGCATCAGTGCGTAGGCAAGAGATGCAGGTACCCAGTGCGCATGCGCGGAATGCCGACCGTAGCACTGCAGCCACGGTGTGACGAAACGGTACTTACTTAAAAAATACGCCTCGTAGTACTCAATTCCAATGCCACCTGATCCTGAAGGTTAATAAATATATAGAGGAAATTACTATAGATAATACTATGGTTGTCAGACCCCTACACCACACTGCACATAAACTTGTAAACAATATAAATGTATTGACGACTTCTGCCGATAATAGAAAATATCATAACTGTTGGATATGTAACGTTTCCCAGCCGATAAAAACATCACTAACAAAGGAAAAATGTGCCATATACATAAGTGAAAGACATTTGCTGTTAATTGGCATGTATTCAGGCCAGTATTTGGTCACCACGAGTTTTTTTTTTTTTTTTTTTTTTTTTAATCCACATATAAGTTTAAAAGCTATGAAGACTTCAAGAAAAAATTCTGATCATCATCATCATCATCATAAACAGTTTCCAGCTACTGGCCAGGTCTGCTTTGTGCACCAGCCTCTCTCTCTTTGTTTTTCTTCACACCAACTCTCTTCAGTACACATTCCTCCACTCCTCACGTCAACTATCACTTATTCTTCCCCTGGTATATTTACCTTGTTTCCTCATTTTGTATTCTTTTCCTGTTGTTATCTGCTTCTCTAATTTCTTAGTCCGGTCTTCTCTATAATTTTCTGCACAAATTCCTCTTTTACCGTCTCTAATTGTTTCATTTCTTGTCCCGTCCATTTCTGTAAACCCCATTAATAACAGATACAGACTGATGTGGATCTACCATACAGTGAGCTTCCCACATCTTAGTAGTCACCACAACTATAACTGACATCATAAAACTACGTTCTTAGTTTGAGTTTAGTAGGAGGAAGAGTTATACTTACCGTAGAGCCCATCTGAATTTCAGAGGCCATAAGAAACTTTCATTTCTTATTGATTATGGGATCAGAGAGTGCCATGTGAGTGAAAGAGGCACTCCTGTGATGGCTGCAGTTTGAGAATGGGCTTTATTAGATACATTCTTCATATCAAGTAATATTATGAAAGTTTGTAAATCAAATACAGTTCACTTAAATCATCTAAAGCGTATGATTTTGTTCAGTACTTTGATCAGCAACAGCATCACTGTTATTAACACCTTCTTGATTATCACATTCGCCATCACTTTCAATGGCAAATTCATCTTTTTCATTATTTTGTTCAAGAAATGATTTTATTACTATGCATTTTGTCATGTAGCAGCTGCATGGTATTGGATGTTGCTCCTTTTCTGCATCTAACATTTCAAGTTGAATGTCATATTGTCTTTGATTCTCCTTGTTTCTAGACAATGATATTTTCCATGCAAGGGGTTGTTGCTCTTCAACAGGTACTTCCTCTGGGAGAATCACCACAGTCTGCTTCCAATGAGTAACTGGATAACCAGGAACTGTAGAAAGTTCTATTCCTGATGCAAAGTGACAGGTAAACCACAGGCACAATCCCTGATAGTTTCCAGTTTGAGACACAGCTGTCAGATGCCTGAAATTCAAAATATGTATTTAAAAAATGAAAATCAGGTTTATGGTTCAGAAAGGATTGTATATAATAAAAAACTCAACTGCTGCAGCATGAAGAAAACTGTTTCATTAAGTTCTAAAAAATTTTCTAGGTAATTAGTGATTATATACGGAAAATATATGGAACTATATATTATAACATGGAATAAAACAGATAAATGAAATAAAAAAACATTTAATAGTAGAATAAAAAACATTTAATAGTGAGACAATATACATCAAATACTTTTTTGTTGTATTATGAATATTTGCTAACACATTTTTCTGTTTCAGTAAATCAGATATATCTTAATGATCCAAGAGGCAAAAACAAATCTACTAAATTAATAATAATAAAGAGGAAAATGATTTCAGACAACTTCATAAAAACCATATCATTGTAGTTCCTGTTGTTTATTTGACGAAGGGGGGCTGAAATAACCCCACTGAAATGTTTGCAAGTTAATTCAAAAAAAGGATTCATAAAGTAAAACCATGAATTAAAAAATATGATGGCTGGATGGCTGTCTCAACAACAATTAAAAGACAAACAGAAATACACAGCATCTGTGAGAGAATAGTTAAATATGCAGTATACTGCATTAATGTAACTGCAGATGATGGATGAACAAATAAATGCTGCAGGAATACTGAAACAAAAATGGTAGGGGGTAGGGGGGAGGGGTAATCCGTATCTTATTAAAGTTTTTGATATAAACCTTCGGTTATAATTATTTTCGGAAATGGTAAGCCAATTGTGAGCTAACCACCTCATTCATAGATGACAGCATGTTGTTTAGATGAGAAAATCACAAATTCTCCTCTTTCAACACATACATGCTGTTAGCTCAGATAAACAAATTGAAAGGTACTTTCACATGGCCTAGAAACAATTACTGTTCTGATCGAAATATTTGTGAATTTAATTAATACCATTCATTGAAACAACTTTTAAAACTAGTGTTATATTCAAATAAGTTTCAAATAGATAAGTTTCAAACTCGCCGTGACCTCGACAAAAATGCTAGAGAACTAATGGGACGCCATTTGCTATTAGCAGCAGCCCTCTCGCCGATGGATTGGGAATGGGTCGACAACTTCACCACCGGACAACAGAATTCTATGTTAAGGATGGCCACGCGCAGGCAGTGCTGTAAATTCAACCGCCTGTCGCGTGATCTGCGCGACACCCGGCTACCTGAAGACAGACGAACCATTATTAACCTATCGGGGAAAGAAATTGACGAAGGTGCTATCTCAGCCCTGAAGAAAGGATTGAACTTCGCACCGGCTCCACGTTCCTTGCCTATCATGAACATCATCAGCAGAGTGGAACAAGCTGTGCGTAATATTCCAACGGACGCAGCGGAAGAGGTACGCCGGGAGACAACGCGCATCCTGACGAGGGCCAGACCACCTAAGCCCAATATGACCGCAGCTGAACGAGCCGGCTTACGTGTTTTACGGGAAGACACCGAAACCGTGGTTTTACCAGCTGACAAGGGAAATTCGACCGTAATTCTGACCAACACTGACTACCACCAGAAGATGTGTGAAGTTTTAGATGATGAGGCATATCGTGTGCTTCCGCGTGACCCCACGGCATGGACAGTCAGAAAAACCAATATTTTAATAAAAGAAGCTGGATTGGCGGAAGAAACAGTGAAGAATTTGACAGTCCGAGCCCCAAGAC
The DNA here is from genome assembly GCA_031002005.1 of Vandiemenella viatica. Classification (NCBI taxonomy): domain Eukaryota; kingdom Metazoa; phylum Arthropoda; class Insecta; order Orthoptera; family Morabidae; genus Vandiemenella; species Vandiemenella viatica. Next base: position 215,136,610 of record JARYHS010009186.1, on the reverse strand, counting down.
CACCAAGATTGTATGGCCTACCAAAAATACACAAAGAGCATGTTCCGATGCGGCCGATAGTTAGTGCCATAGATTTGCCGACGTACAGGTTGGCCAAATACCTCACACATCAGTTAAGTCCGTTTGTGGGTCAATGTGCACACCACGTTAAGAACTCTGCTGCGTTTGTGGAAGTGGTTAAAACAATGAGACTAGAGCGTGACAATATTATAGTCAGTTTGGATGTCACATCGTTATTTACGCGGGTGCCGTTAAGGGAAACAATCGAACTACTTAGTGAACATTTTGACCAAAAACTCATGGAATTATTCAGACACACGCTCACGTCGACATATTTCGTGTACCAAGAAAAATATTATGAACAAACGGACGGCGTGGCCATGGGGTCCCCGTTATCCCCAGCGATTGCCGATTTTTACATAGAACATTTTGAGCATGTAGCTCTTGAGGTGGCCCCTTTAAAGCCCAAATGTTTTTATAGATTTGTTGACGACACATTCCTCGTGTGGCCCCATGGGATACCAGCCCTATATGAATTTGTGAACTATCTCAACGGCGTTCACCCCAATATCAAGTTCACGATGGAGATCGAAAAAGATGGCACACTTCCTTTTCTGGATGTATTGGTACGTCGAAAGCCGAACAGAAGGTTGGGGCACAGTGTTTATAGAAAACCCACACACACTGATCATTATCTAAACGCCCTTAGTTTTCATCACCCATCTCAGAAGTGCGGCGTACTGAATACGTTGGTCCACAGGGCAAAGGCGGTATCCGACGATCAGCATCTACAAGAAGAGCTGCGACACTTACAACGCGTGTTTAGGGCCAATGGTTATAGTTCCAAAGAAATTCGACGTGCGATTATCGGAAGAAGAAACAAAAACAAAACGGATGACAGGGAACAAGAAACCCCACGTGCCTTTTTGCCCTTCTGCGGAGCGGTGACATCTAAAATAGCCAGGCTGCTCAACAATCAAGGCATCCGCTCCATCTTTTGGCCCCCGCCTAAGATCCGTCAGTTATTACGAACCCCGAAAGATTGTATAAATCTCCGGGCCCCTGGAGTGTATAAAATTCCTTGTGAGTGTGGCTCTTCCTATATAGGACAGACTTTGAGAACGATCGATGAAAAGCGCAAAGAGCATATAAGATACTTTAAGTTGGGGCAGAAAGAAAAATCGGCTATAGTAGAGCACGACCTTGAAAACTGTCATGAGCCGTGCTTTGACAAAACGACACGCCTCTGCCATGCTAATAATTTTTGGGATAGTGTCGTGAAAGAGGCGATTGAAATCAGAGTTAATAACAATGTGATAAATCGGGATCAACGACTTAACATAAGTCAAACATGGAGGCCAGTTATTAGACAATTACGAAACACACGGGAACGGACCATATTTGGGCATAACAACAATCGGAACATGGCGTCACCAAGCAGACCCACCCTCCGTGCGAGTTCCCCTCCTCTCCCGTCCGGTAGCCCTATATAAGAGACTACCGCTAGGCAGTTTTAGTTAGTTAAGCAGGGCTTGACAATGGGAGCAGTACCGGCTCTCGAAACGTTGCCAGTCGACTTTTATTTGACGCGGCTAGAATCCCGAGAGTGTTATCTACAGTGCCGCCGCCGCGAAAACGTTCACAGTTATTTAAGTTTCAAATACATTTCACAAGCTGTTTTAGCTTGTGCACAGCAAGTGTTATTCACGCCATACAACCTTCTCCAAGTGGCACAACACATATATCGTGCTGTGCACCCAATCAACAATCATTACCCAAAAAGCTGTGCTGGCCAACGTCAAAGATTGTTACTTAAATATAACATTACTATGCTACCCCAGTTACTAAACAATCTACAGCCTGTGGAAACCCAATAATTAATAAATGATACAAAATTCAATATTAATAATAATAGCAAACTAATTATAAAAATTATGGCGGTTAGTGACAATGTTACAGGGTCACCTCATGAACTGTATAATTTTCTCGACCAATCAGAGAGTAGGTGTGGGTTGACAATGTGAATATGTAAGGGCAAGCGGTATACCGGCATTAGGATATGCACAGTCACCTTAACTCTGACTTGCAACAATGTCTTGTATTGTAAGATCATAAAAACTGTTTTACTGTGTAAATTGGCCTATGGAAATCAACCGTAAGAATTTAGAATGGCCGCCACTCTTCTTGACATAAACCTCAAGAGAGAAAAGATTAGGTTAGAGGTTATAATTGAAAATCACTATTACAGATTCATAGTCAAGACTCACTATATTCTGAAAATAGTTTATACATGCATTACAGTTGAAGGCAATCAAACATGTCTTTTCCTAAAATTTGCTGATTATGAAGTGAGGCAGACCGACCAAAACCCCTTTGTATAATTTTAAAAGTCACATGTTAATAATTATTGAAACTGAACTGTAACATGTACCAACATGGCCACCACCATGCATGGGTATGACCACAATAGCTCCTGGCCTTCCCGGCCCAAGCGTCTCTCACGCTGAACACAGCAACACGTCCTCACGCTTCACAAAACCACCAATGACTGGCTCAAAAATGCCGCGTCCATCGCCTATATGTTCCTCATCCCCCCACCAGAGTAACTTTCCATTGTGCAACATAGTTCTCCAATCACGAGAAATACAACTGCAGAGTTCTGAAACTTTATTGGTAGGTAGAATGAGTGGCAACTAGTAATTTAATTCTTTATAAATTTTTCTGTAGAGTTAACCGATTCTCTGTAAAAAGTTAATCTGGGTTCTCAACCCCATTATAACACAAAAGCTAATAACTCAAATTATTTAAGTGGTAGAAGGTTTAAGTGAATTTTGTAGAGCTTCTATTTAAAATATCTTTTACTTAACATCAAATGTGGCTAGTTTATTACTCAGATTTATAAATCATCTAAAATCCATGCTTTTGTGTCATTGCGCAATACTACCGGTGTGAAAAACATTAAATTTTTCAGTTTGCAACTATAGTATAGGAGAAAACCATTTCATGCAGAAGCCGATACTGCAAGCTAACTCAGTAAATAAACCGATTTAAGAACAATAAAGCCATTCGACACACAATATAAGCTCTAAATAAACATTTTTAATAGTAAAGAACCTTTAAACTAACCTGAAATAGCGTAATCCATTATTATCCAATTTGTAAACAATCGATTTTGGTTACGTGATAATTTCACTAATTCTCGACACTTTTAGATGCAGTAAAGTAATTTTATAATAATAATAATCTGAAAAGAAGGTTAAATTCAGTAGTTTCAGACCGTGTAAATAAATTTTTAAACACTTCGATAGATACACTTTCACTTTCAAAATTTTTAACCATATGTTTTCGATAATTTCTCGAACTAAAAAGTAGACTTCCTAAAAGAATGAAAAATTTAGTAGAACATATTAAAATTTCAGCACATTCCATGCAGTAGAACAGATATTAAACCAATTTTTAAAATTATTTCGTCATAAACCACACTTGGTAGTTTTCGAGATTTATTTGCTAGTAAACCAAGCCACTTCCGTAAATAAAGCAACGATGAAAACATGTAACTAAATTCAAAGAAAATTCAGATAACTTCACTTTTTTGATATAAACAACACTTGAATAATTATAACTAAAAACCAAGTATCTGCTAAACAGATTTCAAGCCCGATCATTGTCAGACTCATAACTTTGCTATTATACCACCGATAATAATAAAATTTACATTTTTAGAATCAAGAATTAACGTAGAACATGATGACACCAATTTTATCATGATAATTTGTAATTCAGCAGGGTCATCTAAAAATTGCTTAAATTAAGGACTAAATCGGGTAATCACTAATTAATTTTTGGAAACTTTTTAAAATTGCACACTCAAACTAAATTCATTTACAAGCAAGATAATTATTTGAGAATTTCCACTAAACACTTTTTATAATCCTACACACGATTAAATTTTGAACACATTCTATAATTACACCTTTTTACACTATTTTTGGAAAGAGTCAGTACACATAGATCATCCGGCTGAGGGTATAAAGCTAGCTGCTCAGACCGTCTGGCTATCTTTATTGTTTCGTCTTAATCTTTCAGTCTTTATTCCGAGAACGTTGCGTATAGTAGACCTGCACAAGTATGTGTCGGTTAGGCCAAGTAATAACCGGAAACCGTTATTCCAAGCTAGGAGCGTGTGGCGGCCATGACGATTTTTTTTTTTACCAGAGACTTGTGTTAACAACTATAATGAACTTATAAATGTTCTAAAGGGGTCAGTCGGTAAATTCTCCTCTTCATAATCTACAATCTTTTGGAAAAGTTTAGATCAATTTACCAATTCAACAGTAAATACAAAATTTTAAAATGTGACTTTGAGAACTTCAGATTTTTCTTCAAGTGAATTTTTATGTGTTTTCATGGTAGACTGAAACCTTTCCTAAGCTTTTGGTACAAATAAGCTTTGTGGCGGACATAAAGCTTTACAGTTGATATCCAGGCGTCAACATGGTCAATTTAAAATTATAGATGTAAATGCAGAGAACATTTTTCTACAAGGTAAACATTCGGTTAAGGTGCCAAAGCCTGATACTCCAACCCCGGTATCAGCCTTTTTCCTTACACCTTGTACAGTACTACCATGACACTGAAAATCATTATTTTATCGGATTATTATGAAGGTACTGCCTGTTATACAAAAAGGCTTATAGAATTAATTTTAAAGATTTTTATTACATATCCCGAAAGTATTTTCTTTTAACGACTTTAGTTGGCAGGCTCGTAATTTTTAAAACTGTACATACAAAGCATGGTTTTCAAAGTATTTAATTTATAAATAATCTTTGATTCGTCTGACTGTATAAAACGTTTTAAAATTTTAGTACGTTGTATCGGCAGAAATTATGTTTATGCCACACTATCAGCTGGTTTCAAATATTGCTTTAACATTATGGTTTCACGAAGTTTAGAATACAAATTTACGTGGTGAGTTATCTTTCCGGTGTTTCCATGTTTTAAATGCTTTTTTTTTTTTTTTTTTTTTTTTTTAATTCATAATAAAGTGTTACATTTATAATACATAAAATGACTTACAATTAATTTCTAACACGATTAACATAATATGTAATTTAAATTTATATATTTTATTATACTGCAATTTGTGATGTTATCGCATTTTCCAAAAAGACTCCGAACTTTTCTTTGTATTTTGTTGTCCTTTTCATCACCCACATCTTGATTTTCATTGTGGACAAGTAGTCTTCTAAATTCTTCGTTTTGCTTTGTAAAATATAAAACATGGTTTGACCCAGTATCCAAATGTACGAGTTGTGTTTTTCTTGAGGAGCTATCTTGATCTCTGGTCGTACAACTATCCTGGTGTCTACATTCATCGGTGATACTTGTAAAAGGGCTGCTATAGCATGCTTTGTCCACATCCATATTTGGTATGCCTCACCACATTGGAAACGATGTAGAAGTGAGTCGATATTTCCACAATTTTCACATCTATCAGTTGCCTTGAAATGTATTCGAAATAATTTCTCATTTGTTGGAATTGTCTCATTAACTACTTTGTACCATAAAGCTCGTATGTCTGAAGGCAGGTTCTTGTTAAAAATATTTGACCAAACAATCCCCCAATTAGTATCTACATATTTTTTTTCTATCTTGTTGCGTGGGGCATTAATCGTTAAGATTTTGTAGATTTCTTTTGTTGTTTGTGGGGGTTTTTGTAGCTGAGCTGCTGTTATGTAACTAATTTCTAGAAAATAGTCCCTGATATGTTGGAAGTTTTTATCGATGTGGTCAATTCGTATTGGAGCCTCTGCATTTGCGGGTCTGTATGTATTCACTAATTGAGATGTGAGACTGTCCTTTGTCTTCATAATTTTGTTCATCGCTCGTAGAAAAAGCGCTTTGCATTTGATGTTGGTATTAATAACATTCAAACCTCCGCTGCTGTTGGGCAAGGTTAATGTCTGAAAGTTTACTTTAAAAAGTTCACCTTGGCATAGAAACCATGAGATTGCTCGTTGTATGTTTTGTGTTATGGCTTTGGGGGCAGGAAGAATCTGCGATAAGTAATTTATTTTGCCAAATATTGATAATTTAACTAAAGTTGCTTTTTGTATTGTGTTAATCTGCTTACTTTTGTACCCTTGGAGCGTTTCCCTGACGGTATTTAAAACCTGGCGCCAATTATTTGCACTCATTTTGTGAGGGTTGGCTTCAAGCCATACACCTAGAGATTTGTGTTTATTTATTTGCATTATTCCATGTACTGCCAGGTTGCTTTGGAGCCCTAACCCAATATGTAGGAAACCAGATTTATTAATATTCACTGTTGCTCCACTTGCACTCCTGAAAATTTTAATTGATGACTGATAGTATCCACGTCTTCTTTGCTTGTGATATATACACCTAAATCATCTGCATAGGCACGGCAAGTGTAACATTTGCCATTAAAAATAATGCCACTGGTAGTGTTATGAATTTTATGTAATAGAGGTTCTATATAAATTTCGAACAGAATCATAGAAAGAGGGCATCCTTGCCTCACAGCTCTGCGCATGCGGAAACTTTGTGAAATCTCTCCATTTACAATAATCCTTGAAGTGACATTCGATATAAGTTTTTTCGATAACGTTCACAAACCCTTGTCCTAGCCTCATTTTTGTGATTGTTCTAAGTAGATACTGATGGTCAACACGGTCATAAGCCTTATCAAAATCTACAAAAATAAATCCTGCTTTCATAGACTTTTGTGCTGCTAAACAAATTACGTCTCTATATTCCATAGTGGCATGTGAAATTCCTCGTTCCGATATACCTGATTGGTAAGATCCCAGGACTTTTGGTAACAGCTTTGCTAGTCTTCTTTTGAGGATGCGAGCAACAATTTTATAATCAGAATTTAATAGAGTTATAGGTCTTAATTTCTGAATTTCGTGAGTTCCAGGAGCCTTTGGGACCAGAATTATTATTCCTTCAATAAAAACTGAAGGTAAGCTATCAAGAGTCCAGACTTCATTAAAATTTCAAGCATTTTATTTTTGATGATATTCCAAAAACGTCTATAAAATTCCAAAGGAAATCCATATATTCCCGGGGCTTTTCTCAATGCACCAGTCTTCAATGCTTGTTCCACTTCTTCTTGATTGAAGTATTGACAGAGAAGTTCTCGTTCGTCATCTGTAACTGCTGATCTCATCTCGTTTAAAATTTCTTCTATGTCTTCTGTTCTTGCTGAACCAGCATTGTAAAAGTTCATGAAATGGTTTAAAATCGCCCTAGAAATGTCCTTTTGATTGATTAAACTCTCTCCCTCTGAAGATTTGATTTTGGTAATTAGTTGAGATTTACTTCTTTTGGTGGCTCTTATCAGATGGAAGAGTGAGGCTTTCTCCTCTTCTATATTGTCAGTGGGCTTAGAATTCACCAAAAGCGCTTCCATTTTTGACGCTTGCAGTTTATTAATTTTTGCTTTGTATTTCTTGATCATAATAGTGTCGTGAATTGTCGGTTCATCTTTTTGATAAAGCTCTCTCAGCCCTCTGTAAAATAATTCCAATGTATGGTTTGTCCAGAAATTTTTTCTTCGAGAATAAGCAATAATTGCCTTCCTGAGTTTAGGTTTAGCATAAAAGAGCCACCATTCCATATTTGATTTGTAGTCGTTGCATGTTCTCATACAAGCGGCCCAGGTGTTTACGACAATTTCTTCACATTCATTGTCCTTAAAGAGCGAAGTATTCATTTTCCAATATCCTCTTCCTCGGTATATATTGGGAGGAGTCATACATAGGCGACACACGTAAGCGCAATGATCAGAGAAGCTTAACGGAATAATGTCATCACTACTTAATTCGGGTGTTAGGTTATTCGATACATAGATTCTATCCAGTCTACTTTTTGAATTTGAAGTCAAATAAGTGAAACATTTGCGGTTCCTGTTCAAAACCCGAAAAGAATCTTTTAAACCGATTCCCGTTACAAGCATATCTAGTTCCGGGCATAAGTTGGGATTAGGGCATTGATCTTTGCTATTCAGCACACATTGAAGTCACCACCAATGATTATCTTTGACGGTTTCCTTCTTAATAAATAAGGGACCTGTGTTTTAAAAAATGACGCTCTTTCGGCCCTTTTATTGGTACCTGAAGGTACGTAAACATTAACGATGCAACAGTCATTGATATGTACTACAATCCCTCTTCCGGACGTTAGTATTTCTTCGTCCTTATAAGGAATACCTTCCTTTATTATAATTGCAGTGCCAGTATTGCTTGTTTGGTCAATGTTCAAAATAGTAATGAATCCAAAAATATTTAATTCCTTTGTTAACACTTCTTGTAATAGAGCTATGTCTATTTGATTTTTGTAGAGAAATTGACTTAGGAAGTTTAATTTGCTAAGGTTCGAAATTCGGTTTATGTTTATTGTTGCAATGGTAACAATGCGTGGCATTTATGGTTGGAACTGGTGGTACCAATCTGCTATTTTAAACGTCTTTAGACCATAATTGTTTTACTTGTATGTCTTTCTGTAAGTATCCTTCATCCAAAGTTGTATCTTTTGATTCCTCTTTAGTCGTAATTTCTTCTACTTCCATTTCCATTGGATTGCTTGTACTGTTCATAGTGTTTTTTTGTATTTTGTTGACTTCCTTAATTTACTTCTAGATTCTTGTTGTAACTCTTTCTGTTTGGTTTTCGTTATTCTGGTTTTCTTTAACTTGGGTCCTATATCTTTGATTGTGTCATCAGAGCTATATCCAGGTTCAGTAATCTTTGTGTCAGGTGAATTGACTAGAGTATCTTTGGTCTTATCATCTTTGTTATACTGTATTTTGGTAACTGGAATTTTATTTATGGTCGATGTTGTATCTGTGTCACTGTTGGTGTTGACTTTTAGTGCTTCTTCTAACTTTGTTGCATCTATTTCTTTCGTCATAGATTCTTCAGACTCTATAATAATCGGGTTAATAAATGGTATCGATTCTGTCTCTTTTTCTGAATTGCAGTATCCAGGCGACATTTCTATTTTCTTTTCTTCCTCCGTGGTATGAAAAAGCAAGTCTTCTGGCGAATTATTTACTCCCACTTTCCCTGACACTGCATTCGCATAAGTTGTTATACGATTACTAGTTAATCTGTCATTAATGCTGGAAGAAGGACCTACTTTTCTCTTCGGGCATTGCCGGCGAATCACATAACGCACAGGTTCGTGGCTGTCCATCATATATAACAAGGGCTTTATGTCCTCTTATGTTAACATAGGACGGTATGTGTTTTTTGAGGTCAACACGTAAAACCCTAACCCCATTGTTTACCTTGAAACGCATGTTTCCTGCCCATTTTTCTCCATATACTTGCATAACATTACCATAAATTTGCATTACTTGACTGATACAGTCATTTTCTACTTCAAAAGGTAAATTATACAGTTTAATTGTGCGTAATCCTATGCCTGCAAAGGTTATGCGAACGTGACTCACCTCGTCATTTGTGTGTGTGAAAACCATATCACCATTGGTCCTTTCCATTACTTGTATACATCTCTCTTCGTTACTTAGTTTAACATAAACGGCATTTTCCAGAAAATCATATTGTAAACCGAGGACATCATCTTCGCGTAGTTCTATTTGATCGTATAGCCATTGGTCAATTTCGTATACTTTCGGTCTTGGAAAACCATATGAAAAACTGAATTTCAAAGTTGCCTTTCTTATCATCGAATCCATAATACAATAAGGGGTGTTATAAAACTCTATAAACTGTTACCTTATGTGTGTAACTTGCTAAATTAAGCAGAAATACAACGACAGTTACGTGCCGTAATGTAACTATACACTGCACCAAAGATGCTACTGCTTTAAACTCTGGATAATGTTTTCTTGATGACAAGATTTATTTACTAGTGGCTGATTATTATTATGAAGAACTTTTAAAGTGTTGGAAAGTGTTGTATTATGGTGATATTATCTTGTAACAAAGTGTTGTGTTTACCAAGATGGATAATTCACTATTACAGTTACTCCTTAAGAATGATTTACTGTCTGTATTAACTTTTTAGTTGGTTTTGCAACTTTAATTCGCTGTGTATATGGCTCTAGGCTGTGGTATCGGGTCCTGTACTATGCCCATTCTCCATTTACCAAAGTGTCTAACTAGAATTTGAAGAATTATAAGGTAGCTTACAAATAGTTATGGTTCTTTTGCAATACATTAAGTTACTCTTATTTAGTCACATGCTTTTAAACTGAATAACACTCCATTTTAAAGAATCCATGTTTAACTTTTCTTATTACCATCTTATTTTCAGTTTAGATGGCAGTTGCAGTTTTTCTGGAAACTGCATTTCTAATTATCAAAGCCCAGGAGTGATGTCGTGATAAGTTCTCCCATGTGAAAGTAAGTCAGTTCAATATATGCATAGCTTGCTATCCATACTGATAAAATATCCACAGGTTACATTGCCCCAATGCCTGTATGATATTCAATGCTCAGAATCGAATCTATAGAACATCACAAACACTGCATCATGCTTTTAATATATTATATTATAGAATTGTTTTAAATCAGTTATATTTGCCCTTCTTTGCTGTTATCATGTAATTTTTGACAGCCACATTTTTAGTGTCATGTTTCCATTTCTTAAAAAAAATCTTAATCCTAATTCCTGATATTTCTTAGACTATCATAAGTATTTGTTAACTGCAGATTAATCACATCTAGAAAAAAAATCTTAAGCCTGACTTTTTAAGAGCAATGGTACTGTGTGGAGAAAGGAATGATCCTTTTTTTGTGTCTTAATTGCCTTTTTCTATATTTCTCACTTTTTCTACTTTCTTCCTTCAAATTCTGTGAAGTTATACACTCTTCTAATTTCTATCTTCTATTAGCAACCATAGCTCACAGTAATGATAGATGCAAGACTAGGACAGTTTTTTGTTTGATATTGTTGGAAAATTTTAGTGTACCTTAAATTTCTTAAACCTATAACATATGTTATTTATTTTCCACTGCTTCCTAGGACATTTATTGTTTTTTAGATGAACTACCAAATAATTAAACACAAGAATGAATAGACATCATTAGCATAGCATATATATTATTGAAATGCAGTGCAGTTAGTACTCAGAATTTCACCAGATAGAAAGTTAGTTATAATCAGGGCATTACTGAAAAAAAAAGTGACATGATGATGTAACTTATGTCATGTGTACGGTAACATAGTTTTGTAACTATGTCTTGAGAAACACTGGATGCAGTTTTCACTGTTTTGCAGAACCATTCTTTTTTAAGGTTTTATGTATATTGAATATTAACTTATTACCTATGATAGCTGAATGCTAAATAATTTAGTAAATACAGGAAGAAGAAAATTTAGCTTTACATCACTTTCACCCATATCACTAAAGATATAATATAATGTGTGGAAGAAATATAAAGATCAAGTTCTACAAAGAAAAAAAAAAAAAAACTCCAAGGAAGAACATATCTATCTATTACATATAACTTGTAATTGTAGACTTGCAGGCGGAGTCATGCATCTGCCATCCATCAGCAAACAATATACAGTAATCATGTTTTCTTGGCAAAGATACTAAATCTGTTACAGTTCCAAATTCAATCATGCATTCCACAATACATTTTTCTTTTTATAGTATTTATAAAGTTTAACAATCTGTTTATTGTTTTATCCAAGTTTTCTATTTCATTCTTTCTTTTTTAATTTGGATTTAGTTTCTTTTTTTTTTTTTTTTGTTGCCATTATTTGGTTTTTGACTCCCAAAATAAATATACCAAGCAAATCACATCAAACCAAAGCCAAAAATACTTAATAAGCATTACTATACATAAATTAATACATTAAAAATTTATCCTCTCAATAATAATAACCTGAATGAGGGAATGACAGTGAGGCAATGATTAAGGCAAACTAAGTGACATAAGCAGTAGCATTCAGCTTTACTTGTGTGCTTTGTTCTAGAGGCTTTCTACACCCAAGAACATGCACAAGTGTAAAGATAAATATTCAGATCCAAATAATTTCTTCTCTAGGCACAGCAGAAGGTAATGATAAATGAAAATGTTATCTTTAAAAAAGTTTTCTCGTGAACACTAACTCAGCCATGCTTAGTAGAGAGTATATATACGGTACTTTCAAATGAAATTAAAAGTTTTCTATTTTTCTGGAAATTTTACACACATTTCCTTCAGCTCAAAACCCTCATTCCACGTTCTGTGTTATCAGTTTTTTAACCCACATTCACATGTGTCCACTCAATCACCACAAGCTACAGAAATTTGCCTTCCAATCTCAACCTTTCCACATCATGTTTGTTTGCTAAGTAACAGGTTTGCAAGCTAGTTTATATACAATGTGGTTGGTTTCGCATGTTGCAAGCCCTATGATGGGAAAGTTATCAGCGGTAATGGAGTGGGTTAGGGTGGGTTTCTGAGTGTAACATACAGGTCTATACCAAAAGTAGTAGGACTGATTTTTTAAAAAAAAAATCTATTGAAGATATCTTTACAATTCCTTAATCCTCTTCGAAATAGCACCCTTCGGCAGCTACACACCTAGAATTACGCTGCTGCCATTGGCCGTACGCTTTCTGGAAGTCAGTTTCGGGGACACTGTTGGGAGCCCTCGTCGATGCTGCTTGAACGTCCTGAATCGGGTCAAACCACTGTCCCTTCAGCTGCCTTTTCATCTGTGTGAGTAAAAAAGTCAGATGGAGCCAAATCAGGACTTTAGGCGGGGTGCAGCAACGCGGAAATGTTGATTCGGGCCAACAATTGCCTCATGATGGCGCGCCTTGGCACGGCGCATTGTCGTGATACAGAGTTCAGTTGGCGGAGATGACTGGTCGGATGCGATTCACTCGGTCTCACAGGTGGGCTAGCAATTGCACGTAAAGGTTCGAAATGACAGTTTCCCCAGGGGGAACGAACTCCTTATGAATCACCATGCGACGGTCAAAAAACACGATCAGCATTGTCTTGATCTTTGATTTGCTCATGCGAGCCTTCGTTGGACGGGAAGACGTGGAAGGAAGCTGTTGGCCCGATTCGGTGTTGCCACGTTGTTGCACACCGCCTACAGTCCCAATCGGGCTCCAACTGATGTTTTTTTTTATTTCCATGGATGAAAAGGCAACTGAAGGCACAGTCCGGATAGATGCAGTGAGCTGAGTGCAAACCACAATGGGCATGGTTAACTTTGTATTACACATGGCAGTTGTAATAAGTATAAAGGACAGGTTGTGTCTGAAGTTGTTTAAGTGTCAGAAGGAATGACACTTTTCGATTGAGATCCTGGAAATGATGCAATTAACCCTGTAGGGAGGTCAGGTAAAAAACTCTTAGCAGACAAACAGAAGAAGTTGGTCTATGACTATATGGTCCTGTAACAACTGTAGACTGCTCAAGTAGTATGCAGTGAGGTGATACGCTGCCCTGTAGAGAGGACTATTAGATTGTTATTGGATAGTGGAGCCCAACTGAGTTTAGATTTAAATAGTATATGAGAAATGATGTAAACTATAATGTTAGTGTAAAAATATTAATTAAAGTTTTCACCAGAGAAACAGTATGGATACAGGGAATCATTGAATTAGAATTAAAAATTCATAAAAGAATAACTAAACATAAGCTTCATGTTCTGAGATCAGGGGTAGCTATCACTAACAATGAGTTTAATAAGTAGAGAATTATTTGCTGAAGAAAGAGTAATTCTAAATTATGATACAAAAAGTTTAAGTATACATTGTGAAGTGATACATTTAAAGGTTGCGGATGAGACATTCAAAACAATTGGTTCACACAGAGCAAGGATGCTCGGGCCCTGGATAAGCAATCTTAGGCTGAAAAAAAATTATTATTTTACACTTTGTGTTTGATTTCTATTTAGATAGACACCCAGGCTGGTGAGCCCCCTTTGGCAGCCCAGGACTGGAATACTTTTGGCACTCCCCTCCCACCCTAATACTGGCCCTGAACACATGGAGAAAATAGGTTATTGGCAGAATGAGAATAAATTAATGAAAGAAAAAGGTAAAGATAAAGGTTATGGGGTTCTTATGGTTGCTGCCACTTCCTGCAAGATTCACTGAGGTAGAGCTCCACATTCCCATTACAACCTTATCAGCAGGATATGACAGGGTCAGCTACGGTAAAAGAAGAAAGTTGGTTGGTACCCAATGTTTCAGTTCCAAGCACAGATATCCAGGGAAGCAATTATTCATGTTTAATAAGCATACAAATACATCAGAAGAGAAAACTACATTTTATCAAGGTAAAAATTGAGGTAAAGGTAGTTCCAAAAATAACTTATATGTCAAAAATTAAAACAAAGTAATAATAAACAAAAATAATTTTTAGCATTTTACATATTTTTGATAATGTTTCACCACCAATATATCTCCAGTTTTATTAAATTATGATTAATATGTTTTCTGTGTATAACATTTCCACTGAAATTGTTTTTATCACCACCATTACCTCTGCTTTGGTCAAAAACTACCATTTAAATGGCTGGTCTGAATCGGGTGATCATGCAAGCTTAGCCATATGTTCCTATTTCTAAGAGTAATGGTATAGTCAGAAGTATTGTGTTCCTTTGATGTTTGTATAGTGTTTTTTTGTTGCTGAAGTCCTCGTGCCTTCAACTCTGAAAGTGGTGGATCCACTTTATCTTCCCTTTCCAAATTAATATATTTCAATCAATTTTATCTGTTCTGTTATTGCTTATATTATAAGATAGATGTTTATATTCATAAACAAAAATCAATTTATTTTTTTACCTGGCAGATACTTCATCTAGATCAGCAACTTGAACAGAAGACAAATCAATGCGGGTAATTAGGCAGGGTGTGGAAAGTATATTCTCCTTTACTATTTCCATTATCTCAGGACGACCTTTCCTGGACTGCAATAAAGTAAAAATAGTATCATTTAAAATTAAGACAATCTAAAATAATAATAATAATACTGTAAACTGAAAGCTAAAGCTTGAATTAACACAATGGAAATTTTTTATAAGAATATGTAAACTGAAGCATGTTTGCTATGAACAATAGTTAAAACTGAACTTTGGAACAATAATTTATTTATTATCTTGGTTCTATGGGTGGAGCCATAGTAATTTGTTGAAACCTAACAGTTTTGGCTATCGTGCTGTGGCTTCATCAGAGTCCACGCAGAGAACCTAGATAAAACTTACGACGACTACGGAAGCCTGTGCAATTAAATTACTTATTTATTTATTACTCTTGCTTCCACAGATCCCTGTTGAGCAAGGACCTCTGAGATGTGAAACATTTCATGGTAAATATATATAAGATGAATAATAATCACAGAGGAAAAAAATAATATGTTACAAACACAAAAAATAAATAAAATAAACAATTTTTACAACTGAATTTTGCAAAAAGGCATATTAGATACAATTTATTCTTTTGTACAAATTCTCAAATGGAGTAGAAAAAGCAGCCAATAAGATAATCCCACAGTTTTTCTTCAAAATACATCTTTATTATCTACATACTGTTTTATACTTTTAGGAAGTTTAATTATACAATATGTCTCCCAGAATAACTCTTTTCTGTATTAGTGGCAGTGATGTTTGTGTTTTGTACTGGTTATTTTTATTTCTTGTATTAAAATTGGGTATATGTGAATTTGATGTAAAAATGTTAAAATGACAAAGCACGTGAGACATTGTAAGAATATTGAGCTTAGTAAAATGTTGTTTGTAAGAAGTTCTTGGTTTTACCCAAGACATAAGGAGATGTCTTCAATTGTGTACATAAACAGTATGCTTCATAATGTATGTGAAAAATAAAAGCTTGTGGAAAAAAATTGTAAAATGCTGATAGTATACCAGCACAATAGTCAGTTCACTGACAGTGACAAAATGGTTGTGCACTAAATATTGTTGTATCTATACGTTCATGACAAATATGTAATGGTTTCGATTTCATCTCGGTTCAATTTATTTCCTTTTTTGCTACTATAAACTCTCTGTAACATTACAAATTATTTTTACTGAAACTTAAAACTTAACTGAAGATAAGTAACCTTTTTTTGCTTTGTTCAAATTTTTTGTAGAAATCAGTACAAATAGTAGTCTACGATTTTAAAAAAAAAAAGTGTTTTTTACTTACTGTTCAAAATTCTGCAAATACCTATTAAATCATTCATATAAAATGAATGTATTCAATGGCCTTAGGTAGAAACTTTATATTGTTTATGTTTGTACCTAATATCTTTGGATGGAGTCAAAGCATTACAGAAAAATAAACAAAGAGGAAGGTGATTCTTTGGACTATTATTTAATACAACCAAATACCTTCTGAAGGATATTAGAGGATTCAGTAAACTGAATACCAAAATTAAAGGGCTGGATAGGTACAATTATTAAAAAATCAAAAGATTTCAAAGTTGAAGAGATATTTCAGAGAATGTCTCAGAAAATGAAAGAATGGCACAAGTATGGTAGAGTCAAGGTGGAAAGAGTTCAAGGAGATAGTAAAGAAGGGTGAAGAAATAATTATTCCAAAACAAAAAATAAAGCGAAGTACAGAACCTACATACTATAATAGGGAGATGAGGTGATTAAAGAGGTTGGTAGTGTAAGCACCTTAGAATTTTGGTAAATTCTAGTTTCTTAGCTTCAAGTAGAATGGAGGAAGTAAGTCTTCATTTAAACATATAGATTTCATTGCACACACAGGTTATGGGAGGAACATTTCATGTAGAAGCTGATACCACAACCTAATTTATTAAATAAACCATTTTAAAAGCAGTAAACACCCACAACATTTAATAAAAGCACTAA
Organism: Vandiemenella viatica; assembly: GCA_031002005.1. NCBI lineage: Eukaryota > Metazoa > Arthropoda > Insecta > Orthoptera > Morabidae > Vandiemenella > Vandiemenella viatica. The sequence goes on along the minus strand of JARYHS010009186.1, from coordinate 215,119,774 downwards.
ATAAACTTCCTATAAGAATAAAGAAACTTTAAACCAACCTGGAATAAGATAATCCATTATTGGTCGACTGGTAAACAATAGATTTTTGCTATGTGACCATTTCACTATTCCTGAGCATTTTTAAATGAAGTAAAGTAATTTTAAAATAATAATAATTCAAAAGAAAGCTAAATTCACTAAAATTCCGTAGTTTCTGACCGTGTAAATAGCATAAATAAATTTTTAAACACTTCGATAAAGGCACTTCACTTTTAACATTTTTTATCATAGGTTCCTAGTAATTTCTCGATCTAAAAAGTAGATTTCTTGAAAGAACCAAAAATCTAGTATCACATATTTAAATTTCAGAACATTCCATACAGTAGAACAGATTTTATAGACATTTTAAATATTATTTCATCGCTGAACACACGTGGGTCAATTAAGAATTATTTGCAACTAAACCAAGCTATTTCCACGGATAAAATAACTTTTAAAACATGTAACTAAATTCAAAGAAAATTCCGATAACTTCACTTTTTCGATAAAAACAATAGAAGAAGAATTATTAACGATAAACCGAGTGACTTCTAAACAGTTTTAAAGCCAAAATTTGCTAAATCCATATCTTGGACATCGATTTTCATAAAATTTATATAATTGAACTCAGGAATTTTTGTAGAACATTTTGGCACTAATCTTATCCATGTAATTTGAAATTCAGCAGTATTCCTAAAAAATTGAATAAATTCAAACGTTTAGGTAATTCCCCAATTGCGTTAGGAGGTAGTATCACTACGCAACAATAAACAAAAATTAAAACTAATCACTCGAAATTTCTCACTAAATATCCTTTGAGCATCTTGCAGATAAGACTACACACTGTCAAAGTTTGAACACTTTTTATAATTCTCCCATACATCCCCTCATCACTCTCTCCAACAAGTGCAGAACTTTGAAACGATTTCTTACTACCTGTCCAATGTGTCCTGCCCAGTTTAAGCTTGTTATCAAATGTCAAGATATTTATATTTCAAGTTTTTCAACAAGCAATTCTTTCCCCACCTTATAATCATAATTAACCTTTAGTTTTTTATCTGTGCCTCTTCTTTGCATTTATCTTCATCCCATGTTTACCAACCCAACTAGATATCCTGTCCAGATTATCCTGCAGCTGTTTACAATCTTCCATTTTGATACTTTTATATAGCATTATGTCATCTGCAAACAATCTAATTTCTGATAGAGTAATGAATCGCAATGGCCCCAATACACTACCCTCTGGCACTTATATTTTTACTTCCACTTCTTTTGATACTGCATTTCTTACCCTAACTTTTTGCTTTCCAACTCTTAAAAAAATGTCTTCCCAGCAAATCACTTTCTCATCCACTCCAATAGTTTTTACCTTATTTACTACCGTTTTATAGCTCACTCTGTCAAAGACCTTCGAAAGATCTAGTGCAACACTATCAATTTGGCCTCCCCTGTCCGTTTCTTCTGAAATATCTTATGTTCTCATACTCATTCAAGTTGATGACAATTAGTTGTAAAAAAGATTCATGTCATTTAATTAAATTCAACTTAAATTGCTAAAATAAAAATTGTTGATTTTAAGCCAAGCCAGGTTACTTGTATTGAAATTCATTTGAACCCATTTCTTTATTTGTTCTAGTTGTCATTTATATTATCTAATTTCCTTGTAAGAGCTGTCATACATATTAAAAACAGACCTTATCAAATTATTTAATTAATCCCACACAGAAAAACAGTACAATACTTTCCAGATAACAGATGAGATTTCACAAGAAAGTGCAAACTACATATACACTTCTACCTGCAACACTCTTACATTTTTTTGTATAATACACTTCTGCTTGCAACACACTTACATTTTACCATATAGTAGTGTTGTGCAATCCTTCTTCTGTATTGTACAGTGTAAGAGAGCAAATCAACTGGTACTCCTGCACTCTCTTTAAATGTGTATAATTTCTTGAGCTTTGGAATAGACTTCATTGTGTGGGAACTTATATGGCAGATGAAGCACCCTCTTCAGTGGCCAGTTTTTCATTCACTTCAGATACCCAATCCGATTTGCAGCTGCATATATTCTGGCAGACAAGGCATATTCCATATTACATCAATGTCTGTTAGATTAGCAGTCAGCTGCATTGTGGTGTTATGTTTAAACACTACATACAGCTCTCTCAGTCTCTGTTGCCCCTTGTATCTGACATCTTTGGCTTACAGTTTCTAAGTCAGATTCACATTGAGTGTGATACTGAGATACTTCACTGAGGTAACCAAGGGAATCCTTTCTCAAAAGAACATGATGTTCAACTTTGGCAGGTGGTGGCTGTACATAAAAATTATATACTGAATCTTGGAGGCTTCTTCACATGGTAGCCCATTCATCTATACCTTTTGGAAGTATTGTGCAACAAGTGTTGGGCCAAGTGATGTTGTCAAGATCATCTTATCATCAACATATAGCACAGTGTCCTATTGGCAGGTTGGATATGTATAACATGTATAGTATGGGGCCAAGCAAATTGCACTGCAAAACTCAGATGTTACGGATATCTTTGATGAATAGGCATTACATATGTTGATATTATAATGATACTAAGGAAAAAGGAAACAACTTTTAGGCAATATAAATAAAATGGATAGGGAAAATGACTCATTGCTTACCAAAGTTGAAGGCTGAGATGAGTGAAAAACATATGTGATGAACAAAAACATATACAGTACTTTGATTTTACACCTTCTTCATGTGATAGGGAATCATATGGTTTGGGAGGTGTGCACGTGCCAAAGTTTACCACATGACTGAGTCAGTCATAGATATTATTCTGTCCCACAATTATGTTGATCAACCTGCTCCACCAGTGGTTCAATATACACACTTTTTGATAAGTGGCTGTATACATGTGTGGTACAGCTGGAGTCAATAAAAGCTGCAGCCTGGTGGAAGGGGTGTCTTTACTCTGGGAATGATATGTAAGGTAATTCTGCGTTAGTCGTGTTGTTGTGGTACGGTGTTTGCTGTGCTAGCCTGGAAGCTTGTATGCGCCATGTTTGGTGTACTTGTAACAGATCGTGATTTCAATGATTACTAAGAACTTTTAAATTTCAAAAGGGGTTTTTTATTCGGTCAGTATCACTTCTCTCCATAACCTACAATTTTCTGGAAATGTTTGTTCGATCGCCTACTTAACTGTATAGTGCTAATTTTGAAAAATGTGACTTTTTAAATAAACTCCAAAATTTTGTCCAAGTGAACTTTTTTGTGATTTCATAGTAAATTGAAAACCTTTTCTAAGTTTGTGGTTTAAACAAATTTGGTGGCGACCATTAAGCATTTTAGTTGAGTATCCAGGCAGGCACATGGTCAATTTAAAATTATTTTGTCAAAATTCCACAGAACTTTTAATTCAAGTGAACTGCTAGTTAAGGTACTAAACTCTACTCCCACCCTGTTAGCAGTTTTGGGTCTTACAGTAGGAAGAGAAAAATATTTGAAACAACTAAACAAGGAATTTATAATAGCAAAGAAGGTGGCTAAAGATGGGTTTATGAAGAATATTATTGGTGCAGGGGGACCACTGACTGACACATTTCTATGGCCATGTTAGAAAACTGAGGGGAAGGGAGGGTGACGAGACAGTTGTAGATAAAGATGGAGAAGAAGTTACTGAGGATTGAAAAAGGCAGAAGTTTTAAGCAACTGTTTTAGTGAGGCAATCAGGGACAGTTATTCAGAAATGGGAGGGTGTAAATTGGAGAACAAGCTTAACCACACAATTAGAAATCAGCACGATAGCAGGATGTGACATTGTACCTTATCTTGAAATATTATTTAAAATTAATCTGGATACTTACCAGAGGACTGGAAAAGTGTGATAGTATTGCTAGTATATAAAGGAGGAGTGATAAATACAGCTGAAAATTATAGGCCCATCAGTTTAACATCAGCAGTGGGTAAATTATTGGAGAGATTGAAACACAACCACATCAGAAATATATGTGAGGAATGTAAGTAGTTTTCGAGTCAGCAACGCAGCTTTAGGCACGGATATTCATGCAAAGTTAGTAGGGTGAAAGGACAAGGAATGGACAAGGGAGGCCAAATTGATAGTGTAGCACTAGATCTTCAAAGACATTTGGTAGAGTGAACCATAAAATGGTGCCAAATAAGGTAAAAACTATTGGAGTGGATGAAAAAGAGTGTAGCAAATGGGAACCATTGCTATTTATTATTCTAATGAATAATTGTGTTGATGTATTATGGTTTGCAGATGACATGATGCTATATAATAGGATAAAAACGGTAGAAGACTGAACAGTTGCAGGTTGATCTAACTGGATTGGTAAACACGGGATAAAGATAAATGCAAAGAACAGTCAGCTTATTAGGTACACAGAAAAAAAAACTAAAGGTTGATTATGATTATAAGGTGGGGAAAGAATTTGAAGCATTTAAATGTAAATACCTTGACATTACTTTTAATAACAGGTTCAACTGGGCAGTACACATTTGGCAGGTAGTAAGAAAATGTTTCAAAATCCTGCACTTTGTAACAATAATGTTGGCATGCCCAGGGTAATTGTTGGGGTACTGGTTATTACTTGATTGCAGGTTCTTATACTATTCAGTCATAAAGTCGCCATATGAATATTCTTCCGATTATTATCCAAATACACACATAAAAGACCACCACCACCAATGATTATACTTCTTTAACTCGATCGTGTATAAAGGCTATGCGGCACTTCTTCTCCCATTTGCAAGTTTGGAACTACACTATCATCACTTGGTTCGTACACCACGTTTCAACTCCTACAAATGTACTAATCTTTATGAAGCACTATTTTATATGCTTGCAAGTGGCATTTTAAAAAAATTGCACCTGCTCCACACAATAGTGCCGGGCGCGTGGCCAAACTATTACCGGGCGCGCAGACACTCACGACCAATGTCCCAGATGGTCAGCGGCAGACTGACTCCAACAATCATACTCGCACCTCGCGTCTTACTCTCGACAATTGGTTCATTCCGATTCATCTGCTTAACACAAATACATACATGGTTTTAATACTGTCTCGCCACAACTTGTTGAAGAAAGTGATGAAGGGATGAACCAGAGAAGTAACAAATATGATAAAAGAGCTGGAATGGGGTTCATTCGAAGACAGGAGTAGGGTGAAAAGAGTCATGGAAATGTACAAGGCGTATACTGATGATGAGGCATGGAAAGTTATTGGTGTAAGAATTAAAAAACAAATCATGGAAGGGAAATGATGTCTATGAGCACAAGCTGGCACTCGATTTCAGGTACGAGGGTGTAGGAAGATTTTCTTTCACAGATAAGAGGGTAAGGGATTGGAATAAATTACCAAGAGAATAGTTTACCAAAAATACTGAAAGAATTTAAAGTAGAAATTTGTAGAGGGCAAAATTTCAATAAAAGGGGGGGGGGGACTGTCACTGGATCATGCACTCAATTGCAAATAAATTAAATTAAACAGAACTGAAAATTTGTTTAAGTTAACAACCATACAAAAATTCTGTAATCACAGAGGAAAGCCAAACAATAATCATTTGATCATAAATATGTAGTCAGTGGTGTGCTGACTGCAATGTGGTGGTGACTTACAGAATTTGTGGGGAAACTGAATATGGGGCAGAGAAAACAAAAGCATAGAGAGGGTACCAGCATAGAAGTTTGAAGTTTCTAAGAAAATAAATAAAATAAAAAATTCTTCTTCACTGATGTGTTTTGATACATCCTCAGATAGAAGGTTGGTATAGACTAAAAGTTCATTGCTTCACCAAACACTATCTACACAAAGTATTCTATCACACTGTGGATTGGAAACTGTAATACATTTTTACCATAGAACTGCTAGGTTAGGCTACAGCAACCATGATACAGGAAGAATGCACAGCAAATCAAAACTTTGTAAACAGGTTATTAATATTGCACAAGACTGTACCAGGTTCTGTATGTTAATGAGGACAGTCCATGATTACATTATAGTTAAAATATGTTAATTTGTGCCTTTAGTGTAATACATAAATTCAAAATGTTTATAAATGTAATGGAAATACCTGTCTATAAAAGCAGCCAACAGCACGCAAGTTGACACCTTGCACATCTTCCCAAAAGGAGAAGGCCTGTGGCACAGTGCATGGAGCACACCATAACTCAGCTGCAGCTGGAAACAACAGCCCATCTGGCTTCAGAAACAAGTCTCGAGCGATCAATACAGAGTCCAGCATTCCTTCGTGCAAGAGGTAGAATCCCATCCATTCGGATACTATGATGTCTATTGATTCATCATCTGGCAGAACTACGTCTTCAACTCGGGAGTGGAGTACCTGAGTTTCAGAAAATTAAGCTTTACCAACAGATTTTACATACTAAATTCCTCCTCAAGAAGGTTTAGCATACCACTTCTCTTTATTTCCGACCAAGAGATTTAATTTATTTAATATATATGCATATATATATATTTCGCATGTTTGTAAGATGTTACCATATAGCAGTTGGAAGATTAATTTGAAATAAATATACATCTATAACGAGGAACAGGAAACTGAAAGTAAAATTTCCACAAGATTATGATTATCTATCTAATATTTATTCAAACCAGGATACCTTTTATAAAATATATTTATTTCAACCAGTTCCTAATTCATCTGTAGACCTTTACAACATTTCACACTCACTTATTCATGCCATATACTGAATACAATTTCTTGCACTAACAATAACGACAGGACAGTATTACATTACTGTATGCCTTCAGTCAGTTTTATTATTGTGAGGGAACACTGAAAGTAAAATAACAAATAACTGCATGACTAAAAAAACTTTTCACCCGATAAAAATGAGAATTATAATCAGCTAGCAATAACTTACTTCAAGTGGGTGCACAGACTTCCACAGTCGTCAATGTTATCCTGGTTTTCCAGGTGGAACCGTGTCAATTTATCAAAACCTAACATTTCAGCCACCTTTCTATGGCTTCCTTCACACAGAGTGATGGCTGAAACATTTGGTTTTGTTAAATTGATACAGATCTGCCTCGAAAACCAAGATAACACAATTACTTAGCTCAGTTCATACAGTAAATGACTCTAAACGGGATAGCTGGTGTTTGCTCTCCAATGAAGGCAATGATAACTTCCCATGCCCACTCAGCCCACTGACTAATGATGTGAAGAAGACTCTTTGGGAATACAGTGGTCAACACATGGTGCTGAATGCTACCTACAAGTTAGCATAAAACTGATGATAGGGGATTCAGAGCCCTCACTAAACATCCCAAAGTGTCTGAAGAATCATAATATGTTTTAACTGGAGAAAATGAGTAATGAGGCTCGTGAGGTGTGCACACGCCGAAGGTTGCTACATGACTCAGTGCACACCTCCCGAGCCTCATAGCTCATTTTCTCCAACATGAATAAGGTTTAATAACTGAAATATTGTGTATATTTGTGTGTTCGTGATATATGTTCTTCTCCCGTCGCTACCTTCAACTTTGGTGAGTGATGAATCATTTTCCCTATCCTTGCAATTTATATTGCCTGGGCAGTTTCCTTTTTCCTTAGTTCAGTATGTTTTAACTGTTATTCATATCAAAATGTCTATCTCAACAATGCTCACCTCCACCAATTCAGTACAGTTTTTGTGGTCTCATTTCACGCAAGGATTGGCCTTCCCAGCCACCAGATATATTATATCCATAAATTGTCCTGAGTGGACAGGCTGTTGGGAAGAAATGTGTATTCGGAACAGAGTTGACAATATCAAAATTTTCGCTGCCAGATGATGATGTAGAAATATAAACTTTCAGTGGTGTACATACTGGACCTGTGTATGACAGTAGTGTATGCCATCAAAAATTCATCTTTCTTCAATAGCATCCAGCAGTTTAAGTTAACAACCATAAAAATTTTCTGTAATCACAGAGGAAAGCCAAACAATACAAAACAATAATCATTTAATCATTAATATGTAGCCAGTGGTGTGCTGACTGCAATGTGGTGGTGACTTACAGAATTTGTGGGGGAACTGAATACGGGGCAGAGAAAACAAAACCAGAGAGAGAATACCACTATAGAATGTTTTAAGAAAATAAATAAAATAAAAAATTATTCTTCACTGATTAGAATGTTTTGATACATCCTCAGATACAAGGAAGATTATATTTCAATGAAAAGCTTCTGTTCACATAATACATAACATCACTTTTTAATTTTTTGTGTTAAGAAATTCATTTAAAAATGAATGAATTATACATAAAATTCCCAGATAAAACAACAAATTTGTATATTTTTACAAAGAACTGGTAGTAGTGTACAATTAACAGGAACAAAAAAGGAAGGATTATAAATAGTGGAGGTAAGCCCTTAATCATTTCCAAGTGGAGGCCTAAGTACAGAGAGACTTCCAACAAGGTTTACATGTAGTACATATGATGTTGGAAGGAGGGGATGAGGAACAGAAGCTTAAATCATACAATCTGGGATTTGGAAAAAAAATAATATAGACTGGATAATGCATTGTCATTTAATTGTAGATAAAGCAGGTTGGTTGACATATTAATGCCCTACTTTGTTCTTGATAAACCTTAAATTTAACAGGCATTACAAAGGAGACATTATTTAAATCTCATCACAACTTTCTCTTGTGCAACTACTGTCTTCCATTCTGTTCTGTCTCAGCACTGATCAGGTGTTCAAAGATATGAAAGATCGCATGAAAAATCTACAATGAAGCATAGTATGGCTATGACATGACTTTTTCAGTGGCTAATGTGGTAAGAAAATTCTGTACTGTTACAAGAAGCCAGAAAATTTAGCTAAAATGTATTAAAATATGTAATATGAATAATAGTGACAATGAAACTGCCAATAAGCATTGAAAATGAGGCAGGATAGGGAAAATAATCCATCATTTACCACAGATGTAGGTAAGACGACCAGACAAACACAAAAAACAAACAGACACACAATATTTTGGTTAATAATCTTAATTACACATGAGGCAACACATGTAGTTGGGGGAAAGATGTGAATACATCTGGACCTACTGTATGAATGAACCAAAGATGAAACAAGATGGAATAGTGGGGATTGAACCACTGGTGGAGCAGGTTGACCAACATAATTGTGGGACAGAATATTATCTATGACTGACTCAGTCATGTGGTAAACTTTGGCACGTGCACACCTCCCAAACCATATGATTCCCTATCACATGAAGAAGGTGCAAAATCAAAGTACTGTATATGTTTTTGTTCATCACATATGTTTTTCACTCATCTCAGCCTTCAACTTTGGTAAGCAATGAGTCATTTTCCCTATCCATTTTATTTATATTGCCTAAAAGTTGTTTCCTTTTTCCTTAGTATCATTATAATATCAACATATGTAATGCCTATTCATCAAAGATATCCGTAACATCTGAGTTTTGCAGTGCAATTTGCTTGGCCCCATACTATACATGTTATACATATCCAACCTGCCAATAGGACACTGTGCTATATGTTGATGATAAGATGATCTTGACAACATCACTTGGCCCAACACTTGTTGCACAATACTTCCAAAAGGTATAGATGAATGGGCTACCATGTGAAGAAGCCTCCAAGATTCAGTATATAATTTTTATGTACAGCCACCACCTGCCAAAGTTGAACATCATGTTCTTTTGAGAAAGGATTCCCTTGGTTACCTCAGTGAAGTATCTCAGTATCACACTCAATGTGAATCTGACTTAGAAACTGTAAGCCAAAGATGTCAGATACAAGGGGCAACAGAGACTGAGAGAGCTGTATGTAGTGTTTAAACATAACACCACAATGCAGCTGACTGCTAATCTAACAGACATTGATGTAATATGGAATATGCCTTGTCTGCCAGAATATATGCAGCTGCAAATCGGATTGGGTATCTGAAGTGAATGAAAAACTGGCCACTGAAGAGGGTGCTTCATCTGCCATATAAGTTCCCACACAATGAAGTCTATTCCAAAGCTCAAGAAATTATACACATTTAAAGAGAGTGCAGGAGTACCAGTTGATTTGCTCTCTTACACTGTACAATACAGAAGAAGGATTGCACAACACTACTATATGGTAAAATGTAAGTGTGTTGCAAGCAGAAGTGTATTATACAAAAAAATGTAAGAGTGTTGCAGGTAGAAGTGTATATGTAGTTTGCACTTTCTTGTGAAATCTCATCTGTTATCTGGAAAGTATTGTACTGTTTTTCTGTGTGGGATTAATTAAATAATTTGATAAGGTCTGTTTTTAATATGTATGACAGCTCTTACAAGGAAATTAGATAATATAAATGACAACTAGAACAAATAAAGAAATGGGTTCAAATGAATTTCAATACAAGTAACCTGGCTTGGCTTAAAATCAACAATTTTTATTTTAGCAATTTAAGTTGAATTTAATTAAATGACATGAATCTTTTTTACAACTAATTGTCATCAACTGAATGAGTATGAGAACATAAGATATTTCAGAAGAAACGGACAGGGGAGGCCAAATTGATAGTGTTGCACTAGATCCTTCGAAGGCCTTTGACAGAGTGAGCTATAAAATGGTAGTAAATAAGGTAAAAACTATTGGAGTGGATGAGAAAGTGATTTGCTGGGAAGACATTTTTTTAAGAGTTGGAAAGCAAAAAGTTAGGGTAAGAAATGCAGTATCAAAAGAAGTGGAAGTAAAAATATGAGTGCCAGAGGGTAGTGTATTGGGGCCATTGCTATGCATTACTCTATCAGAAATTAGATTGTTTGCAGATGACATAATGCTATATAAAAGGATCAAAATGGAAGATTGTAAACAGCTGCAGGATAATCTGGACAGGATATCTAGTTGGGTTGGTAAACATGGGATGAAGATAAATGCAAAGAAGAGGCACAGATAAAAAACTAAAGGTTAATTATGATTATAAGGTGGGGAAAGAATTGCTTGTTGAAAAACTTGAAATATAAATATCTTGGCATTACATTTGATAACAAGCTTAAACTGGGCAGGACACATTGGACAGGTAGTAAGAAATCGTTTCAAAGTTCTGCACTTGTTGGAGAGAGTGATGAGGGGATGTATGGGAGAATTAAAGGAATTGGGTTACAAAACTTTCGTCAGACCATTGATCTAGTATGGTGGTGTAATATGGGACCCACATTTTGAGTATCAAATACAGCTGTTGGACGGGGTGCAAAAAAGGACTGCTGGATTTGTTTCTGGAAATTACCACAGAATGCAATCAGTAGCAGATATGATAAAAGAGCTGGAATGGAATTCATTGGAAGGCAGGAGGAGGGTGAAGAGGTCATGAGAGTATACAAGGTGATGAGGCATGGAAAGTGGTTTAAGAATTAAAAATAATGCATGGAAGGGAAAAGATGACCATGACTACATGCTGGCACTCGATTTCAGGCACAAGGTTATAGGAAGATTCTCTTAAGGGATTGGAATAAGTTACCAAAAGAAATGATGGATAATTTACCAAAAAAAATGAAAGACTTTAAAGTTGAAATTTGTAAAGGGCAAATGTAGGTCGGTGCAAGAAAGGGAGAAAAGGTGTGTGCTCCATTGCAATTAAATTAAACTGCTGATGGAGGTTCACATCAGGCAAGAACTGCTATCGTGGGAATCAGTTCTCCCACGTGTTCAACAAAAAAGTGGAACAAACAGAATCTGACCTCAGAACTGAAGTAAATTCATCATCCTCTGAATCGACAGAATGCCTCCATCAAGTCTCAGTGAGCTGCTCCCTTTTTGGAGTGCCAATCTAGTCATCAAGATTTATTGGTACTTCCAGGATTTGCTGTGTTGCAATTACATATGAAGATTACTACCACTTATTATAAAGTCTTCTGGTTTTCCCATGACTCTGCCATCTCTCATATAGATCAAAAACTGAGTAAAACCTCCCACTCGGTTTTACACACCTTGTGTCTGATTTGTCGCATGCAGAGTAGTAACTTATTTATCTGTTGCCAGATCTCAATCAATCAATTTTGAAAAAATCTGCTTGTCCAACATTCCTCCCTATCCTTGCGGTACGTTGTTAAGCACACCTGCAGCTTTAGTTAGCAATCTCCAAAGACAGGATACTAAAGTATGTAAGTGTGTCTGCTGCTTAAATACTAAAAACTGTTAGTGTTCACAAGTATTAAGCAAATGTATATAGAAACCAAACAGAAAAATATCAATATGGTATATTTATGAGTTATTTGTATACAAGTGTGTGAAAGACAAAAATGATATATATAGAAAATATATATCGCAGGTGATGAAAAAATGTATATACAAGAGGGTATGGAGTGTTGATAAATAAAAATAAATAAATAAAAATTTGGAAGAAATTTGCTAAAATTATTACTAGTTAAAAGATTTTTTTTTATCTTTTTGTCCCTGGCGGCAACTTGAGGGGGGTGGCAAAATCATGTGAAGGGGTGGTAAATGACAAATTTGTCCAGCAATGACCTTTTTCTTAACTCTACTGCCCTGAGCAGCAACCATCAAGTGGGCGGTTCAGAAAATTCACAGATCTGCCACTGATCTCACTTCAAATAGTGCTACGATGAACGCCTTATCATCTGTTTGTAGTAATGTGCTTTAATCTTTGCGAATAAGTCTGATGGAAAGAATGTATAAGCATTCCCATTTAAAAAAATAAAAAAACTGTAAATCTTCATAAATTACATCCTGGTGGGGAGGGGGGGGGGGGAATGAAAAACCAAAAAAATATTTCACGAGGTCTCAAAATGGCCAATAATGTTTTAAAGATTTTTCTAAAAAATTCAACAATTTATTGTCATGTTTTCCACACGGGTTTGGAAAAATTACAAGAATATCTGAGATGTTTTGTAATATCAAAATAATTAATGTTGACAACTGTATACAAGAGTATACATTTAAATTTTTAAAAAAGAGAAGTGAATTGAATCATCACTTGCCACAGACAACAGCAGAAATGTGCAGAATCATCAAACCATGGAGACTGCTTGCAACAATGGTATTTTTTAATGTAAAACCCCATCAGCAGAAGTGGTGCATTTTAAGAGAGTTTCCATTTGACTTCATGTAAGCATCTTAGAATTTTAGTAAATTCTAGCCTCTCACCTCTAGGCATCAGGGGTAAAGCTTATTCTGTAGTAAAAGACAGTTTTCAGTTCATGTATAGGTTATGGGAGTAAAGCTTTATGTAGCATGAGAGACACAGTAACCAAACACACTAAATAAACCCCTTTAGAAACAATAAAACTATTCAAAATTAAATAAATGCTCTAAATAAACCTTCTATATAAGAAAGAAAACATCAGTTTGGGAGGAAATAGATTAAATCCCCCAAGTTCAGTTTCAAATAATAGATTTTGATATAGGTTAACTTTGTAGTTACATTACCAATTTGAATGTAGTAAAGACCTTCAGTAGTTGCTAAACGCCGAATATAAACTTTGAATGATAATAAATAAACTTTAAATCAACTGAAAATTAAATAATCATCAGTAATCCAACTTTGTAATTATGAACTTCTAACTGGGGAGCATTTTGTCATTTTAAACCAATTTAGGAGCAAGAAAGCAACTCAATACTTAATAATCCAACTATACTAATTTTCTGTAATGATATTAACACCTTTTACTAACCTTAAATATGATAATCCAAAATAATCCAGTTTAGTACACAAGTAATTTCTAATATTTGGCATTTCACTGTTTTCACACACTTTCGAACAAAATAAAGTAATTGTAGGGAAGTAATCATGCAATTAAAATATAAATTCACTAAAATTTCGTAGTTTCTGAACGTTTTAAATAACTTAAATCAATTTTTATACTTCGTCAGATGTTCTGCATTTTTAATAATTTTTTATCTCAAAATCCTAGAGTACATTCGAAATAAAAAGTAGATTTCCGGAAAGACCTAAAAATCTAATATCACATATAATAATTTCAAGTAATTCCAAGTAATAGAACCGATCTTATAGAGATCGTAAAATTTATTTTTCATTGCAGCCATGTGGGCAACTTAGAAATATTTTTCAACCGATCTAAAGTAGATACAGAGATAACTTTCAGAATATGTAATTTAATTCAGAGAATCTCGTGGTAATTTTATATTTGCGATAAAAGTAATAGAAATAAAGTTATAAAATTAAAACTGAAATTGCACTTTGGTTACGTCGTAGTTAAACTTTCCCTGCACCAATCTTAATAAAAATTACACCAATAAACTCAGGAATTTTAGTAGAAAACGGTAATAATAATAATATTTATGTAAATTGTGGCTTTAAGAAAATGATGAAATGTAGAAGTTTCGAGAACAAAAGTACTTCCCCAGAGTAGAGAAATAGTTCACTCCTACCCTTACAACTTTTAAACCAGCTGCTTAAAATTATTCACTAAATATCCATTATTTCACAATTAAATATGTAGAAACACTGTCACACCTAAAGTTTTGGATAACCGTTTAGTTACTGAGATATTTCAGATCTAAATCGTAGAGGTGTTAGCAGAAAGTTGTGTTCTGGCTGTGACGTCAGCGAAGGTATAAATTAGGTCGCCTTGTGAAGACGCCATTCTGTTCTGTTCTATTCTTCTGTTCTATTCTGTCGCTTTTCCGGGTTTGAAGTCGTGCTAATAAGATGGTATAAGCGTGTGTGCGTTGGTGAGGTTGGCAACTCCGACTTTAAGTTGGTAGCTCAGGTCTTAGGTTGGCACTACCGGAGTCGGCCATCATGGAGAGGGCGTGGCTTTGTTTACTTAACATGAACTTTTAATTTCCAACTGGGGTTTGGTCGGTCTCTACTTCTCTCCATAATCTGTAATTTTTGGAACGATTGTTCGATTGCCTAAGCAACTTAAGAATGCTGTTTGAACTTTGAATTTCATTCTAAATAAACTCTGAGAATTTTGGAAAAGTGAACTGTTTTATTTCTGTAGCTGCTGTAATACCTTTTCAATATTTGGGGTCTTCAAATATTGTGGCGACCTGTAGCGTTCTAGTTGTATCCTGGCAACATGGTCAAATTAAATTAAAGTATTCAACAAGTTTTCATCGGACTTGGAGGTGTGATCAAGAGAGTAAGTTAAGGCACATAGGCGATACTCTACCCCGGTATCGGTCATGTTCCTTACATTCAGTCCTGCAGACACTGTATTCTTCTAATGATAAAGATCCAGTGTTATAAGTGTGTTCAAGTGTTTGTGACTGTATGTGAAACTGTAATCAGTGCTCTTATTTAAACTGTCTGGTAGGCACATTTACTTCCAGTGAAATTAAATTTATACTATTTGTCAGGCAAAGAGTATGACATTAACAAGAAGTGGTGGATGCCATTTTAAATGACGATCTATGGATTGAACCACGCACAACCAAAAGTCGTCAAAATGAAAGAGAAAATGAAGTTATCAAAAACTATTCAACAGCCCCCACTGGAGATGGGTGAAAAGTTTAAACCATCTTTCCTCAACTGAGGACTCCTTAATTTAGGGAAAATTTGGATACTGAAAACATTTGCTGTTATGAACCAAGGACTAGAAACCAAAATAAATACCGAGCATCTCTTTTTGTCACAGCTTAATGATTCATTGAAGATGGGGGTCTTTAAAGATGACATGGACCATGGCAAAGGAACAGAAAAGATCCATACTGGCTTTTGCATAGAGTGATTCTGGGAAACAATTGAATGCTGACTCCCCAGTGGCGGGTCAGCAGTTAAGTAACAAAAAACTACATCTACTTACCTGAATTACATCTGAAAGACTGTTATCCTTGATAACTTCTTCTGATAATACTGCAAGTTCACTTGCCTCAACTGCATAAACTTTCTTTGCCCCAGCTTGAGCACACAATATAGATAATATACCTAAAAAGATTCAAATGCTTTTGAGTATCTACCAAAATTACAAAACACAATAAGTGTATGGCAACATGTGCATTTGAAACAATGTATTTAGCAACACAGAATATTAGAAACAGTACCACAATTCTTTTATTAACATGTTCTTCTGTAAAAGGAACCTAACTGAAACATTATTAGACTCAAAAATATCTAGGAGTTAGTCCTTTTTTGTCTATGTTGAGGTCATTAAAGGAATGGGAAGTAATATGGCGATGGCTTTTTGAAGGAACCATTTCAGCATTTGCATGGCATGATCTGGGAACGCCCAAATCTGGATGAACGGAAAGGGATTAGAACCCATGCCTCCCCGTATGCAAGGCGAGAGAATAACCATTCCCCTACCAAGCTTGGTGAGTTACTCTATCTAGATTATGCTCTTGTCTATAAGAAGCACTGCTTGAATACCAAGCAAAAAAATGGCCAGAAGAGAAAATATCATTTGGAAACTTACAGGATCAATATAAGTAGGAGATGCAGACATAGTAATGATCTCTACCCTTATATTAGGCCATCCCACAGCTTAGTATGCATGCCCAGTGTGTTACAACCCTAGCCATACAAAAATAGTAGATTTAGCTCTTAATGAGACATGCCGCATCATCACAGGTTGTCTACGACCTACTTCTCAAGAAAAGCTGCACTGTTTTTCTATAACACCTCCTAATATCTGGAGTGAGGCTGTTACCAGGAAAGAGAGGACCAAGGCATCAACATCTCATGCCCATTCTTTGTAATGCTAGCAGTCAGCACAACCATGTATTAAGTTAAGGAAGTGCTTCTTCAGAACAACTCGAAAACTAATTGAGCCACCAAAGCAAACGAGATTTAAAGTGTGACACACAAGAAATTATATCTCACAGGAGTGACTAATGCCTGATGAAAGACTTTTCCCTGGCCATGCAGAGAAGTGGACTATTTGGGGATCATTTAAAATACTATGCTCCAGGCTACTAGGTATATGACCAACTTGAAGAAGTGGGTCATTTCTACAATATCCATGGTGTGCTTGTGTGGAGTTGTGCAAACATCATACTACCTGCTGCAGTGCAGTTTACAGACAGTCCAGTGTTTAATGAAAGACCTACTTGAGGGGACAGTGGACGCACTTGTCATTGCTAATTTCTGGGCTGCAATATGACTGGACATTTTTCACTCTTCTTTGTAATTAATGTATATTTGATTGAAGATTTTCTTTGCATCTGACATAATAAATAAATAATCCTGTATTTTAGATGAGCATTCCTTTCAAGGAATATTCACAAAAAAATCATTTAATTTTTTTTTTTTTTTACTTTGCTTATTGATTTTTTTCAGTTTTTTGAAATATAGAACCCAGTAACATAATAAGTGTAAGTAACATTTAATTAATGCAAAACTCCTCTGACTTAAAGACACACCAAAGATCACACACTACTCTATGGATTTTGTTAATATAGTTTTTTGACTTCAGATGCTTAATTATTGTAACATACAGTATTTTTTTTTTTAAAAAAATCCCTTGGTACATTAAAATAAACAATATACATTATTCAAATCATAGATTAATAAGTGTATCAAAGTTGAGATATTTCATTTGAGATAAACTTTTTGTGTAAACATTGGCTCAATGGGTGAAATCCATGTAAAAATCACAGAGCAAGTTTTTGGGGATTTAATTAAATTAAATGCTTTGAGAACTGACTTAAAATCTGAGGAATGTACTAATGATACTACTCCACCTGTGCTAGAAAAGAAGAATAAAATATGCTGTGAACACAAAAGTTTTTACCAATAATCTGGTATAACTTGAAAACCAATTTTGGTGGGGTTTTCACTGTTTGAAAACTTACTGTGTGGCCAAAAATTAGAGATGTACTTCATCACATCACTCTACCTTAACTGGGAATGGAGCCGAAAATGAGTGTTTGATCATAACACTAACAAAAAAAATGTGACACCACTCTGGTGTTATCTATTGTTTCGTTTTATAAGTATTTCTAAACTGGATAGATGGCTACAGAATATTGAAGTCAATGAGTTAGACTGATAGGGAATTTATCATATGAGAGATTTAATATGATGCAAATTGTTGATCAAATTGCAGTTGGACAAACAAGTTCTGTAATAAGCAATCTACATGTAAAACGACATAAATGCTGCTTACACTATTGATTTCTGACATAATTTGTATCAAATATTAGTAAATTTACAAGTTGATAAAAAAAAAGACTGACAAGTTCTCTGGTCCAAGAATACAAAATGACATTCAAAACCCCTCATTTGTAGCTTTCAACTGTTGTTATAATATAATGTTTCTATTTTCCATTTTTAAACAGAATTCATCTGTAGCCTTCAACTACACAAAATTACAATATTTACTTTACTGTTAATATTACTTGACCTGAATTAATAGGCACCAAAAATTCTTAATACATTCTCAGCAAGAGATTGTGTTACTATTCATTAATTGAAGAAGTTTGAAAGTCTTGGATTTGACCAGTAATCTGCTCTGGTAATTTTTTATTAATTTTTTCTGTATTTGAAAATATGTTGCTTTTTTGTTTTTGCTTTCATTAACAGTTATTCAGATTCTACATTACACATAATACTACTAACAATTAGCTCACTGTTTTAGCATGGTTAATATTTCACTCAATTTGATATGCAATTACAATTTAATTTTTTATGTTTCATAAATTAGATTAACTTTTTGATATCAGTATTAAAACTGAACATAAGGTAATATCTAATAGAAAGGAAAGTCGTTATGTGATGTAGACATTTTTTGCATCAGCATCATAATAGCTATTATTACAAAAAAAAAAAAAAAAAAAAAAAAAAAAAAAAAAAATAGATGCATGAAGTGTCATGCAAATATACACAGTCCAGTCACATTAATGTGACCACCTCTCAAAAACCAGAATAACAACCTTTGGCAGAACGGATCGCTGCGAGGCGTGCAGGAACAGAGTCAATTAGGTTTCTGAAGGTGTTCACTGGGATGTTGAGCCATGCCGACTCCAGTGCCGTGGCCAGCTGCGCTAGATTGCGCGGTTGAGGATCCATGGCGCGAACAACCCGATCGAGGTGGTCCCACAGATTCTCGATTGGGTTTAAATCCGGTGAGTTTGCTGGCCAGGGGAGTAAGGTAAACTCATCCTGGTGCTCTTTAAACCACTTACATACACTGCGAGCTGCATGACACCTCGCATTGTCCTGCTGGTAGATGCCATCATTCTGAGGAAAAATTATTCTCATGTAGGGGTGGATATGGTCCGCAAGGACAGATATGTACTTGTGCTGATCCATCGTGCCTTCCACAATGATGAGTTCACCCAGTGAATGCCAGGAAAACATTCCCCAGACCATAATGCTCTCTCCTCCACCCTGGGTGTTTGCCTTCAGACGTTTCACGCCGTATGTGCCAACGTCCATCTGTCCGATGGAGCATAAAACGTGATTCATCGGTAAAAGCCACCTGTCGCCATTCTTTCGACGTCCAGTTGCTGTACTGGCGTGCAAATTCCAGCCTTCGTCGCCGATGAACAACAGTTAGCGTAGGTGCATTAACTAGGCGTCTGCTGTGGAGGCCCATGCACAGCAACGTTCGCTGAACCGTTGTTGAGCATACACTCTTGGTAATCCCTTGGTTCATCTGGGCGGTCAGTTGCTCAACAGTTGAAGGTCTATTTACCGGAACGCATCTCCGTAGCCTTCGTTCGGCTCTGTCATCTATCGCCCGTGGTGCACCACATATTCCACGCCGCTGATTTTGAATAGTGCCATTTTGCCATGCACGGTATACTTTAACCACGGCGACACGTGAACAGTTCACAAAATTAGCCGTTTCCGAAATGATTCCACCCTTGGTCCTAAAGCCAATAATCATGTCCTTTTGGACGTCGGATAAATCGCTACGTTTCTGCATTACGCCAACGATTGAAATGCTTTCCGATGCCCTAGGACATCCTTTATATACACTCCACTGTATTGTGCTGCCACCTGCCTTCTGTGATTGGTTATCTCACGTTGACGTCGAAAGAAGGTGGTGGTCACATTAATGTGACTGGACTGTGTAGTTAGGAGATAAAGGAAGAGATACATAGAAAAATTAATTTCAAAAAGTAATACTTATATATATAAAAACTTAATCTGATTTTGTTGGCTACAGGCGATTAGGAACAATTGATAGGACAGAACAGACCACAAAATAGGGTGGGAAAATTAAATATATATGAGAAATGAAAGACTAAGGTTTCTGATTTGGAAAGGTGTTTTTTCTGAGATAGCAGTGAAAACAATAAGCCAATAAAAATAGCAATGAAAACAATAAGCCCATAAAAATCAAAATGAAGATGGTAAAATGAGACTAAAAATCTTACATTGTGTCTAGAGGAATGGTTTAGGGGTATGAAAATGCTATTAATAACTATTTTCATTTTAAAAAAAGAAGTAATTAGTAGTGCCAAAAATATACATAATAATAATAAATAGTAAAAATTGGATAGCTCACTAAATTTGAAAAATAGGTTAATAATTTACCTTAGTATCTATTTTACTCAAAAAACATATAATTTTTAAAAAATCAGACAACTACATTATGTATTTTGAATTAAAAAAAAAAAAAATTACCATGAAAATAAGCAAGACTGTCATGGCATCTTGAATGACGTCACACCACCCGAACCAAAACAAAGCAGTCGTGTATGTATGTGGCAGGTGTTAAGTGTTCTTTAGTTAAAAATGAATTCCTCTTTTGATAAGTACTGTGTAGTGCCCCAGTGTAAAAGCACAACAATAAAACTGCCAAACAAGTTATTAATATCTGTTCCAAACAATGAACAGATATGGGAAAAGTGGTGAAAACTTGCAAGGAGGGAGGATGGTCATAGTTTATATGCAGATTCAAGATTCTATTTTTGTGAAGATCATTTTGAAGTGTTTGTGCACAATATATTTCTAAATCTAAAGCACAACTGATGAATTCTGCAGAACCACTACTTTTCAAGTACTGACAACATAATAAGGAATGAGTTGAGGTTGTTTTGGTTTTTTGGTTTATAATCTTTCTTTAGTGTTATGTTTAATATAATAAACACACTCTGGCAGCACTATCATTACTGTGGTGTCACAATCTGATGATAGGTTCGTATGCAGCTCGATGAAACAAATCGAAAATAAAGAATAATTTTTTTTAATATCTCGAATGGTTCTCAAGATATCATAACTGAAAGGTGATGCTGTTAGGCTGATAGGAAGCTTAGAGCAGACTGGAAATTGGTAGTGCCATAGCTTTAAAATTTGCCACATCTGTTTTTGAGGATATACAGGTACTTTTGTTGTAATATCACAGTTACCTTCGACCGACTGTGAAGTTGTGCCTGAGAAGTGGAGTAACACATTGTTTTGAGTCAGTCTGTTGCTGGCCGCCCCAGGAGTCGGGTCCGGATTGTAGCTGAGCTTGGCTCGCGGAGTGTGGCTCACGTATCGAAAGCATTGGCCGATACAGCTACTATGAAATGTAATTTTAGTCTGTGGACTTTGTTTAAGAAGAACTTGACGAGGTAAAGAGGAGCAGTGGGCATAAAAAGTAAAGTTGGAACAGTACAGAGATGAACTGTGAACATTAGATTGTGATGGTAGATAACTTAGTTTAAAGCAGATGCAAATGTTAATTTTCCTTAATAATTCTGTAATCTTTTGGATAATGAAGTTTCGATTAGCCTTTACCTTGAAATTTGGTGGTGGCCAAACCAGTTCGTGAGTGCTAATATGCTTTATCAATAAACTTGTTGTGGACAGGATTATTTATTAATGAAAGTAATGACTTTTTGTTAATTATTCTCCCAACTACAGTTTAGAACTGGCTTGGTTTCATCATCTGGCAACTGTGGCATTAATGAACTATATTAATCAGTAAATTAATTAACTACAAGGCATCTTACAGAACTTACTAACTGTGATTAGTAATGTATTTAAAATCAAACCCAAATCTATCAAGACACAAATAGCTTACAAGGTGTACATAAAAGCAAAAAGAAACATACCTTAGACGTGATGCAACTAAAAGGTTATGATACGGGCATGGCACAGAAATAATAGTAACTAAGAAAAATCATATCCAATGACATTACTCAAGCCAAAGATTGTATCGAAGTGAAGAATGCAATACTTTGTTATTTCGCTTAGATCTTCCTTCTGGTCTAGCTATTTAGCACTTGCTTATACTTTGCAAATGTAACCTCATACTAGTATCAATTAATTTACAAAATGTATGTCTAAGCAATAAGTTATTGTTTACAAAATTGAAATAATGCTATTAATCTGCCAAGTGTTATGGCGTCAATTTTGGGCAAACTGCTACTGTTTGCTTTGCTAAATCCTGGTTCCATGGCAAATTGCATATAACTGAGAACAACTTTATTAACATGACAAAAGTTCCAAAAATGAATAATTTACCAAGTAACCTGTTCTGTTCCATGAAAATGTCAATGACAACTTTGGCATCTCAGGTTGTGTGATGTAACGCTTTCTCATTGGCGTTTGCAGTCACGTGACTGAATACCTGATTTTGCCGAATTTATTTCATAAAAATAATAATAATCTTTATCTTTTATAATAAATAATTTTGTTTTTTGTTATCGCATTAGCATGATTAATCATTAAAAACTGCTATGCGTCCAATTTATTCTTAGTGGACACAAGCCTGTTATTATTGCTTAACAGGATTTTCCTTGTCACTATGTTTAAGAAATATTTTACTTAATTAAATTGTGATGGAGCACACACTCCAGTAGCAATTCCCTCAACTCATCTAATTACCCCTTTTTATTTTATTTTTAATTAACTTATATGGTTTGAATTTTAAATTCCTCCCCATCTACTTTTACAATTTATGAATTGTAATTTCAAATTCCTTCAGTGTTTTTGGTAAATTATTTTGGTAATTATTATCCACAAAAGAAAATTCCCACTCCCTTATTGATGAAAATATCATAGAAGAAGGAAAGGACAGGAATGTTTAGTGGCAACAATAAACTCAAATACTATTTTTTCCAATCTTCTTAATTTTACACAAATTCTGGCTATCTATTCCTAACATTTAGCCTTTTTATTTACTACCAACTTAATTTTTTAAAAATTCTTCTACTTATATGAAGAAGGGTCGATACCCTGAACTATGATAAGTGTATATAGAAGTTGTGGCTCTAGTTTTTATTATTTTAAAACTTATTGAATACTGGTTTGTTATGAATGTTTGGTAAATGGAAAGAAAGGAAGTACAGCAATAGAATGCCATAGCATGTTTCACCATCACTTTAAACATTTTTGGATCAAATAAATTTCACACATTTGGTGGCATAGTACATAGAAGTAATAAATTTAAACTTTGAAATTCAATAACAAGAAACAAAATGTGCTATTGTACCTGTTCCAGAACCAACATCCATAACAAATTTTCCTTTGAATAAATCCTTATTGGAAAATATTGCATTCTTGTAGGCAATATTTCTAATATTATCTTCTAACATTAGTTTGTGCACCTGAAAAACAAAAATAGCTAAACATATATCTTCAGCACACACTACAACAGCTTGTAAAAGAAGATACTAATATTGGTACAATAGAGTACTTTGCTCAGACATGAATTTCAGAATTGGAATGAACATAAAACAAAAGAAGCTAAAGCTTTCTGTATAATTACAGCCATTATCTTTCACATTGGCAATAAACATATATGCTACAACACAACGAATAACAAATGGAAGCAGCTGTGAGAAAACCAATTTTTCAAACAAGCTACTGGTCTCAAATATGAAAGGATGCAGTTAGGTCAATATTATCCAGTGCCACTCGAGTATCATTGTTGTATAGTCTCAAAGCTTACAGGTTTTGGTTGTATTATTATTTTTTAACTGATTTATATTGTACACACACTCTAGCAGTAACTACAATTTTTTTTTGGAGTTACCATTACTAAGCTGGTACAATCTCGATTTTTAATACAACGGGAGAAGTAAATTTTTAAGGAGCAAGAATCAAGTGACTGCCTTTTAATTATTTATAGTAAACAAGTAGCAGTTCAGTTATTTGCTTGTTATCAACAGTTTGGAAAGGGGGAGAGGTGATCAGCATTCTCAAACTTGTTTCATTTTATCCCAAAAACAAAAGTGGCTGAAGGTGGCAGCAGAAAATTCAAGTGATAAGGAAAATTATTAATAAATTATTTACTACCATTTCTCTAAATAATACAAAATATATTGTGAGGAAAAAGGAAATGGTTTTTAGGCAATATAAATAACAAAGGATAGGGAAAATGACTCATCATTCACAAAAGTCGAAGGCCACAACGAGTGAAAAACATACACAACCAACCAAAAAACATATACAATATTTTGGTTGTCCACCTTAATCATGTTTTAGAAAATCGGCCACGCGTTTCGGAAGGTGTGCATACGCTGAAGTTTACCACATTTTTTTCAGGAACGACAAAGATAATATATAATTATTAGTTCTGTCATGGCATGGATTTCAATAGTACTGAGGCTGTTGGAGTGGTGAGAAAATTAACATATATACAAAAAGGGTACAGATTAGTAATAAATAAATAAATTAAAAAATGGAAGAAATTTGTTAAAATTATTAATAGTGAAAACATAAAAATTATAATGCTAATAATACTGAGTAATGGATCAAAAGGCAGAATTTATTGGTGGTTAAGGCCCTGAGGGTGTTTGGTATCCGGGATATTTTGGTATGCAAGTTCCCATCTCCGAAGTTCAGAAGCAGCAGTGGTTTCGGGGAAACTCTGATTGCTCTCACACTGAAACAGTCATTGAGGTTGTTAGAATGGTGAAGATTGGCGTGTTCTGGTATTGGAAGGTATAAGTTACGGGTGTGGACTGTTTGTCTGCAGCCATTCATTCTGACTGAGAGTGGCTGTGTAGTGAGGCTTATCTAGGAACTAGTGCAGTGGCAGCAGGTTAGCTGGTATATGATATGTGTTGTTGAGCATTTGGCATGCCCAATGATGGGTAAGATTACCCCTGTAATAGGGTTGTAATATGTCGTAGTAGGTGGATGCATGCTGCAGATTGTGAAACAGATAAATGGAACATAACTTTATTAAACATTCATCATAAATATTACCTCAATTAAAATGAAGTGTTAAACTACTGACAACCTGAAAACCTAAAATGAAAGTTTACAGAAGGCAAACTCTGGGACCTGCAGCCAACTGAGTACAGTTAATATATTTATTGTTTGTATATTTTTAAGGAACGAGAATCAAGTGACTGCCTTTTAATTATTTATAGTAAACAAGTAGCAGTAGTAAGTTAAGTTTAATCCATTTTGCAGTGGACTGTACTTTGCTTAAGTTCGATTTTTAAAAAGTGGTTAGAAGTGTTGTACTTATATACAATTTGTTGGACTATAATACTAAAATTAGATGAATTTATATTTTTATACATAATGCATCAGTTACGGACAAAATTTTATTTTTATTAACTGTGGTAAACCCTGTGCCCCAGTGCCAATTTCTCTACACATTTATCTATAACTGGCAGAGCGTGTGGCTTAATCCATGTGGACCAGAGAAGTTTACGATCATCTTTTCTTCATAATAACCATTATTAAATTACTATAATTTGGTATGAATTTTGTGATGAATCAAGATCAGGGACAGATATCAATAAAAATATGAGGAAAGTAATCTACATAATTACATAAGTCATGACTTTTCATCATAAATTTATTAACAATGTAATGATTCAGTATCAAGGATAAGTTTCAATAAGAAATTGAAAGCAGAATATAAATCTCTTACTATTGTACATACTGTCCATTATTATGTATAGCTGTCCCTCTACTATGCCAGCACTGCTCACATGATGCACTGGACTTAGAAGTTGTTAAGTGTGACAAGGTTTGCCTCACACAATATTAAATTGATAAACTAAATTTAAGGTCTAAAACTGATGAAGCGGTTTCAGCCCCGCAGTGGTCAAGTCATCGCATGGTCAAATTTAATTCAGTGAGGCAAAACGGATGACACCACGTGTGGCCAGCTGCTGCGTGTGACATCCCTTCGTCTGTCACTCGCAGCATGGAGGCAGTGCGGCACCAAGGCCGACTGAAGAAAATGAATCAGAAATTGAGACTTTTCCATTTTAGTATCATTAAACTTTAATGGTCAAATATGAAACACATAATATAAAATTACATTAAATAAATAGTGAAAATTCAAATTTAATTATTTATTTTTTACCTTTAATGTAATTATTTCCTGATTTTATATTTTTTTAATAATATGCTTTTTAGACTATGAAATTTGATATTTTTTCTATTAATCTATTAGTGAAACTTTATCATAAATTCTATATTAATCTGTGCTTTTGAAACATAGAATACAGTTTGAGTGTCTGATTGGTTTAGAAGAATGTGGCAATCATATTTTTTATGACTTGCGTTCACATATTTTTCATTTTACTAGGGAGGAATGAATGAAAGCAATTCAGAAGCACTGATATCAGCAGTTTTTTCTTCTCTGGTTCCACCTCAGAAGCATTTCTTATGTCTACATCTACATCTACATACATACTCAGCAATTCACAAAATTGTGGGTGGCAGAGGGTGCTCAACACCAAAGCTAAACTCATTGCTGTGCATTCCAATCCCTAATGGTACGAGGGAAAAAAGAATTCATAAAAGAATCAGTCCGGCACCTTATTTCTCTAATTTTATCTCTCCTATCCTTCCGACTCAAATAGGTTGGTGGAAGAAGTATTTCACTACACTCAAAAGTGAAAGTGGAAGTACGCATGTTTACCAATAAGTTTAAACGAAACATGTGTCGTCTATCTACCAGAAACTCACAGCCTAGTCTACTAATCAGTTCTGTGACGCTTTCATAAGGACTGTAGCAAGTGGTTACAAATCGAACAGCTCTTCTCTGTACTTTCTCTATACTTTCGATCAACCCCTTATGAAACGCGTCCCAAATGGCACAACAATAATCCAAATGTGGACGCACAAGAGATTTGCACGCTATCTCCTTTGTTTGTTCATTACAATTTTTCAAGATTCGACCTATGAATCGCAGCCTAGAATTTGCTCTACCTACTAACGAATTAATGTGTATTTCTTACTCGTCTTCAATATCAATTGTTTCACAACGAATTGAACTATACACACCAAATCGACAGTGAACTTGGCAGGAAACTGCTTAGTCTGTTTTAGGTCTAATTGAGCCGTGAGCTCTGCAAAGTTTATACAGCAAAGATTGTTTTGTTGACACATGTATAGTGAGGTTTCTAATTTAATTCACTTGTGAAATATCACGAATTTCTTTTTTGTTAAAAGATGAGTACAAATAAAAGAAAATAATTTTAAAAAAATAATAAAAAAAATTATTTAAAAAATCAATCTGGAAGTATTATATGGAAACAGACGATGCTTACACAAAATGTAGAATTTGTGATAAAAATATACTTATAATATATTTATGTTGATTTTAAGTTTATTTTTAATGATGTATTAAGTTCTAAACATTTATTTTTCACCTCCGCGGAAGCGAGAAGAAAACATGGAAAGCTACACAAAACGATGGAGCAGACCAGGTACACAGCCACAATGCCCAGCAGGCAGCTGAGCAAGTGGCAGTGAAAACGTTATATTAACCCAAAGGTTCTCAACCTTTTTGGCCTACAGCCTCACTCTCAGAAAAAAAAGGAAAACAGAACTATTCCTCTTCTTGTAATCAATAATAAAACCACAGTACTCGAACTGTTTGGCTCGTAACCCACCAACACAGTGATTCGATAGGGTCCCTCTTAGGAGAAGTGTTCAATGTTATTTACAAATATATTAACAAAAAACAAAAACAAGGACAGAGCTCTAAGATCAAAAATGTTATATGTTGGTACATTGCTTAAAAATTTATTATAAAATATAAATTTAAAAAATATATATATAAAATTATGAAATGGAGTGTTCCATTATTAAAATGGTTATGATTTTGATCATTTAATTATAAGTAATTATTTTGCATCTCATCAATTATTGACTAATTTATGTATGAAAGAGGTGTTTAAGACTGATATTAAAGGTGCAGACACAACTAAAAGGATGTCATAAACTAGCCATTTATTACAAAAACATTCATGACCAAAATATGGTAGGCACATTTACCTTTAAATGTATAACAATTAAAAAAAAACTAGATATTCACCATACATAAATGATCATTAAACACTAAATTATTAAACAGTACATAAAAGTTGAAAGATAAACATGTGACAGTCAGGATGAATGGAATTTGCCTAAGCTAACAACATTACACAATATGCATAAAAAAAAATACATTCGCAGACACATAATAGAATGTCTCACACTTAACGTTCCTTTCAAAATTTCCACCTTTGGTACAGTTTTGAAGTTCGTAATAAAAACAAGGTCCAAGTTTGGTAGAGAGATTCTTAATTATGCGGATCGCTCCACTCTGGGCGTCGTTTTGGTTTCTGCGAGTACCATACAAGTGCAAAGAGTTTAAAATCAGATACAATACATTACTGTACCATGGCAGTAGTTGCAGATGCTAGCAGAAACAGTCAATATTCTCAGACAGTTTTACCTGAGAGAATCTATAGTTCCAGCCACTGATGGCTAAAGCCTAAGTTCCTTTCAAGTACTGGACGACACTGGCATTAGGGGGTAAGGGGGAGAGGTAAGCGGGGCAAATGTACCCCGGGCCCACCAGCCAAGAGGGGGGGGGGGGCGATTACTGGCCGGAGGCCCCCCCAGCCCAAGAATCTGTACAGGCTGTAGTAGAGCTAAAAATAGAACCGGTTACACCACTGCTAAGAACGCTTACCCAGGGCCTGAGAATCCTAGTGGCGGCTCTGGTTTCCAGATGCTACTCAACTTGCCAATTCCTGTCCGATCGATCCATCACCTCCACTGATTTAGACACAAAGAACCAGTATTTTGTCATCTCTCAACGGTCCTGGTATCTCTCCCCTCCAACTTCCTCTTCCAATATCCGCAAATCAAGGGATTGCTTGGATTGGCATATTTTCTGATTGGCTCCATCATGAATTGGAAATGATAGACAAATAGCAACATATTTCAAAAATTCTTCTGTTGCCAACTTACACTCTCTCTCAAGTGTTCTGAGATTTCCCAAAATTGTGATTGGCTAGGTGATTTGTACGGCTTCACTTTAGTTCGCGAATAGCTTCATTTTTGTCAAACTTAATCATCATCCCTGTCTTTCATAGAATGTGTGAAACAGACTCCGTTGACCCAAGGGATTTGCTTACCAACCACATGGTAATCATGACTTCTTTTGTACCTGTCCAAGTGGTTTCCTGGAAAAATCCGTTGTTAGGATACAGTGAGTGACCCAAGCAAGGTTGTCGATTGTGGGAATAACTCAACACACGCTGAATGAAAATAATCCATCAAATGTCGCCCATTGAACTGTCCATCTCAGTCTTTAAATGAAATGTATGTATGGTTTGATTACAAAGCTGTACATGTGGTTTGATTGCCAATACAATTATTAGTGAGAGGGTTGAGCATGGTGTAATTAGACTAATTTTTATATATATTGTGCATTATTTGTCATCAGCAATCCTAAATAGCCAAGTTTCAGTATTGAAACTCTGTTTCTTTTCTTTGTTAGAAAAAGGTTGATTATGCTAAATTCTCTTTTGGTTACACATGATCATGGGGAGAATGCAATAAAAATTAACTTTTGATTCAGCCCCTAAAACTGGATATATTAATGAACAATAGGGGGACGGCAGTGGCGCTTCAATTTGACTTGTACCAGAAACGACCACCAAGATTCTTCATTCCCTACTGGTGGGCGGTACCGGCCTGTTGGAAGCCACTGTATTAGCCCATCTAACAGCCGACTGATAGTCAGGTGTGGGGTCAGCCAGCATGAGAAAGTGTTGGGCGTGAGGGTAGTGTAAGCACCTCAGAATTTGGGTAAATTCTAGCTTTTTTGGCTATAAAGCATAAGGGAGGGAGTAAGCTTTACAGTAAACATAAAAATTTTCAGTTTGCAACTACAGGATATGAGAGAAACGTTTAAGCAGAAGCTGATACTGCAACCTAACTCAGTAAATAAGCCGATCTAAAAACAGTAAAGTCACTCAACACACAATATAGGCCTTAAATAAACAATTTATAAGAGTAAATCACTTTTAAACTATTCTGGAATTGGGTTATTCAATATTATCCAATTTGTAAACAGTCGATTTTTGTTACGTGATAATATCACAGATTCTCCACAATTTTTGATGCAGTAAAGTAATTTTATAATAAAATAATCAGAAAGAAAGTTGAATTCACTAAAATTCCGTAGTTTCAGGCCGTGTAAATAGAGTAAATAAAATTTTAAACACTTCATTTGACAGACTTTCAACATTTAATAACCACACGGTTTCGATAATTTCACGAACTAAAGCGTAAATTTCCTGAAAGAACAAAAAATTTAGTATAACATATTAAAATTTCAAAACATTCCATGCAGTAGAATAAATATTAAATCAATTTTAATATTGTTACGTCATAAACAAAAACGTGGTAATTTCGAAATTAAATTGCAATTAAACCAGAACACTTCCGTAAACAAAACCACTGTTAAAATACGTAATAAAATTCAAAGAAAATTCAGGTAACATAACTTTTTCGGTATAAACAACACTTGAATAATTATTAAAAAGAAACAGGTTTTTCCATTATGGTGTCTTGATAGTTTCAAACCAGATTTTTGGTAAACAGATAACTTTGCTATTACACCACCGACAATAATAAAATTTACACCTTTGAAATCAGAAGCAACCTCTGAACACAATGACACTAATTTTATCACAATAATTTGTAATCCAGCAGGGAAGTCTAAGCAGTAGGTCACAATTAGTATGCAGCTGAGGGGATATAGCTAGCGACTCAGGCCATCTGGCTGTCTTTCGATTTTGTCTTTTGTCTTTAACCAGGAACCTTTTGCGTAATAAACATGTGCTAGTGTGGTTTGTGTGTGTCAGTTAGACCAGGATGATTTCCGGAAACAGTTGAACCATGCTATGGACACCTCATGGCCATGTTGATTTTTCTCAACAGTTATCGATGCTAGCTTTGACTATGGACTTATAAATTTTCTATCGGGGTTAGTCGGGTACTCTTCCTCTTCATGACTTGTGATTTTTGGAGACGTTTAGTTCGATAGACAATTCGACTGTAAATGCTATTTTTCAAATGTGACTGTGAAATAAACTTAAAATTTTTCATCAATTGGATTTTTACTTACTTTTGTAGTGAACAATAACCTTTCCTCAGCTTTTGGTTTAAATAAGCTTTGTGGCGACC
This sequence comes from Vandiemenella viatica, assembly GCA_031002005.1. Lineage (NCBI taxonomy): Eukaryota > Metazoa > Arthropoda > Insecta > Orthoptera > Morabidae > Vandiemenella > Vandiemenella viatica. The sequence goes on along the minus strand of JARYHS010009186.1, from coordinate 215,088,483 downwards.
GATAGGCTTTACAGTTGAACTATCCTGGCAGATACTTGGTCATTTAAATTTATTAAAGCAAACTTTGAAGAACTTTCTTCATCCTTACAGTATGCATTAATACTCCAGCAAGCTTACAACTAATGAGAAATTGAGAGCAATAGTGCAGAAAATACCACCCAAAATAGTGCTACAGAACTATTCAGCGAGCAGAACTGGTGAGGCAGTCAACACTGCAGTAAGCAGAATTGACGAGCAGAATCGTTACAATACTACATGGTATCAGCAAAAAGAAGGTCGACTACAGCAAGGAAACTCTGTCAGCACTACACAAGGTGACAGCAGAAAGTAGGACATCCAGAGAAGTGAATAGAAAACCATTGCCGCATGCCTTTCACTGCAGAAAAAATTGAGCCATCTGAGGGAGGAAGTATAGCAAGAGTAGAGAAATCGTGAATGAGTTTATCAGAAGTGTTAAACTTAATTCCAAATTCTTTGTGTGAAGGGAAAGCAGCTTTAGATAAATTCCTAGATAAATGTGATACAATGTTCAGTTTCATGGATGCTGAAGATCACGAGATACTGTTGAAATTTGTAAAGACCCGGATCTAAGGGCAAGCTCTTAAGTGAATTCTGTTTCATGAAAAGATGAAATACAGTGTTAGTAAAGAACTATAGACCAAAGAACACAGTAGATAATCACATGATAAGCCTTTTTACAAGTCAGCAAAGAGAAGATGAATCAGTTGCTGAATGGGCCAGTGGGCTGGATGAAATCACGAATTCAGGGAATTCACAAAAAGAGACTAAAAAAGAAGTGAACTGACAAGAACTTTGAAATTAATTAACACTTGGCACATGCTGTGTTTGTGCAAGGATTAGTAGACAAGAAAATTATTGCAGTACACAGAACAAGAGGAACGGAGCTGTTATTAGCAGAAACAATAAAGATTGCATTGGCAGAGGAGGCCATAATTGTGTCCGCAAGAGAAAAATGGCAGTTCCAGGAAAGTAACAAGAGAAATGAATAGAGGAGGAAGAAATTAATTTCGGAATGGTGTTAGTAAAAGGAATGTGGAAGATGTGAGGGTGCCAAATTGTTAGTTATGCGGAAAGGCGGTATATAACGCAAGGAAGTGTCGTCTATACACAAATATTTTTTAAAAAGAATACGATATTTTGCTCCTTGAGCGAGAACAAAAATTGATAATATTTCTTCTTAGAGAAAATTAAGACAGTGTAGGTTGCTATGGAGATAAAAAAAAATCATGAGAGGGAGGCTATCAGCGTAGAGGCATAGATCGGTTGTTTGGATTATCATTGCCGAAATGAACTTTGCATCTTCGGAGATTACCCAGTTTCAATGTAGTTCCTAGAGGATTACAATAATATACAATAAACTTAGAACTGTTTGAAACAAAAGGACTGAATTATTTAATAGTTATTATCAGTTCACAAATCGTCAGTTATAAGTCGAACCAAATCAAATGGTTACAGGACAAGTTGCCACAGCGTCAAGACCGATATGTCATTTCTGTTGGAAAGTAGGGCATAATGTGAGGGAGTGCAGAGGTGATGCAAAGGTGCGAGAGGTTACTATACAGTAGGAGAAACAAACCTAAGGTAGAGGACTAGAAGATGGAAGGAAGAAAGCTATAATGGAGATGCCACAGTGGAGAAGATGGTCAGGTCAATTAGATCCTATTGGCGAGAAGACATACGGAGGTTATTACAGAAGTGACATTAATCTGAAAGATCCTGTACTGTGTGAAAGATGTAATTTATCGAGTCATACGGGAGCATGTTGGGACTACAAAGTGAGGTGTTGAAGTAAATTTCAGAGATGGGGGTCACCACCCAAGAGATTTTAATTCTTGTCCATGGATAAGACAAGTACAGGGATTGAAAAAGAGTGGCAGTAATAATAGAATATTGAGTTGGGATGTAATGAAAGCAAGCACAGTCCAATTAAACTTCTTCTGGACACAGCAGCGGAGGTGTCTCTTCTCAGATTGGAGTGTGTAGGAGAAAAACAGCATTGTGAATTGATGGAAAGAATCTCAGTTAAAGGAATTACCGGAGGGGGGATTCTGATGGAAGGAGCTTTAGTGGTTACCCTTAAGGAAGGAAAGGAGTTAGTAATGCGGCAGAAAATGCAGATGTTTTTGGTGGGTGTGGATACTCCGTTTGACAGTATAACATCACAAAAGGAAATAAAAAAATAAGCAGAAGCGGCTGGTATTTGACAGTATTAACGATTATGAAGAAACAGAAGGAAGCAAGGAAGAAGAGAATAAGGAGAATCGGTAGAAGCCACAGGAAACTGGATGAGATGAAAATAAATAGTTAGGTACCGTTCACAGTGAAAGTGGATGTACTCGATCAATATAGTGGAATCCATTACAGCGAGTGTGTGTGGAGACAGACAAAAGAATGTGTAAGCCCACATTGATTTTAAATACTTTATAATATCATCTGCATGGATTAAATGTGATTTAATGATCTCTACTATTCACTTCTCTCTTGAAATTGAATTTCCGATGTGATGTTCTTCCTTTCATTGCACGTAACATTTAGGATGAGTTGATAAATTCTCTTTGGTTAAATGTCCAACCATTTTTACTTAAGTTTCTTGACCCACATCATCATCAAACAGCGACAAGATGCAGTCAAATGCCATAAATGTTGGATTATCGTCTGTAAAACTCCTTCGAAATACTTTTAATAATTTTTTCATGAGCCTTTATTAACTTCAAAAATCATAAATGTTTGTAGGGTGCTTTTACTGCCAAAAGTACATTGGAGCCCTGGCTTGAAGTAGGACGTCATAATGAATAGGCAAAATAATTATACGGAGTATAATGAGGGATTGAAGGAAAATTTTTTATTTAATAATCTTCAAGGGCAATAAAATGTTTGTATTTTCTTTTTTATTCCATGATTTGTGCTAGCTTTTAGTGAAAATCCCTTTAAAAATATCTTCTCCCATTATTTCAGAAACTACTGATCCTACAATTCTTTCAAAATTTACAGGACAACAACAAACATTTGAAGTTTATGGTTTTTGCAAAACTTGAAATGAATTTAAAAATCCTTTTTTATTGTATCCTTTAAAAAAAACTTTTGCAACAATGAAGTAGAAGAAATGCCGTAACATAATATTTGTATGGAAAGGAAAGGTAAAATATACCCACCACTCACCAAAGTTGAAGGGAAGAGAACACCAGAAACAGAGAATACTCGACACATATAAAAAGAGTTTACATTTTTTTATTTTAAGGAATTCAGTTTAATAAACAATCTGTGTATGGAACTCTCAACACATAACACTTACTGCTTCTTGACATTACTGGTTTAACTCACTACATAAATAATCCCTTCAGCAGTATATGCTACCAGCATACTGCCCAATGTCATACATTTCACACAAAATGTATCCTATAATCCTTGTTTTTTTTATTTAACATTTTTTAGATTTTCGCATGAACTTCTTTCTTAATCCATTATTTCCAGAACAGGTACCTACATTACATCCTGCAACTTGATTTTTAGTGCTGCTTTTTAAATGCTTCAATTTTTTGTTTCTTCTAGGCAGGCGAAATATAAAAAGTTCACTTGCACTGACTAAATTTTCTTTTTAGGTTATATGCTAAAAAATTACTAATTTTAAAGAAGATTCCAACTGCTAGAAATAAAATATATATTCTTTCTGCCATACTTGATTCAGTTTTAGATCTTTTTTCTATCTTGAGGTATAGGCCCTAGATAAAATACTGTTATTAGCTAGCTATAACTTGTAACGATAGCGTTGCACACCCAAATAGATGAGGAGTGTATCATCTAAAAGAAAGTGGAATATCGCTGAAAGTTGAGGTAGAGAGAAAGACACTGGTTGCCCAGGGCAGTCACGTGAGGAAAAGAAGCATCGTGATTGACCAAGAGACAAGAAGTGCGGATGTACTAGTGAAGGTGGTCAAGTAGAACATGTGCTTGGGAGATAGCCAGTTGAGCGAAAATGTTCGCTGAGTATGAGTATTAGGATATGTGCCGTCCATATTGTAGACTACACTGAATGGAAAAGTTAAACATGTGTGCTGAAGAAACTGTAGTTCGATGTGCTAATCTGCAATCTTGAATATTGAGGACAGTCCGACACGACAATGATCATGTCTGGTGATGACATTCTACACTCCTGGAAATTGAAATAAGAACACATTGACGCCGGTGTGTAAGACCCACCATACTTGCTCCAGACACTACGAGAGGGCTGTACAAGCAATGATCAAACGCACGGCACAGTGGACACACCAGGAACAGCAGTGTTGGCCGTCGAAGGGCGCTAGCTGCGCAGCGGTTGGGCACCGCCGCAGTCAGTGTCAGCCAGTTTTCCGTGGAATACGGAGCTCCATCTCAGTCTTTAACACTGGTAGCTTGCCGCGACAGCATGTACGTGAACCGTATGTGCAGTTGACGGACTTTGAGCGAGGGCGTATAGTGGGCATGCGGGAGGCCGGGTGGACGTACCGCCGAATTGCTCAACATGTGGGGCGCGAGGTCACCACAGTACATCGATGTTGTCGCCAGTGGTCGGCGGAAGATACACGTGTCCATTGACCTGGGTCCGGACAGCAGCGACGCACGCCAAGACCGTCGCATCCTACGCAGTGCCGTAGGGGACCCCACCGCCACTTCCCGGCAAATTAGGGACACTGTTGCTCCTGGGGTATCAGAGAGGACCATTCGCAACCGTCTCCATGACGCTGGGCTACGGTCCCGCGTACCGTTAGGTCGTCTTCCGCTCACCCCCCAACATCGTGCAGCCCGCGTGTATGGAGGGACGAATGGAGACATGTCGTCTTCAGTGATGAGAGTCGCTTCTGCCTTGGTGCCAATGATGGTCGTATGCGTGTTTGGCACCGTGCAGGTGAGCGCCACAATCAGGACTGCATACGACCGAGGCACACAGGGCCAACACCCGGCATCATGGTGTGGGGAGCGATCTCCTACACTGGTCGTACACCTCTGGTGATCGTCAAGGGGACACTGAACAGTGCACAGTACATTCAAACCGTCATCGAACCCATCGTTCTACCATTCCTAGACCGGCAAGGGAACATGCTGTTCCAACAGGACAATGCACGTCCACATGTATCCCGTGCCACCCAACGTGCTCTAGAAGGTGTAAGTCAAATACCCTAGCCAGCGAGATCTCCGGATCTGTCCCCCATTGAGCATGTTTGGGACTGGATGAAACGTCATCTCACGCGGTCTGCACGTCCAGCACGAACGCTGGTCCAGCTGAGGCGCCAGGTGGAAATGGCTTGGCATGCCGTTCCACAGGACTACATCCAGCACCTCTACGATCGTCTCCAAGGGAGAATTGCAGCCTGCATTGCTGCGAAAGGAGGATATACACGGTACTAGTGCCGACATTGTGCATGCTCTGTTGCCTGTGTCTATGTGCCTATGGTTCTGTCTGTGTGATCATGTGTTGTATCTGACCCCAGGAATGTGTATATAAAGTTTCCCAATCCTGGGACAATGAATTCACGGTGTTCTTATTTCAATTTCCAGGAGTGTATGTATTGTGATTGAATAAGCTATGCAATAAATGCAGTTCTAGAGTTCGGCACTCGAGTGTTATTAATCACCACAAAGCAATCATATTTAATCATTACAAAGATCATCTATTATCATAACAAACTGTATGTTGTATTTCCTTCCCTGATACTTCTGGTGTTAATAAATTGTCTTTGTATAGTTCTTGCCTAAATTCAGTACTTAAAACAAGATAGGAAAGGGAAAGATGACCCATCACTTACCACAGATGAAGGCCATATGTCTCGCCTCTCACCTGAATTAGGTTGCTCACCGAAATAATGTGCAATTTGTTTGTTTCTGTGTTTCTAATGTGTTCATCTCGCCCTCCTGCCTTCATCTGTGGTAAGTGACGGGTCATCTTTCCCTTTCCTATCTTATTTTTAGTGCCCAACGGCAGTTTCTTTGTTTCCGTTACCCATAAATAATAAAAGCTCTTAAACTGCAAGGAGCTACAGTGGGAATATAGGATAGTGTTTGAAAACCTTTATATTAGAAAATTATTTTCACCAAGTTTATTTTAAATTGCTGAAGTTATACCTGGTAAATTAATACAATCTTGAAAGTAAATGCTTATCAAACTTTGAACCAAAATTGAAGATTGCATATTATTCTTCAAATATATTTACATTAAATTACAGCACTCACTCATGTATTGTTAACCGCACTGATACTCCAAAGAAATGGTCAACAAGAATAAATTTTTCCAAGTTCAGATTGTCACTAAAAATATTTTGTTACCTAACATTATTTCTTTGATAATTTTTCAAACTTCTGCGTAGCACCACCATTTTAGCAACCATCACAGGTTTCACCCACACTGTGCAAAATCCGATTTCTGACTGCACTGAGGCAACTTGTTTTTCTGTGTGCAGCAGCTACTGGCTCCCCTTTTAATACAGTAGTCACCCTGGAAATGTCCAAAAAAGAGGTGAAGTCCTTTGGCGATTCACTCTTCTCCTGCAAATCGACAGAACCCATTGTTCTGGAGGTAACTAAAATCTAATGAATCCTTAACAAAATTTGACATCACACAGATAGAATTAGACAAACTTCTCCAATTCCTACTAGCTTGGCAGTTGTAAATTATTTAAACAAGAAGTTTGTAAATTTCTTTTATTTTGCTTTTATTCTTAAAATACTTAATGCCACATGCAGTTACTTTTCACAAGCAATTACTTTAAATTTTCTGCTTTATTTGAGATACTGAATCAGTATTTATTTTTCTTCAGACATTATATCCTCAAATATGTTTTTGCATAATAGGTTGTGCCACATCATGTGTCCTCATTATCTTTTGAAATTAAATATCTTTCTTATTTATTATTTTTTAAACGGGATTTTCAATTTTCATACCAGAATTATGTGCTGTTCCTTTTTATTGGTATCCCACCTTTGATATCTCTCTTGTTAAAAATCATTCAGAATCATTCATCTTGATACTTATCGTGAAACATCCTAAATACTCCTTTTTGCTATACATTTTTTTATTATTTGTTTATCTGTTCTATTTTATATTAAATTCCCTTTCTTTTGATTCTGAACTCAACTTTCCTAGCATTACTTTTTAAAAAAATTATAATTTTAAATAATAATATCTCTCACTTAATTTAGGGATAAAGTATTCAGTGATCAGAATAACAAGTTAGCAAGAAGTTAAGAATTTTAACATTGGTAGCTCATTATGTATACACATTTATGGTCAATGGAGACAACAATTTCACACTATTTAAAGCAAATAGCAAAATACACCAGAAGTAAAAATGATCATCACAAGGTTATAATACATTCAGATATTCAGGTATACATATCTTAAACAACACATCTTAAATGTCTGGCAGGAGATAAAATTAATTTCAAGAAAAAATTAAAAGATTTATTGGCAACTCCTTCTACTCCATAGAATTATTTTCCTACAAGGTATCTACAATATTGTTACTGATCATTATTTCAATGAATGACTCTCTTTTAAGGAAGAATTACAGCAATACCAATATCCAAGTCTTTGATTTAAAAGAAAGGACAGAACTGTAGAGTTGAATGACAAAGATAATTGCCTACTGTTGGCAAGATATTTTGAAACCCTTTTAAAAAGAAAGGAGCCATTAGAGAGATTAATATTTGAACAACCATCTAAACCAAACTCAGAGTCAAAACCTCCTATAAAACAAATCATAAATGATCTCAAAAACAAAAAAGCAACAGGAGAAAATTGAATAGTAGCAGAAATTTGGAAGATTGCAGGGGATAAGGCAACGGAAAATTTACATCAACTGATATGTGATACTTGCGGAAAACAATGAGATTCGTAGAGACTGTAAATGTGCCCTTATGCACGCACTTCATAAAAACAGAGACCAAACTGATGAAAACAATTACAGAGGGGTATCATTATTACCTATCCCCTGCTAAAAATAATGTAAAACCAGGCAGACTATCAAGTAGGTGAAAATCTAGGTGGTTTCCAGAATGGAACATCTTGTCTGTAACAAATCTTTAATCTTAAAAGTATCCTGAGAATAAGAACTATAAACTTAACTTAGTCCACAACCCGAAGGTTGGTTGGATCCTCCCAAAGGAGGCATATTAAGCCATTGTGTCAGAGATAGGACGGCCACTTCCTTTCCTCTGGGACCTACCGTTTAACGTGGAATCCAAACCACGGAATAAGTACTATAAGAGGTAGAAATATGGTAGTCATTTTTAATGATTAAAAAAAAGCACATTATTAAATTGACAGGAAGTATGTTTTCAAAGTTTTGAAACACTTTGGAATATATAGGAAGACTGGAATGATAATTCAGCAAACATTGACAGGAACTGTTTATAAAGGTACATTTCTTGGTAATTTCAGACCCTTTTGAGATACAAACCGGTGTCAGGCAAGTAGATGGTCTTGTCTCCCATCTTATTTAACATGGTGTTTGAAAAATAATAAGAACATGGGAAAATTCAGTAAAAGAAAAAGGAATAGAAGCAAGTAGGATCTGAAGGTTTCATGTCTTTCTTTTACTGATGATATGGAATTATTAGCAGAAAATAAAGAAGCAGCTCAAAAAATGGTTGGAACATTGCATGAGATTGCAGAAAAAGTAGGACTTGTCAGCTCGTATATATATACATATATAAAAAAAAAACAGAGTATATAGAATACAAACTCAATAATGAAGAACATCAGAAAACTAAATTTTGAAAAGTTACGAGTGTAGATAAATTTAAATATCAGGGTGAATGGATCCAACCCAATGGGCTTGATAAGGAAGAGAATAAAGCAAGAGCTAAAGAGATAGAGCTAATATATAAGTTAACGCAAAACATACAACAAGAAAGTGATCTCCTCCAAAACAAATATTAGACATTATACAACAATTGTCAAGACTTAGGCAATGTTCAACTCAGAATGCCTCATGTCATAGGCCTATAGTAGAGGATATTTGTATTAACATTATTAAGTTTCATTTTGCAAAGTTTGCCATTCATGTCCATTCACATAGTGTGTGATTGGCCAGTTAGATAGTCACATAGTACCTTGATATCAAGATCCATAAAAGTTATAAATGGAGCCACATTGTTGTAGCAGGGCTTCTTTTATTTTTCATCATCGGTGAGTGAAGCCGAGGACAACATGTACATCCACTTAGGTTCACGGCCTATTAGATACAGTTGATTCAATCTTAAAATATTATTGAACTTTTGATTTTTTTTTTTTTTAACTGCTTTACGTCTCTCAACAGCGAGGTCTTTAGAGACGGGAAAGGATGGGGGGCAGGGATGGGGGCAAGGAATGGGAAGGAATTTGGCCATGGCCTTTTGAAGGAAGCATCCCGGCATTTGCCTGGAGTGATTTGGGAAACCATGGAAAATCCAAATCTGGATGCCCGGACGGGGATTCGAACCGCCGTCCTCCCGAATGCGAGGCGAGAACGCTAACCGTTACTACGCCACGCTCGGTGAACTTTTGATGTAATTATTCTGTGACAAACAATATAAAGAATAATTGGTAATCAGTTTACAGGTTATCATCATAGAGCGTCTCCTGCAATCATTTAGGATGCTAAGTCTGTGGGTAATCTTTCATCCAAACACTACTGGTACAGGTTACGTTGGTTACCAAATAAAAAGAAACATTTGCATATAGAGAGATTAATGTTTCATTTAGTAAAATAGTGAAATATCAGAATACAAGGATTACCAACAAAAAATAAAATAATAAAGAAGGGCAACAAAACCATTCAAGAGATCAAAACTAATAATCTGAGGCTTTCAGAATGCCTGAATAAGAAAATGGAGATTGAAGAGTTAGAGAAAAAAGAAAGGGGTACATCCAAAGGAAAGTACTAGGACCAGCAAAGGGAAATGACAATTCTTGGTGAAAGAGGGGAAAATGAAGGTTTATACACGTATGCAGATAAAATTAAAGACACAATACACAAGAGAGGGTTGAAATTTTATGGAGACCTTATAAGAATGAGAGAGTAGTTTAACAAAAAGAATTTTCAACTACATCATTAAATCAAAGGTGGCAGCAAAATCGGTTGAGGAGACAAGAAAAGAAATTAAAAATTTGGTATCCATACAGACGAGATAGCGAATAGAAAAACGTTTCAAACTAAAATTGATAAATTCAAGAGGATCCAGGAGCAATATACAAAGGCCAAAACCACCTGGTCTAAAGGAAGAACTTCAGAGAAAAAATTCTGGTAGGATAAGAAAAGGCAAACCAGTTGCTTCGCAACGTGCAACGTAGGCCAAAATCAAAGGAGAAGAATAAATCTCTTGTAGATCTACAGTGAGAGGTTAGGCTGTCTGTCACAGACATAATGCTGAATAATAAGACTCCATTGAGAGAAGATTGTGAGCAAATGCAAAGGGGAAAAGTATCGGAGTACTGCATCGGTTGGAGAGAATGTACCAGGAAAATAATGGAGATGGGTTGCAAGGTCTCTGCTAGAGTACTGTGAGATAATACAAGACTGTACAAGGTATATACTGGTGATGAGGCATGGAAAGATATTGGTGTAAAAATGAAAAGTAATGCTTGGAAGGGAAAAGATAACCATGACCACAAGCTGGCACTTAATTCTTTTTTAGGTAAGGGTGTCAGGGATTGGAATAATTTACCAAAAATGTTGAAAGAATTTAAAGTTAAAATTTGTAGAGGGCAAATGTAGGTGGGTGCAGGAAAGGAGTATGATGGGTGTGTAGCACTCCATTGGAATTTTAACTAAATATTATGAGTCCCGGAGCAGGAGGGAGTGCATGGGTGCCGGCAGCATTACTTTAAGGGAGGTGGATCTGTATCTTATTTATACATTATATATAGCACTTATTACCTATTAAATAAGGATGCAGAATTTATTGACAAGGTGTTGAACAAATTTGGACAACAACCTTGACCCCTTTAGTTATTGTTCAAACAGTGAATTTAATAATAAAATTTTTAATTCTTAATCTTTCTCTGTATATTTTCTTTCATAGCAGGGGGGTGCACCCCCCTCCCCTCCCGGCGCCTATGAAGGAGCGCAAAGAAGGGTAACTAAGAGTTGTCTGTGAAAGTTACCAAAGGATTAATTCATTAACTGAAATGATAAAAAGGTTTGGGTTGAAAGTCATTGCAGAATACATGATGAGTGAAGAGAATTGTGGGAATGCACAAGGCATATAATGGAATTTCGGCATGGATAAGTATTGGTGGAAGATTTAGAAACCTGCATGTGGAAGGGAAGAAGATCATGGTGGTAAAATAACCTGATTTCAGATATTGTGAGGGAGTGGGAAAGTTTTTATTTGTATACTGGGAAGCGAGGTTCTGGAGCAAATTAGGTAGTAAATAAAAAGTATACTTCACACAGTGAATGATTTTAAGGTGGAATACATACGTAGGGAAACTGCCGCGGGGACATTAGGTCCATCAGATTTAATAACACAGGCTTTTTCATTATTCTTACGACCACACGGAATTATTATTTTATTTATTTGGCCTTCAGTCATGGCGACCATGTAGCCAGCTTCTAGTGTTTACAATTATTTTATATAAATATTTAGACATATACAATTTTGTTGTTTACTTATACACCTTATTACAAAATTTAACTCATTCTTTGTGTATCGCTATACATTAATAAGTTTCACTGTAAGTTTTTACTTTGCCCTACGTAAAAACTTTGCAATGAAGAGGTAATCATTAAAAGTTTATATTAGCTTCGTTTAAGAAACGGGCTATCGCCCGGTATATATTGTCGCTCTGTCCTCAACAGAGACAATCCTCAACTGGGTAGATACTTGTATCTGGTAGATACAGAAAGTGATAGAGGTATAATTATTTCGTGAGTCGGCCGCAGAACAATACAGATACATTAAATGTTCTTTGCACTATTTACCATCTTTGGTATACGATGTTGGCACGATATTGCCGCAAATCAAAATTTGAAGACCTTGGGGATTAAAAATGACTTGTCTGAGCACAAGGCTACACAAATGCATCCGCTACATACATGACTATTCTCAGTACTAACTCATTTAACGTATGAATACAGATGTTTCCTTGAACATAAGGAAATTATGTGGAATAATGAAAATATTACGACGTAACCCATGCTGGGGTGGTAATTTTCCTACACACCAGGACCCATAGGATATAAATTTTCGGAATACAATGTTAGAGCCCATCAATCGGCGAAGTCGAAACAACTTTTTCACATATTGTAATTGGAAGGTACACTTACATCCAGATCTTCGTAACTTTGAAAGTAGTCTCCTTTATTACAATTAGCCTTGGCGTGTTGCATCCTCATTCTTTACGGTTCACGTTTTCACTTATTACTATATTCACAATCATATATTGTGTTTATAATTGCTCAAACTTGGTTTATTAACAAACAAAACACATCCCAGATCCGTGTCAGAAGTACCAACGTCATTATTGTCAGTAATTGCATTTCTTTTGCAAACCAATTCCATCAAAATGAAATTTAGTAATAAAATTAAGTCACTTTTTAAACAGTACTCAGTAGTAATATGTATATATACACATGTATGCACCTGCAGAAAAAACAGTTAAATAATTTCGGTGAAAACAGAACAGCTGTCTGACAGCTACAAGTACCTAATTGACTTGAGTCATACTCTACATTATATTCAGTTGTTCATGTTGTAAATTACACTAGCTGTGCATTTCGAAATGCATGCAAATGTTGAGGTTGTGAGCGTGATGTTAAAATTTGTTACAATTAGTAGCTGGAGTATGTGACAAGAATAATGAAAAAGGGGTCGTATCGACAAACATCGGGCACTGAAATACGGAGATCTAGGTAAGTGAATAGTATGGCTTGACACCCCATATTGAAACGTTTGCGGATAGTATACTATTTAATTGCCTGCCTAAAAATTATGACTTAAAAGGAGTGTAGCATTGTTATTTTAGTGCAAATAAATATTGAAATGTATATCGTTTTCCTTATTCTGAGCATGAAAACAAAGATCAGAATGTTTGATGGAGAAATTATGCCTTCTTTTCCTGCAACAACATTAATTTACTTGTAGGTATAAAACAAAAGATAACCAAACAGAACATGGATTGAACAATTGCAAAGAGAAAAGTTTTGGAATTGATGAAAACATTATATTAGTTGGGTGAGGAACACTGTATGGAGCTAGCAGAAATTTCTGTAGCTATGGTAGAAAATAAAAAGGAAGCAAGGCATTCAAGCAGTAATAGATAAGTATTGAGAAGTAAGGAGAACATGAATATTATTTATTAATTGCCTTGAAGCTCAGATCCCTGTGCCAATTTCCCTATACACATACCTACAATTCATACATATTTATAACCTTAATTTCCTTCAAACTTGACTGGATGAGATACTGAGTAACTAGTTTGGTGTGACTGTTACAAATAATGTAGGCAAAGTGCCTGGTATAGGTAATATTTCAACAGATGTGTTAAAGGTAGGTGGCAAAGACATTGCACCATACCTGGAAGTATTATGGTTCAATTCTAGATCGCGATACCACTACAACAACTTTATTGCCAGTACAGGGATCATATCAACCTAACTTGCATTTTTTATTCCTAGCAGTTGAGATTAGGTTGAAATACAGCCTGGACCAGGAGAAAAATATCTTAAAAGTGATACAGATAATTCTTTGATAGCTGCGTTTGGCAGAAAGTTGCTATATTGGTATCGGCATCTAGAATTAATATCAAGATGAGGATACCGCTGCGGCCTCGCGTAGTAAACACACAGATCACGTGGTGTCTATGACATCATTGTGACGTATTCAGTCTGCATGTACCAACACGTAACAGCTATAGATATGATCTGAAAATTGGATATCTGCAATATCGTGCCTAATGGTTACGTTTCACTTTGGTCCAGGCTGCATTACGACCGAAACGCATATTTATAAAATATGATTTCGTCAATCATCATTTGAGTCTATGTTAGAATGCAGCCTGGACCATAAGTCACAATGATGTCATATATACCATGTTATCTGTGTGTTTACTATGTGAGGCCGCAGCGGTATCCCCATCTTGATATTACCCTTCTAATCAATGATTCTGTTGTTGATGTGCAGTTTGATGTTAGACTGTTTGCAGATAACATAATGCTGTATAACAGGATTACAACAAGAGATGATTGTGAGTAAATGCAAAGGAATTGAGACAGGATATATAGTTTGGTGTAATGAAGATAAATGCTAAGAATAGTCAACTTGTTGGGAATACAGATAGGATTTTGCAATAGAAGGGGAATTCAGTGTTGATGGAATAGAATGTAAATATCAGTTGACAGTAAGCTATCTGAACAGAGTTCATTGGAGAGGTTCTAGGAAAAGGCTTCAGAGAATTGCATCTGTTGGAGAGGATATATCAGGGAAGTAAGAAAGATTAGTTACAAAATTTTCATCAGGCCTTTGCTAGAGTATTGTGAAATGATGTGGAACCCACATTATGGGTATTAGAAGAGTTTCAAAGGAGAGCAGCTAGATTTGTCTATGGACTTTACCAAAGGAAGCACTCAGTATCAGAAGTGATTAAAGAGATATGGTGAGAGTTGTTGCAGGATATAAGGCATCTTTTAAGGAATATAATGACATAGAGGCATGTATAAGTATTGCTGGATGATTTAGAAGCAGCATGTGAAAGAGAAAAAGATGGGCATGATAATGAATTAGCAATTAATTTCAGGCGTAAGAGTAGAATAATTTTCATTGTAAATAGGTGAGTGAGGAACTGAACAGACTGCAGGATTTTAAAGTAAAATTTTTGTATGAATTGTAAGTATGTAGGATTCCCAGTCATGATTCCCATTGCACCAACAACAACTGGCTGGATCTTCTTTGTATACAAGCCTCACCATTTCCACTGCAATCAATAATAATAACAAAAATATATATCATAAAAAAAATTCTTTTAGCTGTTGCTCCTAATAACATTCATATATTCTCTGGAGACTTGAAGAATTTGAAGCATTGTGGATGTGACCTTTTTGATATTTTGGTACTAACCAGGCTGCATCTTCTTGTTTTCATGTTTCTGTCATCCTGGTGCAGTGCTCATGTCTCTGGTCTTGTGCTTTTCTTGTGGTTTATTCCTCCAAGTGTGCTACTCTTTTATTCAGCTTTGGGTGGCTGAAACTTCTTCAGCCTGATTTGTGTTCTGCTTTTTAACTTATCCAAATTTTTCAAACAAGTATTATTTTGAGAGAATTTATTCATATTTAATATTCTTACAGTAGCAAGGATACATTCAGACACATCTCATTCTGTGGTACCTCAGGCAGTATGCAACAAATCTTGCCCGACAGGATTGAATACCAAAGAAAAAGTTGAAGCAGATGAAGCAACAAAAAGGGATTTTACAATAAGGAAGCCAAAGAGTACTGCTGGAAGAAATTATGATTTTGATGAGTCCCTTGAGGAGAAATTAAATTCAGATTTCAGAGTTAAGCATAGGATGGTCATTACCAGTGTGGACTGCGAGGAAAAAAAATTGATAACACAAGGGATTGAAAGCGTTACGTAAGTGGTAGAGTGGAGATAAAGTGCCATAACATCTTGGATTTCCTTCTAATAAAGCCTGGTGATACCTTTATTGTGTCTCAAGAAGAATTATCTGATTGTGAAGCTGTAGCAGCCCGGCTGCTTCCACTGCATAACAGTATCACCACCTTGAACTAGATATACTGCAAAAATTCTGAAGCAGTGTCTTCAAAGTTAAATGGTGATGAGCAGGAGTTAGTGCAATAAACATACCAGACGGAGCCCAAATGGACTCATGGCAACAGGTTCAGATTGGATGAAGAAAAGACCCAGGGTGGGAGAAAAGTACAGGAGACCTAGGCTCGAAGACAGAGCTGACGAGTGGGCTGATTGAGGCCCCCTTCTCCTCCTGCCTGGTGAACAAATTGTCCCGAGAGGGACAGCTAGAGGAGTGTCACTTCTGCTGTTCAAGATCGAGACTGCCTAGAGAGAGTGAAACACAGCCATTGTGTCTAACTTGGCCAGCCACGATCAATGCAGATGCCACTAGCCGCAAGACTGAATGCCACTAAATACAGGTGAGACCGAATTATTTATCTTAGGAATGGTGGATGCTAGAGTGGGTTATGCAGTAGACTTAGCTTGCCATTGCTGGCAGAACTGACTGAGGTAGCACTAGAATATCTGCTGATGTCATTTGTCAGCACCCTGTGTAACGGGTAGTGAATGCTAACAAATGTTGTTAGAGGTGCTATGTTTAAGACTATTTATTTCTAGAGCTCTCTGCCACTGGTATGAAATTGTAAACCTGAGTGGCAGAATAAAAAAGGGACCACTGGAGTCATTCCTAGCAACTGTTGCCCACATTTTCTCTTTCCTTGGTAGTGACTAGCAGGCTGTGCCACTGCAAAGCATTAGATGGTTCATTAAACCAGTGGTCTAAATTGCAGGGCATTGTCAGTAGATTTGTATCAGAAATAAAGAGCTATTTCAGGGAGAGGTTAAGTGTGTTGGAAGGAGAGTGTAATGAAGAGGAAGTGAGAACAGTTCCAAAACAATAATCAAAGCATAAAACATACATACTGCAACAGGGTGGTGAGAAGGCTGAAGGGTTTGGTAAAGAAGAATACACATAGAGTTGAGAAAAATAGTAGTAGGGAATACTTAATACAAGTAAATGTAGAATTATTAGCAGCAAACAGGGAAGTTAAGGATGTATTCATGAAGATTATTATGACTGTAGGGAGACAAACGAATTATGAAATTAGAATATTACAGGAAAGAGAAGGTATTCAGGCAATCGTATACACAACATTGTCCGAATGCCATTAGCTGTGGAGGTGTGGAAGATATGGTGATTGAAAGTGGTCGGTCTGAGACATTTGCATATTTTGACTAAACACATATATTTCTCTTTGATACCCAACTAAATAGCGCAGGTGTTTGTATGTGGTGAGTGGCCTTGAGTCTCCCATCACGCACCCTGGTGGTTAGATGTCAGTAGCTATGGGGTGTGCAGGGTGGTTGAAAGTGGTTGACCTAAGGCATTTTTCTATTTCTATTAAAAACATGTGTGCCCTATATTTCACCTTGCAGCCAGAACTACCAAGCGCAAACCACTGGTGTTTGTGTGTGGTAGAAGCCTCAAGTCTCCTAGAATGCACTTTGGTAGTTGGATGTTGGTAGCTTTGGGGGTGTGGGAGATACAGTGGTTGAAAGTGGTCGGCAAAGGCCGTTTTCATATTTCAATGAAAGACGTGTGTCCCTATATTTCACTTTCCAACCACAACTACATAGCGAAGATCACTGGTGTTTGCATGCGATAGTAGCCTCAAGTCTTCCATCGTGCACAATGGTTGTTGCATGTCGGTTGCTGTGGCAGTGTGGGAGATATGGTAGTTCAAATGGGTCGATCAAGGGTATTTTGTTATTTCGACCAAATACGTGTGTATCCTTGTATTTCAATTTGCAAACACAAGTCACTGGTGTTTGGCTGTGGTAGTAGGCTCGAGTCTCCCATCATGCACTATGGTGGTTGCATGTTGGTAGCTGTGGGAGTGTGGGATATATGAAGGTTGAAATTACTGGACCAAGGACATATGTATCCCTATATTTCACTTTGCAGCCATAAGTACCCTGCACAGATCACTTGTGTTTGTGTGTGGTATTTGACTCGAGTCTCCAATCGTTCATGATGATGGTTTCATGTTGGTCAAAATTCCTTACAAACACGAACGAAGTTGTTGCCATGGTGTACTTACTTACATGCTTGCTATACTTCATTCTAGAAACTGGTCACTGTAATTCCAGCTAATCCAAACAAATCGATAATCCGAACAAAGCCTGGTCCCAATTAGTTCAGATTAGTGGGACTCTGGTGTACTCTAAGAAAAGGCACGTAAAATGTACTCTCTATGATACCCATTCTCCAACTGCTCGAATATGCTTGTGGTCTGTGATGCTAGCAAGCCCACACTGATTGGTCTCAAATGATGGCTTCATTTGTGGCTCACTCCAGTGCCCGAGTGGCATCATTTACACCTTTTACAACCTGTCGTGAAGATCTGCCACATTATTTTCAGAGATCTGTAATGACTGGCCTCCAGGCTTCGTTCAGGTGGAGCCCACCATCCCTTGTTTTCAATCATCCAGCCTCACACTGTACACGAATACTCCATATTGGCCACTCTGGTACGTAGGGGGAGAGCCATGGTGGGTGAGTGGTTAATGCTCTGGTCTTGCATTTGGGAGGATGCCAGTTCAAATCCCCGTCTGGGCATCCAGATTTGGGTTTTCCATGGTTTCCTCAAATCATTCCAGGTGAATGCCAGGATGCTTCCTTCAAAAGGCCGTGTTTGAATTCCTTCCAATTCCTTGCCCTCATTCCTTTCCAGCATGTAATGACCTCGATGTCGACGAGGCATAAAGTCACAAGCAAAAAACAAAAAGCAAGTGCCATCTCCGATCATGAGAAGCTGCTGAAGGAAATTAAACATCTTAAGACTCTTTAGACAGAACAGCTACTCTTTGATATTCAGAAGCCATCAAAACCACTGGCTGAGCAAGATGAACCTCCAAAAGCTCTTGTTTTGCTCCCATATGTTGGGAGTACATAGGGAATAATAGAAAGACTCCTAGTTCATTATGGGATAAAAAGTATCTACCAGCCTCCCGCCTACATACATGATAAGATGTGTCCAATAAATGATGACTTAGGTTTGAGAATACCATGAGAATGCAGCTATGTCTATACCAATCAGACCATCAGAATGATCGAGGAGAGCCTTACCGAGTGTAAACAACACATGAGGCTGATGCAATTGGAAAAGTCTGTGATAGACAAGCGTGCCTTCAACAAAGAGCAAAGGATAGAGTTCGATAAAACAGGGCCTATTCCTTCTGGGACCTGGTCACAAGTTAGTCTTCGGAATTCCGGCTGAATGAAAACAACATAAATAGGGACGGCGGATTCTACCTGAGCAAAGCCTGGAGGCCAGTCATTATGGATCTCCAACAATAATGTGGCAGATCTTTACAACAGTTCATAAAAGGTGTAAATAACGCCACTCTGGTGCTGCAGTGAGCTGCGGATTGAGCCAGTGCTTGCGACCAATCGGAATGTACCTGCCAGCATCGCAAACTGTGAACATATTCGAGCAGCTGGGCACTAGCATCATAGAGAGCTTAGTATTTCTGCTGAGGGTATATATGGAAGTATGATTTGAGGCTATGCCATTCTGGGCAGTCGCAGCCAGCTTGCAACATCTAGAAGCTGTTTAACACCTGATGAAGACAGAGGAGGCAGCTGTCAAAACATTTTGGGACCATTTCTATTCATCATTCTATTGAATGATTGTGTTGGTGGATTACTATCAGAAGTCAGGTTGTTTGTATATAAGAGGATCAAAACTGTAGTAGTGTGAATTCGTACTACTATCTGACATTCGGGAGGACGGGGGAGAAACCCTATCCGGCCATCCTGACTGCGGTTTCCCGGTTTCCAGGCGAGTGGTGGGATGGTTCCCTACAAGGTCACGCCCGCTTCCATCCCCCTTCCCTCCCTGTAGGTTAGCTAGGCTGAAAAGGATCTCCGTGACAATCCAGCAGCCCGCCTCCCGGCCTTCAGCTGAGAGGATTGAAATTGAAAACAAAACAAGAAGTAGAAGACTGAACAGGAGCAGGGTGATATGGAGAGGATATCTAGGTGGGTAGGACAATATCAGATGAAGATAATTGTAAAGAGGGGTCGGCTTATTAGGTACACAGAGGAAAACTAAAGATTGATTATGGTAATAAGATGCTTGTTACGGATTTGAAATGTAAATACCTTGGCATAACATTTAATAACAACTCAACTGGGCAGGACACATTGGTTAGGTAGTATGAAAAGATTTCAAATCCTTCATTTGTTGGAGAGAGTGATGAGGGGGTGTACTAGAAAATTTAGGGAATTGGGTTACAAAACACTTGTCAGACTATTGTTTGAATATGATGAAATTAAAATACTGAGTGTGGTGGTGTAACGGCTAGCATTCTGGCCTCGCATTCGGGAGGACGGCGGTTTGAATCCCCGTCCGGGCATCCAGATTTGGGTTTTCCATGGTTTCCCAAATCACTCTAGGCAAATGCCGGGATGCTTCCTCCAAAGGCCATGGCCGAATTCCTTCCCATTCCTGGCCCTCCCATCCTTTCTCCTCTCTAAAAGACCTCGCTGTTAGAGAGACGTTATATATATATATATGTATATAAAAAAGTTGCTTCATGATGGACGAAGAAAATATTGTAGCAACAGCTAGGGCATCGCCCGCTGTAAGCGGTGCATACCAGTATCGTCTGATTGGTGTGAGAAATGGGCTTGCGTTATGCACTCAAGGACAGGGTGGGCTGAAAAAGCAAGTCCAACAGATCAGAATGGTAACCATTTGGTTGGAAGGGCCGAAGCTGAGAGCTCACTGATGCATTAAAGATCCAGCGAGTAGATATTGCCTGCGTACAAGAAACCAAATGGACTGGCTCAAAATCTAAGGATATTTATTGGTCATGGATACAAGTTGTTTTATCATGGAAAGACTGCAGGCAAGATCGGAGTAGCCATCGCTGTTAGTACAAAGTTACTCGACTATGTCACTGAGGTGAACCATCTTTCTGACAAATTGATGTCTGTCAAGATCATTTGTGGTACAAAAACCTTACGCATAGTTTCCTGCTATGCCTGACAAACCGGGTGCTCTGATTATCTAAAGGATGAATTCTGGAACACCGAGCGTGGCGGTGTAACGGATAGCGTTCTCGCCTCGCATTCGGGAGGACGGCGGTTCGATCCCCGGCCGGGCATCCAGATTTGGGTTTTCCATGGTTTCCCAAATCACTCCAGGCAAATGCCGGGATGCTTCCTTCAAAAGGCCATGGCCGAATTCCTTCCCATTCCTTGCCCCCATCCTTGCCCCCCCCCCCCCCCCCCATCCTTTCCCGTCTCTAAAGACCTCGTTGTTGAGAGACGTAAATAAAATTAAAAAAAAATCTGGAACAACCTTGAAACCTACCTACAACCTGTTGAAGAGAATGATCTGTCTTCATAGGTGGCAACCTGAACGGAAATGTTGGAAATAATAGAAACTATTTTGATAAAGTACATGGTGGGCAGGGTTTTGGAGAGTGAAATGAGGATGGGAACAGAATCCTGGAATGTGCTAAAGTGCTGGACTTAGCTGTGGTTAACACCTTTTGCAGAAAACGTCCATCACACCTCATTACCTTTAAGAGTGGTGGATGGAATACAAGGATTTATTATTGGTTTATTCGAACCTTAAGTTTGTAACTGATACAAAAGTTATACCATCAAACAACATTGAGCCCCAAAATCATCTGCTCCTTTTCAGTTTCAGAATAGGCTTCAAATTCTACAAGAAAAACTTTTAAGTCTACATTGGAACAAATTAAATGGGATATTAAAGCAGCATCAAATCCAGCTGAAAATGTCTATAAGCTCCCTAAAAAATCCAGAAAATGGACTCCATGTTGATGAATGTCGACAATAGTTGCCAAACATATTAAGACCTGATTTACCGATATCATGGGCACAACAAAACCTGGATGTCGTTCCATCAAAAAAGAAGTGTGGTAGTGGAAAGATTAGGTGCCATCAAGACAAAGAAGGTAGCCTATTAAATCTGGCTAAAATCAGGACTTGATTCCAACCAGCAGAAATATAAATGACTGAAGTCATTGGCTAAACAGGAAGTGGCAAAGGCAAAAAAAGATCATTGTTGGAACATATACAAGCAACTAAATATCCCTGAAGGAGCAAAAAACATCTACCAAATAGCAAAGTGTCATCACTCTCAATGTTGGGCATGTTATGCCCATTAAGAATGAAAACCAGAAGCTGTTACAGAAACCAACCGAGTTACTCAGGCGATGGAAATGACACTTCCAAAATATTTCCATGTCCACCAATGCCATCTGCAGATCCTGTGTATGGCCCAGCTCCAGCCGTCATGGCTTTTGAAGTAAATACCACCAGAATGAAAATGAAAAATTTATAGGCAACTGGAACAGATGATATCCCTTTGCAGGTATGGAAGATGCTTGGATCACAGTCAACTCAATTCCTGGCAGATCTTTTTAATAAGGTCATAGACCAAGACGAAGCTCCTTGTACTTGGCTCACTAGTGTTACAATACCCCTTTGGAAAGGAAAGGGTGATGTGCTAGACTGCTCCAACTATCGAACGATTCGCCCTAGTTTGACACACATTAAGATTTTTGAGCACATTGTGGATGCATGCCTTTAAATCATAGTTAAGATTGACCCAGATCAGTGTGGTTTTATGAAATGCACCGTGATGATTGATGCTATTCACCCCACATATATTTTGATGGAAAGGCACCTTGAAAAGAGAAAACCACTGCACATAGACATTCTGAGTCCCTTCAGATCTAATCTGGTACACACTGAGACAGCATGGGGTACCAGATGTTTATGCCAGATGGATCCAGCCGCTATATCAGAATGTCACCCACTTTGTTCGATGTGCTGTAGGAAATTCTGATTTATTTTTTTTTTCACACCAGAGTTGGGGTTCATCAGGGATTGGGTTTGTCTCCAGTCATTTTTATCCTCTATCTTGATACCATTGCCGCAGAACTACTCACTCCACATTCCTGGACATTGCTCTGTGTTGATGATATCGTGGTCGCCTGCCACTCTCGACAAGAATTGGAACAACAAATCCAATGATGGCAAAGTTCCCTCAATAAACATGGAGTGTGGAGTTCCAAGTGATGGATCTGTTTATATTGACATCATTAAACTCTGTAAATCATCTGAGTTCAAATACCTGGGAACAGTAAATCAATTCGGATGGTCAGATCCTCCCAGATGTCCAAAACAGAGTCAACACAGCCTGTATGAAGTGGTGTTGGGTCATAGAAGTCCTACTAGACCAGAACTTGCCACTGTAACTTAAATCAAAAATTTACAGAACCAGCATTCAATCAGTGGCTCTGTATGGAACCAAATGCTGGCTACTCACAAAAAGACATAAGAAACAGCTGCATGTCTTGGAAATAAAGATAAAACGTTGGCCGCAGGGACTTGCTAGATTGGACCGCATCAGGAATGAAAACGTTCTCGCAGCATTTTGTGTGGCTCCAATCCTTGAGAAAATGTGAGAAGGTAATTTGTGATTATACGGCCATGTACTACACAACATCAACACTTCAGTTGCAAGAACAGCACTCGATATAAGTCCGGATGGCCGAAGACCACGAGGGATACCCAGGAAATGATGGCTAGATATGTTGCGGGAAGACATCTAGTTACAGATATTAAGTAAGACTGGAACGTTTGTTTAGATTAGAGGGAAAGAAAATATAATGAACTCAGGGAAAAGGCTGTGTTGATATTTCAGTTCTCACCTTCAGAATTGAAGGGGACTATGTTGTCAGTTAGAGTTCAAACTCAATTATTTCACGCCATTCTTGAATCCAAAAGTACCATACTTTGCTGGGATTATGGCACCCTAAGTTTATATTCTGAATTGAGATTATATCTATCCAAAAACATCCTTTCTGCACAACCTTCTCATTCGATAACAACACTGCAAACTTTTTGAAACCTCTTACCTCACCACATTCATGTTCTCTAACCCCTCATCCACTGAGCAGTCATTCCAAATTTTGCACTGCACTACTCTGCTTCATACCTGACATACCTGCTGCTTGGTAACAACTCAATAACATGTTATGTGTGCATGAGGGAATTGCTGTATCATCACTCCTCAGCACCAGGTCTCTTCCAACACTAAGCCTTCCAGATGTAAATAAACTGCTTTCCGGCTTTCAGCTATGTATAAACGTCAAATTTATAGAATATTTAGAGGGAAGCCATCTCTGCCCTCATTTTCAACCAATAGTATAACTGTTCGTTTTTGCGGTGCCACGGCAATGGTGGTAGACTAAAGCCGTTCCAGCGTGGTGACATTATCCACTCTTCTGCTCCTTATTGATGCATAGCTGCTTCAACTTCTTGATAGCTGGGTTCCAGGATATATTAAGCTGCTATCCAGTGTCCCTGTTTGGTAAAGAATCGGTTGTTCTGATTCCAACAGCTTATGTTATTATGCTGCCCCAAAAATCTCTGATAGCTGAAATTGTTGTTTCTTCTAAATTAAATTGGACAGTGTGTTTGGCCACCACCAATATCTCTTGACCCAGGCAAACATTTTTTGCATGCTCGGCATACCACTGCACAATATACTGCTCCATTTGTCTGATAAAAGCATGGCCACACTCGCACAGTATGTAATAAACACCAGGAGTTCGTCATCCTAGTAATACTGCCAACAAAGTTTTTAATTTCTGCAGGTAAAATTGTCTTGACTCCATGTATAGTGGCAGATCCAGGACTTTGGTTTGGGGGGGGGGGGTGGGGGCCTTGACTAGGGCGAGGGTAGGCTTTATAATATAATTAAAATAATTGATAAAATTGCAATAGAGTGCCCGCTCCGGTGGCAATCTTACACACCTCTTTCTCTTTTCCTCTTCCAACCTACTTTTGCCATTTATACTTTAAATACTTTCAGAAACCCTGAAAGTGAATTATTCATCACTTCTCTTGGCAATTTATTCCAGTCCCATACACCCTTTCCTATGAAATAAAATTTTCCCACACCCTTATGCCTGAAATCAAGTGACAGCTAGTGGTCATGGTCAACCTTACCCTTCCAAGCACCTCTCTTGATTTTACCACCAATATCTTTCCATGCTTCATTGCCAGTATAGGCCTTGTACACTCACATGACTCTCTTCACCTTCCTTCTATCCTCCAATTAATCCCACTCCAGCTCCTTTATCATATTAGTTACTGATTGTGTTTTGCGGTGATTTCCAAAGACAAATCTTGTAGCCCTCCTCTGCACCCCCTTCAACTCCTGTATTTGATACCTAAAATGTGGGTCCCAAATTACACCACCATATTCCAGCAGTGGTCTGACCAAAGTTTTGTACCCCAATTCGATTACTTCTCTAGTGCATCCCCTCATCACTGTTTCCAACAGGTGAAGAATTTTGAACCCTTTCCCTATTACTTGGCCAATGTGTCCTGCCCAGTTAAGTCTGCTATCAAGTGTTATGCCAAGGTATTGAGTCTTCAATAAGTAGCTCTTTCCCCACTTTATAATCATAATCAACCTTTAGCTTTTTATCTGTGTACCTAAAAAGCTGGCTCTTCTTTGCATTTATCTTCATCCCAAGTTGACTCACCCAGCTAGTTTATCTAGATCACCCTGTAGCTGTTAAAAGTCTTCTATTGTTTTGATCCTTTTATATAACATTATGTCATCTGCAAAAAACCTAACTTCTGATAGTAAACCATTAATGCAATCATTCATTAGAATAACGAATAACAATAGTCCCAATACACTATCCTGTGGGACTCCCATGTTCACTCCTATGTCTTTTGATACTGCATTTCCTACCCTAACTTTTTGCTTTCTACCTTTTAGGAATTCTTCTACCAAGCAAATCACCTTTTTATCAAATCCAATAGTTTTTACCTTATTTAGCACCATTTTATGGCTCACTCTGTCAAAGGCCTTTGAAAGATCTGGTGCTACACTATCCACTTGTCCTCCCCTGTCCATTTCATCAGAAATGTCTTGCATATAGCCTACTAACTGAGATTCGCATGAATATCCTTGTCTAAAGCCATGTTGCCGACTTGAAAAATTACATTCCTCACAGACACTTTTAATATGGTTGCTTATTAATCTCTACATTAATTTACCTACCACTGATGTCAGGCTTATTGGCTTATAGTTTTCAACCCCATTTCTCACCCCTCCTTTATGGACGGGTACTACTATCACACTTTTCCAGTCATCTGGTAAACAACAAGTATCCAGATTCAATTTAAATAATGTTTCAAGGTAAGGTACAAAGTCCAATCCTACTATCTTTAAAACATCCATAATAATATTTTTAGATTCCTTAATTCCTTCATGATATCTTCATATTTAATTACAAATTTTCTCTGCTCACCTCCAACTGTGCGGATAGGCTCGTTTTCTGATATAACCCCTGAATTATTGTCCCTAATGGTCTCACTGAACCAGTTACTTAATAACTCTGCCTTCTTTTAAATCCTCAGTTACTTCTTCTCCATCCTTATCTATAATTGTCTCAATACCCTCTCTTCCCCTCAGTTTCCTTATATAGCTATAGAAATTTCTAGATGCATTAGTCAGAGGTCCCCTCGCACCAATAATATTTTCATAAACTCATCCTTAGCCAGTTTCTTTGACATTATTAATTCCTTGGTAAGTTGTTTCATGATTTCCCTACTGCCTTGCTGTTTCTTTCCTCTATTGTGTTCTCATCTCACCAATCTCTTTAACCTACTCACCTCCCTGTCACAGTATGAAATTTCTGTATTTCTCTTTATTCTCTGCTTTGGAATAAACGTTTCTTCACCTTTTTTTATTATTTCCTTGAACTCTTTCCACTTTGTCTCCACTGTACTTGTGTCATTCCTCCATTAATAAAATTTACCCTGAAATATCTTTTCAGTTCCAAGATTTGTGCCTTTTTATAATTGTATCTATTTCCCTCTTCAATTCTGGCCACTGGTTTACTGAATTCCTACATATCCATCATTGTGATCACTAGGGTTCGGATCTTTAGGAAAAGTCATATTTTTTTCCTGCCTTCTTTTTGTGCTGAAATGCTGAAATAAATACTGATTCAACATTTCTGATTGTATTTAAATGTATTTTATATAGCCTATAAATGCATATTCAGGCCATCTTCCTAATTCTGGTCATATTTCAACAATTTTTATGGTCATATTTTGAGGAAAAATCTGGTAATGTTTTGATAGAAGTTATAGATGAAGAGAAATTAGGATAATTATTCAAAGAAATATCCTCCTGTTATACATTGAAGAAAGAAACGAAACTAATTGTCACTAAATTGTTCAGAATTCACCAGTCAAAAATTAAAGTTATAAATTATTGTCACTCTCTAAACGTTAATGTTCCGCCCACTTTTTAAATTCGACTATGCAGCAGCAGCAGCATGCCTGTGTCGAGCCGCATCAATCAATGTCTCACTTGCGACGGTATCGCGGGAGTTGAGTTCACTGCAGTGACCCACCGATGAGTTGAGAGGAATCGATTGTCTTCCTATGATTCAGTACGGCGAAACTGCTGCTTAACGGGAAACCCGTCCCTACCAAGGTCAGGTATTCCCCACATACTAGACTCTCCGCTTCTAAACAAGCACAAAGCCTTCAGCCACTCACACACTGTGACCAATGCTTTTGAAAACAATCCTGAACCAGTGTTAAATCTGCTGTGGATCAGTGAGTGCCGCCATGCCAAAAACAAAACTTTCTGAAAGTGTAAAGTTACAGAAACTTTGGAGAGGAGTATTTTAGCACAGATGACAGAGTTCTTTTCTGTAAATTATGTGAAACTAAAGTGAATGCAACAAAGCGATTTCATGTGCAGCAGCACTGCAATACATCAAAACACAAGAATAACGCAATACGACATTCAACTCGACAAAGCAATAAGCGACTTTTCTTGGATGCATCTACAGCTTTGTTGTCTTCCAAATTGTCAATTTTTTCTAAAGAACTCTGTGAAATGATGGTATCAGCCAACATCCCACTTAATAAAGTGAACAATGAGCATTTCAAATCGTTCTTGGAGAAATACACAACACAGACAATTCCGACCAAATCAACATTGAGGAAGAACTATTTACCGTCTTGTTATGAAAATATATTGCAGACAATTAGAACTAAGATAGACACCAATAAGATCTGGGTATAAATGGATGAAACTACTGATGCTTGTGGGAGATACGTTGTAAATGTTATCGTTGGGACCCTACATTATGACAGACCGGGTTGACTGTGAAGCTCTTGAGTCAGTTAACCACTCAACAATTGCCGCCCGTTTTGACAACGCCATGAAACTGTTATGGAGCGGTGAAGTTAAGCGAGAACATGTCTTACTATTTGTGACCGACGCTGCGCCGTACATGGTAAAGGCTGGGAAATGTCTGAAGATGTTGTATCCTTCGATGGTGCATTTAACTTGTCTTGCTCATGGTTTTCATAGAGTTGCCGAGGAAGTAAGACTAAATTTCCCTGATGTTGATACGTTAATATCAAATGTAAAAAAGATTTTTGTTAAAGCTCCAATGAGAGTGGCAAAATTTAAAGAAGACGCACCTTCTGTCCCTCTTCCACCACAACCAGTACTTACTCGTTGGGGCACATGGCTCGATGCAGTTAGCTATTACTGTGAATATTATGAAAACATAAAGAAAATAGTTTCTAATTTTGATAGCAGTGAAGCATCTTCCATAAAAATTGCCCATGAACTCTTTTCCAGTGATTTGTTCAGAAATTTGGCGTACATAAAGTCAAGTTTTTCAGGCATCATAACTGCGATTTCGCGTCTTGAAGAAATTGGTCTAGAACTGAATGAAAGTTTGGCGGTCGTTAAAAGTGTGGAAACCGAAATAGGCCAAGCAGGGGGCAGTGTGGCTAGTTTGATGAAAAACAAATTTGATAAAGTGCTGTGTGGGAATAAGGAATATAAAACAATTTGTAAAATTAGTGAAATTTTACATGGTGGCGAATCTGTTTTGACTGAAGACGACCCACAATTAAACTGCACTGACCTGACTCTGTTTAAGTACGCTCCCGTCACATCTTGCGATGTCGAACGAAACTTCTCACAGTACAAGACAGTTTAAAGTGACAACCATAGAAAATTCCTCTTCGAGAACTTGAAGATGCATATGGTGATATACTGCAATGCTGGCATCAAACAAGAATAAAAAATGGTACGTACACTAATTCGCAACAAATTTATAGTAAACTAGCCCGTACCTGCGAATTTTTTTTTTTGCCAGAATTAAATATAGAAAGTTGCTAATGAAGGATTGGTCCCAAACAATATGTAGTAGGAATAATATGACAGGAAAGCTATCACTATATCATTGTACCGTCAAACCTGTCTCTTGAAGAGAATCAATTTCCAACATATTTCTGTCACCATTCGATAAGGTCTCAAAATTTCGTGACTACAACTGTTAATCATACTGGAAAAAATATCCTGTGCCCTACATACAGATTTCCTTATAAAATTGCATCACAACGATATAGCCATTTAGTCGTCAAAATGTAACAAAAAGACAGAGACTTACTTCCGTATTTATAATAATATTACTGTGGTTCACACTCACACACTGACTGCGAACAACACCTGAGGGATCATTATAACGTAAAAAAGTGTACACCTACAACATTGCAAGACTACCTACGATTTGCCTTGCATTTCACCCCTAACTTTCTAATATCTACAGTTTTACAATCAATACGAATAACCTACGGCCCAGGCCTGACTCTTATGATGAAAAACAATTTTTAAAAATCCTAGCCTCCACGGAGATTTGAACCGGAGACCACGACGTTCGTAAGCAAGCGCTTTAACCACTAAGCTGTCAGTCCACTATACGGAAACACGGTACAGAGGCGACAATATCCAATGTGTCTGTCTATCGCCGTATTTCGAAGCTATGAGACAACATGTGTTATTTATACAGATAATTTTTCAACCAAATGTAGACAGTATTTTTCTCCTTGTTTCAAAGGATAAGTGTGCAAAGTTTCATCGAGATCAGATGAAAACTGTGGATTTGTATGAAGAACAAACAAACAAACAAACATACATTGTGGTAGGTGCCTTGGTGGGCAACCACGTTACAATTATATTTCATACCTTTATGATTAATAATTGTGGATTTTTAATTTTAATTTCTATGAAGGAGTGAAAATTATTTAATCTTGCAAGAATCTCGACGTTAGTTGGATTTTAGGAAAAATTGTCACAATATGACATTTATTTTTTATCACTGGCGATTACAAGTCTAAGCGAATTTATCGTTAACATTAACACAAATTGGCAAAATCATAAAAGCAACGCTCAGAGTTACAATTAACCGTCATGAGCAAGCAAACAACTGTATATTTACTTTTAAATATATCTCAGAATCAAAATGCAAGAAATAATGACAATTGGAACAATAAAAATATAAGTTATGACGACCTCAGACAAAGGTATCATAATACTGTGACTTTACAGTTAAAAAAGAAAATCATGGGCGCCAGAATGAACAATATATCATTCAAAAATAACTAGTTCTGGCAAATTATGCCGCTAGCTCAGGGGTTTTTACAATTACAAAGTGAGAACATGGACCTATCCTCTCAAAGTCGCTTACGGGTTCTGTTTCACGGAATGCACAATCAGATGGCTTGGTCGTAATAAATTACCATTGTAGTCCTGCGTCTGATGTCTGCGGTGACTGTAGCGGACTCACGATATGTGAGATTATCTCACAAGTCGGCTATAGGCATCTCTGGTCTGACAATGCGCATCATCGCATTACCGGCTGTGTTGCTGTGATAAGCTTGCAGCAGCAGTTTGCGAAAGAAGTCAACTTTCCAAGTCAACCTCAGACTAGACTCGCATAGCTTGGACCGAAGATCGAAGTTAGAATGTCCAGCTCCTCGCTCTTCGGTCCACGAGGAAACTTCTCGCTCCGCCCATTTGTAGTCTCGAAGCTCACATACAACAAAAATTCCCAGGATTTTGAGTTATACGCTCATTTTGATTGGATCTTCAGGTCGGCACCTAATGTCACGTGATATCCTCGATATGTGATTTGGCTAGAGTATCTAACAGAGGTCGGACATATTCGGCTAAGTTCGCCGGGGCGAGGGAACATTCGGGTGTCGGGTGGCAGGCTTTTCCCGCCGGGCGAGTGACGTTGACCGCCCATCCCCAGGGAGCAGAGTGTGTGGTCTGGCAAATCCGAAATCCGCGACTTCTTGTCGCCAAGGCTCGGGAACACCAAGATTAGCTTCAAGCCTACATAGCTCAATAATTCTTGAATATTCGCTTTACCAAGATACACTGTATGTTCATCATTTCATTACAGACCTCACTTGGAATCTTGCGTACTTTATAAAATTACAACAAAAATCTATTTAGGTGGTCGCCCAAGATTTATGTAAATTACTCTTATATTATTACATATATAATAAAAATGCACCTTGTAACGTGGCGACAGCGCGGCTCGTTACAATATGGCCGTCCGTTGGTGAAAAATGAAATTATGATTGAATAATTTTATTTTTAACTACCTAATTCTATCTCCATTGTGACTCAACAAAACTTAAGCATTTTTATAATTACATTAATTTTAAATGTGATTCCAATAACCATCGGTATTCCTGCCTTGTAAGGTGAATATATAACGGGAGCATATGTCCTTTTGGCCGTTTTACAATTCATTACAAACAGAAGCACGTGAATTCAGGTAGCCTTCCCAAATGCAAAGTTATATTAAGCACAATACTAAAATATACATGAAAATAAATTATTTACATACATGTTAATAATAATCTTGAAAGAAACTTGTATCAAATCTTATCATTAAATTACTAAAATGAAACACATTAATAAAACATAACATTGTCAGAACACTTATGCAGAAAGTGGTTGAACTATATATTGTATTTACAATTTAGCGTGATGTTTTACTCATGTGCATAAAAATAATTCTGCCTTCAACAAATATCCCTATAGATGCTAGAGGTGAGTGGAAAATATCTCATTACATTGCGCGGGTTTAATCTCAAAACAACGGAATAGTTTAGTCGGATTCGGTGACGTGATTTACGTCATGACCGATTGTTAATTCAACAAGCGTTTCAGAGAAGATGTGTTCGTGTTCATGGTCAAATATCACCAACTGTAATCTTGGATTTGAATGACGCGGCATTTACTTATAATTAGACGTGGTGTGAAATGAACGATGTAAGTGCATGTTTTCATGTGTTACGTAAGTTATGAACCTTACTGGTTGAATGTTAGGTGGTCTCCTAATTAGTCTTTCATTGGTCGACATCTCTAACTTTTTATATACCGTCTGTGAAGTGATTGCGAATTTCATGGCGAATGGAAACTGTATTTGCTCATGGGTATATGTAATGGAATTTCTATAAAATTTACCATTCCCCTATGAGACATTTATACATATTATGCGGTTTGACTTGAACTTTTGTCATCGTCAACCAAAGTCACTGTAGCATCTCTGGCATACAAACGGACTCAAAATATAACCATTCCGCACATAAATGAAAGGATAATGAATAGCGTGACTATCATTCCTCAGTAACATCACAATTCCTTCACAATGGGTCTATTGATGACTCGAGATTATCTCGACATTCAAAGAATATAATATTTCTTTTTATTTAAGAGTATTATATTCCTCTTAACACGCCCGTCTACTCCACGTTTTTAGCCGAAAATCCACCAAGTTAGCGAATATCTTCCTTTTAAACACTTATGCTTCTTTAGCTTGTATGAAAAAGGTTGTAAGCTTTGTGCATAGAACGGTCCGATCTCAGGTTTTCCGTTTGCCAATACAAAGCAATTTTGAGATTTCACGCTAGCAGAATACTACAAATCTATCTAAAGCAAAAATATAAACTTTGCAATTATTTTCGTTGAGTGCACACCATTCTGAGCTAAATATATGTTGTCCAACAATAGTTTACAATCTACTTTATGGAATACTATACAATTTACAGTTAGGGTACGTGAAATACCGCTAGAACGAGGCGTGAAAATTCTTGTTTCCTTTCTCATTCATCCTGGGGTATTCACTACCTGCCAATTCTCGGAAACTGCCGGTTGAGCCACTGCTGCCTACACTAATGATCTCAGCTGTTCGATGGTAGCTGTCCCCAGCTCTTCCGAAATCGTTACTTTGTATGAGGCCCGATCTCGGTTTGTCCATCCGTCAACATTTAACAATTCTTCGAGATCACTCTGACCACCGAATACGGCCAGAAATATAGCATGAAAAACTTCGATATTACCAATAATCTTATCGTTCACGTCTTTACCATCTGTGTAATTATCATATACAAAATTCCTTTTTAATTGAAGTTAGCATCAAAGATAATTATTTTAACTTGCAAAGTTAGCTGAATTATTGAATATATCCCGTAAATAAAGTTTTTCCCCTTAGCCTTTACAAATGCAGTCGCCTTTAACTTTTTGCTCTTCGACTTCGCTCTATCGTTAGCAAAATAACAGCAAGGTATTGTGAAAGCTATCCTGTGTATCTGTAATCCTTCAACTTATGATTCCTAATTTCTGTGATGACTAATACAATTTGAAAAAATCTTTCTGGCAAGGTTTCGTGTTCTATAGGGAATTATCTATGGCACTATCGCTACCCTTGATAGATACACAAAACAAAGAAGTAAAATACGTTGATCAGATAACATGCGATCTTCGATCAACACAGACAAAGCGATATTACGCTCGCTGTACACTTCTGCTCAGAAAAGATATAATGCAACTACCTAAGGTAAAACGTTACATCGAACTCATGCATCACAAAATGTTGAAACCCTTTTCGTTTATGTCACAAAATACATCTTAGAAAGCATATCACAATATTTGTATCGCTGTCCGATCATTGTGATTGCGAAGACAAGAAATTGTGCTTGCTAATGGCGCTTCATTTTCCGCGAGTGCGTATCAATTTATCTGGCTCAGGAAAAACATTTAATATTTCAGGATTTTTATCAAATCACGTCCACTTAACAATGTGAAAGTCAAAAGTGACTATTAATATTTCACGTGGACAAACTATAATGTTCGGAACAGCGAAATAAGCATTAAAAAAAATTCCGAATATGGAAATATCCTAAGTAGCTTTAATTGTAAGTGCAAATTTGCTAACTTGAATTTCGTTTGATTTTCCGTTTATCTAATCTTTCCAGCAAAACAGACGGTTTAGACTAGCGGAACTGGCATCGGCGTTTTTCAAGCATGATAAATTTCGGTAAGGCGTCTAACCTAAAAGAATGTGTACTGTACATTTAATTATTTTTTTTTTTTTTTTTTTTTTTTTTTTTTTTTTTTTTTTTTTTTTATGATCCAAATCGGTCAATTCATAGTCAGCCTTTTCGTCATTGTATTTGGCATGCTACACAACTTGTTGAACAATGCCTACAAGACGAATTTGAGACGTCCATGGATCTTCCTCTGGAAAATAATTCTGCGTCGCGAATATTCGTCTTTACCGCTTTCAACAGGATTTCGAGCGACGTAGAAGCTTGGGCTTACAAGGTCACAGACGGTCGGCGGTTTGTGCCCGACAGCTAATGACATTCCTGGAACAGGTATAGTGTCCGTCGACCGACCGTACTTACTAACGGGTCCAGCTGACAATTGCGTCTTTTCTGACCGCAAGGAATGAACAAATTGTGTAGTGTTCCACACAAAGTTACGGGCAGAAAAACTCCACGCGATGTTGATAGGCTGTGAATTCTGAGACTGATTTCGCATTTCTCCGAGGATTGGAAAACTTGCTGACTCTTGTCTGACTTTCAGGAACGACATGTACTGTACATCTTTCCTCTCCTGCCCTACAAATGTCTTGTGCTTTACCGACAGTTTGCACTTAACTGTGGATCCAAGACAGCTGAAATTGTTGTGTTTCTTGATTTCAGAGATTCTTGCGTACAAACTGACAATTTCACTAACTAAGAGTTGAGTGGTGACTTCAACAACCGACTCACTCGCAGTCTGTAATACCGCATTCGGGGGATTTTCTGGAGGACTAAAATTATTACGTCCGGCTTCCACAAGTTCATCCAGTGACAATTTTAACTCGGTTTGAGCCGTCTTAACGAGCTCGACCGAACTTGCTACGGCAGTCACCTCTGAGCTAAGTTTTCGGGTGTTTTGTTCGGTATGGTCTTTGACCTCGTGAACAAATTCCGAAATTTGCCCTAGGTTTTGGCCGTTCTCGTTTCGAATCTGTTCAATGGACAGGTCGGTGGCGTCAAGTCTTTTGGACAATTGTTTGTTGGCCGTTTGCAAAGAAGCACAGGTAGTTCTTACTTCTACCGTACCCTTTTCCAGCTTAGAAACATTTTTAGCTATCTCAGACTTGAATTCAGATATTTCTTTTGTGACCTCAGAACGTAAGGTGGATAATTTTTCGTCCAAGTTTGTTAATATCGCAGCTTGCGAATCAAAACTCTGCCTAAGCAAATCCGAATTTCTCTTATTTTCCTCCTTTTGTGAATTAATTTGCAGGCTTAATTCCTGCTTTTGTGAATCAAATTGTTGGCTAAGGAAATCCGAACGCTTGTTTAATTCCAGAAATTGCTGGCTACTTTTCTGGCTCGATTGCTCTATTGCAGCCATCAACATGTTTAGTATTTGCGATGATAGGGGTGGTGATTCTACAGGAATTTGGGTCATTTGTTGTGTCTGTTCTGAATGTGCGGGAGTATTCTGTGTCGTCTCACCTACAGGTGACGGAAAATTTTCCATATCTTCCTGTGGCGACAAAGTAGACTGCGAACTATATGAGTGGGTCGGAACTTCAGAACTTACGTTCCCCTCCCCTGCAGCCAATATTCCGCATTCTGTTAACTGAACCTCGTTCATGATTTCGGGAGATTTTTGCCTATCAGACTGATCTTCCATATCGAAATCTTTTATCGTACGAGATCGTAGCTTCATATGAACACACAAACAATGAATTTACACCGCAATTGTGCAATGACGAAATCTAAATTCACTAGCAACAAAATACCGCGAATTTCAATACACACAAATACATATACCCCTCCAAAATACAGCAAGAGAAAAGCAACGATGAATCATGCAACACAACACCATGAAAGCAGACTTACTTTCAAACACATGGGCAAAACATGCGTGTCTTTAATTTTCTTAGCAGCTACCATGCATTAAGAAATCAACACTGACGTTACTCATTTAAAAATTTTAAACTGATCACAAAATTGTTACAATACAAAGTGTATTGCATCTCAATTGAAATACACAAATCAACTTCCTTTTAATGCGTTGAAACAAAATAAATTTTATGTATTGAAACAAAATGTACTTTATGCATTGAAATATAAGTGCAACATCAAAATAAAATTAGGTATGAATATTTATTTTCCTACAAGAATAATAAAACTGCCAAAAGCCATGTGCAACATTCCATGAAACTTTCTGAATTTGGGCTCCAAATTGTATTAATTTGAATTATGCCACCAAGTTCGCAGACATTAAGTAGTAATGTCTCATCTGGCCCCACGTTGGGTGCCATTATGTGGTAGGTGCCTTGGTGGGCAAACCACGTTACAATTATATTTCATACCTTTATGATTAATAATTGTGGATTTTTAATTTTAATTTCTATGAAGGAGTGATAATTATTTGCAAGAATCTCGACGTTAGTTGGATTTTAGGAAAAATTGTCACAATATGACATTTATTTTTTATCACTGGCGATTACAAGTCTGAGCGAATTTATCGTTAACATTAACACAAATTGGCAAAATCATAAAAGCAACGCTCAGACTTACAATTAGCCGTCATGAGCAAGCAAACAACTGTATATTTACTTTTAAATATATCTCAGAATCAAAATGCAAGAAATAATGACAATTGGAACAATAAAAATATAAGTTATGACGACCTCAGACAAAGGTATCATAATACTGTGACTTTACAGTTAAAAAAGAAAATCATGGGCGCCAGAATGAACAATATATCATTCAAAAATAACTAGTTCTGGCAAATTATGCCGCTAGCTCAGGGGTTTTTACAATTACAAAGTGAGAACATGGACCTATCCTCTCAAAGTCGCTTACGGGTTCTGTTTCACGGAATGCACAATCAGATGGCTTGGTCGTAATAAATTACCATTGTAGTCCTGCGTCTGATGTCTGCGGTGACTGTAGCGGACCCACGATATGTGAGATTATCTCACAAGTCAGCTATAGGCATCTCTGGTCTGACAATGCGCATCATCGCATTACCGGCTGTGTTGCTGTGATAAGCTTGCAGCAGCAGTTTGCGAAAGAAGTCAACTTTCCAAGTCAACCTCAGACTAGACTCGCATAGCTTGGACTCGAAGATCGAAGTTAGAATGTCCAGCTCCTCGCTCTTCGGTCCACGAGGAAACTTCTCGCTCCGCCCATTTGTAGTCTCGAAGCTCACATACAACAAAAATTCCCAGGATTTTGAGTTATACGCTCATTTTGATTGGATCTTCAGGTCGGCACCTAATGTCACGTGATATCCTCGATATGTGATTTGGCTAGAGTATCTAACAGAGGTCGGACATATTCGGCTAAGTTCGCCGGGGCGAGGGAACATTCGGGTGTCGGGTGGCAGGCTTTTCCCGCCGGGCGAGTGACGTTGACCGCCCATCCCCAGGGATCCCAAATCCGCGACTTCTTGTCGCCAAGGCTCGAGAACACCAAGATTAGCTTCAAGCCTACATAGCTCAATAATTCTTGAATATTCGCTTTACCAAGATCACACTGTATGTTCATCATTTCATTACAGTCCTCACTTGGAATCTTGCGTACTTTATAAAATTACAACAAAAATCTATTTAGGTGGTCGCCCAAGATTTATGTAAATTACTCTTCTATTATTACATATATAATAAAAATGCACCTTGTAACGTGGCGACAGCGCGGCTCGTTACAACATACATTCATCTTTATATATGAAGATTTCCATTTTTACAAGTAAAAATGCTAGTAATCCATTCTTTTACAGGAACAAGAAAATAACTTTCAAAAATATTAATTTCCCAATCGTACAGTGAGTGGATAGAAGCTAGTTATGTTGTCTATGTGAAGTGACACAGCTACATAAAATTAATTATGTACATTTGTGCATTTTTAAAATATAAAAATTTAATGTATGGTAATATTTTGTCTCTTTTAGGTCATATTTACCTATTTTTAAGGTCATATTTGCCTGCATATTTCTCGATTTTTTTTTGTCTTAAAGATCCGAACCCTAGTAATCACTTATTCCTTCAGGTACTTGACACCCTATTAGGTTATCATCCGGCTTTATAAGGAAAATATCCAACATGTTTGGTCCCCTTGTTTTTTTTGCTCAACCACCTGTATAAAGCCTCCTTCCCTTACTAAGGTACCGAGTGGGGTGTAACAGTTAGCGTTCTCGCCTCGCATTCGGGAGGACGGCAGTACGAATCCCCGTCCGGGCATCCAGATTTGGGTTTTCCATGGTTTCCCCAAATCACTCCAGGCAAATGCTGGGATGCTTCCTTCAAAAGGCCATGGCCGAATCCTTCCCATTCCTTGCCCCCATCCTTTCCCGTCTCTAAAAGACCTCGATGTTAAAAGAGACGTAAAGCAGTTTAAAAAAAACTACTAAAGTATTGGAAATCTATGTTCCTTTGTGTTATTAATCTTATTTCCTACCCAGTTGACACCTGATAAGTTCAAACCCCACAAAAAATGGACCATTCTGGCTCACTTCTGAATTTAGTTTCTTCTCAAGAGCCTCATCTAGTTTACCCAAGTAACTCAGGTTCAAGCTCTCTGAACACCAGTGAACTGTGGTTGTCTTTGCTAATCAGTATGAATACCCCTCCCCCAGTTGCTCCTCTATCTCTGCGGTACACTCTGTAACCGTCGGGAAAAACCTCGTTGTCTAATACTCCTTCTTTTAACCAGTAGTCTACCCCTATAACTACTTGAGGTTCATGTCTGTCTATTATGTTTTACAAACTTCATTACTTTGTTCATTATACTTCTACAGTTTACCAGTAACACTCTTATCATTGACTTTGTGATATTTTCAGCACTAACATTCGCCTTCCCAGATCTGCCCCCTCTATTATTGTTTCAAAAGCTTCTTGTATTGTGATTTTTTTAAACTATGGATCTACACTCAGTGTCCCCATGATCATCTATTTTTACCCCTGCACCAGCAGCCCTTAATCTAAGGGGGGTCACAATAGAAACTCATGTCAACATTTTATTTCAGATTGCCACCATTCTAAGAACAGTTAGGCTGAAAAAAAAAAGTCACAAAAATACGACGTCGTCAGTGGGTGGCCTAAATGTGCTTTTTTGGGGGAGGGGGGGGGCTTCAGCCCCTTAGCCCTTCCCTGGATCCTCCACTTGTGATGTAGCCTTGTCGCAATATACCCTCAAGTGTCACCATGTCACAGTGAGGCATGTTGATGTCTTCAAACTGTTTTCATAATTAGCTGTGAGTTCAATTAGTAAAACATTGTTCTGCCCAATATAAACTTTTGACCATATGATTCTTAGCTTCTGTAGTACTGGTTGCAATGTTAGGGCTAGTATTAGCTGGTTTGAAAGTCAATGATATTAATTGAGATTAAATAGCTTTCATCTCTTAACTGGGGAAACGTTCTTATAGAAATTGTTTGTTACTTGATAATAATTGAAAAGTCACTCCAAATGCAATGAGCATATGAGTTTATTCTAAATTTGTTTTGTATGATCTGGTACCAAACCATTTTACACTTGCTTCTTTAAGCAACAAACTCCAAATCCTCGTTAATACTGCAGATAGAAACTCGGAACAGTACAGAACTTAGCATTATCACTTCATTCGTACAACACACATACTCGTGTCCCTTAAGTGATCAATAATGTCACCTTTCCTTACAGATTCATCCTTATCTTCTGAATTTTCACTGATATAAGACTAAGTTCAGTGACCGCATTGAAGCTATCCTGACTACTTGTAACTTGTACGAAAACACTGCCTATCCAAACGACATTCTTGAAAATACTGTAGTAGCCAACATGGCCACTCATCTTTTCACTATTTTCAGCCAATCACAAACATTTTTCTTGTCATGTATTCTCCCTTCCGAATTTTCATGTGTAATTTGTATTGCAAAGATTCTTATTTGCCTATGTTAGTCATTTCATTCCTTACCAAACTCTTTGAACCATATTGATCTACATAACTCTTATTATGCTCTGCATTCTAGCTACGTGGATCAAAACAATTTATCGTTTAGTGTTTGTTTGGCTGGAGTTTCAACTCCTTTGTTACACATGTTGTGTTAACAGTCTACCTTCTCTAGAACTTAGCACTTCCTTAAACATAAGAAAGGCAAGGACCTTAGTATCAATTTGATCTTTCTGTCAGTCTTCCTTCCTTCTAATGCATGACTAATCTGCAACTGGTTGTAACAATTAGTCAATAAAGTTCTCCCAAGATAGTCCTATCTTTGTCACCATGATCTACATACTCTACATACAGGATGGTTAAACAGTGTTGCGTCATCATTGTCTCTGGTCGTTGGCAATTTTTTAATGGAAGTTAAAAAAAAAAAAAAAAAGAAGAAGAAGCATTTAA
This sequence comes from Vandiemenella viatica, assembly GCA_031002005.1. Taxonomy (NCBI): domain Eukaryota; kingdom Metazoa; phylum Arthropoda; class Insecta; order Orthoptera; family Morabidae; genus Vandiemenella; species Vandiemenella viatica. Next base: position 215,048,110 of record JARYHS010009186.1, on the reverse strand, counting down.
CCAGTGCTCTGCTCCTGCCAAAATTTTTCTACAGGTGTGTTGATGGCTTTTCTGTGATATGGCCACATGGTAGAAACAGCCTTGACCAACTCCTGGCACATTTCAGTTATGTCCATCAAAATATCAGTTCACCATGAAATTGGAAGAGGAAAATTGTCTGCCGTTTCTTGATGTGTTGGTTATAAAATGGGACAATGTTTCACTTGGACACATTGTTTACCATAAGGCTACCCATACTGACTTGTATTTAAACACCAATGGTGTCATCATGCAACACTGTTTTAATCACCTGGTACTTAGAGCATAGAGGATTTGAGACAAAGATAGCCTTGTGGTGAATTGGTCTATCTAGAGAGCTTTCTTGAATAATGGTTACAACCAGGTGCAAATTAGTAGAGCATTTAAAAAAAAAAGGTATACGGAAAGATCTTATTGATACCCAAGGGCCTTGCTTTTTTTTCTAAAATAGGTAGATTGTTGATTCAATTTTCAGGCCACGTGCAAAATTTAAAAACTTGGTTGGCAGCATTAAGTATGACCTATGATTACGAGCTCCTGGTGTTTATTACATAGCATATGAGTGTGGCCGTGCTTATATCAGCAGTGCTGTATTGTCCAGCAGTGTGTCAAGCACGCAAGAAATGTTCGGCTGGGTCAAGAAGAGAAATCAGTGATGGCCAAATGCAGAGTACAAGAGGAATATACATTTAATTCTGAATAAACAAAAGTTTTAGTGCAGGTCAGAGATTTTTGGGACAGCATAATAACAGCTGCTGTTGAAATTGGAAAAGTTGAGTCTTTAATTAACAGGGACACTGGATACTAGCTTAGTGTAACCTGGAACGCAGCTATGGAAATATAGAAGCAACTACGCATCAGTTAGGAACAGAAGAGTGAATGATGTCATCACATTGTCAACCACCATTGCTGTGGCACCATGAAAACAAACAGTTATTAAAGTTATACTGTTGGTTTAAATGAGAGCAGAGATGGACTCCCTTGGAATTTCCCATAAATGTTTCACTAATATGCAGCTGGAAGCCCAAGAGCAGATTATTTATTTACAATACTGTGAAAAGCATTGTTCTTACACCTTCTTGTAGCTTCATTCCACCCCACCCGCCCTCTCCATTCATTCACTTTCACCCTGTGTTTATTGTTAATGCATCTTGTTTCTATTATTCCTACTTATATTTAATTTAGGAGAAATTATCTTCCATTCACTGTCCTACTCTCTTGCAATCCTTCATTGCACATATCAGTAACCTCAGATACCTTCATTGTATGTCTAATAGCTCAACCTGAAATTCCTATTTGTCATACCTGTTACTCAGTTTGAATTCTTTACTGCCATCTATCACCTTTTTTCTCTCCATCAAATGCCTGTAAAACTATATCAATTTTACATAACTATAAAATCAGCTTTCACTACAAAAAATGACTGCAAAGATATGTAGTTTTTATTATTATGTTTTCCTTTTCAGACGAAACTACTTGCCAGGTAGTTATGAAGAAACAGAATATTTATTTTATCACAATGAAGACAGTGATTTAGATAATGTTGATATTCCACTTCAAACTAAGAAAGAAGAAAGCTTTGTTGAGAAAGAGCTGCAGCCTGGAGATACATTACAATCACTTTCCTTGGATTTTAACTGCTCAGTGAGTTTCACATAAATACTGGGTGAGTCGGTAATTATCTGCAACATGTTTCTAAAGTTTATTAATTTATGGGTAGGATATAAATTGTTCTCTGGTTTTATGATTAGTGTTTTTTATTATAATGTTAAATACAGTTAATTTAACACTGACAGCTATCAAGGATGCTGGTCATCCATATGTTTTTCGAGTGAGATGGGACAGAAGTCATCACACAACTAGAGTAGAGACAAGAACAGTATAGATAAAAATATAAGTGTGTATGAATATATACTTTTCTACTACTGAAGAGTTGTATAATAACTTGTAATGTTATTTAGCTTTCTGACATAACCTGGTACATTCTAATAGTAGTGAAGAGCTGCACATGAAAATGTGGCTATGCCAAATTTCTGTATCTCAAGACTGTCCTGCTATCAGTATTTCTAAAAATACCTGTTGTTGACATACCATACAAATTCACTGCCATACTAAAGTAACATCACATTGTAAAAATTTTCAAATGTTTTTAGCCACTGACATAGCTCATTGTTAAGACTACATACACGCTGAAAGCAAGAAACTTTTTTTTCATCTCAGTTGGTGATCTTTTGATCTAAATAACTGCATAACTACCTACTGTCTCAATTATCTTACCACCAAGGATTAGATCAACAGATCCATTTTGATTCCTTTAATGTGATCTCCACCATTTCTGTGAGCATATATGTCTCTCCACCACCTCCCTGGCTGATAATAAAGTGTTGTCCTAACTATCCCTGATTGAAGCATATGCTGTAGATAGTCTGTCAGTTTCCTGTAATCTGATACTATATCTCTAATGTTCTGATGTGCCCTCATATTTCTGTTTGATTTACAATATGAGCAGTACCGGATAAGTTAGCAAATGCTACGGGCCTCGCACTTATGTGTCTAAATGATATGGCTTTAGTGAGTACAGAAAATGGTTTACTTGGAGTATTGATTTGGCTACTGTTATCTCAAAATTTGCCCACATTAAATCTCAAAAGGTAGTTTTGTAAATGTGCTGTTTCATTTTACATCCTAAACTTTAATGCTTAAAGCAAACCAAGAGTCTCTTCTTCGCATTTGCTACAGGTCCTGTGCTGTCGTAATCCAGCTCTGAATATGACTGAGCAATGAGCTCTTGTTTTATTTCTGTACATTGCCAGCGCAATGCAGTCATCACACCATTTCATTACTTTGTTTCAGAGCGCACTGTGTTGTTCTCTTTAAATGTCTGTATCTGTTATGCTAGAAGGTTGATCGATAAGTCTGTGTGTGACTTGTTGATGGAGAAATTTTTTTTACAAAAAAAAAAGATCATCTTTATTTTCAACATGATTTCTCAGTTTAATACACTTAGCCCAACGTTTCTATAAGTTCTTTCACTTCAATAAATTGCAAAATATGAGTTTGTTCTGCCATGATGTCATCATTGGACACGGAATTTCTTCCAAACGAGTCAATTCTTTAGGTTTCTGAAGAGAAAGAAGTCACTCTGGGCAATTTTGGAGAAGAGGTGGAGGAGAAAGCAGTCGGTATAGTAATTCTACAAATTTAACCATTGCAATATCTGACTTATTTGCAGGCATGGTGTCCTGATGAAAGACAATATTTTTCCATAACAATTCCTCATTGATCCAGTAATTTGGCATAACATGAACCTGTCATCATTTTACGCATTTCTGGGTAATCGATGAAGAATCACACCTTGCAAACCCCAGAAAATAGTTGCCATGGCATTTCTCTCTGATGGAACTGTTTTAACTACTTTTGTGACGGGAAATACACCATTTTGATTGTAGTTTTGTCTCAAACGGCGGGTTCAAAGTAGTGGATTTACATTTCATCAGCTGTGATATAATGCCTCAAAAGTATATTTAGATGAACCTTTTCAAACAGTCTTCTAAACAGATCACACTGTTCCACTTGTCAACTGTCAGCAGTCACAGCTCCTATCTTGCCGAGTGCTTTCTCCTATGAAAATGTTTGTTCAAAATATTATTTGCCCTTTTACTTGACATATTTATGATCACAGATTTTCACTCATCGGTCTTCCAGTACAATATCCTAACTAACCATTTCTTCAGCTGTTACCTCAACTGGCTATCCTAAACAGTCAGTACACCCATGCTCTAACAACCACAAGATTCCATAAAACACTTGTGTACCATGTGAAGCAGAATACCATAATACTTCCTCAGCTTTTCTTCCATATCCTCAATTGTTTCCCATACAAATACTAGCGTTCCATAAGAACTCGAAATTCACTTTTCTCCATTTTCACCACGCAACATACCTTCTGCTTTGTCTGACACACTCAACAATGTTGTAATAATCTGATGAATTCCAGCATGGATACACAGAATAAATGTACAATTTCAGAACAGCAAGAAAAACTCGGCTACCTTCACAAATCCCACCACTGGAAAGACCTTTCTCATTGGAAGTTACCTGTGAAATTTCCCTTCTCACTTTACTGATCTTGACCTTCAGGAGGACTTGAGTTCAAATTACTGTCTAGCCACCCAGATTTTGGTTCCCCGTGGTTTCCCAAAATCATGGAGCATGGTGGGTGAACGGTTAACGCTCTGGCCTTGCATTCGGGAGGATGCAGATTCAAATCTCCGTCCAGGCATCCGGATCTGGGTTTTCCATGGTTTCCCCAAATCAATCCAGGTGAATGCTGGGATGATTCCTTCAAACACCATGGCTGAATTCCTTCCTGTTCCTTGTCCCCAGTCCCTTTCCGCCTCTAATGACCTCAACGTCATCAAGGCATAAACCCATAAGTAAAAAAGAAAAAAAACTAGTTTCCCAAAATCATTCCAGGCCAATATTGGGATGATTCCTTCGTGATCCTTGTCCCCAATCTTCTCCTGCCTGTAATGACCTGTCAGTACGTCAACTAGGTGTAAAACCATGTGCAAAAAGAAGCCTTGTCACCTTGTCATTTTTCCAACTTACTTGCAACAACTGCTTCATACATGGATCTGGCTAGTAATTAAAAATCAGTGAGAAAATTAATGGGTCACAGGCAATCAAACAGCGCTCCCCCAGAATCTTGGCCACTTTGTTGCAGAACTTAACAGCAATAATTTTAGTACACTATACACCAACCAACTCTTATGCAGACATCTACCAACATTTACCAACACAAGCACTAACCAGTTTACAACTATTCAAATATTACAAAACACGAGCAAGAACTCGCACAACATCACTCTCATAGACATCTTCCCCAACTCTAACTGAGAGGATCCAACCATTACTAGCATTGTGGGTGCCACACCATGACATGGCTATAAACCACCAAATATTTTTTCAGTAATAAAAATATTGTGAACGGAGTAAAAATAATGCAATTTTGTGAAAAAATGCATATATTTGGGAAAAATTGTGAAAATTAATAAAAAAAATTTAAGTCATAAAGATTGCTCAAGTTCTCCCCAAAAATTCGTTGTGTACATAAATTTGCTGTATTTGTGGGTGCTCCAAAGTGATTTCAGGGAGGCTGAACAATTGCCTCTTATATCATTTCATAATCACTCAGACAGACATTCAGAAAGCACTAAACAGACATCTTTCCCAATATGGTCGAGAGATTCAGAACAACTATAACCGTGTGTGCCATAAATTTCCATCCTGACGTGACTATACCCCCATCACAATTTTCAGTCATATAAATAATTATTATTTAAAATTATTTTATTTTGTGAAAAATGCTAAAATTTTGTAAAAAACGCAAAAATTGTGAAATTATATAAAAATTCCCTACAAAAAGATATCTTTATAGATGTTATAATTTGGAGGGAACATTAGTAATCCTTTCCCACTTTTGCAAGGAAACAATATTTTCTTGTTCAACCTCTGAGCATGGATATATGTGCATTCAAAGGTTGTAGGTCAAATTCCCTGCCTTGGGTATGTTTTCATGAAGGGAATTGCATGGGCACTTCAGTAGCTAAATAGTCATCATGTAGTGACAATAAGGATGTTGACTAGTCAAATAGACTAATCCACTGCTTGAAGTGGACAAATAGTGCAAAACAAAAAACGGGCATATCATCCAACCAGCATACGTCAACAGCCACACCAAGCCAGTTTCTCACTTGCCTAAATACATGTACATTCAGATAGAATGTAACCACACACAGACAGAGGCAAACGTTTCATAGACCTTTTATCAACCAACTCTCACATGGGCAGATATCCACAACTCATATGTCTACAAATATGTTCAGACATCTACCAACACTTATAAATACACATACATCAATCATGCACACACACACATTTACATACTAAGTCAACCTACAACCAACACATATCAAATCATAAAAGCATCCAGACATGACACAAACATCCACAGACACTAACTCACAAGTGTACAGACATGCACCAACATATACCCACACTGATCTGCGTCATCACATAACTGAAGACACCCAGCAACATACCTTAACACACACCCCAAACAACATACTTTCAGAGTTTGTCTTCAAGATGGGAATGTTAAACATGATGCATCTTTTTGAACCTGATGAATTTCAAATATGTAATTGGCCCCAACACACAAACGCATGGGGCTCTAAACAGACATCACATACTGACATAAAAATTGTCTTCGTATTTTTGCTAATCAACTGATCACTGTAGGAAGATTGAAAAAAGATCATTTAAATGGTTCAAGTAAATAAATGTGAAATTTTTGTAAAACATCTTAAGTTTTGGAGAAAACATATTTTTGTAAAAATGTGCTAAATTGCTCATTTTCTGTAAATTTGCCAGGTACCAATCCCATTCTGTTTTCTCTCAAACCACAGAATCTATATCAATTGTGTTCACACCACACAGATAACGGAAAATAAAGAAAAGTGTGAAATCTAAATCTATAATAGTTGGTTACAAGAGCAGAGTTATGAGACTAAAGCAGTGGGGAACATTTGAATCAACTAAATATGAAATTATTAGCTGTGAAGAGTGAGGCTAAAGATGGGTTAATAAAGAATATTATGGGTACAGGAGGACTACTGAATAATGCATCTAGAAATTTCTGGGACTATGTTGTAAAACTAAGGAGAAGAGTTGGTGTTCAGACAGTATGTACAGTAAAGATAGTAAAGAAGTTACTGAAATATATGTAAGAAAAGCAGAGACAATAAGTAACTGGTTTAATGAAATTATTATGTACAGAAGCTTCTCAACATAAGTAGAAATGAGCAGACTAAAAAAAAAATTCAAATAGACCGCTAGAATATTTTCAGGTATCTAGGAAATAAGATTAATAACACAAGGGAATACAAGATGAAGAGGCTTTACTCAAGTGGTAGAGCAGAACACGATGGAACCAAACATTTTAGATGTATTGCTAATAAAGCCTGGTGATAATGTTATAGTTTCAAGTAACCGACATAATAAGCGATCACAATTCAGTTTCAATTCATATTAGAAGCTGAGGAGGGAAAACTGGGGTTGAATATTACAGGCCACTCAGATTAACATCAGTGACAGGCAAAATGATGGAGAGAATAATAACCAGTTAGAACAGACATGCCTGTCAGGAAAGAAACTGGTTTGGAAATTGACAATATGGCTTTAGACAAGGATATTCATGTGAATCTCATTTGGTGGGCAAAATGCAAAATATTTAATTTAATTTAACTTAATTGTGATGGAGTGCACACTCTGATGGCAATTACCCTACAAACTATTTTTCTCCTTTCATTTTCTCCATCCATTTTTACTCTGTAACTAGTTTATAATATTTTCGCCATGCAGGGATCAAACCCATGACCTTTTGAATATGGACATATTCATTAAACAACACAGCTATTTGGGCGCCTTTCAGATGATTTGGGCAAGAGAGGTCAAGTTGATAATGTAGCATTACATCTTTCTAAGGCCTAAAATGGTATTAAATACGTAAGGTGAAAACTATTGAGGTAAAGGAAAATTGACTTCACAGCAGTAGAGTGACCTGGTTAGAATATGGAACATGGAATGAAGATAAATGCTAAGAAGATTCAGCTTATAAGGTTCACAGAAGACAAAAAAATGATTAAAGAATTGCTTGTTGAAGTGTTAATAATATCTTGGCATAAGTTTTGATAATATTCTTAACTGGGCAGAACATATTGGGCAGGTGGTAGAAAAATGTTACAAAAGCCTACATTTCCTGTAGAGGGTGACAACAGGATGTACCAGAGCAGTGAGGGAATTTGGTTACAAAAATTTAATCAGACCATTGCTTGAATGTCATTTTGTAGTTTATTACAACAACAACTTGCTCACTTACCTCAAGATAATCATCTGTCATTCTGTCAGGCTGAGTTAGATAGCAATTATAATTCCCAGAAATACTAGTTAAATAGTCACTATTACAATTTGCAAACTGGTCTCTCTGGAAACGAAAATTGATTTTCTATGTTTATCTCTTTTGCTTATTTTCTAATTGTCTTGTTTTAAATTTTCTGTGCAACTTAAATATAGCAATAAAACATTTCTCAACAGTGTATTCAACATTTTACATCAAATTAGTTACTTACCTTGATTTATTCTCTCAACGAACGAATGATAGCTTCGCACACCTCTGGAATGAACTGGGATATTGATTTCCTTTAAATCGTGAAAAGTCACATGAGGCTTGTGCACAAACAAGTGTTTAATAACTAGAAATCGAAGAGTGACAGCTAATCTGTTGGCTGGGGAGATAGATTCCCTAAAACTATAATTTTCTTGCAACTTTGATTACCAGCGTTGTTTGAAATGATTTCAAAATAAGTTGGAGGCATTCTCAAAAAAATTCTAAGCCATATACCATCCTCCATTTTGATGGTATAAAAAGTGCCCTCTATGAAATAATTTTCAAATTAGATAACTATGTATGTTCTCACGGCAGCAATGCTTTATAAAAACTTATCGGGTTTCAAGCCGCATCAAAATTGAGCCGTCTGGCGATATTTCGGAAGCTTGCACTGCTTGACAATGGAAGCAGTGCAAGCTTCCGAAACGTCGCCAAACGGCTCAATTTTGACGCGGCTTGAAACCCGAGAAGTTTTTATAAAAAAATTTGCAAATTCATCATTATTTTGGCAGTTTTCATTGCACTTATTGCTATTATTAATTTTACACTTCCTGAGAAAGCTACCTTCTCCATCATCTTTCGCAAATAACTGAATCGTGGTGTAGACAAAGAATTTTGTCACATGTCAAAGTCCAAACTGTGAATCTACACAGCTAGGAACTTCGTGAATCGAAACATGTCAATTCAAAGAGTACCAGTGCGTACTAGACTTAATAGTCATTAAATCAGGAAGAGCAGTGGCAGTGACTAGCAGGAAGCAGTTGCAATTTGATATCAAGCTGAATACATTGAATGCAGTGGCTGGTAGGTGGCGATACCAAGACATTTGCATCAAAAGTTGACAGATGTGACTGAAGAAACACTTCAAGATCATCTAGGATGACAATATTATGCTTATAGAAGACAATAATTGCCTATCATGCAAAATGATCTAATTACTTCTAATGTTTTTCAATAATTTGCATGCCTTGAAAAATCTTTCCAGTTTACCTGTGACATTATATTTAAAGCACAATTTATTTTTGCCTGTAATACTAGTTTCAATTTGTCGAGTTAGGGATTGTGATCGTAGAAGGTATGCCACAACCCAGTGGTTTGTCAGGGAGAGCTTTTTGATAACTTCTTGGTTCAGATGTGCGACAGTTTCCATTTAAATTCTGTGAATTTTAAAGCTGGCTTTAACCCACCAAGATTGGGTTGAATTTAAATGTAATAACAAAAACATTACAGCAGAAACAAAATTTTGAGAGCGAATCCACATTAGCACCCTTGCACGAACATTTTGTTGAATTTCTAGAAAAGGTGACACACTATTGTAAATTTGGCATAAAGATAGTAATCTTAAGCAGTCAGGGGGAGCAAAGAAGCTGTAAATGTCACTAAAGGGATAAACTCCAAGAAGAGAAAAGAAAGATTATAGCTACCTGATGAAAGTTGCAATGTCTACAAGAATAAAACAAGATGGAAGGAAGAAAGGGGAAGGAGTTTGTCTTTACTGTTTGAGGTAGGAATGTTAGCTGGAAGGAAGTGAAAGAAAAAGAAGGAACAGCAAATGGTTTTATTTCAGGAAGGAAGCAGTGCCAATCGGAAGAGATGGTGGGTAGTTTTATTTAACGAAAGGAAGGAATAAGGAAGACCTTTTTTTTTAATAGGGCCACTGGGAGTAGGGAGTGTGATATGGATTTTTAGTGATTAACAGATCTCCTGAAAGCCATGCATGCTACTGCAGTTTCTATCCCAGAAACAGAAACATAAACAGAAGTAAGAACGGAGACTTTCCCGGCGTATGCTTGAAGTGAAATCTGCATGGGTGTACCGCCGGCTAGCTCCGTCGTCTTCATCAGGTGTCGAGACATCTGCACAGGTCAGCTGACCGTCGGATGCTGAGACAGCCCAGGTGCCGCACCTCCTTATATAGGCCAACGGCTCTCTGCGGCGGCTGGCAGTGAGTGGGCTGGGCTACAGTTGTTCATTGCGGGCCGACCTGTGCAGATATTTCGACACCTGATGAAGACGACAGAGCTAGTCGTCGAAATATCGTGTTTTCAAAACACTATCTGGCAGTACACCCATGAAGATTTCATTATAAACAGAAGTTGTATTAGTTTGCTACTGTATGGTGAAAATGTTTTCGCTACAGGGAAAGTTGTGATCTTTCTACTACTGTGATTCATGCTAAGCACCTACTATCAACACACTGTTTTCATTTAATTTTGCTCAACATTTCTATCATCCCTAATAAAAGCAGTATGCCGATGGTTAAATGCAACAAAAGGCTCTCTACAGAGTAATTGTCAAAATTATTTTGATTCTTGTATGATTTTTATGTTTTGAACAACTTATGATTTGGGATAGACTCTTTAAACACATAAATCTGTTTTCTCTGAAGTATTTGAGAATGTATTAATGTACCTTTTGACTATTGGACATTTGATCTGTCAAATTTGAAAAGGGGGTAGGTGAGATTGACTCTCAATAGCTATGTCTACACTTGTTCAACTTTTGGTCGTCAGAGGCATGCGTCATATTGCACGGGGGAGAGGCTCGGAAGGCATCCGTCAGGGGCATGCCCAAGATCCTCAATTCGTTCAACAAAGCAGGAGGCACGGCGTATTGCAAGCGTTTCCAGGTGTAGTGGATTCTCGTGCGTCTCCGCTTACAATATGTCGCTCATTCCAGTAAGCTTACACAATATCGCGGCACTTTTGTGACGTTATTTCGTAGGTTTTTTAGTCACTCATTTAAGTGACGTAATTATAATCAGTATTCAGTAATTTTTCGCATCATTTAAAATCAATTCAAGCTTATTTTAATTAATATTTTGCATTGATTGATTGTTATGAAAAATTTTGACAATGTAGGATTGTTTGTTTTGCAGAGATTCTTGAACAAAAATTTGGGGCAGGGCGCGTAATATTTAGTGTGCAGTTGTACAGTATATTCACGTAGGTAATATTTAATCTCGTTTAACATATGGTTTCAAGCTTCATCATATACTTAGTATACCAATAGACAGATTTAAGCAGCACTAAGTACCATATTATTCAGTAACAGTAAATAACATTTGTTGTAATAAGCAGACAGATGCATTTACGCATGTATGTGAAAGTATTAACGAACATTCTGAATAAACAAGTCATTTGTACAGTAGCAACCTGTCATCTATTTAAAAATTTCAGTAAGTTCAGATTATTCATTGGAATGGAATATTTTCTGTTAAACGATGTCAATTGATGACAGCTGCGAAAACTGCAACATTTTTTATGATCTCAAATATAGATTCAAATTTGTCATACGTGGTGTTACATCAAGAGGCTTACACAATGAAGAAGTAATTAACTCAATCAACATCTTGTTAACGCCTTATAATCTTAACTTACTTATTGCTATGCACAATTTTCTTGGATCAAGAACAGTTCGTTCTAATATGTTAGATATACACGCAAGGGTGTATCTAGGATCAGAACTGTGGGGGGGGGGGGGGAGGGGGGTGCGCAACATCTGAATTAGGGGGTGGCGAACTAGTATTTTTTTCGAGGAAGTGGGTTGGGGGACTGAAACATGCCAATTTCTTATAAAATAAAACTCAAACCTATTGAGGAAACTATTTTTATTATTGATTCACATAGAAATCCAAGGACCAACTATGCAGTTAATCAAGATCGTAACTCAATTATAGTTTTTTATGTAAACATTAATCATCTCCGATTCTCAGAAAAATTTTCAAACTATATTTGTAAGTATCTCATGGTGTACTTTCACGAAATTTCGATGCACTCTCATCAGGCATAATCCAGTCAATCTTTCCTCCCGCAAAGTGCTCCTGTGCCAGTTCTTCACTCGTCGAAGTGTACTGAAGGCAACTTGATTTTTCTTTTAAGGGGGGGGCAGCTGCCCCCCCCCCCCTGCCCTTCGCTGGATACGCCCAGGAGTGCAAGGGTAGGTAATTCGCAGGTTTCTTTCTTCCAAAAACCAAATTTGTTGAAAGTGTGCTATACTCAACAACATTTTCCAGATACATCTCGAGCGGTTCATGTTATATGATTAGCAAGCAGTTATCTCGGCATGGTATACCGCCTGTCGGTGACATAAAATACGAATTCATCTCGTCTCCGGGAAGCATTCAAAGAATGTCTTCGAGGAATTCTCCGAAGTTGGGTGAAGCCACTGTCATTTGCGGTAATTCTGCGCCAAGTTCCGGAAATAGTAGATCCTGTGCTGGCATCTTCACTATCCAAAGATCCCACTGGACAGTAAAATCTTGTACAATCCGGCTGCATACAAATGAAATTGTGCAAATATAAGACTATGACCACAATCGTGTTTTTAACTTTGATTTCAGTTGGCTTAAGGAAAATTCGGAAAACGGAAGCAAGAGGACCGACGGCTTTATTAACAGTAAGCCTTGCTCTTAACAGCCTATAGTTAGAATCCTTTTTGGCGATCCTTCATCCAAATCAACTATATATGGTTTAGTTAGATGAGATGTCAAACGAAAGGCATCCTCGGTAACCACCGTTATTTCGCTAATATAATATTGGCTCATTCATCTTGTTGCGGCTACACCAGAACACTGAGGGGCATGCCTCATGAGGCGTGAATGTGGACACTAAAAGGCATGCCTCCTGAGGCATGCCTCTAGGGCATACCTCAAGATGAACATATTGCAAGAGGAACGGGCTAGAGGAGAAGGCAAGTTGAAAGGGAAGAGGCACAAGTGTGGACATAGCTAATGGGCATTGTGTATTAATTTTTGAACATATTGAAGGGAGCTTAGAGCTTCATATTATAGTATTATTTTAACACTACATTATTCTTAATTAGTATGTGTACTTGAAGAGCTAAGGTAAATGTATGACAAAGTAATTGTCTAATGTAAAGTAATGTAATGTCTACATAACATGTGGGATATACAAGAATTTGGGCTTGGTTCAGTGTCTCATTTGAAAAGGAAACCCATCACCTGTGTTGTGGAGAAAGGTGTAATGGGAAGCGATCCTCTTATTCGTGGACAGCCGTCAACTTTGTGTCTCTGAACTGTATCGAATCGGCATATGTGCCATATTTAGAATTACACGATTCTATGAAAACATGGGAACCGCACTAAAGATATTACAGTGAATTGGTGTAAACTACTTAAAGAGAGAGAGCCTGGATTACAGTTTTAGCATGCACAGGATGCTAGACAAGGACAAAATATTGAAGAAAGAGAGGTGCTGGTGACAAATTTTTACAAAAAGTAACAAACTTCTGCGACCCACATAGACAATCCCAATTAGATGGAAAGGAGAATTTCTGGTTAAATTAAAAGGGCACATTTTCACAGTCACTTTTAAGTTAACTATCTATTCTGTCACATGATTAAGTCACAGTATGACGTTGCACAATGACATCACACTTTCAGTCTTCTTTGGCCAACCAGAGATGTTGTTTTGGGTTATGCAAGTCATTTAATAACAGTTCTATTTAGCTAAGCAAAAATTGCCAGAACACTGAAAGTAAAGTTCTTATACCATTTAAACTGACATAATAATTATTAGTTGCTTATATTTAATATTCATTTGATGTAAAAATAAAAATCTTTATCCATACATATGTAAGATAAAAGATTTAATATACAATTAACAATGTTAGCAACAGCTTTGCTAGATTTTTATTAGAACTGGCACTTGGCGTTACAGTAGAGGGCCATGAGGATATATATATATATTTTTTAATATTTTAAATTGTTTTCATGAGTGTTCTGTTACTTAAATCATTACTTCGTTTTAACCAAAATAGTTCCACACTGTTCGCGATCTATACAGCATAGATTACAATTAAAACATGGAATGATGTAAGTTGTGAGGATTAATTTTTAATTTCCTTTGTTTTTACTGATGCCATATTTCAGTCACGTGTAATAGTGTCAGACATTCAAAGGTTGTAGTATCCCTCTGAATCATGAATATAAAAAAATGAAGATGGAAGAAACCTTAAAGGTTTTTGATATAGTTTATATAGTGATGCATTACCACTAAAATCCGATACAGTGCATGTATTAATATGCTTGAGATTGAAGTATTGTTTCTCTGGCACCAAATATAGCATATTATGTGGTTAGGTTGAAATGGAACCTGGACCAGAATGGCAATGGAAACCTTTTGTTCCAGCTCAAGGCACTATGAAATTTATAACAATTCTATTTATTTAAGCAATTGCTAAGAAATGAATTGCCAGAAATTATTACTGGGTTTGAATGAAATAAATTTTAAATTGATTGTGATCTATGTAGCCTAAACCACATTTAAAACTAATATTATGTAAGTTGTTAAGATTTATTTTTAGCATTTTCACTAGGGTCATTATTTCATTTCAGCTACATGTAAGCTGTGTTAGCCATTAAAACATCAATCTTCATCTCAGATAATAAGGGGAAAAAATGTAAGAACATGTGAAGATTTTGGATCAAGTTTATCGTGATACATGGTGACATCGACATGGGACACAGGGAATATATTAACTCGTGTGTGATTGAAGCTTTGATTTTTTAGTTGCACTATTGGCGGAGATTGTGGTTAGGCCAAAATGCAACCTGGGCCAAGTTGAAAACTGAACTTTTTGCTACAGCACAAGGGACGAGAAATTATGTTGAACTTTTTTCATATAACAATTCTATTTAGTTAAGCAACTGCAATTAAATTAATTGCCAAAATACTCAATTAAACCCATCATTTTTGATGGTCTTTTATATAATTTGTTAATATGTGCGGCCTATCCGAGGTGGGCCAAAGCAGCATCTGGGCCTTATTGACCTAGAGAAACGACTGCTGATGGAAGGAGAGTACACTAGATGGCTTCAAGGATTCTGATAGTGCTGAATCCGGGGACTAGTGTTTAAATTCTTTTAGGGAATGGATGCGAGACAGCTGGTATCATATAAATGTGACCAGTATAAATTATTACAAGTTATAGTTCTCCCTGCCACATATGGGACTAGTATTTTTCTGGTAGCGTTCTGTGTGAAGGAAGACATGGGTTTTGGTGACAGCGCCGAGAACAGACTGACACGATGAAGTCATCATACTGTTGAATTGACAGTTCTAAAGTTCATCTTCATTCTTAGTATCCAAAATAACACCCTAACAAGAAATTTGATGATGGGAGTTTTTACTACTCTAACATTCAATGAATGGTTGCCGAAGCCCATATTTAAATAATTATTGCTTGTCAAATCTACCTTTACTTTTGTCTCTGTAAATATTAAATGATTTGTAATTAGTTTGTGATGCTAGCCAAGGTGATAAATTCATTTTGTATGATAATTAGAGCTTGCTAATGTTGATCATTTGTGCAGTGAAAAATTGTCAACATTTAATTGCTATGGTTGTTAAACTTGACCCCCTGTCTGGTATCTTCAAAACTTTTAATAAATGGTCAGGTTATGACAATTTAATTTTAAATGCCCTGTTATTGTATTTTAAAGTATCATTTTCATTTAATAACATGATTTAATTAACTTCGTTCTACCTGAGCTTAGCAATTATTAATTTCATGTAAGTTTAGGGAACTGAGCCGACCACTTTAATACAATATATATTTTGTGTGTGTGTGTTGGACCATTTTATCTAGGACTGTTTAATATTCTAAGGTATCATTGTAGATAGAGACAGCAATATGGCCAAGTTACTGGCCCGATATATTTCTACTGAATTTTTCCAATTGGACAACAGATTGAACAGTGGATCAAATAATGCCTCAACATAGTTTATTAATTTTATGAGTTTCAAATTATATCAAATATGCTTGGGAATGGGGAAAGATGATGTAATGGCTAACTGATTATGTTTGTTTTATGTATTTTTAAGTGATTAATTTCAACATGTTTCAGAGAAATCAGCTTAATTTGCAATTTCAAACTAAAATGTCAATTTGGGGATTGGGGGGGGGGGGGAGAGGGGGTTGTGGAAGCATGTCATATACCCTCAATTTCATCTTTATATATAAAGATGAATGTATGTTTGTTTGTTGGTTTGTTTGTTCTTCATACAAATCCACAGTTTTCATCTGATCTCGATGAAACTTTGCACACTTATACTTTGAAACAAGGAGAAAAATACTGTCTACATTTGGTTGAAAAATTATCTGTATAAATAACACATGTTGTCTCATAACTTCGAAATATGGCGTTAGGCAGACACGTTGGATGTGGACGTCTCCAGACCGTGTTTCCATGTAGTGAACTGTGAGCTCAATGGCTAAAGAGCTTGCTTACGAATGTCGTGGTCTCCGGTTCAAATCTCCGTAAAGGCTAAGGTTTTTAAAAATTGTTTTTCATCGTAAGAGTCAGGCCTGGGCCGTAGGTTATTTTGATTGAATGTTGAACTGTAGATATTAGAAAGTTAGGGGTACAATGCGAGGCAAATCGTAGGTAGTCTTGCAATTTTGTAGGTGTACACTTTTTTACGTTATAATGATCCCTCAGGTGTTGTTCACAGTCAGTGTGTGAGTGTGAACCACAGTAATACTAATATAAATACGGAAGTAAGTCTCTGTCTTTTTGTTACGTTTTGACGACTATATGGCTATATCGTTGTGATGGAATTTTATAAGGAAAGCAGTATGAAGGGCATAGGATATTTTTTCCAGTATGATTAACAGTTGTAGTCACGAAATTTTAAAATCTTATCGAATAGTGACAGAAATATGTTGGAAATTGATTCTCTTCAAGAGGCAGGATCGACGGTAGAATGATATAGTGATAGCTTTCCTGTCATATTATGCCGACTCGATATTGTTTGGGACCAATCCTTCGTTACCAACAACTTTTTGTATTTAATTCTGGCAAAAATAATTCTAAATCCACGCGTACGAAGTCGCGGGTACGAGGCTAGTTTTAAATAAAGACCTAGCAATCTTTGATATGAACCTTTAATTAAATTTATTTTGTGGCTATGCTGGTGAGTGTATTTCTTGTGGAGTAAATAAACTATAAGTAAAGTGTTCATGTGAAATTTAGAGGAACAGACTTACAATTTCACTCTGCAGAGAGTGAACCACTGTTTACTCCACAGCTTCCCAGTCTCATGGCCATGAAATAATTGTTTTAATGTATCTTCTGTAATTTAAGAACAGTTACATTTTCAAAGTTCAATTTGCCAACCACAGCAATTCAGTTCTTGAGTAACAAGTTCCTAAACCAACCACATCAGCATCTCCCTCTCTTTCGAATACACTATTTTTCAGGGTATTTTGATGTAAAATTTCCGATCATATTCCTTCCTTGTTTTAGATCTTCCCTCGAATCTTAAAAGATATTTTCCCATCAGAAAATGTTTGCCTGTTCTTGATTTCTTCAAAATTCTCTTCTGATCTATGAAGCAAATTCACTCTACCTATAACTATTATCCAATCTGCTTCTTCCATAATTTTCTTGCACTTTATCTTATTTCCAAAATGTGTACTGCTATCTCCCTGCTTCATCATGAACATATTTATGCCTTCTTCCCTCATCCATGTGCTCTAAAAAAAATTCTATGAGACTTGGTGTTTTAGCCTGCTTCTTTCCTTGTGCCCTGTGTGGTTCTTCCCCCTCCCCCTTTTTACAAGCTTTGATCTTCTCTATTTTCAGTAGTGTTTCTTTCACAGTTATTTCTGAAAAAAAAATCGGCTTCATGTTTAATTGTTTCTTACCTCAAGTCTGCTTGGCCTGTATTCTTTTAATTTTTATCTGCACATCCACCCAGTGAGTAAATGGTGATTAATGCTAGGGCCTGGCTTTTGGCCTGCGTTACATATTTGGGCTTGCCATGGTTTCCCAAAATTATTCCAATTGAATTCCAGGAAGGTTCATTCAAAAGGTATAGAGCAGTGCTTCTGTTAGAAAGGATGTACTGGTGAAGTAAGTGAGATGGGTTCCAAAACTTTGGTCAGGCCCTAGCTATTGTGGGATGTTATGGGACCCAGAGTACTGGAGTTGAAAGGGAAGCAAAGAAGAGCTGATTGATTTCTCTGTGTAAATAAAATGATAAAAATTGAGTTGTGAGTCGTTGCATGATAGAAGATGAGTGAATACAATTATACACATGTACAAGGCAAATATGGTGATGAGGCCTGGATAAATATTGGTGAAAGATTTAGAAACAGCATGTAGAAGGGAAAAGAGGACCATGAGAATAGATTTCAGACTTAAGTGTAAAAGTTTTGATTTGTTGGTAGGGAAGTGAGGGACTGGGAAAAATTGCATGAGGCATTAATGAACAATATACCTCAGATTATGAAAGATTTTAAGGTGAAAATATGAATTAAAAAACTGAATAGGTGTGTAGAGAAGCTGCCACTAGGGCATTAACTCCATCATAAGTAATAATAATAATAAAGGCAATGGTTGAATTTCATCCTGTTCCTTTAGTCTAGCCCTTTTCCTTATCTAATGACCATATTACCAACAAGAAGTCAAGTCCTAAACAAAACAAAAAAAATGTGCACCTTCAGTATGCTTCAGTCTAGAACTAGGTTATTTGAAATTCTTCATAGTCATGATATAATATAGCCGATGTTTATCATATTTATATTCTTAAATAGTATATTTGTTATTAATATTTTGTACTTTTGATAAAATTCAAACAACCTACTTCTTTGTTCCTTCACCTCTGGCACCTACTTCGCCGTTCCAATCAGAAATTCTAATATGTGAGTGGAGACTTTTCCGGTGTATTGATGAAATGAATTCTTCACAGGAGTTCAGCCGGATAGCATCGTAAAATGACAACGTTTCAACAACTGGCTCGGTTGTCTTCATCTGATCTACTACTTCAGATATTATTATCTGAAATCACAAACTAGACTGGCTTAGCAGCCAACGAAAATCTGACTCCGTCTACTGATGCTTGCCAGGCCGCCCAATTAGCTCGCAGCAGAACTGGAATGCGCGATCTGCCAACTGAGGGTATCGATGTTGCGGACTGCGTATGGAGCCATACCTGATCACCCATCCAAGTATTAACCACGCCCAACGTTGCTTAACTGGTAGCCGGATGTGCTGGCGAACTTAATCCATGGCGTAAATTTGCATCCATTGCGCCTTGTTGAGAAGATTTCTCTCGTTCAAGACATAGATCCCTAATAATTGGTCTCCAGATTCACTCAGGTAGTCCGCTGTCCCTATTGATATTATTATTGTTCAACTGTATATGCAATGCCTCCTAAATTACTGAGTCCCAGAATGAAGAGACCCTGGCCAGCACCACTGTTTTATCAAACTCTATCTTATAATCTTCATCAAAAACATGTTCGGCTATTGTGCACTTTTCCACTTGTACCAGCCTTAAGTGTCGTTTGTGCTTGGTAATTCGTTCATCGATCGTTCTGACTGTCTGTCCGATGTATACTTTGCTGCATTCACATGGTATGGAATAAATTCCAGGAATTCTTAGGCCTAAATCATCCTGAACTGAATGAAGCACATAATGTATCGGGGCGGGCGGCAAGAAAACGCTTTTTATACCAGACCGCACCAAGAGTCTTCCAATCTTTCCCGACACGTAACCAGCATATGACACAAAGGCAAGAGTTATTGATGGTTCTTCTTGTTCAGACGGTGGTCTAGGTGGCTTCTGCATAAAGACACACTCTATCTGTCGCCGAGAGTAGCCATTCTGTTCAAAAACAGTCCTTAGATGTTTCAACTCCATCGGTAGGTTCTCGCTCTGCATACCAATGTGGCCAATATGGAGTTGCGTTGTGCCAGGTGATGGTAACTGGCTGCACCCAAGTAACGTTCAGTGTGGGTGGGTTTGCGGTACACACTATCTACCTATGATCCATCAGGTTTGCGCTTGACTAAGATGTTCAGGAACGGGAGGCACCCGTCCTCAACTTCTTTCGTAAACCGTATGTTGGGATGGTCGAGAAATTCATCCAACACTTCCATCCCATGTGGCCACAGGGCGAAAGTGTCATCAACGTTGCTGTAGAAGCAGGTGGGTTTGAGGGTAGCACTCTCAAGAGCCCTCTCTTAAAAATCCTCCATATATAGGTTAGCCACCACCAGTGAGAGCAGAGATCCCATGGCCACTCCATTAGATTGTTCATAGTACTTCCCTCCCTACATAAAATAAGTGGAAGTAAGTACATGATCAAAGAGGTCTGCGGTACTTGGCTCAAAATGATGGTGAATCAATTTCAGAGTGTTCTTTACCGGCACTTGGGTAAAAAGAGACACAACGTCAAAACTAACAAGAATGTCAGAATCTGAAACTGTTAAAGACCGTATGGTTTTGACGAATTAAGCCGAGTTCTTGATGTGGTGGCAACAACGTCCCACAAAGGACCTAAGAAGACGCGTCGGATACTTAGCAAGTTGGTGACCCAACAGCACTGACGATGAGACGTGAAGGCACAACCTGTTTATGGATCTTGGGTAAACCATAAAGTCTCAGTGGTCTCGCGGCACATGGCCTAATTGGTACGCAGAGCGAGAGCCATTTCCAATCGTGAGAGCCTACTGATGGAGTTGAAACATCTAAGGACTGTTTTTGAACAGAATGGCTACTCTCGGCGAAAGATAGAGCGTGCCTTTATTCAGAAGCCACCTAGACAACCGTCTGAACAAGAAGAACCATCAAAAACTCTTGCCTTTCTGTCATATGCTGGTTACACATATGGAAAGATTGGAAGACTCTTGGCGCAGTCTGATATAAAAAGCGTTACCCAGCCGCCTGCCAAGATACATGATGTGCTTCATTCGGTTCAGGATGATTTAGGCCTAAGAATTCCTGGAATTTACTCCATACCATGTGAATGCGGCAAAGTATACATCAGAACGATCGATGAATGTATTACCAAGCACAAACGACACTTAAGGCTGGTACAAGAGGAAAAGTCTGTGATAGCCGAACATGCTTTTGATGAAGATCATAAGATAGAGTTTGATAAAACAGTGGTGCTGGCCAGGGTCTCTTCATTCTGGGACTCTGTAATTGGGGAGGCATTGTAAATACAGTTGAACGATAATAACATCAATAGGGACAGCAGACTCTACCTGAGTGAAACCTGGCACCAATTATTAGGGATCTACGTCTTGAATGAAAGAAATCTTCTCAACAAGGTGTAATGGATGCAAATTGACGCCGTGGATTAAGTTCGCCAGCACATCCGGCTACCAGTTAAGCAACATTGGGCATGGTTAATACTTGGATGGGTGACCAGGTATGGCTCCATACGCAGTCCGCGACATCGATACCCTCAGTTGGCAGATCGCACTTTCCAGTTCTGCTGTGCGCTGACTGGGCGGCCTGGCAATCATTAGTAGATGGATTCAAATTTTCGCTGGCTGCTAAGCCAGCCTAGTTTGTGATTTCAGGTAATAATATCTGAAGTAATAGGCCTGATGAAGACAACCAAGCCGGTTGTTGAAACGTCGTCTTTTTACGACCCTATCCGGCTGAACTGCTGTGAAGAATTCATTTAGGAAATTCTAAATTCTCATAACTCACATGTTTCTCCAATTTATTGTTTTGTATAAATTCCATCCCACAAACCCTCATAGTAGCTTGTTTACTGATTAGATCTCTATTCCCAAAACCAAAAATCCGACACCTCCATCCACTACTGTCACTATAACCTTCCCAACCTATTCAGACTCCTTCCTGAACAGTTCCTTCCGAAGTTCTAATTTAGGACTCTTCTATCTCTGAAATATTTTATTCAGAAAGGATCCATTGTTAATTATGTAATTTGAGAGGTTATTATTTCAGGTTAATTGCTGATCATTTTTAGATCATCTGCCTTTAGGGACCATTTTAAGTATCAAGGGATTGCTCTGGCCCATTTCTACACCCTTCTGTCAGGAGCTAATTACCAACAGTGGGTGATACACTATCAATCATGCATTCACCTGAGCCTTATTTGTGCAGGCATGAAGGAAAGATTGACATCTGATTAGAGATGGCTAGTCCAACCTTCTCATAATATCATATATATAGGTTGCAGATAATTATGGACTTACATTTTTATTTCTTATTTTAATTTTATGTATGTAATTATTCTTAAGAATCATCTGAAAGTTAATGTTTTACTTGTTTTGTTAGTACTGAACCATTAGTTGTTACATAACCAAGGTTTAAATTCATTTCATATGGCATTACTTTTGTTTCAGATAGCAGAGCTAAAAAGAATTAATAAAATTCATAGAGATAATGAAATATTTGCCCTGCGTGTTATAAAGATTCCTATAACTCCTGGTTCATTTATTATTGAAAAACTCCAAACTGCCAGTAAAAATTTTCCAGAAAACAGAAAAGGGAGTCTCATAATAAGTGGTTCTCCAGCAGTAGAAGAAGCCGATATTACAGATGTGTGTTCAAAAACGCCGTTATTTGCTATTAACTCAGTTTCAGAAGAGCAACAAAATAGTAATGTATTGAATCATAAAAATGTAGTTGATACAGCTTTAGACCATTTACACAACACCTCTGCAAACTGCATCTTAAAATCTGAACCTTTAAATCAACTCATAGAGACAAATGATAATGTCAATGAGCTAGTTAATGAAGCATTTGAAATGCAAGATTCTACTTCAGTATTACAGTGTAATGGCGCCGACTGTGGACTTTCTTGGAAACAATTGATGATTTTTATTTTGCTCCTGGGTTTTGCAGGCCCTCTTATTTATATTTATCTAACTGAAAAGCACCCATCATAATCCTCTAATAACGTGTAAAAACTAAACATGTCATGAATATTAAGGCTGTATTTGAATTTTGTCAACTTTAGTTGTATACATTTCCTTGTAAGAATATGAAATATAACTTTAAAAAATATTTTCACAATTTATGTGATTTTAAATGCTGTCTTCCCAATGTATGAAATCAGCTTCAGGATACCAAATAGGAAGAAAGGTAAATTATGTATTAGATACTTTTATTCCATCAAATATGACAGGATGAATTTTCCAGCAAGTCATTTGTTCGCAGTTGCTTAACTTAATAGTTTTGTTATAAAACAATGCTCAATGCAATTCTTCATGCCTTACACTACAGCAAAAAGTTTCAGTTGTCTATCTGACCCAGGTTGTATTTCAACCTAAGTACAAACTGAAATAATGACTTCAGTGAAAGTAAAAATAACTTATATTATGCCACACATTGGTTTTAATTGTCATTATGGACTCATAATTCAAAATCAATAACATGGTGATCATGAAAGCATCTTAAATCCTTCGTTCTGCTGTAAAATGAAATCTTCCATTGCATTAATATATTCATTACATCATGATATAAACGTGATCACATATTTCTTAGCTTACTATACCAGCAACTGGAGAATATAACAAACATCTAAATCAAACAAAACGCAACTTGTAAGTAATGTTGCTTTAAACGAAATGTCCACTTTTTGTTCTAGCAATCATTTCTTAACTAAATAAAATTGTTAAGTAACACACATAACCTTGATTTGGTTATAACTTCTCAGGCCATTGTTAGGTGAATGAAGATGGGGAGCATGACAAGCATTATGGACATCACGACACTGACCAAGTTTAGCCCTTTATTATTCCTAAAAATAGGATAGGAAACTTAACTAGGACAAGGATAGCCAAAGTATAACCACCATCTAGATACAAGGCGCTGTTTCTTTATTTCGCAAATGCCCATTTAAAGTGGAGAAATATCTAAATTCAAAGCCCAACTGACCTCAAATGGTGAGACATTAGAATATTGTAAAAGAATTGCATGTTGGGCATTCAGAATGTTCGTATAGTTTCTATACCAAAAGCTACTGAACAAAGGAATTATTAACGTTATGACCTGCTTAAATATGTCTTTAGGAAAGATTCTTAATTTGCTTCTGTAAAGGTTAGGTTCTTTAGTAGCAATTAAGATCGCATTTGATTTGATAAGCAAAATCACCATTTTCAATGTTATTTGTACCATTTGGTCAGAGTTCTTGGTCTCGCCCACACCTTACAATGATTATTGTTTATCTGTAATCTGTGGCAGTATTTCTACACCTTTTTCAGTAAAATAATTCTACAATCCTCTAACTTATATTTTTGTCTACTTACAAATTATTAATAAAACCCTAAAAACTTGTTGGCAATAGTCCCTTAAGCCCTGCACGTTCAATAAGGATCTTACAGAATACCACTCTCTGATACCAAGTGGAAACATCTTTAGCGAATATACTATTATCAATGTAGATTTTTTCTGATGGTTGAAATATTAATAGCTTTTATAAACCAAGCGTGATGGGTGAGCAGCAACTCTTTAGCCTCATTTGGAAGGACACTGGTTTGAATCCACATCCAACCATCCAGATTTTGGTTTTTCCATAATTTTCCCAGATCACTCCAAGCAACTGCCAGGATGGTCCTTCAAAAAGGCTATGTCCGAATTCCTTCCGTTTGTTGCCGCCAATCCTTCCCCCCCTCTACTGAGCTCATTCCTTAACTCTAAGAGGGGGCTAAAAACTTTTAGAAAAATTGGCTTATAAATTAATTCACTTATAGCCTTATACCATGGTATAGTATCCACTTTAACATATAACATTTACTAATTTTTTTTAATGATATCTTTAATTCAGAATTAATTTTTTATATATATTCTGCCCGAGGACCAGCTGCCCCATTTACATGGACCACAAGTAATCTGCTGAACACAGATTGAGAATCACTAATTTGTGCTATTATAAAACTGTGACAGTGCTGTCTGTGCATTGAAGATATTTCTGAAAAAATGAGGGTTTCTTTGGCATCATGCAAATTTTTTTGACAACATACAATAGGGTTTCAAGTTTAAAAACTTGGTGTCTTAGTATAAAAAATGTTGCATCTTGCCAGAACGTGTTAAAATTAACAACATGAGTAAAATTAGTTTTTAAATACTATTAATGGTTTTCTGCCTTACAGGATTTTGATTGAACATTCATTTTAGGCTTCATTATTGGTTTTGATTTCACATTTGTATTACATTTTATATAACAGAATGTAACATAGCAGCTCATTAAAAAATAAATAAAATTGTATATTAGACTGATAAAGGCCATAATATTAGTAAATCAAAAGTTTAAAGGAAAGAGAATAGCAGGTTTAATAAAGATTGTTTGCTCCAATATGTTTAAAAATATAGGATCTCTGGAAAAAGAGGAAGTTACAGAGAAGAATTGTTGGTAGAGCTGGCGAGTAAGACAGATTAATCTAGCAGTGGATTAAGTTTGCATAATGAGAAGTTCAAACATAATATTTGCGGATAGAAAATTTGATAGATCTTGAATAGAAAAGAACCTCATTTCTGAACAAAATTAATTTAAGATTATTACAGACATGGTCAAATGTTGTTGTTAAGAAAGGATTTTTACATAGAGCCAACAAAAGGAAATAAAATGCAAAAGATTACAATCTTAATTATGTCTATAAATTCCATATATTTCATATCGCAACAAGCATAATGTGACAAGAATTATGATAGTTAAAATCCGATGAGTCTGACTGGTAATCTATTTCATGTGGACAAAACTGCTAGCAAAACCCAGTGAAAAAATAAATAGTTTTGGAGAAATTTGTAACTGTTTGTGGAGAATAGGGGTCACCAATTATTTGTTAATTCATTTATTTTGTTGATTGCCATCACCATTGTCACTTGTGGCTGAAGCACACAACTTTTCATAGAGGACGATACAGTCTGATCTCACATCATTTCTGTTTATGACAACGGAAAGGGAGGTTTGGGGGTGAACTTGCACTAGGATAAATTGTTTGGAAGTTTGTGTTCCACTGAGGTCTAAGATATAACAATTGTATTTAGATATAAGGAACCATCAATTACGACAGATTAACATGGAACAATTAGAAATTTTTGTGATTATACAATTCAACAGTAGACTAGTCACTACACAATGCCAGTTAACTGTAAAGTTGGGGAAGATTGACAAGGGAATTTAAAAACCGGATAACAATTTGGTTTGTTTATCTTAGTTATGAAAATTCAGTGTACCGAGTATTTCACAGTTATAATTAATATATGTGCAATGATGAAGTTTCTTTAAGACAGATAATTAATCTGGTGTTAGTGCTGCATAAACTGACTGATCTGTCACCCCTTCGTATTGTAAGAACCTAACATGTTATGCTCCAATACATAACCTTGTAAGGTATCCCTCGTTCTATTTTCAATATTCCGTTAGAATCCGGCCAAGTTTAAGATTAACTTCAGTACACGATACCACAGTTTAAACCGAGTTAGCAACACTTCTAGTACAGTAAAGTGAATAAATAACACATAACCAACATAAATAAACTATAAATTGTCATAAAGCCTTGATATTTCAGCAGGAAATAGGTTATTTCACATAAGAGTAAACTTTTAATACCATATCCTAACATTAGTCAGAGAGATATTCTGAACGGATTTAAAAGAAGTAAATAATAGTAAATATATTCCTAAACAAACCTTCTATCATGATTACTAAGCATTATTCCGGAGAACAACAGGTAATTCCAATATAAATCAAACCTAACCATAAATTTTGGCATATACCAGATTTTGGTATTTCGGGAGAGATTTTTATAAAGTAAAGATTGTAAAGAACTAATAATACTCAGGCCTAGACCTACCATAACCATAACTTTACAGTTAAATAGAGTTTAGCAGGTATTTTAAAGAAATAAACAGGATGATTGAATAGTAGACTGAAGCAGTATGAAGATATCACATTGTGATGGAATTTGACCAGTTTAAAGTTCTAAAAGTAAATAGAATAATGCTTGAGACAGTTTAGTAGGATAATTAACAGGTTTCTGATAGTTTTCAAGCATTTAATACTCACAAGAAGTAATTATGAAGAAATTTGATCACTCATTTTCCTAAACAGTTTACATAAACAATTTTAGGTCTTTTAAGTAATTTCAGGATGTAGAAAGTAGATAAACAAGCAGTAAATAATGGTATCCTTCAGTTTTAATAGATTTCAAGTAGTTTCAATCCATAAAATATGAAATATTAGTAAGAACAGAAAGCCGGTAAATCGACTAAATTTTCGAGACTTTCAGAATTAATTCCGATAAAATTAAACCATTTCAAAAGCGCTAAGAACATGTAAATGCCAGTAAATACACATAATTAATTTTCTGTAACCAATAAAAGACATTTTACTGACCTTCTGTTTGTTAATCCAATTTCGAAGTAACGTGCCAGAGGCACAGTACACATTATATGCTTTTTCACTGATTTTAAACATGTCATCCCATATAAAGTAAATAATAAATTAGAACACTGCTACAGAGAATTAAATTCATCTAAATCTCGTAGTTTCCAATGAAATCTGAACACGTAAAATAGACCACTCAACTTTAACATTTTTTCATTTAAAAGCCTACTTAGATTCCGGGTTAAAAAGTAATTTGTCCTAAAAATCCATTCTTCTAGCTTCATACATGTTAATTTCATGCCATTTAAAGCCATAGAACCAATGTAATGAAATTTTCTAAAAACACTCGGTAATAACACACGTGTAAATACTAGAACAATTTATTGTGTCCATGATATATCACTTACAGAGATGAAATAACATTTAAAAGAAGCAGTTTAATTCAAGCTACACATTGGTAATTTTTCCGGCTCAATAATCAGTATACCT
This sequence comes from Vandiemenella viatica, assembly GCA_031002005.1. Lineage (NCBI taxonomy): Eukaryota > Metazoa > Arthropoda > Insecta > Orthoptera > Morabidae > Vandiemenella > Vandiemenella viatica. The sequence continues at coordinate 215,020,248 of JARYHS010009186.1, read as the reverse complement.
TCAGAGTTATACATAAAAACATAAATAATAATCATGTCGGATTGTTAGAAATCACTGTTTTGGCAATAACTCCAGCACCCCATAACCGATTTAAATAAAGTTTAGATTTTTGTGAGGCTAAAAATGGGGCCAACAATTTGAGCCTAATTTGGTACGTGTAACTAAAGCCGATTTAAAAATGTTCTAACAATCTAGCGATGACGAAATACCTTTTAGAAGTGACCATATTTGGTCATCTTATCAGATCTACAACTAAAGCTTAAACAAATTAAAACTCTTTATCAACCTATACACCCTTAAACTCCAATAACTTTTCCAGTTTCCCATTTTTATTGAACACTTAATAGCTAAGTTATTAAGTTAAACATAAAGAACTATGTGAGAGTGAGCATGCGCTTAGCCGGAGCGCCACCTCACGTGAGGCGAGCCTATATAAGCCAGGTAGGCGGGGGCATACATGCGCCGGTATCTCAGTCTCAATTCAAGCGTGCAAGAGCGAGCACGTCTCGGGCCAGCCACGGGTGGCTTAGGCGGGAAGCGAGTCTACAACGAGATGGCAACTTGACCGATAGCTGCCATCTTAAGTATTTGCATATGGCCGGCCTGAATCACCTTTGACCGCAGCCATGTTGGAAATTCTGCAACTTTAACATTCAGACGAACATTTTTGGCAATGTGACTTTAATTTTCAAATTCATTTTTGGGGTTTTTGTGCGGTTTTGCTCTGTTTCGCAATCTGTGATCTTTGGTGAACGATTATATCCGATTGCTTTTTGCTAACTGTGAACTTTAACATGTGATGTGTGATTTTCAAGAATATAAATTCAGTTATTCAACTTTTGACTTTCATTTCTACAATAGTACCTTTCTTACAGGAGGTTAAATCTGTAAGTGGCGACTGTGGTCAACTTTTAACAGTTAGCATACCATTGGTTCAACACGGTAACCGAACTTTTCAGGACTTAGAATATTTTGGAAGACGACTAGTTCAGGTGATGAAGCCGATACCTAACCCCATATCCCGCTTTACCCTGACAACCTCCATGCAAAATTTAACTTACAACGTTTGTAAACATTGGTAACTGAAAGCCATGAAATAAATAAATATAATTTTACTTGATTAGAAAAGTTGAACTCATTTACTTTATGAAGAGTGATGTTCATTTCCGAAAGAGAAGCGTTAAGTTTGCGTGCTTTTGTAAAGATAATTAAACAGTGCAATAACTTCTGTTTATAAATATTCAAAATTTTCTGCACTCTGTGTTAGAACCTTCAGTCTTTTTACTATTATAATTTTTTTTATCTCCTTCGTATCAACTAGATTGTAAAACACATTTCTGATCATTTAATCTTATGGTTTGAATACAATGACACCCGTTAACAAGCAAGATATTTGTCCGTGTTGCCTCAAACCAATTTTGAGTAAAGGGATACAATGCAGTAGTAACTGCTCGCGACGGTTTCATCCTGAATGCGTCAGAATGAGCAGAAAAGAATATTCTTCTTTTACAAAAGGCTAAAATAAAAATTGGACTTGTGACAGAGATGATTATCATCAAATCAAGGCACATCGGCCTCAATGTAGGAGAATATCGCTCTGCTGCTGGATAAGGTGTCTTCGCTTACTACCAAAAATGAATTCAAGGAGAAAATGGACAGTATCAGGAAAATCTCTCCAATCAGCTTGCTGACCTAGGAGAACCACGTCTTTGCATTGTCAAGCAAAGGTTTCAACTTTGGAAGAAAGTGTTGGAACTTCTTAGTGAACATCTGTCAAAAACAACTAGTGATTCTGAAGATATAATAGCCGAGTTCAATGACAGGTCAAATGGGACCAAGAATGTCATTATCTTCAGGGTTCCGGAAGCTAGAAGCAATCACAACACAAGAAAAGCATTCGACAAGTCCAAGATCGAGTGCATCATGACAGCTTCTGGTGTTAATATCAGTAATGTTGTCACATTCTTTTCCTTGGGGAAGAAATCTATCTCTGGCCAAAGACCACTCAAGGACGTTGCTGTAGCATTTCTGAAGGGTTTTATTTATTTATTTAAACGCCAATCGGCTTTGTACATATTGAAATAAAATTTATCATCAACATACAAGCTACATAATGAATAAGTGATTCACAAAAGTCTTTTAATGTTGGAGATCAGTCCAGTATAAGAACCTCCAAAGAAGTTGACGTTGGTTGCATATATGTTAACCAGGTTTACTATCCTATGGTACGGCCCAGAAGCAACATAATTTTTGTTGGGTTTTACAGCATCCAGCAGTCGTCTTGTTCGTAGGTCTACCCTAGAGCAATTAAATTGGAATTGTTCGAGTATATCGAGTATTAAACGAAATGAAGTTGTATACAAGGACCCATCTCTTTCTGAAATCTCATTTGGCAGTGACAGAACTCCTAAGGGGTGATTGTTCTTAGTTAATCATCGTGCTGAACTCTAGAAGCGCACCAAAGAAGGTGAAACTAGCCTCACTATAAAATATATCAATGGAGTGCCCAAAATAGGGCAAAAAACTAATTATCTACATCTACACTCTGCAGATCACAAATACTGTGGGTGGCAGAGGATCCTAAGCACCAATCCTAATTCTGCGCATTCCAATCCCGAACAGAAGGAAAGAAGGAATACATAAATGAATCAGTAGGGCATCTTATTTCTCTAATCTTATCCCTCCTGTCATTGCGACCTAAATAGGTTGGCAGGAGAAGTATTTCGTTGCACTCGTAACTTAAAGATTTTCGCATATTATCCAGCAAATTCAAACAAAAACGTCGTCTGTCCGCCAAACAATCCCAGCCCAACCCACGAATCAGCTCTGTGGCAGTCACGAATTGAGCGGCTCTTCTCTGTACTTTCTCTAATGTGTCAATCAATCCCTTGCGAAACGGATCCCAAATTCCACAACAGTATTCCAAATGCGGACGCACTAGTGTTTTGTACGCTATTTCCTTTGTATGAGCATTACAACTTCTCAAAATACGTCCTATGAATCGTAGTTTGGAATTAGCTTTGCCTACAACGGAAGTTATGTGCAAGTCCCATTTCATGTTGCTTTGTTTTACCATTGGATTTAAATACGTACTATCAAAATGTTAATGGAATTCGAACAAAACTAAAAGAATTAAGATTAGCCCTAGCTACATGTACTTATGATGTCATCATGCTTGCTGAAACCAATCTTTCTCTAGACATTGCTAATGCTTAACTTGGATTCACAAATCACTCTGTGTACAGGAGTGATAGGTCTTCTCAAACTAGTTCTAAAGAGAGTGGTGGTGGTGTGCTTGTGGCTGTTAATAACAGAATGCCTTGAGATGTATTGAAGCAATGTCCCCATTATCAGTGGAGTATATATTTTTATCAATTGATCTGTTGCATAATATACGCATTTTGCTGAGCTGTGTATATATTCTGCCCAGCAAGCGCCTCAACGTATATGCCAACTACTGTCAGGTGGTGGAAGAAGTGATAGCCAACCAACAGATAGAACCATCATATGCGATTCTGATTGGTGATTTTAAGATCCCACTGGATAAAAAAGAACCACATTTCTCCTCTGCCTCTCCTTGAATACTTTGTGAGCTAGCTTGTTTATTGGATGCTGAACTAGTGTAACCATGTCCTGAACTCTAGGGGTGTGTTATTGGACTTGGTATTTGCCTAGTCCAATGTCACAATCAAGGAAGACACCTGCCCCATGTTGCCTATTGATATCCAGCATTGAATATTATTCACCTTGTAGAATCTACCTAGCCTGATCACCAGTCCATTTTTGTTCCCGACTTTGCAAGGTGTAATCTAGGAGAAGTTTTGGATCACCTTCTTTCTTTGGACCTATCTGCTTTTGAATCCCTTGACTTATCTACCACTGAAAAAAAACTGGAAAGACAAAATTCCCATACTGGTTCTCTATGGAGCTTATACAATTGATCATAGACGAGAAAAATACTCCACAAAGCTTATAAGCAGACTTTTGACTATGAGTACTACGTCCCGTTTTCAAAATTAAGAGACCAATCTCGTCTCTTATCTAAAAAATGCTTCAATGACTATGTTGAACATGTGCGATGTACTATATACATGACAATCCTAAATTATTCTGGAATTTCATCCAAAACATTAGCAAGGCTGAAGGAGCACCAGACACGTTAATATTTAATAATCACTTCACTTCCCACCCACCCACAGCAAATCTGTGATCTGTTTGCCTCTTCAGTGTTTCCACCTCCATCTTTGCCTACTTCCAATATCCATTTCAGTACAAATAATAGTCTGAGTATACTTTGTCACTGATGAAGATGTTTACAAAGCATTGGGTGAGCTAGATTGTTTGAAGAGTTGTGGCCCTGATCAAATACCACGTAATGTTTTGAAATACTGTAGTCTTGCTTTGCCATCCTTTAAAAAACTTGTTTAACAGGTCTCTAAAGACAGGACTTTTTCCAGATGTATTTAAGCTTGGTCATGTTGTGCCTGTCCCATAAATTTGGATCAAAGGAAGATGTTAAGAACTACAGACCTATAATTATACAATCGGTGTCACCAAAAATCTTCGAGAAGTTGGTGCTAAACAAAATCTATCCCATGTTTCATAACATAATTACTCCAAAGCAAGATGGTTTCTCTCCTGGAAAATCAACAGCAACTAACCTTGTGATTTTTCAAAATATAATAATTAGAGCATTTAGTAACAAAACAACTTGATGTCATATATCTTGACTTTTCAAAGGCATATGATAAAGTTGGCCAGCCCCACCTTCTAAGTTGAAGGAATATGGCATAGTTGGTAAATTATTGGAAAGGTTTTGTACCTACCTCAGCAACAGAAGGTCGATTGTTAAGGCTTTTGGCTCATTGTCATCTGCTTTCGCAGCAACTTCTGGAGTACCTCAGGGTTCACACCTGGGACCATTGCTGTTCAATATTTTCATAAATGATTTAGTTAGAATTTTTGCCAGTTGCCTTCTCTTTGCAGATGACATTAAGATTTTTAAGAAAATCGTGACTCAAGGTGACTGCTTAGAACTTCAGAATTGCTTAAAAGCTATGTGAAATGGTATCAACAAAACAGTATGAAACTTAATGTTTAAATGTTCCTACATTACTTTCCACTGCACTAAGTCTGCATTACATTTTGAATATGAAATGGAAAAACAGCTACTGAATCACTGCACAACTGTAAGAGACCTAGGAGTCCTGACATACAATCTCAATCCGGAAGAACATGTCCACAACATATGCGCCAAGGCCTCCAAGTGCCTGGGCTTAATAGCACACACCGATTTATCAATAATACTCGGGCTTTTGTAGTGTGCCCATGTCAGACCTATACTTGAGTATTGCAGCATTGTATGGTCGCCTCATCAGATCACACTAATTCAACAGATTCAGGATCTTCAAAATAATAGGTTGTTTCATGGGCTTTCATTACAAACACGTTCCGTTGGAACCTACCTTGGCCTCCATCCTTTGGAGTCGAGATGGAATGTTCATGGTGTCCTATTTCTACACGATGTAATCTCTGGTGTTATAGACTGCTCTGAAATTCTCAGATGTGTATTTTCGCTGTCCGTCTGATACACGGTCGAGAGAGCTATTTGGTCATCGACATCTCGGCATGAACTATAAGGCTAGCAGCGCCTTAGAACACATACGAAGATTAGTTAACAGAATACCTCCAGAACTTGATTTTTTTCATTGACAGTGTTGCCGTTTTCAAGCGAGTACTGGTACTAAGTCCATCATTGCAGATTCCACTCGCGTATAAGTACTGACTTATTTCCTGTGATAATTTTTCTGTAGTTGTATGTCGAGTTGTTATTAGTTTTTTAATGATTTTCTCTTGTGTAATTATTTTTCTAGTTTCAGTAATATTATCCTATACTTGCTATTTTCTTCTTGTTTTCACTGTAACTAATTGTTCACAAATAGCTATCATAAGAAATATTAATATAAAATTGTTTTTCTGTTTAAATAAACAAATAAAAAATAAATTTTGGAAGCTGCGAGCTAAAAATATACATACATTTTTGTGCATATTAATTTAATGTGAAAGTTAAAGGGGAAAAATATGTATTAAAATAAATTGAACATTAGGATAGGATAAAAAACCACCGCTTACCAAATAAGGGTATTCCTGCAGCGTTGGTACACGAAAAAAACGAACACACAAAGAATAGAATTTTCGAGCATGGCTCTTCCTCAGTAGAAGTGAGATGGCTGCACGCAAGTGGCCGGCAGCCAACTGCGTGAGCCACAATGTCCGATAAAATTGGTGCTATCTTAAATTTAGACCTGGAGATTGTCTGGTTCCAATTTTCCTCCCACCCATCCCCCTCACTTCCACCTTCTCCAATAGAACCACTGCTCACCAGAGCCTATCTTTATAGATTGTGACTTCGAATTTTGCTTATTTTTAGTTTTAACTTAAAATTTCTGAATTGTTTGCACATGTGTCCATTACTTGGTGGGCTTTTGGGACCATTAACTGAGGTATACTGCCCTTCCGCGATGGGTCCTTATGTACAGTTTTGCTTTATACTTGCTATTCATCATCATTTTCCAGCCTGTGCTCTTCCCACCATGTTGTGTTTCCCCCACCATGAGCCACCGACATTGTGGCTCAGGCAGTTGGCTGCCGGCAGCACTTGCGTGCAGCCATCTCACTTCTACTGAGGAAGAGCCATGCTCGAAAATTCTATTCTTTGTGTGTTCGTGTACCAACGCCGCAGGAATCCCCTTCTTTGGTAAGCGGTGGTTTTTTTTTTTTATCCTATCCTAGTGTTCAATATATCCGCTTTTAGCGCCTTTGTTTCCTAACAATCTATTAAAATTAAACAGTAGTAATAGCTGTTGTAGCTGAGAAAAGAAACCACTGGGATAGCAAAATAGAGGAAGGCGAGAGCTCTATTCCAGATTTAGACCTGGTTAGTGCCTAGTACCCAGCATGCTATCAAAATTCTTTCTGCTAGTAGCAGTTCCTCTTGTCAGGGACAAAGCTGCTCCGGGGGTTGGTAACAGCTAATATCACCTGAACCAGATGTCTTCCAAGATTTTCTAAAGTTATGAAACCGTGTAGAATGAATATTGCTAACAGTTCAAATGACCACAGTCGCCACTTGCAGGCCTAACCTTCTGCAAGAAAGGTAGTATGCTAATAAATGAAAGTCTCAAGTCGAAATCAAAAGTCATATATTCTTCAAAGTTTTCACATGAATGTTATAAAAAAAAACTGTTAGCACAGGCAATCGGATTGAAATCGTCTCCAAAAAATTACAAGTTGAAATTCCAGAGCAACGCGACTTTGAAAAACCCCCAAAACTGAATGTAACTGACTAGTTGCTTGGTTAGTAAATGTTCACCACAAAACTACAACATGGCTGCTGTTTCTCGCGTTCCTTCGTCCCTGGTTGGTTCATGGACCAGCCCGTTCCGCCAGACTGAGCGGAGCTCTCCCGACGTGTGTTCACCACCGCGTTACAAATGACACTGGAAACGGCCGACCAAATTCCCGCCTCTTAGTTGCCTTATATTAACTTGAGATCACGTGGTACATTGGTCTTCAACAAATTACCAAATATGGATGTGTTAGTTTGCCTACCACTTAAGTCAGTGTTCAATTATATTCTTATTTAAAATCGGCTTTAGTAATTCTCTCGAAATTATGTTTAAAATATTATTCCTGATTTTAGACTGTCTCTCAATGTGAACTTCGTTTAAATCTGTTGAGATAAGGGAAACCGAAAAAATCTAACAGTCAAATGTGGCTATTATTCATGTTTTTATTTATAACTCCGAAAGTTTATGGATTAGCGAGCCGGAAAAATTATCACCGTAAAGCCTGCATTCAACTGCTTATTCTGGAGTTTATTTTATCTTCGTAGCTGCTATACCTGTGATACCATAAATTATTTAGTGATTTACACGTGTGTTTTCTGCAGCGTGAACTTACGAAACCTATAACGTCGGTGCTATGGCCTTAAATGACTTGAAATAATTATGTAGGAAGCTAAAAGAATGGATTTTTATGATAAACTAATTTTTTATCCCGGAATCAAAGTAGGCTTTTAAATAATAAAATGTCTAAGCTAGGTGATCACTTTTACGTGTTCTTTTCAAGTTTAAAATTACTTAAAGTGTTGGAAACTATCAGATTTATGTGAATTTACTTCGCTTCCTGTCTGTTTTAATTTATTCTCTACTTTATATTGTGTGGCAGTGTTTACAATTGGTGTAGTAGCATTTTCTATGTGCAGTGATTATAGCCAGTTACTTTACGATTGGATTAACATAAAACAGGTTAGTGAAATGTCTTTAAATGTGTCTAGAAAATTAATTATGTGTGTTAGCTAGTATTTAAATGTCATTAGTGCTCTTGAAATGGCTTTAAAGTGCTGGAATTTATTCCTGAAAGTTGGACAAATTAATCGATTTACCGGCGTCTATTTACTCACTGATATTTCATATTTTATGGACTGAAACTATTTAAACCCTATAAAAACTGAAAGATTATTTTATTTACTGCTTGTTTTTCTACTTTTAAAGTCCTGAACCTCCTTAAAAGACCAAAATTATGTATGTGAACTGTTTAAGCAACATGAGTATTAAAAATCCCATATAATTACTTCTTATAGTTATTAGATGCTTTCAAATTATCAGAAACCTGTTAATTTATCTACTAGGCTGTCTCAGGGATTATTGTTGTTGCTTTTGGGGCCTCAACATGTTCAAGTTTTATTACAATGAATTATTTTCATTTCTGCTTCAGACTGTTATTTTATCATCCAGTTTATTACTTTGAAAATTCTACTAAACTATCTTTAAATGTGAAGTTATGGTTATGGTGCATCTAGGCCTGTGTAATATAGGTTCTTTATTGTCTTTACTGTACTGAAATCACTTCGGAAATACTAAAACTGGAATATGCCAAAATTTATGGGTTAGGTTTTTCCTTTATTGAAATTACTTATTTATCTCCGAAATAATGTGTATTACCCATGATAAAAGGTTTATTTATGCATTTTACTTGCAATTATTTAACACTTACTTCATTTAAATCGGTTCCCAATATCTCTCCAACTAATGCTAGTGTCTGTTATCGAAAGTTTATTCTTATGTGAAATAACCTATTTCCTACTGAAATATCGTTGATTTAATGCAGTTTAGGTGTTATTTACGTTGTTTATGGGTTATTTATTCACTTTATTATACCAGAAATGCTGTTAACTTGATTTAAAGTGTGGTACCGGATACTACAGTTAACCCAAAACTCGGCCCGATTCTAACCCAATATTGAAAATAGAATGAGGGATACCTTACATGCCCCCTGAAGATTGAAGTCATTTTTGGAACAAAAACTGGCTGAACATCTTAAAAGAAAGAAAACCCAAAAAGAAATTTAAAAATCCCAAAAAATTACTAAGAAACTCCCAAAAATTTGGAAAAATTCCCAAAACTAATCCTATCCTAAACCTGTGCGGTTGCTCTGGTCTCCATTCATACCAAAATTATTACAAAAATACTGAAACATTTACTCACTCACACTCTTAACTCATCAATATCAAAATCATAGAAAAATGCAAAATATCAATATCATCAGTATTCAAACATTACAAAAATTTCAAAAATCATCACCAACTCCATATAAATGGACAAAATGGATCAATATCATGTTCCGAAAATAATGGTTCTTAACCTAAATCGTTACAAGATTACACAAAAAATACAAAAAAAATTAAAAAAACAACATCTTAAACCTAAAATTTACAAGGGAAAGAAAGAAAAAAAATTACATGTGTTTTACAAGAGCAAAATCATGCGTTATTCACAGAAATTATGAGGCTTTGCCTCTCTCTGTCCTCCGTTACATGAACGTTCTTAATCCTACTTTTTCACTCTTTTGCCTATCATGGGTTACACTTCCCAAGTCCTGTTCACTTTTGCTCACAAATGGGCTAAATGCCCAAGTCCTGTCACGGTCGCCATGTCAGGGACAAAGCTGCTCCGGGGGTTGAGGTAACAGCTAATTCACCTGAACCAGATGTCTTCCAAGATTTTCTAAAGTTATGAAACCGTGTAGAATGAATATTGCTAACAGTTCAAATGACCACAGTCGCCACTTGCAGGCCTAACCTTCTGCAAGAAAGGTAGTATGCTAATAAATGAAAGTCTCAAGTCGAAATCAAAAGTCATATATTCTTCAAAGTTTTCACATGAATGTTATAAAAAAAAACTGTTAGCACAGGCAATCGGATTGAAATCGTCTCCAAAAAATTACAAGTTGAAATTCCAGAGCAACGCGACTTTGAAAAACCCCCAAAACTGAATGTAACTGACTAGTTGCTTGGTTAGTAAATGTTCACCACAAAACTACAACATGGCTGCTGTTTCTCGCGTTCCTTCGTCCCTGGTTGGTTCATGGACCAGCCCGTTCCGCCAGACTGAGCGGAGCTCTCCCGACGTGTGTTCACCACCGCGTTACAAATGACACTGGAAACGGCCGACCAAATTCCCGCCTCTTAGTTGCCTTATATTAACTTGAGATCACGTGGTACATTGGTCTTCAACAAATTACCAAATATGGATGTGTTAGTTTGCCTACCACTTAAGTCAGTGTTCAATTATATTCTTATTTAAAATCGGCTTTAGTAATTCTCTCGAAATTATGTTTAAAATATTATTCCTGATTTTAGACTGTCTCTCAATGTGAACTTCGTTTAAATCTGTTGAGATAAGGGAAACCGAAAAAATCTAACAGTCAAATGTGGCTATTATTCATGTTTTTATTTATAACTCCGAAAGTTTATGGATTAGCGAGCCGGAAAAATTATCACCGTAAAGCCTGCATTCAACTGCTTATTCTGGAGTTTATTTTATCTTCGTAGCTGCTATACCTGTGATACCATAAATTATTTAGTGATTTACACGTGTGTTTTCTGCAGCGTGAACTTACGAAACCTATAACGTCGGTGCTATGGCCTTAAATGACTTGAAATAATTATGTAGGAAGCTAAAAGAATGGATTTTTATGATAAACTAATTTTTTATCCCGGAATCAAAGTAGGCTTTTAAATAATAAAATGTCTAAGCTAGGTGATCACTTTTACGTGTTCTTTTCAAGTTTAAAATTACTTAAAGTGTTGGAAACTATCAGATTTATGTGAATTTACTTCGCTTCCTGTCTGTTTTAATTTATTCTCTACTTTATATTGTGTGGCAGTGTTTACAATTGGTGTAGTAGCATTTTCTATGTGCAGTGATTATAGCCAGTTACTTTACGATTGGATTAACATAAAACAGGTTAGTGAAATGTCTTTAAATGTGTCTAGAAAATTAATTATGTGTGTTAGCTAGTATTTAAATGTCATTAGTGCTCTTGAAATGGCTTTAAAGTGCTGGAATTTATTCCTGAAAGTTGGACAAATTAATCGATTTACCGGCGTCTATTTACTCACTGATATTTCATATTTTATGGACTGAAACTATTTAAACCCTATAAAAACTGAAAGATTATTTTATTTACTGCTTGTTTTTCTACTTTTAAAGTCCTGAACCTCCTTAAAAGACCAAAATTATGTATGTGAACTGTTTAAGCAACATGAGTATTAAAAATCCCATATAATTACTTCTTATAGTTATTAGATGCTTTCAAATTATCAGAAACCTGTTAATTTATCTACTAGGCTGTCTCAGGGATTATTGTTGTTGCTTTTGGGGCCTCAACATGTTCAAGTTTTATTACAATGAATTATTTTCATTTCTGCTTCAGACTGTTATTTTATCATCCAGTTTATTACTTTGAAAATTCTACTAAACTATCTTTAAATGTGAAGTTATGGTTATGGTGCATCTAGGCCTGTGTAATATAGGTTCTTTATTGTCTTTACTGTACTGAAATCACTTCGGAAATACTAAAACTGGAATATGCCAAAATTTATGGGTTAGGTTTTTCCTTTATTGAAATTACTTATTTATCTCCGAAATAATGTGTATTACCCATGATAAAAGGTTTATTTATGCATTTTACTTGCAATTATTTAACACTTACTTCATTTAAATCGGTTCCCAATATCTCTCCAACTAATGCTAGTGTCTGTTATCGAAAGTTTATTCTTATGTGAAATAACCTATTTCCTACTGAAATATCGTTGATTTAATGCAGTTTAGGTGTTATTTACGTTGTTTATGGGTTATTTATTCACTTTATTATACCAGAAATGCTGTTAACTTGATTTAAAGTGTGGTACCGGATACTACAGTTAACCCAAAACTCGGCCCGATTCTAACCCAATATTGAAAATAGAATGAGGGATACCTTACACTCTGAACTTAGATGGTTACAGCTGGCCTACCAGTACACACTGGATTCTTTTGCCATGAACAGCACAGAGATTTTAGTTACAGCATATCAATATGGAATAGAGAATTTGATTACCTTTGAAAATCGCTATTCATCCTTTGCTGCCTGGTGCGGGCCAACGACACTCGTGACGTCACATGTCTAACACTGTGTCTGCGAATGGAGCGTTTCCAATTATACAAGTTTTCAACTATTTTTATTGTTTGTTGCTGGTTATTTCTTGTTATTAATAAAAGTTCATTTTGAATACAAAATCTAGAAAATTTTAAAAACCTACAGTGGGAAAATATAAAAAAAAAGACACCTTATTTGGGGAGGCTAGCTATAGAAACAGCCACCAAGTTTTATGCTATGGAGCTTAAAAATGTAACAACTTCAATTTGATAGTGCGGCAAAACCACTAACCATTTTCTGTGAAGCTCATTTACACCGCAATTTCGAGTAAATGTAATAAGTTGTTTAAGGCAAGTATCACATTAGGATCCTTAGGTTCAATCGTTGCTTAAGAATATGTTTCTTTTGTTTTCTGTTGACATTTTCTTTGGATACTAGTTGCTGTTGGTTGCATCGCATACACACTTTTCCGAATATCCACCAAAAGGCGTCACAACTTTTTGGATAACAAGCAAATTACAAACATTTGAAACAAAACCAAAGAATACTTCAAAAAAGGAACTGGACGTTACTTGCATGCCGAAAAACTTTCTTCAAAAAAGCTTGAAAATTACTTACACATTAAAAGTAACTACCACCTAAGTAGACGCATTTATGTCAGGATTCCATAAAAGGGACACAAAGCGTTCCAGAACTGTTGCAAGATTAGCATGATATTTCCATTATTCACCACCGTGCATCTGTAATTTTTTGCATGATATTGTATCTCTGGTATGTTTAAAAATTAAATGAGGAAGTGCAAGTTTTCTAACGTAGGACATTCTCAATTACATTAGCACTCTTCAACCATGCAGCTAGCTAACTTAAACATCACAGTTTCTTCGTGCGAGACGAAATAAAAAGAGGTAGTGTAACATAGCAGTTCATAATATTAGAAAATTAAAAGCTTAAGGGGAAAAATAATAGCAGGTTGAATAAATATGGTTTGCTCCTTTATGTTTATAAAAGGACAGTAGGATCTCTGAAAAATAATAATAATAAGTAGTTAGTTGTGAAAGTATTGTTGGTAGAAAAGTCGAAGTAGCAAGACGAGATTAATTTAGCAGCGAATCGAGTTTTAAAATAATAATAGTTGTAGGATGAGAAGTTTCGAAACATGATATTAGTGGAGAGAAAAAAATAGATTAGATCTTGAATAGAATCAAACTTAATTCAAAATTATTACAAAAACTGTCAAAGGTTGTTGGTAATGGAGGATTTTAGGCAGAGCAAACTAAATGAAATAAACTGCAAAAAGAGTACAATCTTAATTTTGTCTATAAAAGCCATTTATTTAACATATAAAGATAGTCATAAATAATGTGACAGTAGGTAAATGAATAAACAAATTCAGTTTCGGTGACAAAAAATTACGATTTATCTATAATCTTTTATCTGCAATTAAGAAAAATTGCCCAAAACATCCAGTTATTTAATTGTAGTGACCGAGCATGGTGGGTGGACGGTTAAAGCTAAGGCCTCTCATTCAGGACGACACCAGGCATCCACATGTTGGTTTTCAGTGATTTCCCCAAATCACTCCAGGCGAATACTGGGACGCTTCCTTCAAAAAGGCCATGGCTGAATTCCTTTCCGTTCCTTATCTGCAGTCCTATCCCGCCTCTAATGACCTCAACAAGGCGTAAAGCCATAAGTAAAAACATTTTTTTTACACTTATACCTACATTAGGACCTATAGCTTGCATTTTTCTCATCAATGTCTCCTGTAACAACTAATTTAATTTTAGTTATTCTCATAAAAGGTTTCTGTTTATCTCTAACTTTCTTAAATGATTCTCCAACTGAAGCCGTTACATTTTTAAGCTCCGCAGAATAAGAGTCAGGGGTTGTTTCCCCACAAATTAAGTGTCTATTTTTGATATTTTTCCGCTGAAGGCATTTTTACAAATTGTTCTAGATTTCGTACTCAAAATGAAATTTCATTAATAACAAGAAATAACCAGCAACAAACAAAAATAGTTCAAGACTTAGATAATAGGAAATGCTCCATTCGCAGCCGAGCGTTTACAGACATTTGACGTCACTAAAGCGACCACCAATCTTAGAAAGTTTTGACACCAGAGGTAAGAAAAATCTAATTTTTATTTCACTTTTTTTTTATTAAAAATAATCCACTTTTCAAAACCCCAAAAAGATGTTAATTGACATGTAAGCAAATAATTTTACTGCAACACAGTTACTTTTGATATTTTATTATGCTTTGCATGATGCATTTCGACAACTTATTCCCATTTACAATCCCAATATCAGTACATTACTAATGCATTTTAATGTGTGAAGCACTTGTTTGTTTCTGTTTGACTTTAGTAAGATGTTAGTTGGAGGGTGCCAAGTAAGGACTGTAGGAAGGATGTAGAAAAGTTTCCCACCCAAATGTCCTGATCTTCTCCATAATGGCTGGAGCAGTATGAAGATGTGCATTACCCTATTGAAGAGCAATCTTCTTTCTAAACCTATCGATAACCTAACCTTTTAATTATTCCTAGCACTGCACTATGTCCTACTGCAAGTTTTGAAGCGCTGTCTTCTCTAATCATCCCATCCATCAATTCTGTCCTTGTTGCATTTCGTGCAGGCAGTTCGAGAATGCCCACTATGACACTCATCTTTGATACTAGTGTTCCCAACATTGTTGGCACACACCTTCATAGGCCTATAAGTCAGAGGTGAATTTCAGCAGCTGATTTTTCCACTTTACCAAGAAAATCAATGACAGCATGCTGTCAAAACAAGACATTGCTGCCCGCCATTATTTTAATATTGCCCATGGTCACGCGATAGCAGCAAACATCACAATCTGACAACACATTGTGTACAGACTTATTTACAACCCTGCCGTCATTTAGTTACAGTGTTGAAATTTACATGGTTTATAAAGAGTTGCTCTTGCCTTTCAGTATTGCCCTCATACTAGGCAGTTATAATGATGAAGACTAAGTAAAATAACAAGTTAACGACAAATGAGGGCAATCTTCCTCCCCTTTTCATCACGGCACTCTCAGACCTACACTGTTGGTTCGTCTTTGGCTCAGTGGTGGTAGGTCTGGATGTGTAAACGTCTTTCCCTTTGTATACCTCTTACATTATTAGGGTTTTTTTTTTTACAAAATTATTGTAAAGTGTGCTTGTGTCCATCCTACCCTTATCTGTGGGAAATGACTCGTTATTTTCCCTATCCTTACTTGTTTAGACATTGAATTAAACATATCAGATACAGACTGGATGAATTAATACGAGTATTGTTTTTCGACTATGACAGAATTTACACTACTGGTAAAACTAAGCACAAGAGAGCAAAACGGATGTTTTACTGTAATGTTTCAGGGAATAAGTGAACAGCAGCAATGACTGTTTAAGAAGTTTCAGTAAATCAGAGCCCAAAGAAGAATAGGATGTTACAGAAAGGTTGCATATGTGGAAGGAAAGCACCAGTACAGTAAAGGAACCACGAAAGTTAATAATAATAATAATAAAAAGACTGGAAACTATATTGCAACATGAGGGTGCCATTGAGCATAAAGTAAGAAAAGCTGGGCAGTAATTAATCCATAAAACAGCTAAACAAGAAATTTGGAACAGAAATGGGAGAAGCTAATTTTCAAATAAACCTTTCTTCTTCCACTTCTTTGAACTGTCACCACTTCTGTATTGTACTGTACTTGTGCCCTCCATGTATATTACAGAATCCATTCCTGAAATACCGCTTCAGTTCTGAAATATGTGTCTTATAAATTGAACGTATAACAGCCTATAATTCTGGCTAATGGTTTATTGAAACCCTGCATCCATCAGAACTTCCCAATTATCTTTTATTTCTTCTCTAACCAGTTTGGCAGATTAGTTGCCTAAGGCGTATGACTTAGTACATAAGATCCCTGGATTGACATTTTTACAGGTATTAAACTAATCATCTCCATCAAAGCTTTGTTTTGTTGATATGAAGATGTTAGTACACTGGTTTTCCTATGACTGATAGGATTACCAGTTTTTTGAGACCTCTCAAAGTTATTAGGAAGATAGTCAACTTGTACTCAGACTTTTTCAAAGCTTCCAGTCCACTCAGTAAATCTAAATCTGCACCTCACTCAATATGAATCCCTCCCAGAGGACCTCATATTAACCATTAATTCTGCCACTGAAGTAAGCTGCAGAAGCAGTATTTTTCCAGTTGCACATCTTTAACGTAATCCTATAATAAATCCAGCATAGAAACATTGTTGGAACACATGATGATGTGTAATTGACAAATGTTAGTTACAAGGATCTTCAATGTAGGTTTATACCTGAATCACATCATCTCTGGAATTCATTTTGCCTTTTTTTTTTTTTTTTTTTTTTTTTTTTTGTATACAGCATGGACAGTAGGATAAGAGAATGAACTGGTCATATGTATAGTTTAATTCCTCAGGTATCTCATCACAGCCCAATTCTTCATGTTTCATCTTTGTTTAGGAGAAATCGGGAGTTAAAAACTGAGATATTACATGCTATGAAATGTATGGAAGTAAAAGTCAATTGGTACAAAAATTAGTAGACAGCTACAGGGAAAGGTGTCTTGTGATAGGATAGTGGGTTCAAACCATGCTTGAGAATATTTTTTATCCATGCATTTTTACCACCATTTACAGTTTGTAACATTAAAGATTAAGTAGATAGAAAAACTGAAGAATTTGAAATGTGATACTGTAGGATATCAACAAACTGGACAGATAAAAGTAAAAAGTTTGTGGAAGTTCTACAAAAGGAAGAAATAGGATTGTGGATAAATTTTCTAAGATACATGGAGTTACTCAATATTTTTAGTGGAGGGAGCAAAGGCAGAAATTGTAGAGAAAAAGAAGATGGTTATATGATGTGAAGCAGACGATGCAATGGGTATGTTGATATGAAGTTGGCTCAAGATAGACACAGATAAAAAAATATTTGGTGTGGGTCAAAACTATTGAGGACCAATTTGAGGTTAGAAATTTAAATGAATTATTCTTCTCTTATTGTTGCGAAGATTTGCAAATCCTTCAATGTTGATATTTATGGAATTTTTTAACGGTAGCAAAAATGCTCAAGTGAGTATGAAACGCAGGACCCTTCATATACCGACACCATAATCTGTTATGTTTGTCTGCCAATTTTTGTATATAGCTGTTAATGGAGTGTGTAATATTTCAGTTTAGCACTTTATTTCTCAAAGAAAACCCAACATGACAAACAGAATTACACGGAGAAACCAAAGTTGCTATGTCCACCTTATTCATTCACCAGCCCTGATGACCAAGCAGATTTCCTTACCTTTCCAAAGCTAATAAGCTTGCAGGCATGTGGGGAGGGGGGGAGAGGTGGTACAGTGCATTTGCAGGTAAGTCTTGCTATGATCTAAGACCACGCAGTGAGAATCCGTTGCCATCTCTAACCATCTGGCCCTTTATTTCATGCAGACATCAGAATGATAAGCAGCCTATTAACAATAGCCAACCAATGCAGTGCCTTATGAAAGCTAAAGACCTCCTTTAACAGTAAAACTATTACTACACATTATGGTACAATTGGACATCAATAAAATTAGAATTCAGATATACTTGTCAAATTGAATTTATTTTGCCAGTCAGCACATATAAGATTCCTAAATGAATACTTAAAAGGATTGTGTACCTAACTTACAAAGTAAGACATTTGGTTCATTGGAATTTATTTCACTTGTACAAAACATTAAATGATTACATATAAGCATAAGTGACTTAAGGGATGTAAGAGCTTAAAAGACTGGTTAAACAGAAGGTTTCATTTGTACTGATACATAGTTTCTTTTACAATAAACTCTACTGGTAATATTGCATTTCTAAATGTTAAGTGAAAGAATGTTAGTGGTATGAATTAAAAAGATGAACAAAATGAACTATCATATCTTAAAAGAACAGTATTATGTCATACTTATAATGGTTTTGTAAACTAAAATATGTATGGACAGAATTTTAACCTGGATTATCTTTAACAACAGGCTTGAGCACTGAACCTCACAGGTTAACTAGATGCAAATTCTACCAGGGTTTACACACGAAAGATCTTCTCAAGAATACCAAACATCTGAAAAACAATGTAACCACTGCTTAGACATAGAATTAAGCCAGTTTCAAAGGCTAAGCTAGCCTTTCTACAATATAAAATTAGATAAAACATTGCATATGCAACAAAACTGAAAATTAGTTTTAGGTAGTAAGATTTTAAACATTTCATGTAGGATAAGCTATAAAATTTACTTTGATAATTCAATATAAATCGAGTCACAAAACACCTATCTTTTAAATTTGTCACTAATTTAAAAAATACTGCATACAATATATTTTACCTTTCTAAACCCAAACTGCATATCCCATTCATTAAGTGTTCAGTAATTTCCTGCTCCAGGCCCAGTCTGGCAGCTAGAAAGATAAAAATAATAAATCAAATTCATATCACATAATGCTTAAAATTAAGTGACATTTTAAATTCCAACCATCAGGTTATAAAATGGAGCTTAATAAACAGACAATATTACAATTCTTATGTCAAAATTTTCACAGACTATCCATAGGAATATGATTAGCATTCTCTGCAGTTCAACTACAAAGGAAGATTCAGAAAGCACCTCCAGAATACATGAAATTTGAAAGTTTGCTGCAATAATATATAAATATATTTTACATGAATCAATGATTGCAAGATGTCTTTAAATAAATGTTCCATAACCCAGTTTTCTGTAGCTAAACACATGTAATCTGCCACAGCATTTTATCCTTAAATCTCAAACTCGTGTCAGCAAACAGTTACCCTAAAAATAAGGAATCCCAATTGTGCACTTAATTTAGTTAAAATTTCACCATATGACCTTGGATCATAACAGCTTTATCCCCCGGAACCCCCTCACTTCACAAAAAATATAAGAAATAAAGATTATTTGTATTCACGCTCTAAATTTAAGCATATTTGGCACCAAAGAAAAATTTCTGGATATTTTAGCAGTGTTTTACTCTGCTCTTCAGAATCAACATTTGAAGGATGCATAAAAAAAATTGAATGCTCAAATGAAAAAGCCAGAAACTTCTGTCAATTCATTTGTTATATTACCCAAATAACCAAATTCATCACAAACAGAACAATTCAGATCAACAGTATCTATATTGTACAAAAACACTTACCAACAAGTTTAGAGTGTTTTCAACATTTTGTCACAAAAAAGTAACACATTGATATGGAAGCCCATTCCAACGTTAAGTACATCAAACGTGTACATATACAATAGAATGGAAAGGAGAGGGGGGGAGAATACCACATGACGATACAGATTAGAATAGATGTTTCGAGCCCTGTTATTACTTTGTCTGGTTATTTTGAAAAATCAGTGAATATTTCAAACACCATCAAATATAAATATAAGCAGGGTTCCAACATACCATATTATAAAATCTCAAAGCCACATATCCATGTATTTTTGTACATTGAAACATCTTTCACGAATAATGTGATTGAAACAATTAAAATAACCTTGGCATCTATTAATACAAAATACTGCTACACCTCTGTAGAAGAATCACTTTACAACTTGGTAATGTTAGGGTTTCTAAATGATTTGTTTAACTGTAATCAAACTGAAATGAATGCTACTAAGGAAAGTATAAACGGCTTTTAGGCAATGTAAATAAAACAGTTTTACATATTTTTGTTCAAAACAGTCATGCAGAGAGGAAGGAGCTATTTTGCAAGGGAGATATGCACACATCAAGACTTACTGCACCGTCTAGCATGGCCATGGCGAACAGGTGCGAACTAATGCGATCTCTCATTAGAATATACTATCCTCTCTAGTTGACAAAGCCAACCCCAAAATTTCTAGGAAGTTTGTGTTTATGTTAATCTGTGTTCCCACCACAACCATTTTTCTAAGGTAAGTGGTAGTTCATTTCACCATCCTAATTTTTAATTCCTTGTTACTATTTATATATAGACCCCACTCCTCTACCAACAGACTCCTTCCTTCTCTCCATAGATGTCTCTTCCCTGTACACCAAAATATCCAACTGTCATGGCCCAGAGTGCCATGGAACACTTCCTGGAAATACAACCCCTGACAGCATTCCCAGTACATCCTTAATAATTTCTTTGTCAAACTTCATTCTATCAAATAACTACTTCAACTCTCAAGTTTACCAACCACATACGTGCCAAGATTAATTTAGATGAGTAAATCAGAGCTACATTCATTAACTCTGATATAACTATCCTCGTACCTCCACCATTAACCTCACACCTGATCCAACCGAGCCTTTCCAAATGATAAGAAAACAATTCCCAATAAAAGTAACCTTCACAATGTCCATTAATAAAGCACAAGGTCAGACACTTCAAAGCGCAGGATTGTATTCAACAGAACCTGCTTTTTTCGTATGGACACCAGTACATGCTTTTTCCACACATTTGTGCATTCAATTAATATTAATGTTTGTGTTAAAGAGACATACAGTCAAAAAGTAAACGATAACATTATAACTGCTAGTATTGTTTTCGAAATAGTTATGAAAGTAAAAAAGTTTGGAAAATAAAATCACGTCTGCCAAAGCCAATATATATTGTTTTAAATATCTACTTTTCAAATGTTTTACAATTGAACATGTATTTAATTATAACTTTAAGACATTTATTAATACTCTTTCAGATAAAATAAGTTTCATTAGTAAATATACTTGCATTTATTTCGACATTATTATATTACCATTCAGTGACTGACCACGGTACTATGTGAATTATCTATTTAGATAAACTTGAATATGCAAAACGTTATCTAAATATGAAATTTCATCAAAATCCTTAAGAGCCATTTCCGAGATACCATATATATATATATATATATATCTCAAAAGGATAGATAAAATACACCCAACACACCTAAGTTGAAGGGAAGAGGGCAGAAGCAAAACAAAACAAAAATATACAATATTTCGGGTTTAGCCCTTTGTCAAATAGAAAGTAGGTGGCTAAGATCATGCAAGCCTTGCGCTAGACACAGCCACTTATAAAAAAAATAGTAACAATGAAATCAAGACGCTAAGTAACGAAAAAAATTCAAATTAAGATGGTGGATGTGGGGCACGAACACACAGAAAAGACACAAACACAAATAATGAAGTTATTTTCGGGATAAACCCTTCCTCAATGGGAGAACATTATGAGGGGTGGGCCCAGCTAGAGACTACCTTACAGAAAGACCGCCGGTCGGGAAAATGGTGGGGGTTAAGTCAAACATCGGAAAAGTAGAGGGGCAGTGAATCAGAGCTAATATCCGAGCATAGATAAGTATCCAAACTAATCTCTGGTCGGTGGGAAGATGAAAATATAAGTAGAACTAAATATGGAAAAATTATAATCATATAAAATGCAAATTAAAAAATAAAATAATTTTGATGTAATTATTATTCTATTTTTAATTAGTATTTTATATAATATTTTTTCCATATTTGGTCTAATTATATTTTGGTCTTCCCACCAACCAGAAATTAGTTTGAATCAGAGCTAATACCCGAGCATAGATATCCACTGTCCCTCTACTTTTTGATGTTTGAATTTGCCCCCACCATTTTTCCGACCGGCGGTCTTTCTGTGAGCCAGTCTCCAGCTGCGCCCACCCCTCATAATGTTCTCCCATTGACGAAGGATTTACCCTGAAAATTACTTTATTATTTGTGTTTGTGTGTTTTCTGTGTGTTCGCACCACACATCCACCATCTAAAGGTAAGTGGTGGCTCATTTCCTTATCCTATATATATCGAGGAAAAAAATTGATAAAGGTCTATAAATATAAAATGAATCTATTGTGTTTGGCCAGTGACGGGTGTACAGGGAGAGGATGGAAGATATCAGAAATTGAGGCGTCAATTTCCTTTATCTTCCATCCTCACCCCGTACACCCATCACTGACCAAATACAATAGATTCATATCTATATTTATAGACCTTTTTTCAAAACGAAACAAAAAATTCAATATTTTTTAATTTATCATTTTACCAATTTCAGTTATTTTTATTATTTCTCATTTTAATCTTTCTTGTGATTTATACTTGTGGTTATATTATCATTGCTCCCCCACAACTCCGACAATTTTATTCTATGAGTGGCTGTGTCTAGCGCAAGGCTTGCGTGATCTCAACCACCCACTTTCTACTTGACAAAGGGATAAACCCGAAATATTGCATATTTTTTGTGTTTGTATGTTGTTTTGCGTTGCTTCTGCCCTCCTCCCTTCAACTTTGGTGAGTGTTGGATGTATTTTATCTATCCTTTCCATATTAATATTGCCTCGCGGCACTTCATTCTTTCCATTGAACATTTGGATAGGAGAAAAATCACAGATCAACATAAATGAGGATTCCCGTGGCGTCTATACACGAAAAAAAAAAATACGTACACACAAAGTAACAAATTTCAAGCCTGTGGCCCTTCTTCAGTAGTAGTGAGATGGCTGCATGTTGGAGGCCCTTTTGAAGAATCTCTGTCCAGATACACCCAAAACCTGTCCCCGAGCTCCCCTCCCACAGCTCCCCTCCCTAAACTAGTACACAAATCTCTTGCTATAAACCATCCTCCACACAACTACTCCAAAATCACACTCCTCGACACTAAAACCTCAATCACACTTTCATCACCCAGTCTCAAGTACATTATCTTAATCCTTTGCTGAAGACATGACTTCCCCGGGATGTGTACCATTAATCACAAAATCCTACCCACTGCAGCAAGCATATTTAGGCAGACCACAAAATCTCATGAATATCTTGGTTAATAAATACCTTTCAATTCTTCCAAACCATTCCATAGATCATTTCCACGTACAGACCCCACTGCAAAATGTGCAGCATGCACATGGCTACAATCACCTACTCCAATCCGACCACAAAGGGAACCTTCCCCACCATTGGACATGTTACTTAACACCTCATATCAACTTGCATGTCTCCACTATATCTCATATATGGGCCTCATCAGTAACCCATTCACCTTCATAATGATCAGCCACAGCCAAACAATGTATACCAGCAATGTATCCCATGCACGGCAAAATATCCCTGTTCAAGTTAAACAATTTTAACAGCAGTTTCATAGTTAGGTCCATCAGTTTTCCCCAACACCAGAATTCTGCAGACACTAACCACAATATCCTCAACACAATCAGTCTCCAAATAAGACAGTCCTGGTTGACCTAGCACTAATTACTACTATTCATGTTTTATAGATATTATAAAATCTCTTTAATATTTGAAGTTTTTTTAATATTTATATCCTCACACAATTATGTTGATGTTCATCTACTTCCAATGATAATATACCTTTATCCAGCATTATCGATCAAGTACTTACCCTCCCCCCTTCGCCCATGTCATGCTGCCTCCAATCATCAAGCAGTGAGCAAGTCTGAGACTGCCAAATCTCACCCACTTGCAACAGTAAGGTTAACCACCCAAACATTGCATTACTTGTTTGTCTCCGTGTTCATCGTTCCCATCTGTGGTAGGTGTATAAATCACAGGCAGAGGAACACGCACAAAAATGTAAACTTTATTCCTTACTTATTAAGCTTACATTTTTATATTTATGCATATCTTTGGTAACCCCCAACAATAGGCCCAGTTAGCCCATGTGTAAAGTCTTGATGTGCACACACCTCCCATGTGAAATTGCCTGCTTCTCTATGACTGAATAAGATCTTAAATCAAAGTTTTGTAGAACTGTTGTGTATTTTACTGGCCAGCTTTAAACCTGATTGATGGGTTTCCTACCCTTCGTTATTAAAACTGAGAAGTTGGTAGGATACACCCAACAGATAAAGTAACCGCACACACATTGAGATTAAAATGACTAGCCCAATTGGCATGGAACATTATCATAGAACTGAAAGTTTTGTATTATGACTTGAAACAATCAAAAAAAATCTTAAAACTCTTGCTACTAAAAGGAAATTCTGAAATTTTACATTGACAATATCTACTCGTGCAAAAAAATTACTAATACAAATTTTCCTTCTGCAGAACTATCTTGTTACAATGGACTTCCACTTAACACAGATTAACAAATGAATTTATTGAAACATACCTGATGTTAGAAAACCCATTACCAACAAAGCATTCCCATATTTTACACATTACCAAAAAGAACACACAGCTGAAGTCACCTTCAAGCTCACTAAAACTGCTTCCTCCGTGGAACTTAATTGAAGCATGCAGCTACGTTTGTAGGATGATTAGTGATTCCTTGTTACTCATGTAAAGAACAACAAAATCACTAGTCTTCCACACAACAATAGCCAGTGTTAGTTGGTTGCACTGATAATCACTCCTCTTCCAAATGTGGATGTCATACAAATGCAAGGATCCCAGGATATGAAATACAAATATTCACCCATAAGAAATTATTTACCAACCTCACTAGAAAAAGCATTACATGAAACAATGTTAATTTAAAACTAATGACTCTAAGACATATTTTCTACAGATAAATCAAGCAAAGGAGGTAATTTACTAGGAAGCTATTGTTTAGAATTTATTTCACAACCAATCTCAAAACTGAAAAACAATGACCATACACATCAGCAAGTTTTTTCATACCTAAATTCCAAATGTTTAAAAAACGAAGCTCCACATCGCAATAAAAATACCTTTCAAATGGAATTTACATTTTATTTTCTAACAACAACATTTACATTAAGATCCTTAGAACAGCTAGTACAAGGATGTTTCAAAAAATTAAAGCAGTTTGGTATTTTTGAATAAACATTTTCATAACACTTCATAGTTAAAACTGTGTATATGTATACTGTTAGAAAAAGCTGCTATAAAGCGGATATATTAAACATCTGG
This sequence comes from Vandiemenella viatica, assembly GCA_031002005.1. NCBI lineage: Eukaryota > Metazoa > Arthropoda > Insecta > Orthoptera > Morabidae > Vandiemenella > Vandiemenella viatica. The sequence continues at coordinate 214,994,830 of JARYHS010009186.1, read as the reverse complement.
ATATGAGGACAACCAACACTTAAAGTAGAAGACTGCTGCAGAAAAAGTAGCAGAGCAATGATATTTTCAGGGCTCAGTCCCTTCAACAATAGAATGAGGTAGCTGCTTTATGGAAACTGGTTAGCCGAGTTAGCTGCAAATCTACAGGTAGATACATTAGGGGGCGTCCATTAATTACGTAAAATGACGCGAGATTTCGACCCCCTCCTATGAATGGACCTCGCAACTTTTTGAAACCCCCCTTTTTTTTAGGTTTCATGCTCCCAAGGGTGGTTATTAGCTCTACCATTCCACAAGAATTCAAAACGTCACGCGAGATTTCCATTGACCCCCCCCTCCCCCTTTGTGAGATTTCGCCAGATCCCCGCCCTATTTCACCTCACGTAATTAATGGACGCCCCCTTAGTCTATGCTGAAGAAGGGAATAAGCCCAAAAATTTCAACACTCCACGTGTGCGTGTTTTTCAGTGTTTTGAAGCAGGCCTTCCATGCGAAACAGCTTAAAGTACTTAAATTGCTCCAATATGAAAATAAGTGAGGAAAATAGGAAGAACGCGTTAGAATGAGAAATGCTATTAGACATGAAATTTTACATGCATTCTACAAGCGAATGAGTTGAACAACAGGCCATGATAGACGAGAGCCTTTCAACAAGTCATTTGGAACAGCATTAAATTGCTTAAGGAAATTCCGCCGTGAATCATTTTAATGTTTCACCTCCTCTCTCCTTTCAACAACAAGCCATGATAGATGAAAGCCTAACAGCATTACATTGCTCAAGGAAATTCAGCCGTGAATCATTTTAATGTTTCACATCTTCTCTCTCCTTTCTTAACAGTTCCAAACAACTGGTTCAATGATTTATCAGAATATTAAAGAGGTTCTCATGAATTGAACATAATCATCAGTGGCTGGGGAAGATTTACTTAAGGATATTTAACTAGTAATGGGCTTTTCTAGTCACATGTGTCAAGACTATATTACAAATGCCAAAATTGATTACACAATGTAAAATTAGAAATCCCATAAATGTTAGTGTAAGATTTTCTTACATTTTAGGAACATGCAGCAGACCCTAATGATAATACCATGTAATAGTGGTAAGGTAAAATACTCTCATCAAAAATATCTTAAAATGTTCTCAGTTTTGCACACTGGTAACCTTACTATGAATATGCTGTACGTACAGTGGTCTGGCAGTCAGCAAAAGGCTGTTTATTCGGCAACCTGAGTTTGAAACTCACCAGATTTGAGTTGCATGATAACTATCACTTAAACAATTGTGAAATAAAACTGCATTTTCAAGATATATATCCAGTTTATTTTGAACCTTGCCTGTAACAAATCCAGGTGGAATTTTTTCCATTTGACCTACTACTTGGACTTTGCCCAAAATTGAATTATTTCAATAGTAAAGCAAGAAAATGTTAACATTTCTAGTAATGTTACCTGTATATAAACTGGAGAAAATTGAGATTTTTTTTTTAGCGGGCTAGGTACAGGAAATAATTCAGCCTGGCCTTTCAGAAGGAACCATTCCAGCACTCACCTGGAGTGAATTCGAGAAATTTTGGGAAACGGTGGTTTTGTAGTTTGTTATTTTTTGTTGCTGCTGCCCTCTTCCAATTTTGGCAAGCGTTAGGTGCAATTTATCTTTCTATTCCATATAAATTTCTAATGGTGCATGTTGACATTTCAGCTACATTTAATTTCTCATTTTTTGTGCATAGCTTTTAATATTAAACCACAAAAAGCTCCCTTTAGAAGAGAACCTGAATGTCATTTTGCCTCATTCCTACAGTTAGAAAAGCAGTCATTCAACTCTGTAAAAGGACTAAATCTTAATTTCCTATGGGTAAATACTTAAAAATGTACTAGTACTACACTTTCAAAAAAATACTACACAAGTCATAACTGGAGTCAAAGCACTTCTGAAATTTCAAATGTCTAAATGAAAATTTCAAAAATATTATCAGCGACCACTGATGTGTGTACACATTCAAGGTAACAGTTACCAAAAGTGCTTCAACGTGACTATTACCAAAACTAAGCTAAGCACACACTTTACATGTGAGGGAGTGTCAATAAAATACATAGTTACAACTTGTGTATAAAATGAACAAGACCAATATTTGCTTTTAATACTTTTCTATAATTATAAATATTCTGAATGAAATGGTTACAGAAGTCATTAACAATTATCGAGAAAACCTCTCAGTTACAGTCTGGGATCCTTTGTTCTTGGTGTTATTAAAAACATTCATCTCATTCATCATTTTTTATTGGTTAATAAAATAGAACTACAAGTCATGTGAAAAAAACCTATAAGAGCTGCATTTTTTGCCTTCTTTTGCTACTTTTCGGACATCTTTCTATAGTGCCAGGGAATGATTCCGTAACCCGATCAAAAATATTTCTACAGCTCATTGATGTTTTTGTTATTGAAAACTCACTGGAAAACATTCCCAAGAAACCTCAAAGTTAACCGGACAGCACCATTTCACACACACCTTGAAAAACACTTCAAGCAAGTACTACCATGTGTTTTTTTAAGCTAGATAGAACTTTAAATTTTAAAAAATAACAAAAAATTAAATTTTGACGAAACTGTTTGTTTTATTTGTTTCAGTATACTCTGACAAATCATCATGAATAGACTCACGCTGGAACAACGCTACGAAATTATCCAAATTTACTTTGAAAATCAGTCGTCGATTCGCGCAACTTATAGACGACTTCGTCATTTGTATGGCGTACATAATCGTCCATCTGAACAAGCCATTCGTCGAACTGTGGATAGATTTCGTACCACATACTCTCTAGAGGATGCAAGAACACCAGCACGTCGAAGGAATGTGCGTACTGAAGACAATATCGCCGCTGTAAACGAAAGTGTGGAAGAAGATCCAAATTTATCGATTCCTCGTCGGTCGCAGGAATTGGGGCTCTGTCCATCCACTACGTGGAAAATTTTGCGCAAAGATCTCGGCCTACACCCGTATAAGATCCAGCTGGTGCAGGAATTGAAGCCACGAGACCATTATATGCGTCGTTCTTTCGCCGATTGGGCTCTAGAGCAGTTGGAAACTGACCCGTTGTTTTATCGCAAAATTGTGTTCAGCGATGAGGCGCATTTTTGGCTTAACGGGTTTGTTAATAAGCAAAATTGCCGCATATGGAGTGAGACCAATCCACAACAGACCCTACAGACTCCATTACATCCAGAAAAATGCACCGTATGGTGCGGTTTTCACGCTGGTGGCATCATCGGACCTTATTTCTTCAAAAATGAGGCCGGAGCTCGCGTTACGGTCAATGGAGATCGTTACCGCACCATGATCAATGATTTTTTGTTTGAAAATATGGATGACATTGATCCGGAGGAGATGTGGTTTCAACAGGATGGCGCTACGTGCCATACGGCGAACGCAACCATCGACTTATTGAAATCAAAATTTGGCGATAAGTTGATTTCGAGAAATGGACCTGTCAATTGGCCTCCAAGGTCGTGCGATTTGACACCTCTCGATTATTTCCTGTGGGGCTACGTGAAGTCACTGGTTTATGCTGATAAACCAGCAACAATTGACGCCTTGGAGGCCAGCATTGTTCGTGTTATTCGTGACATACGGCCAGCAGTGCTCGAAAAAGTGGCCCAAAATTGGATGTCCAGAATGCACTTCGTCAAGAACAGCCGCGGTGCCCATATGCCCGAAATCATTTTCAAATGTTAATGTCACGTATTGATCTTTTGAATAAAAAAAAATTTTTGATTACAATTTAATTTTGTGTGTTATTTTTTACAATTTAAAGTTCTATCGGGCTTAAAAAAACACCCTTTATAATTACAGATGCGCTAAAATTCACTTGACAGGACAATTAGAATTATTTTATCAAAAATCATTTTTTTACAACATCAATACCAACAGTCACTGGCTTGGAAAATCCTTTGCAACGTCAAACCAAATCTAAGAGTACCGCATGTTTAATGTTTTTGGCACACAATATGAAATTGTGTATCCTGTTACTTAAAAACACCCACCTCTTGCAACACAAATGTGTGACCTCAAATAGCTAGGCATACACACACACATTTGTGCGCCAGCAATTCCGTGGCGATCCATATAGACGATAAAATGTGTGTGTTAATTGTCTAACGACGAGCCGCATCACATGCCATTAACAATCGTTACAGATTTGAACGTCGCGAGCATGCGCGACGGTAGCCATACACACAGATATCTCACTTAACAATTTACTCGCGGCACATAAGACTTGGTTAGTGTCTAACAAGTTAAGTAAGATGAGCAGAGAATTTGTAGCTCATTTAATTGTGACATATCAGTAACATACTCCATTGTGAAAGGTGAAACCAAAACAGTATGCGAACAGAAGTTTAAAAAAATTAGGATATAGTGCATTGATAGAGGTTTGTGAGAAATATAATATACAAGTTGACAGTGCATTAATAAGAAAAGAAAATCCACTCTTTGCGGAGTACTATATAAAATATATAAGAAATATATAAAAAATGAAAATTCGACAAGAAGTGGAATAGGTGAAGACAAAATCTACAAAACTAATTTACGATATTACTACGACTTAGGGCCTACTACTGTTTATGAGAAATCAATACGAACCATTGGACAGTATCAGCAATATAGGAAGCCCAAATTATGAAGGGGAAGATGTATCTGTGCATTTATGGAATACTGAAGAAATAGAAGAAAATGCTTTTCAAATAGTACAAGTAGCAGTATATGATCGTGTTTATAATCTTCCTACAACCACTTTTTTTGTCATACTGTCCGTTTCTTTTTCTTTTTTACAGCTCTAATATAAGCTGCTGCACGAATAAATATATTTTTTTGTGTAGAACTTAAAAACATGATTCTTTTCAATATTGTCACGTCGCTTGTAACATAACCTCACTACACTTGGCTCGCGATGTTTTGGAATTCCCAGTGAGCCGCGAGCCAGGAAATCATGACGGATAAACCCGTAGACCAGTACCATAAACACAACAATTTGAGCGCGCAAATGTGTGTGTGTGTGTGTGTGTGTATGGGCAGCTAATAACACTCATCCATGCCACTGTCACTTAACATGGTGTCCAAAATTGGATATAATTAAATGACAAATATCCACTTGCTATTGTATATTATGTACCCTGTTTAACTGTGACATAATGAATGAAACACTTGGCTTGGACCTGCCATCCTTCCTCCACATAGCTTAGAGTAGTTTTCTACCAGACGCCCCCCCCCTTTTTTCACGATGCAGTCGCGTAGTTTATGGACACTCCCTGACTGGAAAGATTTAACAACCTAGTGTTAAACTGCTTGTAACGTTATAGAAACAATTTAAAATGTTTCTTTCAGAAAGTTGTTGGTATCTACCTATGGCTGATCAACAGAAGAAAGCTACTTACAAACCATTTTCGAAAGATCAAACAAAGGACAAAGCGGTTAACATTAAATCTACATATGGTAACCAACACATTAAAAATAACGTCCGTACAATAAATGTTTAGCAATACGAAATTGACACATGCTAAATGTACATTCAAAACATACAACTCTGTAGGTGTAACAGCAGCCAAAGTCTCGATTCCCAGAACGATTTTCTTTTCAAATATATTTAATAAATGCCACCACTTTTAATCATTAGCCAACAAGGTCCATGTGTCTTTTTATAACTACGGCACCCAAGTAATTAAGTAGAATAAGATACAGACAAGGAGCAGCAGTCAACACCTCACACTTATGATATACCCTCGAAGCTATTGTCAACGCTGCATTTATGACGAACTTGCTTGGATGGCTGAAGAAGCCACCTGCAATACGTCCAGGGGTATGATCTGTCACCACAATGTGTCGTTCCATATAGGAAGAGTCACGTGAAACAAAGACAATTCTTGTCTACTCTCGACAGCCCTGTCCTTTCCCCTTACAACTGTTTCCAGTTTAAATACAGCCTGAATCGACAACTTTTTGAGACTTAAAAATAGGCTGGTGGCACAACTACTGGAACAGTATATACACTAAAGCAAGTTAATCTGAATAAATATTAAATTTATATGTACATCACTCCAATATTTCCTGGAATCAATTCATTATTTTCTGGAGGTACCTTACATTAACACAAATTTGCTTCATTCTAGCACTTTATTTATGTTATCATTGCTCTAGAGTGCTGAAGTTAGAAACTTGATAGCTGAATTAGCCAGCATTGATTGAAAAACCGACAATCTGGATCCCTGTGCAGATTTTACCACCCTTGGTGAGTATAATAAATTACTTATACAAACAGACTGTACTGAAGGTTAATATTTAAACTGACCCAAATAAAAACCATTGGCTTCGGTGCAAATACAAATCAGACATCACATTTGAGTACTTTTACCGTTTGCACAGAAAAGTGGGGAAAATATGGACACAGGAGAGGAGTATTGTTACAATCTGATAGATGAGGACCAACAGGTGGAGATTATCAAATTCCTAGTTTGATAGATTTCTATACTTAATTTATGTTTATTCCCATACTCCATCATTAAAATATTTAAAAATGCTTTTTTGGGGATCCAATAATAATGGAATACAAGGATATTTAACGAGAAGAACCAGTTGACCACTTGTACACATTTTCGTTAGAGTAAAAAATGCAACAAACTACAAAATCTTCAAGTCTGCCACAACCTATCCCTACTGGTAACAGATATAACAAAGTGAAATGCTACTGCATCAACCTAAACATGCTATACTGCCAGATTTTATTATTTTCTTATGGCAACAAATTACCATCACCATAAACAATACCAAAAGAACAGGTAATTTCCGATGGTGTAATGTAACCCATGCATTATCATGCACTTAAGTTTGACTAGTGCCCATACAGCAAAATACTTTACCTCTGTTGAAGTAAATACTGTGCCATCTGTATCTGATTAGGTGTTCCAGTGATTGTAATAATTCTGTCATTCGAGCCAGGCAGAGGTTCATCAATGGTGATACCAGCTCCAGAATCTGAACGTATTTTGCGAATCCTTGCTCCTCCTTTGCCAATGATTGCACCTGCAAGCTGCAAAGAACATTGGATTTAAAATATTAATCAGAAAGTAAAATATGGAAATGCATAGATACTTTTCTTCGCTAGTGAGCTAACTTCTAGAAAAATCATTTGGGTAAAAAAAAAAAAAAATTTAAAAAATGGAAAACCAATTGTACGGTTGCTTGCGCTTATTTTAGGGACCTATCTCAGGAGTTTCTAGACATTTTAGGAGCATTAGTGTGTGACAAGAATTGAATACATTGTTAATCAAAAATGTTCCTATAGAACAGTCCAGTGCAAGAATTACCTCCAACGGACAGCAGCCAAGTTCCACCAGATTGTAAAATGAGAAAAACATATAACAGGGGTTAGCAGAGAAAATGGTGACTTTTCTGATTTAGCAGTAACAGTATGTACACTTATTTCATAAGCACTGTGAAAGCACACAGCAAAGTCTACTGGAAGTGAATATATATTTTTATGGAAGTTGAAGTCATGGCATTTGTCTTTGTAACTAAACGGTACTGAGCTAGAGGTAGATGAAGAATATTCAAGTATCAATTTGTTTCGTCAGCAAGACCTTCAGAATTCTTGAAGACTCAGATCCAATACTAACTTCTGTATTTGAAACTGTCAAGAAGTTTTGGAAAGTTGAGGGAGTACTTAGTGATCAGACATGATTCAGCAAAGCCTTAATACATATTTATATTGTTGTTTACCACTCCAAAAAGTTAGGATGGGGAAGAAAAGTGAATATAGTAGAGTGAAACATTTAAAAAAAAAAAATACAATTTTTTTTATCAACCCAGGAGCCAATGTTTTATAAGAGTAAAGAGTCAGATGTGCAATTGTGTGAAGTATTGCTATAGCAAGAAGATTGTGTGTTCTTCCCACTTGTATTCAAGTTAAGAGTGTTGACATAATCGGCATAATACTTTGAACTGAACAGTTGAATCAACAGATGTTAGAAAAATTGTAAGCGATTTAATTAACATTGTGTGCGGTATCTGCAGAGGAGATTTTGAAAATATCAGCCAGCGAACCTGTATGGAAAGAGGATCAGAGTTAAATATGAGCTCATATTAGGTAAAATTACTTCGTTCATTTAAGTAGGTTTAAAACTTTCTTTTAACTCAAATATCACAAATGGTAATTAATAGTTGAATAAAACTAAAAACTAAATAAATATTACACACTATAAGACCATAAGTATAAAGTAAGGAAACAATGCAAGGAAATTACAGTACGAAACATGTTTAGTTTGTTTGCTGCTAGCTAATAAAGTTGGAGAGTTAATCAAGGGGAATCACAATATATCAGCATTAACAGAAACCACTGAAAACACTAACCAAGAACAATTTTTCAAGATTATTATTATTATTTGCTTATGGCCTTATCATTAGAGGCAGGAAACTACTGGGCACTAAGAATGGCCTTTTGAAGGAAGCATCCTGGCATTCGCCTGGCGTGATTTGGGGAAACCATGGAAAATACAAATCCGGATGCCAAGACGGGGATCTGAACTGGTGTCGTCCCGAATGCGAGGCCAGAGGCAGAGTTATTCTATTACACATACTGTCAAAGTTAAAGACATAACCAAAAATTAAATGAATTTTCATTATAACTTTTGTACTGCAAGCCATGTGATGTTAAAAAAAATATGACTGAGCTGCTTCTCTCCAGGCGGGACCCCATACGTGTATAATTTATGTGGTGGAGAGCACAAGTTTGCTCTTTATTCAAATTCCAAGCAAATAAATTATAGTTCGGTAAGAACAAGATATACTAATGACAATTCTTCTAAATGTATGTGTAACTTGCCAAACATTGTAAAGTGGTTTTAAAAAAGGATAATTTATATGAAAAGATAAGCCAAGATGATTTTAACTTGTTAAAAATTAACAACTCAAGCAAGGAAGTATCATACCAGATTATGATGTGCCTGTAGGAATGGGAAAGAGCTCGAGTGAACAGAAGGAATGCCGCAAAGTCAAGAGTAGGCAATGGATAATGCAGTCTCAGCAAAGCTTTGAGAAAATCAGCAGCCACAAAGTATCTAGTGGTTGCGTGTACTTCCCTAATTTGTAATGATAGTAAGGAAAAAAGGAAACTGCTTTTAGGCAATATAAGTAACAAAGGATAGGAAAAATAACTCACCAAAGTTGAAGGCTGAGAAGAGTGAAAAATGTGACGAACAAAAACAGTATTTGGTTTTGCACCTCATTCATGTGATAGGGAACAAGCCATATGGTTCGAGAAGTATGTGGTAAACTTCAGAGTGTGCATACCTCCAGAACCATTTGGCTTGGGGGGCATCCAAAAATTACGCGAGGTGTTTTACCGGATTTCCGGACCCCCTCCACTTTGGTGAGATCTGGTCCGTGAAAACCCCCCCCCCCCCCCAGAAATCTCCTCGCAACTTTTTTTACGCCTCACCGTTCCAAAAGCGGGTAACACCCCCACTTTTCGACAAAAAAAAAAAACCAAATAGAGTTTCGCGTCAATTTGTAGACTTTTTTTTAGCTCCACAGTCAGACAATTTTTCCAAAACCTCACGTGAGATTTCCGTGGATCCCCCCCCCTTGGTGAGATTCCGCTGGACCCTCCCCCCCCATTTCACCTCACGTAATTTACGGATGCCCCTTGTTCCCCTTTATTTGAATAAGCTGTGAAACCTAAATATTGTATATGGTTTTGTTCACATTTTTCATTGGTCTCTGCCATTTTCCCCAACCATTGATGTTTATATTTCCCAATTTGTAAACCATGTATTACCCAATATTCACAAATCTCTGAGAAATAAATACAAATACTCACATCTTTTGGAATGGTTACTTGAGTTGATCCTTTTGCTCCTCCAGGCATAAGGTTCCCACCACCACCAAGGCCCAATGCATTATTGTTCATCATTCCATTAGCAGCACCTTTAAAAAATTTTAAAGTAATTGCTGTTAAACTGAATAACAAGTTATTAAATGAGATGGTCTTAACACAGAAAACAATGGAAACATTTTCACACTCAGACAATGCAGGAATCTAGGATAAAATATGATTCACACAAACTTCCAAAGTCAATTCTGATTGCTGCAAAACTATACAAGTTTAAGAGAACAGGTCTGATAACAGGCGGAGAAATTTCGGTTAGAACTTGAGAAAATCTAAACTTTAATATAACCCAACATTGTATGGTAAGGAATGAAATAAGCATTCCAAACTATTATGAACCAGGAGATATTGTCATTTTCAAATACCAAAAAAAAAATTTTGTGGTTAAAAAAGCACAACCAAGAGATAACCATGGAAAATTTTGTTTGCTCAGATAAAAGAAAATATTAAATTTTACCCAACAATCAAAGAATATTTATTAATGACAATAATTAAGGGAGAAATGTATATCATCAGTGCAAATAAGCTTCTTGCACATTGAATTTCTTTGAAAAATCAAAATTTAACCAGGATCGATTTAACATTCATTCCAAAATTTCATTAGTTCTATGATATGTTAATGGTAATTATTTCACCAACAAGGTTACCCAATCTTCAGGGTTGAATCATGCCTCCCATTTTTCGAAAATAAATTTATAATTTATTACTGTAATTTCAAATTAATTCAAATTACTTAACAGTTTCCACCGACTGTCCTATGAGGGAAATGTTTTAATTATTATTAAATTATTTAAATCTGTACAGTGAACATCAAGTTTAGGTTGACTATAATTTCACTTTTTTTACTTATTGCTTAACGCCTAGTCGACGTCTTAAGGTCATTGGAGGCGGGAGGGGACAAGGAACAGGAAGGAATTGGGCCATGGCCTTTTTGAAGGATGCATTCGCCTGGAGTGATTTTAGGAAACCACGGAAAACCCAAATCTGGACGCCCGGACAGGGATTCGAACCCGCGTCCTTCCGAATGAGAGGCCAGAATGTTAACTGTTCACCCATCACGCTTGGTTATAGTTTCACAAAATTACTGACATTCAAAGGTTCACTTCCAGAAACTGTAGAAAATTACATATTTCAAATGTTGCAAATAAATGGTGTATGTAGTAGCAGTATTGAAAATCTATATAAAACTATTCTAGGTCATGATGTAACGATGTCTGTCACTCTGATATCACACTTCCTGCCTCCACTGTACAACCAACGACCGTGTACGAGATTATGCACATTACTTAACGGTTCCATTTAGCTAAGCATCCACGAGTTAATGTGAAAAGTATGTATTTCGTGAAAATTTATGTACTAATTAGTTGCTTTTTCTTGATTACAATTTGTTCGATGAAGATTTTACTTATACACTCCGTACAGTGATACTATTGTTTCAACAAGCTAAGAAATATCTACATTCCATCATTTTCAAGATTATGAGCGTTATTTGATGAAAATTGTACCTAGCAAAGAAACAAATTGCTAAAATACTGTATTCAACACATCATTTTTGAATGGGCTTACACTATATTAATTATTTGTTGCTTTTATTACTGATGCTGTATCAGACAAATGTAAATGTTTCCAGTGGGTCATATTTAGATTACAATACAGTGAATGTATTCGTGCGCGGGTAATAGAATATCATACAGGGGATTCAAACATTACTACCAAACTGGATTGTGTTGGTGTTTAAAAGATGCTTGCATGGGTTTGTTATTCAGCCACCAAACTAATTTTTTCCTCCCTCGTGGAATGATTTGAGGAAACCATGGAAAACCCAAATCTGGATGCCCAGATGGGAATTCGAACCAGCATCCTCCCCGATGCGAGACCAAACCATTGTTATTACCCCCAATAGTTAAAGGGTTATGAAAACAAACAGTTCTTGCTTAGACAAAGTTTATATACTCAGCAGTACAAGTGATGGTACCAGAAAGATAGGCATCAATACTATTGTTTCCTTGAATTTAGATTGCAGGTTGATGTCACTCACACACAGATGGAAATCTTAGAAAAAAATCAAAGTGTGACAGACATTGTTACATCATGACCAAGAACAGTTTTATATAGGGATAATATTGAAGCATTATTGCCCAATTTTCAATACTGCTACTAGATACACCATTTATTTACAACGTAAGTAGTTTTGGCAAGATAATGGATATGTAACAAGGTTATATTCAGAGTTGAAAAGTGCTTTAATATTAAAAAATGATTAAAAAAAGTTAGTTTCTAAATGAATTAAGTGTAGTAGGTCTCCTGCTAAACAGTTTATGCAAGATAAATAGATATATAAGAAGCTATGAATTTTGAACAGCAATATTAGTAGAAGTTGTGGATATGTAAAAACACACAGGACCAGAATGAAAACTGACAAGTTTTCACAGAATAATTCAAAATAAATTTATGTTTATAAATAATTTAAGCTGCTTTCATAAGTGCAATTACTGAAGTTGTTATTTCATGTGGATATAAGCAGTTTCGTATTTATTGTCCTGAATGATACCTGGATCACGAATAAAACAATTTCGTGCACTATTGCATAAGGTTTTGGGATTCCTAATGTTTTTTGGTTCCCCAATTCTTACATCATTAATTCATTAGAAATTCCATCTGTAACACTGTGTAAGCTACAACTGAAATATGTACAAATTACAAAATAAGGTTATGAGCATTACATAACAATTCTATTAATTTAGGCAACCACAAAGAAATGAATTGCCAGAACATTCCTTTCACGTCCTTTGACAGGCTTTGAGGCTAGTGTGCTAATGGGGGAGGGTGGACGAAATGCACTTTACAATTATTTTTTAATTTTGGTAGGGGAAAGGGGTAACAAGCATGTAACTATGCAACATCTACCAACAAGATCTACACTAAATTTTAAGACATCTTGGAGAATATTAGGATGGAGCCAAAAATATACCCCACCACATTCAAGTTTTCCTTACAGAGCTGAAAAATCAATAGTTAAACCTCAGCATTTTTGTGAATATGAATTACACTATCATTAAATACTGGGGTGATAGTTCTTTAGCTATAATTCTGGTAAAAAGTTTCTATGATAACCACCAAATCCAGCGTCTAGCCTTAACAAATCAATTTTGATTTATGGCTTTACACCTTGTTGACTCGAGGTCAGTAGACACAAGAAAGGTATTTGGCCCTATCCTTTTGAAGGAAGCATCCCAGCATTCGCCTTGGGTGACTAAAGCCGTATATAACCCAAATGTGGATACTCAACGGGGATTCGAACCCATGTCCTCCCGAATGCGACACCAGATCATTATCACTCACCCACCACGATCTATTTTAGTGAGGTCATTGAATATAAAAATACTTTTCCAATTTGGTGCATGCACTTTTCAGTTTTCCATATATTTACATAATCTCAATTTCCATCAAACTCTTTCACAAACTTCCCAAAATGTGAAAATGCTGCTCTATTTAATATTAGAACTTGTTCTAAAATGACAGTTTTAAACCACATGGCTGTTTTCTAAGCTCAAAGTAATTGCCCCTTTAAAAATATCGAGTTCTGTGCTAAAGGAGGCAGGGCAGGCTTTAAAGCTGAAGATGTTCACTAGCCCTATCCCCCCCCCCCTACTTAGTGAACCATTCCTTAGTAAACCACAAAGCAGATGTATATTAGTATACGGGCCAATTTTGAAATCTCTACATTAACACCAAAAAAATAATTGTAAAATGAACTTCACACCCATAAAAATTCAAGATTTAATATTACCTTAAATGAAATATGCTGCTTTTATGCATAGAGTTTTAGAAAAAATTTTAAAAAATATTAAAAGTTACAAAAATGGGTAAAACCTACTTATGCAGCCAAGACCACAAACTGCAAAACATTCCCAATAAGAGATTGTGTATAAATTTATGTGGCTATTCAAGACAACAGTTAAGTAATTACCAATATTTTCACAGTGTAACTATTGGAAATGGTACTAGTCTTTCTCCACATGATCGTTTGAAGACTGGCAGTGAACAAATGCAGTAGAAATTTTCAAAATAATAACAAACACTTAACACTTTTTCAGAATATTGATCCCCCACTTAAGTTATTTATATTGCAGCAACAAGCAAATATTTTCTTTTAAAAGTAAAATACACTACTTACCTCTACTACCTCCAAAACCTGGACGCCCAGGTCCTCCTCCAAAGCCTCCAACTCCTCCACGTGGCGGTGGGGGTCCACCCATTCCTCCTGGTGGCCCACTATACCCCAATAAAAACAATTATTTTAAAAAACTACAGACTTTTTATATATAGAAGCTGATAGGACTAGCAGAAAACCCAATATTAGCATAACAATTTTAACACCACGCACAAATTACTTTAAGTAAAATCGATTTAAAAAACTGAATAGATGAATTTAGGTGGATACAATTAGGCTTATCATTCACATAGCAATACCTCCATAATGAATTTAAGACTGCAATTACTTACGATAATCCCATACCCCCACGAGGGCCAACACGAGGACCGGGTCCCATACTGCCTCCACCACCTCCGCCTCCACCACCACCAAGTGGAAATCTACCACGTCCACCTATTGGTGGTGGGCCTCCCATACCACCTCGCATGCCACCAGGCATGCCACGTCCACCCTTTGATTCCTGGTCTCCAAAACCGCCATATTCTTGGGCATAGTAATCGTCATAATTGTGTGGGTCATACGGATTATTTAATCCCTTTATTGGAGACTGGAAAATATTCAAAATATTAAAAATTTGCAATCACTGAGTAACCAAAAAATAAATATATATTCTTTGTGCTACTTACCGATTTGAGAAGTTCCATTATTTCACGAATAGAATCTATACATGTGCTAGGTCTTCCCGAGATCTGACAAACTCTGTCTGTACTTTGTGGGCAACAATTTGAAAATATTTTTATTCTTGCTCCCGTTTTCTGAAATAAAAAGTTTCAGTATGTAGTATACTTTCAATTTACAAAAATCACTACATGAATCAGTATAACTAAGAATTGAGGATTAAGTGAAAGTACAATTGTAATTCCCAACAATATACTAATGTTATTGTCCACACTGCAAGTCCCAAAAATAAAAATCCAATACACCTACCAATCTGAAGAAAAAAAACTACTACAGTACAATTTCACACGATTTCCAAGTAAGTATGGATCCAAAGTGACAATAGGTTTAATTAAGTTGTATAGTACTGTATCCTACAAATTATTTTGTTTAAAATGTTCAAAAATAATACTCACCTCACGGAGTTCTTTGATTTTAAATCCAGACTTCCCAATGATGCAGCCAGCTTGGCTCTGGTGAACTAACAAGCGCAAGTCAACATCATCACTTCGTGATCCCTGACGGGATGAAGCCTATAAAACATTATTTTCTACAATATTAAAATGTAGATAACACTATGATTTATGAGACTAAAATAATATTTAATATTGTGATATACCATTAAAATAATTTTTAAAGTAAATTAATTTACTTCTACCTGAAGTCAATTTGTTAACAGATTACAAAAAAGTTAGCTCTTCAGCAATACTTATCCTCAGCACAAAATAAATAATAAAACAGATTTGGATTTTTTTTTTTTTTAAGTTTTGATGCAGAGGCCATTAGGGGCACAGAAAGTACAAATGGCAAGTTCAGGAAGGAATTCTGCAATAGCCTTTTAAAAGAGCCATTCCAGCATTTTCCTGCAAACTGAAATCTGGAGGGCTGGACAGGTATTCAAACCTGTATCCTCCAAAAAGAGAAGCCAAAGCATTACCGCTCACCTATTGTGCTCGGTTTACAAGATATAACAAGGACAAAATCCCCAATTGAATGTCTTGTAAAAATCTTTTAATTCTTAACTTATTGGATAAAGGAAACAAAAACTGCCGAGAAGCACTGAAAATAATATAGGATAGGGAAAACGAACAGTTACCCGTCGCTTACCACAGATGAAGGCAGGAGGGCGAAACACGTAAAAACACAAAAACAAACGAATTGCACAATATTTCGACTTTAGTCTTAGTCATGTGGGAGGCGAGACATATTGTGGCGGGCTCGGATGTGACCACATCTTTCCCCCCCTGCCATATGTCTCGCCTCTCACATGACAGACTAAAGTCGAAATATTGTGCAATTCGTTTGTATTTGTGTTTTTATGTGTTTCGCCCTCCTGCCTTCATCTGTGGTAAGTGACGGGTAACTGTTTATTTTCGCTATCCTATCTTATTTTCAATTCTTAACTTATAAAATGTAAATTATAATTACAAGATAATTGGCATTTATAAGAATTTTAGCAAGTAAGGTTCAACAGCCCCTTCTAGTTTCACAGCTTTTAAGCATTTTCACACAAACAATTTGAGGGGTTTCCAGATAAATATTAAACAAAGTGCCTAATGTGGAATTTAACCACCCTTATTCCAATCTTCTAGCATATCCACAGTATACATACAAATTATATTTAAATAACAGCAGTACTTACATCATCAATATTCGGAATTACTTCATTTACCACATTCAGAACAGTGTCCAAGTCAGAATAAACAGTCAGAATTCTGTAATCACACACACAACAGCATAAGTGAAATGTAAGCTCACCAAGGAAACAATTGCTACAAATCTTAAAGCACTCCTATCAAGAAGCCTTTTCACCTAAGATTTGTAGCAAATGTGAAAAAATTCAACCAAAATTATTCTTGTTTAAAATGATAAATTCTACAACAGAATAAGTGAATCAATTCCAATTTAATATGTAAGGAAAATATTTTTAGTGACTTACAATTTATAACAAGTGTAACAATGCAAAATTAATAATTTTTTTGTTTGTATCTGTTTGCATTAGCAGACATAATGAAAACTTTTCATTTACAGTGGCTCTCCCCTAATAAATGAACATTTTTCCAATGGGGCAACTTATGGAAACATGTTAGTTCATGGTTACAACAGTCATTTGACTAACAACTTTACTGGTATTAAGGTCCTCCTATGTGTGTGCCTCAGTGCTAGATATTGTGATTATCCCGGGGCACTGACTACAGGAAATGGTCTGACTACATGTCTGAGAATTTTTTTCCAGCATATAACTACTCACTAATGATTTCTACTATTTTAATGTTAAAAAGGATATCAAGAACTCAAATATACCAATTCAAAATGCTTGAAATTAGTTGTATGGGAATTTAAAGATTTTTTACCAGTGAATTCCACAATGGAGTTGCACCCTAAAGAAACACGTTTGTTGCCACATTGAGAAACTTTACATTTTTAATCCCCTTTAAAGTTACAATCACAGTCTAGCAGACTCTTAAAATCTAAGCCATAAACCAAAATTTTGATAAACATCAATTATCTTTAAAAAAAAATCAAGTCCAATATTTAGTACACCCATTTGAGGTCAATTTAAAATGTTTGCACTCCAAAACAAAATTTCCTGCTGAAATGAAAGAAAATCCTAAAAATTAAAACTCAAAACTTGTTTTTGAATACAGTTGGACTTGATCAAAAAAGAAAACTGCAAAATGATATTCAAGGTCCCAGCATTCTCCCAAACTACTTTAACTATATAAATATATATAATTCTTTTAAAAAACTGAAACAGCTCTGAAGGTGTTAAGCATCACATGTGCTGCATAAAGTTCTGAAAGTTTTGAAAAACTGAAAATTTTTAAAACTCAATGGAAGAACACTGAGACACTAGAAATGGCCACGAATATAATTTTCAAGCACTCAATATGGCCTTTATTCAGTTTCAACTAAATATTATAAAATTAAGATCCAAAGCATATAACAGAAAAATAAAGAATCACTACTTTGGCCACTGGTAAAGCCTGCTGAACATTAAGTTTATCTATAAAACCTCCAGCATAACATTTAAACCCCACAATTCCGATACTTGAAACAGAATTTTAATGATCATATCCCGAACCCTAAGCAACATATTTACTGCCTAAAGGACAAGCCACATTAGAGTATTTAACAAACCTAATATAAATATGTGATGGATTTACCGTTCTGGCCCAGGGCAATCAGGGACTGTAATTGAGGCTTTGTACTGCATTTTGGAGGAGCACAATCCCATCATTCGACGGGGGCATTATTCCCATTCACAGGCAGGGCGGGCGGGCGGGCATTCAATCCGACGGGGCAGCGATGAGCAGCAGAGTGGGCAAGGGCGGGGCCATCGTGTACCATTGGTCATATTTGGGACCAATCGGGGACCAACGATGAACCATTCAGAGGGCGATGGAAGGAGTAAACGAGGGGCAAAACATGTTAAATAAAATCATTGTTAAGTATGTGTGCATAATATAGTGAGAGCATTTAAATAATACATTTGGATACCTGGTAATTACTGTGTTTACTTTGTTTCATACAATAGCAGTGTGATATTGTTTGTGTTAATAAACAATTGGCTAAAAAGAATATTTATTTGTGTAGCTTCTGAGGTTAGTGTTGTAAAATATGTAGGTAGTTAAGCATTGTACCCTCTAAGTCTCTGAAATGAACAATCACATAATTATTCAAGAATTTAATGCAATATAGGTTCAATGAATTTTAAATATTTTTTAGAAATAGCAAATAAGATCATAAAATAATTGCCATTTTATTTAATGAAATTCTGAAAAATTTGGAAATTAATTCACAAAAAATTAAAAAGGTTTTCAAACATACCTCAGTTCTCAATTTTGTTATATTATGCCCTCCTTTCCCAATGATCGAACCTGCAGCCTGTTGGAATGCAACTATTAATTAAAAAAATTCACAATTTCAAGAACATATAAAACAATTTTAACCATATAATTCACAGCAATTTTAAAACGGTGTAAAATTAAACAAGCAAATCTCCAACCACATGCCAACAACTGAATTCATTAAAATATTGCAGCATTTTCAAAGCAAGTTATAAATGACGCATAGTACAATGTTCACTACTAACAAAATAACAGATTAACAAAAAAAAAAAAAAAAAAACCTAAATCTGTTGATACACTGCAGTCCGGAAATTTAAGCATTTTACCAAGTCCAAATAAATATTTGTGTGCCCATTCAGCACTTTATCTGGACCAAGATTTAATCTAAGGTCTCAAATCAGAAAGACAAGTTCCACAGGAATAAACAGAAATGAGCTGCAGCCTGTCCTACCAGATCTTATATAAAAGTGGACAATTTTACACAAATACAAATTAAAGATAACTGTCAGTAGCTGAACAGTTTAATAAACTGCCAAACATTAACTTGGTAAATTCATCAGAGAAAGAAAGACAATTTTTTTGCACAAAAGCAATACTTACCTTGCTAGGTATAAGAAGGCGTACTTCTATATCATCCCCGCCGCGGGACCGCTTCTGAGGGGATCCCATGTCACCGTCTGCCTCGCGCTTCATGCCTGCACAAATAAACACTGTTCTATAGAGCCCAATTTAACCAGCAAGAATGGTCCAATATTCACAGACATTAATGACTGATCAGATGCATCCTGCCCAAAACCGTTGAGAGTAATTTAACCACATTAGCGAAAAGTACACATTAGTGCTTTATCTTTTCATGGACGAGTTAATTCTTGCTGCTAAGATCGCATGAAACTGAAAATTACCTGCTTGTGCACAATGCAAAGAATTTTTTCCCACCTCTCCCAGGTTGGACAATCTTATTCATGGTTGATGAGAAATTTTTCTACCATGTGAGAAGGCGAACCCAGATTTTGCAATTTTTCGAACATTTTCTCAACTTTAAATATTATACTTAGTTAGCAGACAGTACTGCTTGCAATACGGTTTGGGGTTTACTTTGTTAAGAAATATTGTTTAATACTGATGAAATGCCACAATACATTGATTTAGAAAAAAAAAACTATCCAAAAGAAATTTTATTTTAAACTCGTATTGGGCTTTAAGAATGTTATATAGCTCATAGAGTGTGTTTCCAACTTTCTCTCCTATCTGCATCACCAAACACCAAAGCCCACTTGACCAAACACTCTTCTGATGTAAAAGTATGCTATTTCTGGCATACTCATTTAAAACCTTATGCCAAGTACCACACGGTTATTTGTTCGAAAACAGGCATTTGATGCCGTTCAATGGCTAAGCAGCAGCTGAAAATATGATCATATTTCACAAACATGTTAAGTGGCTTGAGATAAATGTTCACAGCCATATTGAAAACTGTAGCCTCAACTCTACACTGCTGTTATTTGAGGACAAGGATGGCTTTGCATAAATATATACTCAAGAAGTATTTTACAGACTATTTAGAGAACGGTGATTAACGTATTTTTAGCGGCAAGAATAAAAAAAAAAAAATATTTTAGCAAGCATGAAAATCCCAGCAGCTAACCCCCCCCCCCCCCCCAAAAAAATAAACTTAGTTCCGTGATGTTTAGTCACCGTAAATACAGACTCAGAAACATCTAGCTGTGTTTGACTTATGTAAATGCTTGAGGAGGGCGTAGGTGGCTGACTCAGCGGGCCGACCAGGTGTTGTGTCGGGAGGACGCCCCACCCCTATCGGCTGCGCGGCGCTGTCGTATTGATCGCCCCCCTCCCCCGGCCTTAGAAACACTTGCGCAATTACCAGCACGCGTCGGGTTCTCAAAAACACAAAGCAGTCGGCCGGCCAGCAACAACGTTTCCGCTCTACAGTATGCATGGCAGCCTTGCATAAAATATTTACATCAGCGTTCACAAGATTGGTCTTCATGTAATCACTTAGTTTAAAAGCTTTTTTGTGTTAACATCTAATTGCGTCCCATGTATCTTGAAATAAACTTAGAACGTAAGTCTACGAAATTTGAAGTAAAAGTCACAATGCGTTTTGAATTTTCGATCACCGCAACTGTCATCGGTATTTTCAAAACAAATGAAAAAGTCTGCACCTGAAAGTTTCTGATTTACACTAAATTTGCAATTAATCCTAGGTAATCATGGAAACAAACAGCTACATTACTTTAATCAACAGCCGGAAACAGAAATACAATTAAAGTGCGACAACAACTAACTAATGCGCTTCACCAAGGTTCGACCTTTTAAGTATACGTTATTTTTTCATAAAGAGCTTACTAGTAAAAAGTACAGGAGAAATGCCATTTTCCTCAAGGACTACCAGGAAAATGAATCACTAATACTTAGCTATACAAATGTCACTAGGCACAGGCGGCACCTGTGAATTATACGCGATAAGATTCAATAGTAGCAGTTTGGCCTGCTGTGCAGGAAGCAGAAAGGCTCTTGACCATCATAAAGCACAGAGGTAAACAAACGAACACACTGGGCAGTACACAGAACAGAGTAACGTTGCTACTACTGCACTGGTGCCGTGCGCTGGCGCCTTCGCTACAGAGTCGATACTGATGCCCCTGACGGCACAAGCCGCAAATCGTACCGTCCTTCAATGCCAACAGACTTAAAACTCAAACGTTCAATTCGCACGCTTACTTCCTTTAAAGTAGGTGGTAAATTTCAAATAAAACATTAGTAAAAGGATGGAATACAGGCGTGTCCTTTGACTTAAAAATATCACTGACAATAACATGAATAAAATTTAGAACACGCTCTCTACAATGTACTGATTTTCGCTGTTTGGCAAAAGCAACGAGTAAGCTTATAAACCTCATCCTGCGCCATATTTCTAAATTCAGAAATTAAACGATGTGATATTACGAAACATTCAATATGTTAATGTAATTATAAAACCATTTTTGAAACAACTCAAAACATAATACATTTTTATCTACAGTCCAACATGCAAACAAATCATTGCAAGCCAAAAACCATATAAAATTCCCAATAAAAATCATGAAGGCAAAAAGGAGTTGATGTAATTGCAATCAAATTTTAAGATTAAAAAAATAGGGAGGAAAATGGTGGAACCGGAAACGAGTGTTTGGGAAAACTTTCAGGGGGTAGATTAGTTCAATACAGACTAGTAGCAACTGATACACTAAGATTAATAAATTTTTCTTTATGATTCATATAATTCTGGATTCCTACTGGGAAACTATAGACAAAGAATTTAAAAAAACTAAATCCTGCCCAGTTGGTAGGTGATAGGTATCGCCACAAAACACTAACAAAATGTCACAAGAAACCTAAAACCAGTAACGCAACACATTTTTCCTACTTTAAACAATTTTAATTATCCCAATTCAAGTGAACTATAAACCAAAACAATTCAATAAAATATCAAATCAAACTACATTCGCAGATAATGATAAAGCAGCAACTTTTAATAATACTTTCATCGATAGCAAGAAAATAAGTAAACAACTCACCAAACTCAATCCTTTGAAAAGCAGTAGCACGAATGAACTGTCTTGCGAAACAGCAGAAGTCTCAAAGATCTGAAACAAAACACAGTTCTTGGAAACATTTCTTAGCCGAATGTGGGGGTAGAATAATTTATCTCCAGTCATTTTTCATAAACCATATTCCAAAGACAGGCTATAAAACAGAATAACTTTTTACGTTACGTGCAATTAATTCAGAATGTATGCCAGCTTCAGTGGTCTGGAATGCACTATAACTGTCAGTATGGAAACCGCCCACAAAAAGCATTGACTACATTATTCAATTAAAAAAAAGGTTTCCGTTTGAACGAAGATGCAAGACCAAGTTTAACAGGCTCACCTAATAAGCTTCATCGCAATTACCGCTAGCTAGCATATAGCATCTCCATAGCACAAGCATCGGACAAAAGCCACCTGCAGAATGTTCGAAGAGGCAAGTGTGCAACCGCACGCAAACAACCCCCGCAACGTTTCCCTGCATCCCTATTGGCTGATCCAACGACTTGCCGCCTCGTGATAGGCCCAGCTCGCTCCCCTCAAACGGCAGTCTTAGGTGGAGGGGCACACTCGTGTACTGAATTGATTGTTGTGCATGCCGCTCTGTATATAGGGCAACGTTCCCATGGCAACGAGTTCGTTTGAATCCCAAACAAACCGACTGACAAAGACCCTAAGTAGAGGATGACCTAGATCCCTTCCCTACAAATTCACTCTGGTATTTTCAAACCGAATGAATAATTTTTAATATTCAACTTTGGAAACAAGTTTCCCTCCAAACCGCTAAAATTACATAATTAACAAAGTAATTAGTTGTTATACAGGCAAAAGGGTTTCAAATAAGAATTTACTTACATTACCTAGTAGTTTGTTTCGTGTGTTTAATTTTTTCACGGAGGCCTGATTATGCTGTAGATCAAATTCTTACTATGGGACTTCACGATAAACTGGTCCGACGATGAGTGGAATTAGTCGAGTGTATAAACTCTTGACAAATTCATCAAATTCAGCCTTATACCAACTTTATATTGCACGTTTTATTTGTTTTAGGTCTTCTAAAACTAAAAATTAATAAACTACAAACCATTTAAGAAGAATGCTTGAACTTTTGCGAACTAATTCGCAAACACCTCCAAACCGTTTTTGTATGGTGTTAGGCTCTATACAATCGTAATTATTTGGAAGCAATATGAAAATGTAATTTTTAATGCACGGATGCTTACGAAATTACGAATAGCAGCTCATGACACATGGACTATTTTCAACCAATTAACAGAACGTTCGTGAAAGCAACTTAAATTGTACTTTTCGGATTTTTGTAAAAATTAAAAATACTAGTATATTTTTCACACCAGCTTGCCCAAGTCAAATTCTAAATTCCAGTTTCTTCGGTTAATGTTTCAAATTCGTCCACACAAGTCAATGCAAAAAGCTATTTATTACTAAAGATCAGTCAGCACCATCACAAACCTGTAAATATGCTGTTTGCCCATCACTAATAGCCTAATTAGCAGATTTTGATACAAGATTCAGTTTGAAAGTTTAGGTTATAACTGAACATTAAAGTTATGTCTTTTTTATTATTTAATATCGTGGAACGCGGAAACTACTACACCTTTGTAGTTGTCTGCAGGCTTAGGGTTTAAGAAGTATGAGGTATGTCACGTTACCAAACTGAACAAAAGAAAAAGCAAAACAGTACCAAATGTGAAGTACTGGGGTCCTACTCTCTAAACCTGAGTTATCAACAGTTGGCATTGAATATTTCGCAGAGGGAGTTTCTGGTCCAAGGAAAATTTAGGGGTGTTTGGGACCAACCGCCACACGCTGGGGTATTTAAAAATTCAGGCAGATTCCAAGAACCCGTATCTACCAGACTAGAGGCAAATGTCTATAGAACAAGAGCCTGCTACGATTTTTAGATAAGCTCCATTCCCCACCCCGTGAACAGTCGACTTCTGAACACATTGCAAGATGCACGTACTGTTACCAATCAAATACAACAAAATTATAAGTTGTACTATTTTAATTTGTACGTGATGTTAAGTGAGTAGCCAGGTACCTAGAACTGAAATAGAAACATACATCCAAAAGTATCACACAACTTTATTTCCATACATTTTTCCAAGCCGACTCAATTTGTACGCATTTTTTATTACGAAAAGTCTTAAGAGTGATTTTGTTATATTTCCCGAGCCTGATTTCTTGTATGGTTTTAGTTCAATGTATCTTGAAGTTTCATTGAAATTTAGATGCCAAAAAGTGCCAAACTCCTATTTATTAGAAAAATCTAGATTCTTTAAAATAAAGAAATTTTTTCTGTCATAATAATTCATCTAAGATTTTATTTTTTATGGGCTCTTCTGGTATCAAGCACATTACCCGAAAAGTTATTTATGATATGAGTAAACATGAGAAAGGAAATAATTTCGTGCAAAAGTTGGAACTAATAGGGAAAAATATTTGAAATCAACCAACAATCGCGGTCGAACAAACGTTTTCAAGGCTTAAATTGGTAATTAAAACAAAATGTTAGGCTGCTAAGAGAACAGATTGTATTTTTAAAGAAATACCATGATTCGTTTCAAGGATGTCTCGAAATCCCTCTAAAATCCAATCCATCCAATGTGGGTAGGCCTAGAAAATCTATTGATTTGTCTGATTGTATTAAACTATTTTCGCAGAGATTACAGGTATTTGACAGATTTTATAGTATTATGTCAATGGTATCGAGTGGACACAAGGTAGATACAAAAAAAATTGCTCCCTGCTGCCACGAAACTGCTAAAAGTACACACTTTGACAAATTTATTGTCAAAGTGTGTACGTTTCCATTACAACACATTTGTGCCGCAACATGTTGAAATGGAAACGGTTTGCAACAAGTTGCGGCACAAGTGCCGGGGACAGAAATGTGCCACGCGACTGCGGGACAAAACATGTGCCGCAACTTGTGCCACAGCACATGGAAACAGACTGCGACATGTTCCCGGGACATGTGCTGTCGCGCGCATGCGCAGTACACTCCTTGTGGCCAGCGCGTTTTCTTGTCTGTGGTAATCGTACTTTATTTTCCACCATCTGGTTCGCTTTCGCCTGCCGTTACAACAAAAGCTGCAGTAGCAGAGTTGTCCATATGGCTAAAACATTTGAACCAGCAAATCATTCCACTCAAGAAACTGGAAAACACTATCCGATTCTCTGCACAAACTTCACCTGTAGTCTTCCACTCGAGACCTCTATAAATGTTGCAATGTCCCAGGCAATTGGAAACAGTTGAACAATTATGTGCAACATGTGCCGGGTACAAGTTGCGCTACTTGTGCCAGGAATTTGTCAGAATGGAAACCTACCTTACGGTGTACATTGGAATGTACTCGTGGCATCCAGTGTCACCTATACAAATACTACGATTATAACAGAGCATGCACTTTTACCCATAGGCACTGTCCGAAGAAGCAGCAGAAGCTAGAAACAAATATTATCGACAATTTAGGGTGAGATATTCTGGAAAATGCAACTGGGATCAGTACAACATGTCATTAATAGGCTTTTATGAGCATCAGGCACGAAGTCCCAAAAAATGTAAATCGTTGAAACCAGAAACTATTAAAATGTTTCTTTAATGGGACCAGAGTACTTAAGAAGAGAACGAGACAGAAGAATACACAGGCACAGACACCAGATGAAGCTTCTGACGAAGGAGGATGGGACGGTTCGTCAGAATGATATTTTAGTGTGTGAATATTGTTTAGGCACAATGTAAATAATCGTTATTATGTAATAAAAAGTATATGTTCTTTATTATTACTCCTACTTCATAGTTATAAGTTCTAATACACAAAAGAAACGAAATAAAAACAAATTACGTAGAAATAATTTTGATCGACTTTTTGTGTCAAATTCCTCCGTGTGCGCCGTACCCCGCGTTACTGTACTATATCCGGCTTTAAGCACTGCATCAAAGTTTTTAATTGCATTCCCGTGATCATATGTAGAGGATTTATCGTAGTCAGCATGTTATCAGCTAAGAAAATCAGTTGTCAATAGCGGAATGCGGCGATTTGGGATTGCTGATGGAAAATAAGGCAGCAAATATAGTTTAATATGTGCTATTACACAGAGTTCAGTCCTCTAACTTTTTTCATAATATGTTTTTTATTTTACCCTTCACTTTTACATCCTAATATCTAGCGACTAAATTAGACCCTACATATTAATTTAAAATTATTGAGTACAAAGTACTTTTAACAAGGTAATTCTTGACATCAGTCCTTCACCTAGAGAGGCGCCATCCCATTACTGTTTCAAAAAGCAGGTTACTAGCCAAAAAAGTATGAGCATTACGAGTTACATTACTACAAGAACTTGAGGCAGTGTTTCCTTTTCGGAAAAAAGGGCGATACGCCAAAAAATACCTAGGAACCTATACTCTAAACTACGCTTGAGATAGCCTGTCCGCCATTACGTAAATCTAGTCACAAATTCCCTGAAGGGTTCGCATACCCCACTTTGAGGGAAACTGCTCTAAACCAAACACATCACCTTAATATAGCGTACCCGACGAATGAGATTTATAAAGAATTATCTCTTCTCAGAAGATTTGACAAGGTGCAAACTGTCTATCGAAAATTTGTAGCCTGGAATTATATGTAATGCCAGAAATGATTTTTGTAATAAGCAAACTACGTTAATACAAGCCGCTATTTAGTAAATAGATAACGTCATACAGGTCGACTTATAAATGACAGAGCTTTGGGCGATTTGAAAGGCACTAAAATTTACTCAAGGAACATCTTTATATGAAATTGTTAGATATAATACTGAGGTTATCATGCTTAACTCTAGCGCCAGATATCATGACTAGCAAAAACAAAAAAAAAAAACTTTTCTGATAAAACTTTCAGCTATTCACAAATCCGAATACTAGCAAAATTTCAGTAATATGTTTACAACAAACTGAACTGAATAAAGATTTTTAATATTTTAAAAACAAAAGATCAATTTAAGGTCCCGCAAAAGATAATTTGAAACTTTGTATAAGTGATTATATATTTCGCCTTCGCAAAAATGCCCGACAGAAAAACCGAATTCTTCCCGGGGGGGGGGGGGGGGGGGGAGGAGGAGGAGGAAAATCCCATACTGGCTGTAGCATCTTTTCTAAAGTGATAATTCCTCTATAAGTAACCATAACTTTTCATTAGTTATCAGTAGTTACACAAAAAAATTAGTAACAGGAAAGGGATTTAATTAATCGCCGAAAAACTAAAAATCGGCTGTTATAATTTAAGGCGTTCAGAAGTTATTACCAACAAGTATTAGTCCTAGTTTTTCAGTCAGCTGAATAAACTTTGCCATACTGAATTTTCATGTAAAAAACATACGTTGTTGGTAAACGTTGGAACTGAAAGAGATCATTGCTAATTTTAAATAATTAAGAATTCAACAAAAACTGAAATTTTGTTCAACACTAAGGCCGGTCGTCCAATGGTACAGTATTTCGTCGGAACCTTATTCGCCTGAGTAACGCCTGATTTTTCACCTCTCGATATCGATCAAACGAACAAAAGAAAACAACAGTATGGATTCTGGTGGAAGTGGTTGTTCTATGATGGACCTTTTATTCGGCCGAATGCGCCTGTCTCGCAAAATCTGTGCTTTTATTATAACCTATAAGGGCGCATCGAAATGAGTCTCCGATACATACGTTTTACAGTACAATGAACACATTACTTATGTGATATTCAACAAATTATCTCAAACAAGACTCATTTCACACTTCCAACTTCAGATGATAACATACTAGACCATATTTGTAATTTATATACACAAATAACTGTAAAGATGCTGTACAACAATTTTACGTTGTCTCAAAGACCTAATCAGTTTCTTATCGCTGCGAAATGCACCTCTATCATAGCCACCTAATCCTTCGACGAAAATGAGACCTACAGTTTATCGTGGAATTCCAACCACGGAGCGTCCTAGCATCTTCGCATTTACAAATCAAAGTTTTGCCAGAAGTGAAGATCAATTTTTAAGGTCAGCAAATACGACAGCCGTGAGTGGGATTTGAAGTGGGGACCTTCCGTACCCCCAATCTCACACAGTAAACATCTGAGGCATTCCAAACTCAAGTAATTAAACATGTGTTCAAATTTAATAAAGTACTTTTGTTATTGTAAAAAATGACTCATTGTTAAAAATAAGTTGAAACCTTACTCAAAGCATGTGATGGATGATGAAACAAAATTTTAGAATGACATTATCTACAGCTTAACATCTTATAAACCTGAAAGTGAGGAAGAGAAGACACTTTTAAAGGCATCAATAACACGAAAACATTTGGTCGTAAAAGAACGGAAATTTCCGAACTCCCTACATACGCTTCTATTAATCCACCACTCGGACACGTACAGCACCGTCAAAAAGTAAACCAAACTAATGGCAGCAGTTTGTCGGCCGAGTGTGGACGACACGCGGTGTCGTTAGAACTTGGGTTCGCACGACACCTTATTGTTGGGCTCACTGGATTCAACCTTTATGTTGGGAACTGAAGAAAAATCAGTCGAAGTCTGGTCCAGCTTAATCATTTCAGTCGACAGTTAGGTTGGCTCAAGGCAGAGTGAAAACTCTGCGAAACTATCCTATTACATCTTGTACACTGAAGCCGAATTACATCAGACATATTTGCAGATCCGTCAGTGCCGTCGAACGGGTTGTTATAAAATTGATATATGCTTACTAGAGAGACCGACATATTAATTACATATAATTGTAAACAACGGAAGACGATTTGATATTAATAGCTTTTTGATTATTTCACTTGCCTTCAACTCCCATTTCCTCTGCAACAATCGACCGAAATCTGCAGGTCGTGATATCTTACATCGCATAACAGTGTACCACAGAGCAGTAGCGTTTGTATTGGGACAATTACTGTTCATTATTCTAATTATGATTCTGTTAATCTACAGTCAGTTCAGGCTGTATGCAAATGACAATGCCATGTAAAAGGATTGTGATTAATTGCAAAGGTATCTCGACAGGATAACTAGTTGGGTAGATAGGCATTGAATGACGATAAACGCCAAGAAAACTTATTAGATTATAACTAAGAAGATAAAGGTTTTGTATCATTATTCAGAGAAAGAGGAATTGCTTGTCAATACTGGGAATATCAGTTGACAGATAAACTAGGCATAGCAAATTGGGGAGGTTGTATTGCATCTGGTGGAGAGGATGTACCAGGAAGTAAGAGATGGATTACAAGTCTTTGCTGGAGTATTGGACCTACATTATGAGTGCAAAGGAGGACAGCTGTATTTGTCTCTAAATTATCAAATGAGCACTTATAACTGAAAATAAACAAATGGGCCTGGAGTCACTGCAAGATAAAACGCGAGTGAAAGGAATTGTGGGCATTTACTAGACACAGTGGTGATGAGACAAATATTGGAAGATTAGAAACAGCATGTGGAAGGGATGAGGGTCCATGACAAATCGATAGATTTAAGACATAAGGGAATTGGAAGGTTTTGATTTATTGGTAGGGGAATGAGGAACTAAAACAAAGAACATACCACAGAATGTGATATTTCAAGGTGAAAACGTGTAATTAAAAAGTGAATAGGCGCGTACGAAAATTTCCACATGGGCATTAGCTCCATCGCTAATCAAGAATAATTCTATAAACAAGGATTCCACGGCAGCGTATTCTCATTTATTTATTATGGATGTTATGAATCTTTTAATCTTTGTTTTCTATGTGTGATACTGAGTATTCAATCAAAATATGATGATTTGTCAGGGAAACAACCGCTGTTTACCATTCCGCCGAATATGTCAGAGTAAGTAGTGCCCAGACGCACAAGAACACTCGGCCAGATGAATTCGGTTCCGGTGGACGACCAGCCTAAACCTTAATACTTATACCGGCTTGAAAAGGCAGAGTCGACGTATTAAAAAAATGGTACTCCGAGTAGTAAATTTCGTAATTTCAGAGTTCATAATAACGAGATTTTTCTTCATTAAAGTAGTTTTGATGTGACAAAACTGGATATTTATGTAAAAATTAGAACTACACATTAACTGGAACGGGAAATACAGGGCGTTCGCCGGGAAACGCTAACCACTTATTGTCATGCCGAAGGAATCTCACTGCGAAAGGCCAGCTCCCGCCAAACGGCAGCGTGTATGACCGGCGAGATTAAACAACCCTCGACCAATAGTCAAATGATGCAGTATAATGTGAACTTTTCAATGTTTTAGACATTTCTTTGCTGTGTGGCTGGCTTGTGACTTTAGTCTTACTAATCAGTGTTGTGTGAGCGTTTCTTTGCGGTTTGGCTATTTGTGACATGTCTCTTACTAATCAGTATCGTGTGTGAGCGCGAGTTGAATTATGGTAAGTTATAGTTTGTGACTAAGAATATTGCTGTATGATACGTATGTGAAGTCGCAATAAATTTCGTTCGATTTTCGGCAGCTAGAACGATTCTGCGTTTAGTTACTTGTAAA
The DNA here is from genome assembly GCA_031002005.1 of Vandiemenella viatica. Classification (NCBI taxonomy): domain Eukaryota; kingdom Metazoa; phylum Arthropoda; class Insecta; order Orthoptera; family Morabidae; genus Vandiemenella; species Vandiemenella viatica. The sequence goes on along the minus strand of JARYHS010009186.1, from coordinate 214,964,060 downwards.
CAGCCATGCTTGTGGCGCCAGATCACTCAATTTAAACCATTGTGACTTCAATTTTCGGGATAAGCTTAAGGGAAAGGTGTATGAAGGAAATCCTCATACGTTTGAAGAATTTGAAAACAAAATATATCAAGTAATAACGTCAATTGTGAGGGATGAAATTCAGCATGTCTTGAAACATGTTTAAAAGAGGGTCGACAATTCCGGCATCTTTTATAAGGTAAGCTAATGAATTACGTAGTCTCCATACGCTTCCACATACTTATACATGTTTGATACGTAATTATTGCTAAGTAGTTTCGCGGTTGACGACCGAGCTATGTGGGAACTGCAGCTCGCTCGCCGCTTCTTCATTGCGTATTCGGCGAACATAATGTATAAGCGGATTGACATGCTATATGTAAATTGCTATTTACAGGCAAAAAGATTCGTACACACTAAGCCAGTGGTTCACAATCATTCGGTAGAACCACTTCAAGATACAGCTAAATCTTGCGCACCCCCTTACAAAAGAAATGATAAATGCGTTCAACCCAATCGAATGCTTCGCACAGCCACAGCATTACAGTAATATAATTCACACACGCAGTTTGTCTTGAAATATATTTTGGTCGACTGTTTTAATGGTCGGATATACTATGGGAAAAGTTTAGATGTCATCGCAATGTTGCCCACTGTCCCGCAATGTCCGTCTTGTGGGACATTGGATGTTGCCGCTTCCAGAGAGAAAACGTGTCCCGCATTATTTGTTGCAGTGTATATTCGTGTGCGAAACGATCAACATGTAATGGCTATGGGCAAACGAATTGGAGCTTCAATCGAGCTCTAGCAGAGTTAATGGGTTGTTTTGGGACACTTCATACAAACGCGAAACAAAGAAAAATTACACTTGGGAGGATATTGCCAAAACTGTGAAATTACCAAGAAAAGAAATGGAGGCCAAAATGTATATTGTCCGTTCACAATTTATACGTGAAAAGAAGTTAACATCTTCGAAAATCACTGGTAGAGGATGAGGCAGTGAAATCCCGTTCATACTGCATGAGGCAATAAAATTTTTGTTGAAGGGTGGCCACATTGGAGACATACAGATCTTGTTTAATTATTGATCTGTCTGAATTTTACTTACAGTGCTAAAACAGTTACAGGATAGGATGAATCATTTGTTTTCTAAAATTTAATTGCAATGAAGCCTATCTCCAAGGCAACTTCCCTACTAAACACCGCTTTTCCTCTATTTTTCCCTATCTACTTTTTCCACTCTACTAATTTAAACTTTAAATTCTGTTAGCATTTTTAGTAAATTATTCATCATTTCTCTTGGTAACCACCATGGAGATGCAAGGGGTAACGACATACTGTATTTATAGTATTTTAAAGGATTTCATAAGCAAAACCCACAAAACCGCAAAGATAAGCTGCAACTATAAATCGAAATTTCATTTGTCATTTTCTGTCGAATCTTTCTCTTGATGCTCCCATCACAATTCTTATCTGATGGGCGCATGGAGAGGTGTTTATTTCCTCGGTTATATTTGCATGTGACGTACTTTTCTGTGACCATACCTTAAATACATCGAATATCTGCAAAAATTTTATGCATAGTATTTTTCGAAGATTTGAATAAAGTATTTTTGTCAAACTAAATATCAAGAGTATAGAAGAAAATGTGGGATATAACCAAACGATTGTGCACAGGGTTATGGAAGCCAAATGGCGCCGGATTAGCTGGCGTGTGGCGCCGGCGGGCCGCGTCACGCGAGCCGAGCGGCGCGACTCACCCCACATCGATCCGGCAGCTTCACAAGCAAACACGACTCCACCAGCCAAGCCTTCTACACATCACACTTATGATAAAGAATTTGAAACAATTCTTTACTATCAAAAAATTAGGTCGCCATGATCTAAGTTTGATTAAGCTCTTGTACTTTAAAGCGACAAAACAATTACGTTGATAGGATCAGTTATTATAGCAAAAAATAAAATGAAATGAAGTACCAGCAGGGCGTTGTACAAACAGAAAACACTCAAGGCAGCAGACTATGGCATCTACAACTCTTTACAGTGATGAATGCACTAACAACTGTCCTTTGGTCTAATGTGAAATACCTTCCCACTGCAAGAGTTGCCAGTTTTCATTTTGTAAATTGCAATGCAATAAACAATTTTATTTATTTACTTATTTTATTTGGTGTGCCAGTAACTTATACAACAGCCACTGTAAAAAGCTTATGAACAACTTACAGTGTACCATAAGTTCAAGGAAAAAACAGGTAACCAGGTAACCAAAAACCATAAGCCACAAATTTAAAGGCATTTACAGAGAACGACAGAATGGTACACATAAGCAAACGGCACTTAAATATTTACGAAAAGCCTAACGAAATATTCCACCTGGCTAACAAGCCGAGGCAGCGCAATATAGTTGGTTGCCACGGCAACCGGGCAAACTTTACTGGCCACTGCGCACGCAAACGGGTCATCAACCGGGATCTCAAAAAAGAAAAACTTACCCGTTGCGTCGCGACGACTCCCGACGCACAATCAATATAGAATCCCAATAACTGGAGTGTTTTGATAAATTTCATATACTTCAAACCAATGCAAAAGATGATATAGGAAATTGGTCTTTTACCCCAGTTCCCCGAATACTTCTCACCAGTTCAGAAGATTTTTTATTGAAAATTAGCCGCTCTCTGATTAACAAAACATACCTTTGTTCCAAAAATCTACCATATCTTAACGCATAAGCGAGAGCAACACGTGTAGAAAATACTTATGTAGAAACGTACGTAAAAGTATAAATTGGTATCAGGAATAAGTTCCAACAGATCAAAAGAAACATTATTGAATCCCGAAGGAAGCCATAAGTAGTAACGAATTTTAATAATTCCTTCTAAAAGGTGACAAAATGGTGGTGTCTTGGCTACAAGTTTCAACTGCAAATAACTTCAATTCTTACAAGTGCCGATCAAGAAGTATTAACTGAGTAGTGCAAATCAAGGGGAAATAATTCAATTGGAAACAATTCCCAAATTTTCTTTGATAACAGGAAACCGAAAGCAGCAATCGAAATTTCCAAATGGCCACTCGTAGATTTAAATTAACGGTTACCAAAACCTGTATGGCAGCAACATACAAATAAGGCTTGATTTTAAAATACCCATCCGTTTATTATTATGAAACTAACAGTGTAGAAGGCAGAAAAGATGTATGATCGGATTCGAATTTGCAATCTATATCCTGCCGATACCCGCAAGGGACTGCATGGCAGACAAAAATGGAAAACATTAGTCACCTGACTAAACAGTGAACATTTTCAACACTCCTGATAGTACCAGCCGACAGCGACCTGAAGAGGACCTGAATAATAGAACGGGGGAACGATTTGTGGTGGCAACTATCTCCACGGCAACACTGTTTGTGACGACAAGAGGGCAACAGGCCAAGTATCGTACGTTACCAATCTAGGAAACAGATTGCAAGACTTCTCCAAATATTCCATCACTTTATACTATATAACGATATAATATTAAACATACAAGGGAAGACCCAATAGCCAAAACTCTGGTCGATAATTTTGTAACAAAATAAGAGTACAAAGTTACAATGTTATGAAAGCATTGATCCATAAACATTAGAATGCTGTGCATTACACTCAGTTATTGATAAATTCAACTTAAAAAATTTGCACTTTCAGAAAAAAATACATGAAGCAAATTATCATTCGAACCTTAGTAATAACGGTAACGGCAACAAACTACATTCGAATGTAGTAAGAAACTTCGCCCATCACAAAATAGTGATGACAAAGATAAATAAAAACCCACAGCAACAGTACAACCACAGAATAAACCTACACATTTCAAGTAAGAGGCAAAGCCCTGCATGGAAGTGTTCCTCCAGACTGATAAATAACCCATTACGAATATGCTAGGGAAATTGTGAGGTACACAACCTCAACTTTTTTTTGTTAACATTAGTAAATTTTCTTTATTTAGTAGTTATGATTTTAAATACTAACATTGAGTTTCTAAGGTCACAATCTCAAGAGAGGTATACGAGATCCTTGGTGAAAAAGAACAGTGGAAGAAAGAAAAGGTTGTTAAATAAATGAAATGAGAAGGTGAGGATGGAAAAGCTTACTGGAGAAGCTGTAAAAATCCTGGCAGGATTTGAAATTGAAAATATTAGCCCGAGGGCAGAAGATTAGTATCATGATAAAGTTAGTGAAACCCGAAAGTTGTCTTATTATCCTCTACTTTGAAATGACAGTTATCTAATACAAGTGGAAGATTTGTTTCATGTTGAGATTATAATAAAGAAAATGGAGTTGATTCTTACAGTACTTTTGGTAAGATTTTTTTAGTACTATCATTTACAGCAGTGGTAGAAAACCCAGCAGTGGACATGAGGGTTACATAAAGATCCATTTGAACTAATCTGACGCTGGGAACTTAAGGAAAAGTAGTATAATTTGTTTTCTAAAGGTAAAAATAAGAGATGAAGGTAAGATTGTAAAGAAGAACCCAGACGAAATAAATTTTCATATCATTTCTAAAACAAAGAACATTACAAATTGGCAAATCGTGACATGGACGATGTATAACAATATAATGGTTATATAAAAGTACCAGTAACTTCGGAGGATACCAAGCTGATAAGGAAAGTAGAAAACTTGTTTTTATTGAAAAAATAAAGTTTTAAAGGTTGGATGAGAGAATTGTCATTAACAAGAATAGTTAGAGTAATGCAAAGCAATATATTAAATGGAAAAAAAGTAATTGCTGAGACGATTAAATTTAAAATGCAGTAAAAAGTGAAGAGTATAACCTGGACTTTATTAAGAGTAAATTGGATTTTCTTATTACAAGAAATTTAATAGATCTATGTATCACGACGCCAGCACAGAGATTACAATGTGTTAGTTTAGTGCATACATTATATGTGAAATATCGACTGTGCGAATGATTTGTATAAATTCAGAAATAGGTACGGTTTTCTAGTGCTTATTAATATTTCTGAAGTGCTACATTGAAATAAAAATAAATATCGTGTTCTCAATCACGAAGAACGTAATTGGATACTGAAAGAATAAAAAAAGTAAATGATGCAATTATAAGTGTACAAAGATACTAGTAAGTAACTTACCGGTTTGATTTAAAACACAACAGGAAGCAATAGGAAAGGATATCTGAGTGAATACATCATAGAAGACGAAAATAATTTGAATATGAGTAATATAGTAATAAACAACTACAGCTTGACATTTTTGGAAGAGTCACCAGATAGAGTAACGGTTAAGCAGAAAGAAACAAAGGAACAGATAGCAGTAACGATTTGTATATGCTCACGAATCAAGTGGAACACATGTTACGGCAAAATAAGAGAAATGGAATACAACGAAGAAACTAGGATTAGATTTAGAATATGAAGGTTGGAATGTAAAAAAGCGTTAGTTTAAAGAAGTGTAGAACACCACCAGGGAAGCAAGGAATATGAACTGAATTTTCAACTCTGTGGTGGGAAAGAGGAACTGTTTGGTAAAAATAAGAGATGAAGGTAAGATGGTAAAGAAGAACCCAATGGAAGTATATTTTCACATTTCTAAAACCAAGAACCTTACAAAGTCTATTCACAGACAATGAAAAGCTAGGAAAATAAATCAAAAAAGTCTTCTACTTAAAATTGATAGCACAAATAATTTAAGAATAAGGGTATGAACTTGCATTTTTTAAAATTTATTATATGCACCTATGTAAAATTGAGTTGCAAAGGTAACAGCCCAACATCAGTTCTTATTTAAGTATATCACTAGTATGTTCCATCTGAGCTAACATATTAGCTAGCAATCAATATGTTATGATCAAGACATTGTCAACTTCTTTGTACTCTTCTGGGGCATAATTTTAAGATGTAGCGATCATTAGAGGCAAGAGAGGGTTAGGGGAGGGGAAGAAATTTGGCCACAGCCTTTTGAATAAACCATACAAACCCTTGCCTGAATTTCAGGAAACCATGGAAAACTGGTACTTTGATGGCCAAATGGGGAATTGAAATGCATGGTGTTAAAGAGATTCATCCTGTATAAGATTAAAGGAATTACTTGCAGAAAACAGACTGAAGAATTATAACGTTAGGTTCTGAGGTAACTGGAGACTGAAGAATTAGAACGCAAGGTTCCGAGATAACTGGAGACTGAAGAATTAGAACGCAAGGTTCTGAGGTAACTGGAGACTGAAGAATTAGAACGCAAGGTTCTGAGGTAATTGTCTATGTTAAACTACACTCTACTGAAAACATACCACTAATATATACCAAGATGTAAACTGGTGTGCTGAAATAAACTAAATAAAACCAGGCAGCATAGATGACCAACATCCACACCATGACAAAACTGCAGAATTTCGGAGGCAATAAAATGACTATTTTTATTTCTACTGCTTCAATATTTGTGAAGGTGGATGCATAAGAGTTATTGCACATACATACAACCATTTCAAGTACTCGATGTAATACCATTTCACCACATCCAAGTTGAAATGTTCCTGTATAAAGAGGTGTACACACTGCTTGCTAAACACTTATTCAGAGAAAAGAGCAATAATGTCAGAACAAATATTACAGTCTTAATGGCATAATGAATAACACCATATGAATACAGGTTATGAGAAAAGCTTTTAAAATTTGATAGGAATAGCCAAAAAAAATTAACATCTAACAACAACAAATAGGTAATAATAATTACTGAAGAATAAAAGGCATAAATGTGCAGGAATATACAAATCTGACATGTTTATTTCAGTAAAAATACAGAGTGACGTTTCGGAGCCTGCCTCTGGCTCCATCAAAAGACAAGAGTGTCTTTTCCCATATTTGTTTGATGTATAAACTATAAATTTACAATACAAACCATTTTCAGATGGCCGAACAATTCATTGCTACTACGTTTAAAACAAAAATGCAAAAAATTAATTTCCATTAATTTTTCAAGTTGTTGTTGTGTGTGTGTGTTTTTTTTTTTTTTTTTTTTGTTACAGTACAACTACAATAGACTACTTTCCCAATTGCTATCACCAGTTAACCTGAACAGGGCAAATATCTAGAATTTGTGCATAATGCTAAGCTTCAAGTTGAAGGTGTATAAATTCCCTCGATTTCTCCAGAAGGATTTGTCCTTTCAGACAAACTTGGTACTCATGTTCCTTAGACAGCATTATTCTAATATACCAGTCATAAAAGATAAATATGACATTCAAAATGTAGACATGTGCATAATGTTTACACTATCTTTAACACGGTGTGAGGAATTTCTGTATGAAACTTCAGGTCCAAGAGAAAATTTTCTATGAATGCCAATGTAACAATCTAATAATGTTTCTATCTACGAGATCAGCTGTGGAATGAAGAGATTAGCTGCAACTAGTTCCTTATTTGTGAGAGTTGTGGCCCTCCAAACTTTGGATAAACATCCATACAGTTTGAGAATTGCACAATACTTAATGTGTTTAGCTGTATATAACTAACAGTGTTGAAATTATTTTTGTTTTGAAGATATCCAAATATTTAAGAATTAAGCTTAAATTAAGAGAAAAAAATGCACGTTTAATGGGAAATAGCGATTTTTTTTTGTAATTTTAAGAACTTTTTCTCACAGAAGTTGGATCGTTTTGTTAACCAATTTATACCCCTCACAGGGTAGGATTACTCAAACTTATTTATAGCCCATGATGAATCTGGTTCCTACAGCAGTTCATTAAAATATCCCAAAATTAAAAATATTCACATTTTTAAGCAGCTGTTACTTAAAAAAGCCATTTTTTTTTACACACAAAAAATGGAAAATCTGGCTAAATAATGACCTAATAGCATCTTGCTGAATCATGGAGCCAGTTTGATGGATTTTTGCTTCGTATAGCAACATTTTTTAAAAAAATGGTAAAAGATTTTGAATGTAAAAGTTTTACTGCATAAAGTTATTATAGATTTAAATTATTTTTGAAAGAAAATACTGCTTTCGAACAGCCACTATTTGTCGTATTAACTAGAAAACTATTTCCGATATTTTATGGAGTGTTGAAGTTTATCAACACTATAAAATCCTTTACACTTAAATTGCTTAAAATAAGTAATCTTCAGCTTTACAGTACTCTTCACAATAGCAGTATTTTATTTATCTACAATTAGGTAAGTTCTATAAAATTTTAATAATATTTAATATTATACAATAACAATTATATTTATGCTAGACCAGTGTTTCCCAACCTTTTTTGGGTCATGTCCCACTTTCAACATTTTTTTGCCCCCCATACATAATTTTTAATAAAAAAATTATTTGTTATTAAAGAAACTGATATAGGATGGTTTTTGAAAGAAAACACTTTAATATTATCATAAAACACAGGAAGTAAAATTAAAAAAAAAAAAAACAATGAAATACTAAAATTCAAATTCAAAAGATTTATAATAAACATTTATTATGGCAATTTAGTGTCATACTTTTAAGAATTTGCTTTTTTGCTATATTTTGTAACCATATCTGGCATTGCATTTAAATAACCCAAAGAGAAAGCGGTAAAGTCGTATCAAGTCAATTTCTAAATTGCCCCCCTAAAAAAACCATATTGCCCCCCTGTGGGGCGTGGGCCTCACGTTGGGAAACACTGTGCTAGACAGTAAATCACAGTTTTTGCTCTTTGATTTTGCAAAGAATTGGTGTTATTTTGCCCGAAGAAACTCAGAGCTACCACTGACAAAATGATCAAACCTCATTCATTCCTTGATTTGCCTATAAAAGAAAGATTTTGCTGTTTTGGATGATAAACACAATACAGCAAATTTTTTGAGATCTTGAACTAATAAAAATGAAATATCAAGTATCTTCCCATTGAAAATTAGAAGCAATATACATTTCAGATGGTGCTGCAAGCCACTTCAAAAACAAATACCAATTTCATGACTTTTCTAAATATCATCAAAATATTTAAACTGAACTTGGGAAGTGTGTCTGGTGGTGTGGGTGGATTATTCAAACATCCCAATTCAACCTTCAGATGAACCAGCACTGGCTATTAGAAATGTAGCTTCATTTGTTGATAGTCAGCAATGTATTGGAAACTACCAAACTATTACTACTTAAAACAGAAAATGTTCACACTTTTCAGTCATGTATACAAAACGAATGGACCTATATAAAACCATAACCAGTATATGATCACTGCATTATAGGCTGGTTCAGAACTTTATTTGGCCAGAACAGTTGAGCACAATGTTCAGAAAATGCAATTAGTAATAGAGACTTTAAAACAAAAATTTTCTATTAGTGATGTCTATGTAGGAGAGTTTGTAGGACGCATAAATGATAAGTGGTGGACTGGATGTATTAAAGAGTATTTCTTGAGCAGTTGATATCACAGTATCATTTATGCACCCTCATGACACAAAAAAATTTAAAAAAGGCTTCAATTACCAGAAGAATCTGGGTAAAGATGAATGTATAGTGCACATAATAATGTTTCGTTAAACGTAAAATATCTGTTAAGACTAAGTCAATGCGGCAGATTGAAAGTAGTTCTTTTAAAAAAATAATTTTAATCTATACTAACCTTATTCAATAAGACTATTACATCCATATAAAAAAAAAAAAAAAAAAAAAACTAGTAACCATTTAAAGTTAAAATCCACCAATATGGATCCATGACAACATGCTGTTAGGGAAAGATTTTTTTATAATGCCTTTGCGCAAAATGTAAAAAATTTGGAATATTTAACGAGCTGCTGTATGAACCAGATTCATTGTAGGCTAGAAATAAATTTAAGAGTAGCCCTACCCTACGAGATATAACAAAATGATAAAACTTTTTGCATGTGAAAAAATTCTTAAAATTACAAAAATCTTAATTTTCACATTAAATATGCAATTTTTAATTAATTTGTGCTTAATTCTTTAATGTTATGATAAAGTCAATGTCCACTGCATCAAAACAAAAGTAATTTCAATGATCTCTCTTACATTTTAATTATACGCAATTAAGCACATTAAGCAATACACTTCAGAGCTATTTACAGTGCTCATGACATTGATATATTACAACAAGATATCTCCGAGTTAGAGGTATGGTGTCAGTTAAATAAGTTACACCTTAATATAGAAAAATGTGCTGTCTTGGTGTTTTCTCGACGTCTCAACCAGCTACCTGTTAATTACTCTATATGTGGTCAAAACGTGGGAACAGTCAATTCAGTTAAAGACTTGGGAGTGATAATCGATGACAGGCTTACCTTCTCAGAGCACATTAATTACATAACTCAGCGAGCATTTCGTTTCCTGGGTTTCATATGTAGAGCTGATAAAGAATTCAAAAACATTAATACATTGTTTCGACTTTTCTCTGCCTATGTCAAACCGTTACTTGATTATGGTAGTATTGTATGGTCACCCTTTACAGACCAGCAAATTAGCCGTGTCGAAAAAGTTCAACGCAAGTTTTGTAAGTTTCTGTTACACTATTTTCATCGTGAAAACATGGAAGATGTGTGTGATGTATATCAACATTATAAGATTAACAGCTTGCAAAGTCAGAGGCAGTTGACTGACCTATGCTTCTTCTACAAAGTCATCAATGGACTTACTGATTCACCAGATGTACTCGAACAATTCCAATTTAATTGCTCTAGGGTAGACCTACGAACAAGACTGCTGGATGCTGTAAAACCCAACAAAAATTATGTTGCTTCTGGGCCGTACCATAGGATAGTAAACCTGGTTAACCTATATACAACCAACATCAACTTCTTTGGAGGTTCTTATACTGGACTGATCACCAACATTAAAAGACTTTTGTGAATCACTTATTCATTATGTAGGTTGTATGTTTATGATAAATTTTATTTCAATATGTACAAAGCCAATTGGCATTTAAATAAATAAATTCAAAAACAAATGGATTTTTAGCCAAATTTTGGAGGGCCATAACTGCCTTTTTTTGTTTAAATCCTTTTGGCATACTTCATAACTCCAACATGGTTATCTACTGTAACTTTTTTCAAAAAATCAGTTGGTCAACTGACACCCCAGTCTGATTGGAAATGGAATGGGTCTGTAGTAGTGTTGTAAAAAAACGGTTTTTTTTTCTGGCTTGAAAAAAAAAACATGAAAAAAAACTTTGAAAAAAAAAAAGTTTTTTTTTTCTGGAACAGGTTTTTTTTTCACAACTAGTAAATCTCAAATTTGTAACGCAGTTATCGTTAAAAATGACTGTTTTAGAGTTTATTCTAAGTACTTATCTTAGTTTAAAATCTACTATATTTTTCTGGTTCAGTAGGAAAAAAATTACGAAAATATTGGCAAAATTGACTGAAATTTTCTTTATGAACGGGGATTTCCCGAAGAGACTAGGTTGCGCGGGATGGAATCCCCATTCCCCATTGTTTGGATTATACTTGCTATTTGAAATAGCGCTGCCAGCCCTACAAAATTACGTACAGAGCTTTTAAAAAATTAGGAATTTAAAATTTATCCAGTTTTTTGCCTCTTTTTATTACTTATTTGGCTTTCCTTATATTCGTATACTTGTTAACTCTCAGAGTATAGTGGTACTGATTCATTAAATTGTCAGTAAGGGAGCGTGCATAAACCACATAGCTCCATTTTGGCCTCCTGTGAACCCCCCTCCCCCCCACGTAGCCCTTTGGTGTAAACAAACAATTGAAAAGTAGTAAAGCTCCTATTTTGTATGATAATAGATTTAAATTCAAACTTGAAAGACCGTAATACAGAACTATCGGCGCAGTCTTTATGCACAGTGTGTACTTTGCTCACAATTTAAAATTGCAATCTCAAAATCTTTTGCGTACAATACAAGAACAACCAGTAAAAGAAAATTTAACTATTTCTGAAGTTATGGATCTAGAGGAGACAGAAGAAGAGACAGAAAATTCCGACACCGATCGAACTAGTGTTTGTACTAGTGAATGTGGTACTGACAGAGGATGAATAAAATTATGTTACCTATATAGATACACTTATGAATCATTATGTGAGACATTATATGATTCAGTAAGACTTAAAACACACTTGTAAAATGGAAGTTCCTTAAAACTATTATTTATCAAATATACTGTTTTCTGAAAAAAAAAAAGAAAAAAAAATTAGAAAAAAAAAACACGGGTGCTAGGTTTTTTTTCACGTTTTTTTTTTTTACAAAGCTAAAAAACAACATTTTGGTTTTTTTTTCAGTTTGCAACACTAGTCTGTAGTAGGCAGTACTACGATATCCGAGGCACTGAAATTTGACGAGTTTAATGGTTGATTCTTATAGAACTCAACGAGACAAATCGAAAATGAAGAATAATTTTTTTTGATATCTCGCTTAGTTTGCGAGATATTACACCTTGAATAAATGATAACATACATTTCAGTACAACGTATTGTCTGAGAAATATGTATTCTTACCTGTTTAAATTTAACGCAGATATATACTAGATATCATTCTTCCATTAAAAAAAAAAAGGCATTTCGTGTGTGTGTTCCGAATACAGATCCACAAACGGTAAAAATAACATTCACTAATTAATAGCACTGAGCGTTGCCATTAAAGGCATATACATTGATTTATAATAAGATGTTAATAATGTATAATCGTTGCGCATGTCTGCCAACCTATTTAGAATAAAAGATTATTTTTTTTTTCGGAGTAAATATTTCGACGTATCTTTATCGTAATAGGCGGAAAAAAAAAATTAAGTTCGTCATATATAACTTTAAGACTCTTCTTTATAAATAGAAATTTATAGCGCCTTGAACTTGAAATAACCATTTCAGCTATGATCCGTAGCCATAGCAACATTCTTTTAGATATAGTAAAGTCGTTGATTTTACTGATGACACTAATTCTTCGAAAATGTGTGAAAAGCATCATTTGATACATCCACTATTAGAGAATTTCAACATATATACATCATTCAGCAATTTGATAGCAACAGAGGAACAAACTATTTCTTTTTTGGAAGAGATAAAATTGATTCCTTCACGCTCGACAACTCCACCAACATGTTGCGGCGTTCCAATGATGGTTGAAAATTCCTCTTCGAAAAAGCTGGGTTGGATTTGGAGATGTTCGTCAGGAAGGACAAAGAAGATAAAAAGGTGGTGCCGCAATACCATAAATCCTTGTACAGGTACCTTTTTCGATGGGTCTTCCTGTCGAATTTCGTTTCAAGAAACTCTGGCCATAATTCTTAGTTTTGTCATCGACATAAAAATCAGTGATGTATATGAGAATCTTTCATCTTGGCGTTCCTCCAGAAATGGCAAAGAGGTGAGTTGGAGTACAATAGTAGATTACTACAGCTATTGTCGGGAAGTGGCGGAAGTTATATCTTCTCATGCTGAAATTGTGTTGGGTGGCGAAGGTAAAACTGTCCAAATTGATGAAACATTTCTAACAAAAAGAAAATATAATCGTGGCCGTCTGACAGAGCAAATGACAACTACCGTCCTAGGTCTATATTGCAAAGAAACCAAGTCTGGACTATTTTTCAAAGTTAATTCTAAAACCAAAAGGGAGTTGTGGCCATATATCCACACGTACATTCACCGTAACACCTCCAAGATATGCACAGACAGTGCTAAGCAATACAGCGGAATCGAGAAAATGTTCTCTTCCTCAACGGTACATTTGAAAACCAACCACAGCATAGGTGAATTTGTAAGCAAAGAAGATAAAAGCAACACCATTAACGATTTGGAAAACCAAAATAAACTACTTAAAAGAAGTATCAAATGTCGACGAACGACCAAACTTCTGCACCAATATATGGCTCTATACTGGTATAGACAAAATGTGCTAAGTAGATATAAGGACAAAGGATCAAAAATAATGCAGTTTCTGTTAGACATAAAAAAAGTTTACCCAGGCTTCACCGAAGGAGAAAGAAAGGAAGGCTTAACACTAAGAGAAATTGATCCACCCACATTACATCCGGAAATTGAATGTATGCTACAACCGGAGAAAAGATCTCGTGTCGATGATGAGTTGGAAGAATCTGACAGTGAAGACATTGATACAATGATATCAGAAGCTGTGGCTGACAGAGATGAGATTCCACAAGAATTCTATTGAAATTGTGTAAAATTATTTAAACAGACTTAAAAATGATTAAAGTTCTATAATTGATTTCATTAAACTTGATTTAATTTATTTAAAAATAATTAAATATTAAAATTTTATGTATAGAACGCAATAGATGACATCACAGAAGTATAGATGATATTTTCTTTCTGGTCCAGGCCGCAGTCTAACCTAACCACAACCGCATTACGCAAAAAACCTCACAGATGTGAATAAACGACATTTTCCTTCTGGTCCAGGCCGCATTACAACCTAACCGCAACCGCATTACGCACAAAACTTCACAGATATGAATATGCAACATTTTTCTTCTGGTCCAGGCCGCATTCCGCACAAAACCTTACAGATGTGAATAGGCGACATTTTCCTTCTGGTCCAGGCTGCATTCCAACCTAACGACAGCCGCATTACGCACAAAACCTCACATATGTGAATCGATCACATCTTCCTTCTGGTACAGGCCGCATTCCAACCTAACCGCAACCGCATAACGCACAAAACTTTATACATATGAATATACAACATTTTTCTTCTGGTCCAGACCGCATTCCGCAAAAACCTCTCAGATGTGAATTGGTGACATTTTCCTTCTAGTCCAGGCTGCATTCCAACCTAACCGCAGCCGCACAAAACGTCACAGATGTAAATCGACAACATTAATTTGTTAAACGAGGTGTATATATTAAAATTGTATAATAGTGGATATAGCAGTGGATGTTTTTCACACATTTCGGAATAAGAAACACCGCGAACAAACGCTACGAGTTTTACTATCTACATCTACATATATACTCTGCAATTCACAAAACTGTAGGTGGCAGAGGGTGCTCAGCACCAAACCTAATCTCTTTGTTGTGCATTCCAATTCCTAATGGTACGAGGGAAAAAAGAATTTATATAACAATCAGTGCGGCACCTTATTTCTCTAATTTTATCTTTCCTGTCATTCCGACCCAAATAGGTTGGTGGACGAAGTGTTTCAGTACACTGGTAAGTGACAAGAATATTGTTATGGTGACAGTTGATAACTGAAGTAGTTACTTCTAAGAAGGCACTATAAATTTGTATTTATAAGTAAGCGTCTTCAAGTTCTTAATGGCAACCTTAATTTTGATTCTTTGCTCATTATGATAAAAATACATCAAACTAAATACTCCAAAAAAAGTCGAAAAATTCATTCAATTCCAAATAGGTTGGCAGACTTGCGCATTGACTTAAATTATTAGCATCGTTTGTGTTACAGCAATGTATGGTACAATATGGCATGGCTAAACGTAATTTATTACTGAATGTTTTTTAGTGTCGTTTTTGGATTTGTGCACGGAAGACATAGACGAAATCCTTTTTTTAAATGAAACAATGATCTCTGGTATACATCTGCGTTAATTTTAAACAGGTAACAATACATATTTCTAAGATAATAAGTAGTAGTGAAGCGTGTATTTTCCTTTTTTAAACATCTGATATCTCGGAAACTAAGCGAGATTCCAAAAAAACGTATTCTTCCTTTTCGATTTTCTCGTCGAGATCTATAAGAATCAACCATCAAATCCGTAAAATTTCAGTGCCTCGGATATCGTAGAATCCCCCTGTAGTAATTATACAGTGCAAGATGAGCTACAGGTTAATGGTAGCCATGATGAATGATGCAACATTTGCAGTTTCCCATGTTTCAATGACTTCTGGGGGGGGGAAAAAAAAATTTGTGCATCATTTAGCTTTAACTGTTCTTCAATCCTCTAAAAGCAGGATTTCCCAAAGCGCTGTACGCAAGGGGTTCGGCAGTAGATTGTAGGGGGGGAGGGGGGGGTTTCATGATAAGATTTACATTATGGCAGACTAGCTCAAGCAACACGCACAATGGTAAATATCACTCACTGCCAACAGTAGTGGAGCTAAAAAAAGTAAGTTTTTAAGACAGTGTGCCATTGTTAGGGAAATATAGGGGCACTATAAGTTTGAGCACTCCACCTGGTCTCCTTAAAATTAGTCCAAATCAAATAGCATACCAACTGCTACTGACTGGAAAGACTAGAAGACCTGAAAAAAGAAAGCTCCAAAGGCACTATGACGAGCAAGACCATCTTGGGAATCCATTCACACTGATAGAACTGGAAGCCACATTGCAGTCTTTGAAGATTAACAAAGCTGCAGGCTTAGATGACCTGAGAACAGAGCAAATTAAAATGTTTGGCCCAGCTACAAAACAGTGGATCTTGAATTTAATGTATTCCTGCACCTCCAACTTACAGATCCCCAAGATCTGGCGGAAAGCCAAAGTTGTGGCACTGCTAAAGCCTGGAAAGGAACCAACAGATCCAAAAACTTCTGACCAGTTTCACTCCTTTGTCATTTATAGAAAGTCTTGAAGAGATTGATCCTCAAGCGTATCTCAGAGTGCACTGACAAAATGCTTATAAAGGAACAGGCTGGTTTTTCGACCTGGTAGGTCATGCTGCGGCCAAATTCTTAACCTCACACAGTATATAGAGGATTGGTATGAAAGAGGACAGGTTACAGGTGTGGCATTCATCAATCTCACAGCGGCGTATGATATAGTCAACCACAAAATTTTGATAAGTAAGGTATATTCCATCACAAGTCATCCAGTGTTTACTACAAAACAGAAGGTTTTACGTCACCCTCCACAATAAGAAGAGTCGATGGAGAACTCAGAAGAATGGCCTCCCTCAGGGTAGTGTGCTGGCCCCGCTCTTGTACAACATATATACAAATGATCAACCAATTATTCCTGGAACAAGAGCATTCATTTATGCTGAGGACACAGCAGTTGCAGCTCAAGGCACAACCTTTGAGGCGGTGGAGGTGAAGCTGACAACAGCTCTTTAATATATGGCCAAGTATTATGATGCTAATCACTTGAAGTCCAACCCTGGAAAAACACAGGTCTGTGCATTCCATCTGAGAAACAGAGAAGCCAGAAGGAAGTTGAACATCAACTGGAGGGGGCAACAACTACTACACTGTGATACACCTAAATGTCTAGGAGTAAAGCTTGATCGATCTCTCACATTCAAAACCCATTGTGAGGATCTGAAACAAAGTATCTGCCCAGAACAACATCATCCGGAAACTTACAAGTACCTCCTGGGGAGCACATCCAAATGTGCTTCGTACATCTGCCCTGGCACTTAGTTTCTCTGCAGCAGAATACTCAGCACCAGTTGGCAAAACTCTGCACATGCTAAGCAGGTTGATAAAGCATTGAATGATACTGGTCACATTGTAACAGGTTGCCTAGAACCAACTCCTATTAGTAAAATATACCAAATCATAGGTATAGCACCACCCGACGTTCGTAGGAAAACAGCTGCAGAGGGGGAGAAGAGGAAACAAACAGACCCCAGACACCCTATGTTTGGACACGAACCTCAACCCACAAGGCTGAAGTCAAGGAAGAGCTTCGTACAATCAACTACAGCCATAACATCTTCTACTGGAGCACGCCGTCTAGAACTATGTCGAAATTCGTTGCCTGAAGAACAGTGGAGGAACATCAAAGAGGCACCGGCTGCGGGATGTAATCAGCCATATGCTATATGGAAGGCTCTAAACAGATTAAGAACTGAAGTGTCCCGATGTAAATATAATATTAAAAAATGGGGGTACACTAATGACAACGATCTATGTGAATGTGGTGAGCTTCAGAACCCACATCATCTGATATGCAGGAATCTCCCTGAAACCTGCAATATCGACGACCTTTCCGGGGCAAACGAGAAGGCCATCATGATTGCGGAATTCTGGTCACATTCTATTTAATTGTGTTTATAGTTTAATATTAATTAATTGTTATTTGTTTTTTCAACTTGTTATGTCCTGGACACAAGAAATAAATAAATAAATAAGTTTGAGAAACCCTGCTCGAACCCACAACATCATCTGATATGCAGGAATCTCCCTGAAACCTGCAATATCGACGACCTTTCCGGGGCAAACGAGAAGGCCATCATGATTGCAGAATTCTGGTCACATTCTATTTAATTGTGTTTATAGTTTAATATTAATTAATTAATGTTATTTGTTTTTTCAACTTGTTATGTCCTGGACACAAGAAATAAATAAATAAATAAGTTTGAGAAACCCTGATCTTAAACAATGATTGTGATACATCCAGTACGCCAAAGAAACCGGCACAATTTTCTTGGAAGTGCTTCAAATCCAAGTTTAATTTCCTGTTACGATGTAAACAGATTTTGCATTTCCTCTGAAAATCTTTCGAGCATTTTCTCACTCCAATTTACATGGTCCTGTTTTTGGTTACAGACAAATTATGTGGAATCCACCGGGAACAGATCTTTTTCACAGCTAAACGTTCAAGCAAAATCTAATGTCCTGCAGCCTTCAATACATTAAGAATCTCACAGCAATCAACAGGCTTTCCTCCTCATACTACACAGCATTGATTTTTTTTAACAACCGATTTTCGTCAACCTTCACGAAATTCATCACTGACTGAAGCAAGACCATGATGGAATTCTATAAACCAATTGTAAACACTTTTTCCGTGGTGCTTAGTTAAAAAAGGCTGAACAAAGTGATCCGAGACAGTTTTGAATTAGGCCTTTACTAAAAGCTTAAAGCAGGGGTGGCCAACCCAAATGATCTTGATGGCCACTTTGGAAATGCATCATAACTCCGCGGGCCGCATATAAAATGATATATCCCCATATTAGATTTAGACCCACTATAGACATTTTTTTGGAGTGAAACATTTTAACATAATGAGTTATTATTGTTGAGTTTACTATTATTCTTACATGTAAACATAGATAATATAATAATATTGATACTAAACGCACTTTTTAAAGAAATATATAACACTAAATATGATATATAAAAAATATAGAAATACAAATGAAATAAATTTCGAAAATATGGATAGACAAATAAAGTATTTTTTAATACATTGGTTTTCACTACATTGGCCATTATAAAATAAAATTGTTTCGTAAAAGTGTGATGAACCTCGCGGGCCAGAAAAATATTTAAGGCATGCGGCCCGGGGTACGCAGGTTGGCCACCCCTGGCCCAAAGTATCATCTAGCAAAAACCTTCACATGAAATTTCCATTTTCCAAACCTTTTTTCTTTTTAATAACGCTTACTGTAAACACACTACTCTGCTAATTTGAACTGCCATTAACAACAGTGGACAAATCATATATTATTTCTATAAGGCGTTTTGTCACAAGCCAATAACTCCCTTCATACTTAACCAAAATCAATAAATGAGGTGTCATTTTATAGCTTGTGGTCTCCACTTTGATCACATTTTCAGAAACTAATTTTTCGGAATTCGGCCCTTAAATGGCAAAAATGTCAATACTTCTAAAATGATGTTTTTTGTGATACGATTTATTTATATCCCTGGATACCTATCTAAAACCGTATAATGAAGTATCATTTTAAAGATTAAGATCTCTGCTTTGGTGACATTAAGAAAGGAATTTTTTGGAATTCGACCCTTCAAGGGCAAACTTACCATTATTCCCATAAAGTATTTTTTTCCTCTAGAATTATTTATTTCCAATGATGCAACTCCACTCTCACATCATTTCCATTGATATCTAACCGAAATCAAGAAATATTTTAGAAATTGGGGTCTCCGCTTTTGTCAAATTAATTTTTAAAAAAGGAATTTTTCAATATTCAACCCTTAAGGGGAGGAAAGTATTTTAAGAATTTTTTTCTAACTTAACCCTTAATGGGCAAAAATATCAGTATTTCAAACGTGTTTGTGTCTCAGGTAATTTATCTCCCTTAACAATTAAACAAAATTGATAAACGAGGTATAATTTTAAAGATGAGGTCTTCGTAAGGTCGGTTTCACTACACCATATTTTAAGAAACGAATTTTTCAAAATTCAACCCTTAAAGGGCAAAAGTATTAATATTTCTACAACACATTTTTCTGTCACAAGCCATTATCTCCCTTGATACCTAACCGAAATCGATAAAAGAGGTACACATTTCAAGAAAGAACTTCTTCAAATTCAAATATCATTATTTCCAAAACTTTTTACCTCACTTGATGCCTAACCGAAATCGATAAATGAAGTATCATTTTTAAGACCAAGGTGTCCGCTTTGGTCACACATAAAAGAATTTTTTTGGAATCAGACTCTTAAAAGGGTAAAAGTATCAATATTATTTCTATAACTTTTTTTAATTGTGAGCCATTTATCTCTGACACCTAACCAAAATTGATAAATGACGATGTTTCAAAGATTAGGTCTCCAATTAGGTAAAATCATAAATTAACAAAGAATTTTTCGGAATTTGATGGTTGAAGAGGTCGCACGTATGAGCCAGTTCAGAGTCAAGTCCCTAGATTGCAGCAGGAGATATCACAGAGATGTCAATAAACTGTTTTTTTAAACAATAAGTAGCTTTTCAGATATTTTTTTCAGTTATGAAAACTTTTTTTGCACAGCAACCCATATCAACGAAATGTCGATACGCTGTGTGTAGTTTTTTCAGGTTGGTTGTCTTCTGTTAAGGTCAGCGACAGCTTGTCGTACACAAAAAGTGTTTTAAATTTTCCTAAATGTTTAGTAATATGTTGCAAGTATTTTGATGCGTACCTATTACACTAAACAAATATTTGTTACAAAAGTGCTGTCCTACTTTTCATTATATTACAAGCGTTCAACCTCACTATTGATCGTATTTTACACTGGTCGTCCTAGTTTTACAATAATATAAATGTCATATCTCAACAGTGCCATGTAGTGGTTGTAACAACTTAAAAAGTGACCCTCGTTCTCCATTAATTTTGGAATAGTTTATTGTAGCTGTGCATTTAATATAAAAAATTAAAATTCATATTTATATGCTGAATTGAATGCTCGCAGCTGTCATGGTTTGCTTATTTCGTAAATAAAACTAGTTCTACAGTTTACAAATATGCTGTCTATGTATAAACATATTAGAACATCAAATAAATTGTTTGCATTCCAAACAAGTAAAATATGGACAAAAAAGTTTGACTTGCACAACAGCTTATATGTCTATAAAATCTTTAATGTATTTTTCCGAATACCACTCCGATGAAAGGTTTTATTTAATTTTATAATGATCGATAAACTGTACGTTAGTACTTTCGAGAGAAACTGAAATGACTGTCAATGCACGAATTATCATTATCAAAGTTTATGTGTGCTTTCCATAAACAAATGTCTTCAAAACCTGTTGAAATTAGACATCTAAATCAGCATTACTCAACCTAATTGAACCCAAGTACCAGTAAACTGACAAAAATAATTCTGGGGACCACTAACATACGAGTGAATCTTTTCATCACTGTGTATTATTAACCAACCCTACCAATGGGGTACTTGACATTAAAAAGAAAACTATGGAACTTTAAGTGAAAAACATAGTGGAAGTTGTAAGAATACAAAAAATAAACTGTTTGCTAGATAAGGGTTAAAACCATTTTCCATAAAACAATATCAGAAAAGTCACCCACACTCAAACGGCAATCGGAGCGTGTGATGTATCCCAGCAGGCACCAATATTCCCGCATATTAAGCATTTGTCACCAACTTAAAACTCTTATATTTAAAATTTTAAGTCAGTCTATTACTCAAGTTTGGTTACCAGTCTATAAAACAAATATTTGCAATATAAAGCTAGATTTACCGAAGAAAATGGCTCTAATTTGCCTGAAATTGAGGTATTTGTGCTGGGAAAGTTTCATTTTTTTAATTACTATTTTTGCACAGCAGAATTTCAGAATGTAAAAATGTCAATATAAAACAATGTGTAGCTGAAAAGTGCACGTTGTCATATCATTAAGAAAAGTTATAACAATGAAGTCTTTCTTAGAATTTTATTTGAATGTTGGGCTTTAGACTAAGTTTAGAGGACTGATTTCAGAAACATAGTCTAGAAAGAATTGTTATAAGTTAAATATTGTTTCATAGGACTGATATTAGCAAAGGCACTAGTTTGGAAAATATAGCCCAATTGCTGTGCACATAAGGGGGCATCCATAAATTACGCGAGGTGTTTTTCCTTTTTCCGGACCCTCCCCCCCCCCTTTCTGGTCAGATCTGGTACGCATATTCTCAAATAATGCCTACAAAAAAAAAAAAAATTCAAATGTGCCTCTGGAACCAGTGGTAACTCAATGGGCAACGTGGTATACTGTTATACAATGAACATTTCAAGGCCATTAAAGGTGTAGTAAACGACTTTGATAGTGGAAAGGCTATGACAGTTTGTCAGTACAAGGAAGCATTTAACAATTCTAATACTAAAACCATAGCTGTGATTAGCACTCATTTTTCCTACATACCTGCAAGTATTAAAAACCTTGAAACACAAGGTTTGACACTGAAAATCTATTTAAAGAAAAAAATCCGCGTTGCCAGAGGTATTCCTGTGTAAACTTCAAGTGAAATTTGAGAATATTTTGAATAACAGAGGTTTTGAACCTTTGTGACAAATTGATAGTTTTAGTAATAGCACGAGAGAACTTTTTCCAGGAACAATGACTGCTAACACAGCACGCAATTTCAAAAACTGCCCAGTTATACCAGTGAATGTGGAACAGTCCATATCCACTTACAAAAATATTTTGAGGGATCGATGAAGCAATCTTACTATTGAATTTTTGGAACAGTTTACATTTACAAAAGTAAAAAGGCAGTTTCCTGTCATGCTTGCCTTTGCTATGACTATAAACAATTCACAAGCTCAAACATTCGACAAGGTTGGACTTTAACTCTCTGAGCCTGTTTCCAGTCATGGATAACTTTATGAGAGTTTTTCCAGGGTGCGACGGTCAGGTGATGTTAAAGTACAAATCATCAATAATGATCACCATGGTAAACTTCTAAAAACTTGTAACAGTCTGTTACAATTGGGCAAATTAGAGACGTTTTGATTTGGTAAATCCACTTTCCATTGCAGATACCTACTATATAATTTCGCAAGCTCATCCACTCACCTCGATAGTTATTGGCTGAAAAATGGTGACGTCATGAGCCAGCCTTCGCTCGCAAAACAGCGACCAGATACCATTAGAAGAAATTCGAGGATATGTCCACAATTTAATACCTAAGCACCAAATTAAGTTTGATTTTGATAGCATTTCATAGTTAAAAAAAAACATACCGATTAACTTTACTGTTAAAAAAAAAATGGAACTACTTTCCAGGAAGATGTCGACTTTATAACCAAAGTTTATACACGTGCTAGCTATAAAATGAGCGCTAAGATTACTTTTTATATAGATTAAAAGATATTTATTATATAACCGTGATGTGAAACACATTAATTCACTTGATTTTTGCCTTTAGCTGCAGCATTTAGTAATTAAACACGTGAATAAAATGTTTCCTACCTCTAGTTATTCGAAGAAAAGACAACACTTTTAACAACGATATTCCTGCCGTTAATGAACAGCAAGCAGAAACTGTAGTATATGCAGTGTTTAATACCAAAGCAACTGCAAACTTGGGACTACATTTCAGTAACATGTCGACTTGAAGAAACTTTAATTACTATGAAATTAGCAAGCATTCAACTAAGATTTTAATATATATTTAAATCATCAAGGATATGACTACTTATACGCGATGTGAAACACTTTAATTCAGCTAATTTTTTAGCTTCTTAACTACAGCATTTAGTATTAACAACACGTAAATATAATATTCTCTTCCATTTCTTATTTGAAGAAAATACAGTACATACTTTATTTAACCAATCTAAAACAAAAAACAGCTTTTCATTTATTTACCATAATTTGTGGAAATATTGACACCAGAAGATATTAATTTTTCTGAAAGGGCCATTTTATGTCCAAAGTATGATGATGTTTATGAAATTAATGAACGAATTTTGGACATTCTTGAAGGTGAATGCGTTGCCTACTTCAGACTATCGAAGATCAACAGAACTAAGACACAGAAATTTATCCCATATTTTAATAATCTACGGCCTTCAGGAACGCCACTACATCAACTGAAACTAAAACTTGGAGCAATTGTCATGCTACTGCGGAATCTTAACACAAAACGAGGCCTGTGCAGTGTGCAATGGCACTCTGCTTGATTGTCAAAGACTTTAAACCAAATTTGATTTTTGCTAAAGTTCTTACTGGATCTGCAAAAGGAAATTCAGTATACATTCCGCGTATTAATCTTACTCCAAGCAATTCTGACCTCCCATTCATTCTGAAACAAAGTCAGTTTCCTGTCATGCTTGCCTTTGCTATGACTATAAACAATTCACAAGCTCAAACATTCGACAAGGTTGGACTTTAACTCTCTGAGCCTGTTTCCTGTCATGTATAACTTTGAGAGTTTTTCCAGGGTGCGACAGTCAGGTGATGTTTAGGTACCAATCATCAATAATGATCGCCATGGTAAACTTCTAAAAAATTGTAACAGTTTTTACAAAGAATATTGTCTACAAGGAGGTACTGAAGCATCAATAAGTGACTAATCGAGCTACTTCTGTACCAAATAAATGACAATTTCCAAAGAACAATAAATTTCTGTAAGGTTGGTAATCCGTAATGTATTCACTTTGATTGTAGTTACGTAAACCACCGCTGTAGTAATGGGGTTAAGTAACATGAGTTAAATAACATGTTATCGTGTAGTAACACACTGGAAAAGCATCATATAGTAAGGCCGCATCTGTCGGCACAAATCTGTATTTACCTATCTAACACCACTCACATTAAAAAGAAATTTTTCAAATTTAGCAACGTGAACTTTTGGAGTCAAAACTATTTCAGCCAGTTCCAGTCAAAGAGGCCTCGACATTTGAAACAATTATACGAAAGTGCGATCGTCTTTGTCCATGTTGAATACGTCTATTATTATACTTCTGAGTTCTTCACGTAAAATACATTTTATTCAATCTAAACGGTGAAACACAGGTCAAGTTCATATTTACCAGGTCAGGTAAACCTATCATAATCTTTGACCCTAAAAACTATAACTATTCTAGACCCATGACGATACGCAAAAAACAGTCACGGGCTTACAGTAGTTTGTTGAATGAATTGGTAACCAGAAATAAGTAATGGACTGACTTGAAACACTAAGTATATGATGTACAGACTGTCAACACAACATATGCAGCAAAACTGCGGCACACTGAGAAATAACATCACACAAGCCGATTGGTGTTTTGAGTCCTGTGACTTTTTTAAATTACAAATATTTTTGTTACTCTCATCAAACTAAAGCCATTTTTTTTTTTTTGTATTCTTGCAATTCACCATTTTAATTAAAGACTGATAGTTTTCTTTTTAGTGTAAAGTACCCTACTGCCTTTCTGGTTTGAAATTATTTTTTTTATTACACATTCCTTTGATGAAATATTTAACAAAAATTGACAAGAGTTAACATTAGTGATTGTCAGCAGCAGCAATGCCTTGTCAAACTAAGAAGCTTTGCAACCTCAATAGTGACTGAAATGTGGAATATTTCCAAATGAGCCCTAGTACCATGTTTACATGTACAGTACTATTGTTACTATAACATAACTTTGTATCTCATATGTGTGCATGCATATTAACCAAATACACAAATGCGGAAAATAATCAGTGAAAAAATTGCTAGCATAATGAGTAGTTTACTATAATCATTTAAAGGATTTGAAATACATAAAAGTGAATGGGTGAGGGAATTTGCTCTCAAATATTTAAGATAAATTAATAAGAAAGGAGTCAACAGCTGACTAGGGAAATTGTCACTGGAGCATGCATCCATCACAAAATTACAGCAAGTGTTGCTACTGTGTTCATTCACAAGGTCTTCAATACAGTATGACATGTCAGGTATAACAATCCAATACCAAACATCCTAGCAAGCTCTTGTTAGGAGAAATTCCAAATTAAAAATATTACATGCTTGATATATGTAGAGAAGGAATGGAAGTTTAAATAGCCCTGCAGCATACTAAGTGTTTAATTTCCACTTTGAGAAAACATTCATAAATTCTATATGCAATAATGTTTGCTACCATTTGCTGTTTGTAGCATTACTAATTCATTTTTACTAAAATTCACTGCATTAATTTGAATTTCTTCAAATTATCCACAAAGTTTGACAATAAGAGTCATGGAAACATTAAAAAACAATCTGCTCACGCATCAGAAAAATTGAAAAAAAAAAATGTAAGAACACATTTAATAAAAATTTTCACGAGGTGATCTTTTGAATAATTAGTGCTTGAATAATTCAGCGATTTCATGACTTTTCCTACATATAAAAAAATGGTACTAATCTCTTCAAATTTAGATTAACTGGCTGAGTAATGTATTCTCTGCGATCTCTGCTCATATTTTACCAATAAAATGGAGAAATGCGAGGTAGCTACACTACTGTGAAATGTTGCCTTCCTGCAAAAATACCACATACCTACAGTATAGAGATTATAAGCTACACTGTCTTGTATTCTTCCTAGCAGCAGTGGTTAGGTCGAAATGTAGCCAGTGTCAAAAGAAATATTTTGTAAAAGCCATTTGGAAAACACTTTCCACCTTGAAATGCTGTATCTGTACACAATGGAAACAATTCTATCTCAATTCAACATGACGATGTATCTATTATTACACTGAAAAATAATTTGTATATATAAATACTTGCAACATTTCACAACAGAGAAGCTTAAATGCCAACACATGAAAACAACGAAATTAACTAACATGCAAGAGATTTGTATTAATTTTGGAGCTCTGTTGTAATTTCAGTTATGTGACTGTCAAGCTTCGGCCTTTTTAAATCAATAATCATAAAATATGAATGGGAAACATAGATAATACATTTTGAAACAATACAAATTTCTAGAATTTTTTGGAGTAGTGCAATCCCCAACAATCCAGATTAAAATGAATTACCACAGCAGTGTTAGATACTTTACACTGTAAATGCAAAGTAATTCCAATGGAAGTCAATCTCACAAAACTGGAAGTTATCTTTTTGATTGCTCACTACTTGTTAAACCCCTACTTGGAAAATTCGTACACAGCCTACAGAGGAACAAGCTTAAGAACAATGTTAGTTTGGTATTTGTTCTCTATTAAATAACCTGTAAATACAATGTAAAAACTCTTACAAAATAAGTGTTAGAACACTTCAGCCTAAATCAGACAAATGTTTTCAAACAGTTCAACTTGCGAAGGGCAAAATGCCAGCAAGAAGTTCAAATGAAATTTTACTTTCAAGGCTTAATTAGCTTGATGTGATTTCGGCTACTGTGCAAAGTACGGCCAGTAGAAAAATCTTATTTTAGGATGAAAATGCGATTAATGCACTCCTTAGGCATAAGTAACTAAAAAAAAAAAAATTGTAAGAAAAGTTGACAAAACGGGTATGAGAGAAGCAATACAATGTAAATCGTCTGGTTACGTGTGGCATAAGTCGATAAGAAACAGCCATTACTGTGAATGTGCTCTTCCGCATGCAGTACAAATGTTGATTTTCAAGGAGCTGTATTAGTGGAGGGTGTGGTTAGGTTGAAATGCAGCCTGGACCATAATTACTACTATTATTCCATAGAGCATCACCGATTTCGAGTGAATAAGGTGGCTGCCATATCGAATAATGATGTCACAGGCAGCTGGAGATATCTATTGCTGCTAAGTCAGCGATGTGCCAAATCTTGTTATACAATATATACATAGGTTGAATGGCAGCCTGGACCAGAATGAATACCAATATTCCATGAGGGTTAGTGGATTTTGAGTAAAGAAAACAGCTGCCACAGCAAATTCTGACTATAAAAACGCCACAGTTGCTCAAGGTGTCTATTAACACATAGGCAGTAATGTGTGTAATCATGTTTCAGTGCGAAACAACTTTGTTACATATTTCACGGCTTTCGGGTACACTTTTCCTTAAAGAATAAGTGCCAAGGAAGCAGCTAGCCATATTTTCAACCCAAATTAACAGTTTTTTCTACTGGCCGTACTTTACACAGTAACTGATTTTTTACCAGTTAATTCTTACTTAGCGCACTTCGACAGTGCTCGGACTTCATAAAGTAATTCTTTCAGATCTATCACTGTTACAAGTTTGTATTCTGACACTATTGGAGATAAAAACAAACATAAGGAGCACAACCAGAAGTGAATAATACCACATTTTGTATGGTGGTACTGCAGATGAAAAAGTTTTACCAATAACCAGCAAAGCTGCACAATAGTAATGGTAATTGATGCCATCCATTCTTAGGATTGTACATTACAGTTTATTTGTTAACATTTTCAACGTTGGTGGTTACGGATTTATTGCGTTGTATACAGTATTAATAGCATTTGAGATTGCAAGTGCAAATATGGCATAAATTGATCACTTACCATTTAACGTGGTTTTTGATGTGAAATTTATACAGTATTTATATAAATGAACAAATTTTTTTCCAGTGTTCTATATTTTTCATGGGAAACAAAGTTAAAACACAATTTTATGACCACTGTACTCTCAGTGCGTTAATTTTAGATCACAATACCGGTACCATATAAACACAAATTGCCACTGTTAATTCAATACACGGGCAGCTACGAATATCATTTACGTAACCTGAATGGAATAGGGGTTTCTCAGTTGGGAACAAACCAAATTTCCAAAATCCATAATTACTTATCGCTAATAATATTTTTCAATGTTAGTGGTATCATTACCTAAATTAAGCCGAAAGGTTTTCTGGCATACAGAGTGTGATACTGTTACATTATTGGTACAAGGATCATATCAACCTAAACTTACCCACCCCCCTTCCAACTTCCTGGCAGTTGTGGTGAAACCCTGTTCAGTTAAGAGAGGCAGGTCAAAGTACCTCTGCTATATCCCCACACCACAGACCCTACAAGCAAAAGGCAAACGGCTACGTATGTGGTGCAATATCTTGCATTAGATGTGATGTATTCTTTAGTAAAATCAAGCATTTTAGTTATTTGCCATGAGCGAAATTAGTGAATCATGTAGAAATTGCGAGTTTTCCCACTTCAATTTCATACGTTAATCCCTTGCCATACTTTGAAGAGTCTGACTACTGATAATTTTGGACCAAACATGGATATCACGAGTCAGACTCGTGGAAACAAATGCAGACCAAACAATCATGGGTGAGACTCGTGGAACTAACTGTGGACCAAAACATGAACCACAATGTTTTCAAAAGTACCATAGCATGCTGGACTACTATGTTTAGAGAGTTGTTAGCACTTTCCTATTAGATATTCGTGCAAGGGGAGCATTTATTCTTGTAATTAAATTTTTTGTTGGAATATTTACTTTTAGCCGTCTCATTATTATATTACTTCTGAAGACACCCAGGAAGATTAAAATTTCTATTAAAAGCATTGCTCATGTATAGTTTTGAAATTGTTATTTCTTGTCCATTATGCAGGATTTATAGTACTAATATGTTGAAATATTAAGATATTGTATAAAAATATGTATATAAAAAGGAATAAGGATTAAATTAATGACATCCACGAACAGTATCGCGTTTATTGCTATGTAACAGGTATCCCCACGTCTGCTTCTATTGCGATTGTCTCGCGCATCACCCTGCCCATCTAGCGCACATCCCCAACCGCTTGGGCACGGATTTCGTCGAGCTAAATAGTACGGCAAGGGGTTGATTAAGATAAAAATTATTTACATAATATCAATGAATAAGATTTACTGCTTCTAGTCATTATTTTTAGTTTAAGAAGTTGTGCAAGACATTAATTCTCAAAACAAATCTGATAAATTTTGAAATTAAAGCGATTGGATTTTCTCTTTGAGTGACGACTTGCATTATCCATTACAAGAACACGCTCTTCCTCCAGACTCTTAAGTTAGAAAACCATTCTCTGAACACTTCACTACCTATTTCTGGGTCAGCAACTCGTGGATTCATTGAAGGGGTTGGTTTAGTGTTTCAATCTAAATGTTCTGGCAACGATCAATGAATCCACGAGTTGCTGACCCAGCATGACAAACAAATCGAGAGCCTTTACCTACAGGAACCCTGTGGCCACCATTTCCGTTTAGTGTTGCTGAATAAACTTCCTTGCATGATTTTGATTTACCCACGTCTCATCAAGGTAGGCGATAGATCGAAGAGGATGGTCTTTCTTTAAATTCTGCATTTTTCTTAAAAATTGGGAGTATGCTGCAACATCTGACCTTTCCATCTGAAAACGTATGCCATCATTACATTTTCTATCTGAAGTAGTGTCTCTAGTAACTTATTAATAGAAGTGACACCTCCAGTGCAGTTAATTTTCTCTTTCAGTATACCACTAATTTCCTTATGGTAGTTAGGATGTTCGCCTCTGTCAAAAATTTTAGTACAGAACGCCGAATGATATCTTTCCAGAAGTCATTCACCTCCATGACCAGTTTTTCAGGGTGAATATTTTTCTTTGGAGAAGAAAAGGGTATCCCTGGAACATTCAGCATGGCTTTGCCACACACACGCTGCACTGTTTGTAAAAATTCACCACAAGCCTCTGCTCAAATTTTTTGGTGGTTCCCTAAAAAGTATATTAATTTTTCAGTTCTCTACAGCCTTAAAATTTTGTTTTTGACTGTAGATATTCCACTTATTGCATTTTTCAATGATGTATTGGTTTTTTTGTCAGTTATCAATCTTTCGACTGATTTGATGCAATCCTCCATCCCTTCCTATCTTGTGCTAACCTCTTCATCTCCACATATCCCTTGCAACCCACATCCTCAATTATCTGCTTCATATATTCTAATCTCTGTCTTCTTTCTGTAAGCTTCTTCTACAAACTTCTTTCCTCACCCAAAACACTTTCAATTCACACTTTGTCCATTTAATTTTCAGCATTCTTCTGACGCACCACATTTCAAATGCTTCAATTTTCCTTCTTTCTGGTATTCGTGAAGTCCATGTTTCGCTGCAATAAAGTGCTGTGCTCCACACGGAAAACTTCTAATTCCTAAAACAATATTTGAAACTAAAAGATTACTCTTTTCCATGAAGGCTTCTTTTTGCTAGTGCTATTCTGCTTTTAACATCATTCTTGCTTCGGCCATCTGGTGTAATTTTGCTTCCCAAGTAGCAGAATTCACTTCTCCTATTGCATCCGATCCTATTTTTATATTTAATCTACTGTGATTGGTATCATTTCTGCTACATTTCATCACTTTTGTCTTGCTTTGATTTATACTCAGTCAAAAATCGTCCTTCAGTAGTTTTTTAATGATACTCAGTAACTTCTCAATATCCTCAGCTGAAACACAAAAATACTGTGTTGCATGACAATGCCTCCTGGCTGCCTGTAGGCAGCAGTCTGCTCAGAGGGGAAGGTATCGGCAGGAGGTGGTGAGGCGCGTGGCAAGGGTAATACGACCTTGACGCACCAGTTGAGAGTGAACACTGTACGAGTTAAAATGTGGCCTGAACCAGGTGTATAATTTCATAAAAGCCATTGAAATGTATTTCTCTACAGCGAAAGCACTCCATCACAATCGATTCAACATCATGAGGCATATTCATCACTGAGTGGTAGAAAGTATTTGGGTAATATCTAGAATGGGATACCGCTGCAATCACTTACCGCTTCGCAATGTTAACACTTCCGGATGGAGAAAGTATGACATCATTACGTTGGTGAATGTGACGTATAAGTTCCGCGTGCTGCTTTAAAGGTCACTAACGGGGCCTTCCACGGAAAGTAGTCCATCACTAATATGTCTCATATCGTGAAAATGTTAATTTTTCACCAATAAAACTGGAATAAATTCAATAGCGATGATGTTTTGATGCAGCGTGGACCACACTGAAACGTATCCAACACCTTACTGCAGATACCTAATTTATATGTTGTATCTATCGCTGTTACTGTCATTTACGTCTTAATGCAGCCTGGACCATTGTGAGATGTAACCGTCACACACTATATTGTTGATATCCAATTTCCAAACCGTATACCTCCGTTAGTTTTGTCCAGGTTGTGTTACAAACTAATATTTTATTTTTTATGAATGATTCCAATAGAAATTTCAGCCACGCAAGGATATATAGATGAACGGAATAAAAAAAAATCAATGGAATTGTGACTAATAACGTTAACATTAAAGGTACCAATGTTATGGAACATTACCAATGAATGATATGAATTATCAGCTTGGAATATTGTTGATATTTTAACAATATTATTAACTGTGCAAGTAAAAAGTTTCTCTAACTTTTTCAATCCGTAAATGTTTTTTGTAAGTACTATTGGTTACCTTCTATGGCCTAACTGGTATTCACAAATTGATCTAAGGCTGAACACGTAGCACACAGAAACATAGTCCATCCAGAAGTATTTACATTGCAACGCGGCAAGTGATTGCAGCGGTATCCCAATCTAGACATTACCCAAATATTTCCCTAATGTTCATTTATTGTGACTTTTTGCTACTGAGATAAGATGAAATTTCATGAACTCACAGTTTAGTTTTCTTCACTAATACTTGTAGCTATGCATATAATTTTGGGTATCTGGATATACAAATATACGGAAGAGTTAAGGGGTGGAAGGGGACAGTCTCAACCTGCCAGAAACTGGTAGTGAAATTTGTTTTAACTGCTTCCTTAAAATGTTCTTTTCACATTCTGATTTTTTTCTTTTTCTAAAAGTCACCACGAATTAAATTAAAAATGCCAAAATATGAAACGCTACGCAACCGCGAAATGTTAGCAGCACTGAAAAAAAATGGCAAAAATTATCAATAAAGGCATAATATCAACAGGTTCATTTTGTCACAGTGGTCATGGTTAGGTTGAAATTCAGCATGGACCAAGAGTAAAAAGTTCACGCGAAATTTATTCTGCGGCATCAATCTCAGAAACTGTGCATTTGTTTCCAGTGGAAGCAATCTCTTGTCTCAGAATGCTTGTATCAATTCTCAACTGGCAAGCCTTGTTGTACCTACTGCATCTTGAATAAATATTTTCTACCTGTTAATTTTGTGCGACAAACTGACTGAAGCTAAAACGGCTTTTGCAGCACCAGTGGCATTTCAGCATTTTTAATTTGATTCGTAGCAACTTTTCGGAAAAAGGAGAGTGCAAAACATGAAGAGGACATTATAAGGAACCAGTTAAAGTGAATTTCAACAGGTCAGGTCAGTACCAGTTTCAGGCAGGTAGAGAATGTTCCCCCCCCCCCTCTCCGAGTTATCACAGATAACAGACCTATGGCAAATTTTTAATATAAACAACATAGGGTCAACCGGGGCTATTTTGATACAAAAAAAATCAAACTTTTAATCTTATCTCTTAAACAAGGGTATACTGTTGAAAAATATGCAATATGTAATTTCTGTGATTTATTTATTTATAAATGGTCTAAGAGTGTGCCTAAGATGGGGAAAAAAATAAAAACTCTTATATTAACCCCAGCCTGTGGGACTAATATGATACAGGTATGGGGCTATTGTGATAGTGTGTTAATACAGTTGCTATTAGATACACAGAAATAAAAGGGCTTGAGTGATACACCATAGAGGCTAATGTATCACCCCCATTTTTTCAATTTTTTATCTTTACTAGAAATCAGGTTATGGATTTTATTAATTATTTTCAACACCAATTCCTAAAAATGTCGCACTATTTATAATGGTAAAAATATAAAAAAAAAGACTTACTATGAGGGAAAATAAAGACCAACAAAATTATTTAGAACTACTTTATGAACTTTACAAATCAAAAAACAATACAAAAGTGAAAAATATGACAATAAATGTTTTAATTTTCGCCTTAGTTATTTCACAACTTTTCAACTGTGTCAAATTAATTTCATTTAACTCCTTCAGGGGCAGGAAATAAATAGGTTATTTTTCTTTTATAAATTGCCGTTGGAAAAGACAAAACTGCAATTATATCCACGATATCTATAAATAAAATGTTATTTTCCTTACAGTAAAAGTCAGAGTGAACGTCATTGCAGCTTCGAAGCCCTTGTACCGTAATGTCGCCTCCGTCATCTACACTATTTATTTGGCACTCAACCTTAAAATGTGTCGAGTTTGTAGGTCCTACTTTATCATCAACTAGAACAAAACAGTCTTGATAGATTTGAGTTATGTATACAACAGGTTCTACTGCTGGCAGTTCTATCATTACCTGGCGCCAAAATCTGATGATGAATTCTTGTAGAACTCGACGAAAAAAATCGAAAATAAAGAATAAAGTTTTTGGTATCTCGCTTGGTTTTCGAGATATAGCACGTTAAATATCAGTCATAGGTATAGTTCCTTCTGCTTTTGGTGTTTTTTCTTCTGGTCCAGTACGTATTTCAACCTAGCAACAATCACTAGGAAGAAAATAAAACATCTATAATGCATTACCACCCTGTAGATATGGTGGTTTTGGTGAAAAAAAATTTCTGGTCCAGGCCGGATCTCACCCTAACCACCTCACTTTTGAGTTACAATATGTCGAGAACTAAGCGAGATATCAAAAAACTTTATTCTTTATTTTCCATTTGTCTCGTCGAGTTACATACGAATTCATCATAAAATTTGGCTATACCGAAATTTTTCTTCTGGTCCAGGCCGTATTTCAACCTAATGACGTCAATTTTGAGATACGATACTCGAGAATTAAGCGAGATATCAAAAAACTTTATTGTTTACTTTAAATTTGTCTCGTTGAGTTCTATAAGAATCAATCGTCACATTGTGGCGCCACGGTAATGATAGAATCCCCCTACTGCTTCTTGTTCCATATTCACCATGAAACTTTCTAATGACTTGTCCAAAAGTTTAGTAATTGATACATGGCTTTTGTCACAGCAATCATCTACAAAAGAACTCTTAGTTTTAAAATGCATAGTTTCTTTTTCCAATCTGACACAATTAGAGTTTATATTATCATTTGCTTATCTTCATTACTGTCAATATTATTTCCTCTTTCATAAATCTTTTGCTTTAGGCCCACATCTTATCAGGGATTCCCTTCATTCATTTTACAGTTTGTGCACTATCGTAAATTTATATTTAAAGGACAGGTTACACAATTTGAATACTTACAACTGTATCATAATAGCCCCACTATGTGCATCAATAGCCCCATGATGTGTATCACATTAGCCCCACAAGTTTTAAAGGTCTTAACGTGTCAAATAATAGCTCATTTCATTCTGAATGTGGTCAATTAATAAACATAAGCTTATCACAACACAAACAGAAGTTTCCAATTTGTGTAGGAAAGTTTTTCAGGGGGAAAAAAAAGGGGTTTAATCATAGACTGCGATTCCGCCACTGACCGGTGTTGACGTGACGTCGTTTTGACGTATTCGCTGTCGACTACCAACATAATTAGGTTTATTCGTTTTAGTGCTATTGTGACCTCGCGTAGCTCGGTCACAATAATTTAAAACTGTACAATATCAACCTAAACTGATATGCTGAAGGTGAATCAGATGCAGGCGGCCGCTGGTAAGCGGCCGCAGATGTCCGATAACACAACCAGATGTTCAGTGTTTGATGTGTTATCGGATTTCTGCGGCTGGTCACAATAATAAATTATCTTTATGTTGGTACATCGACAGCGAATACCTCAAAACAACGTCAATATGACAGCACATCAACGCCAGTCAGTGGCGGAATCGCAGTCTAGGATTAAACCAAAAAAGGTTAGTTTAAAGTTTTATTTATTTTTTACCCTTATATTTCAAATTAAATTTATATTTGTTATGTAGGTCAACAGAGTAATAAATAAAGTAGGGAAAAATTATTTTTTCAAGAGTTTAGGCATCAACGAAATTTCTTTTATTAAACCGTATCACATTAGCCTCATTTTGAGTATCAAATTAGCCCTGGCTGACCCTATTCAGTTTGTCCTAAACAGGAATGAAACATTTTCCATGCAGGCAGTAACGTTTGTAGCGCAATTTGTAACACCGCCATTGCCAATCAGCTGAAAGTAATGGTAGCGGTATCGTGACCTAGAATTAACCCCCGTCACCTTCAGGTGAAGAGAAAGTAAGGTGTAATGAACTATGGCCATATTAGAAAGTCTGGATAAGAGATCGATAAACCATCAACAAATGCCCTCCAGGCATGAAATATGGTGCACACATTCCTTAGGCGGTACTAAAAAGTGTGGGAGGAAGCCGCGAAGTAAGTAAAATCACTCAAAATGTAGCTAGATGCAGACGTGTTATTACGTTACCTAGCCGTATAACAATGTCTACTTGAAAATACTTCTTGCAACCGAATATGGCAGTATTTTGAAGTCATTAGTGAATGATGTAACGTAATCGTAATCTCCAGTATACCCAAATTATTTATATCTACCATGTCTTGGGACAAATGATCTTTCAATGTAAAGGTTTGGCCACCATACGATATATGTCAGCATATTACTATCACAACATATCCACTATGCTGCAGATTTTGCACTTGAGTACCTACAATTTGAATACAGAAGTCAATATTTGGCTATGTTGCACATGCCGTGACTACCACTTTTATAGCGCCCAGACTGTACAATAACATAGTTAATGTGATCGCCACTAGGTAGTATAACCATCAACCGAATCTTTACAAAGTTTAAATGGGTACGAAATGAGGTTGAATATTGTATGATTGGAACATTAAAACATCAATTCATACTGCAACAGTATAGAATTAGATACTCACAGATATTTTAACCTGTTCTCTGTAGTTTTGCTGAACATAGTTCTGCATAATGACATCTAGTGGTTGCAAATTTTGTCTGTTTTTAATTTTGGGTCTGAAAAGACTCGTTATTTGTGACTCTCAAAAGAGCCATTTTTGTAGATGTTTGCTAAATGGTGCAAAAGGTTGGGGGGAAATACTAAACTGGGAACAGATATTTGGTGAAGAACGATTTGGTCGGCTGACGCAAATGATTTCATGAAAGAGTATTGCTCCCAAAGACACGATATAAAATTTGGGAACGAATGCCTTGATCCAAAGTGGTTTCGCCACAAACTCCTCCATACATGTAGCAAACAATTCTTCAGAAGTTCCATACTGAAATTTTAACTTCCGTTTCATTTTTGACCATAGACTTTCAACTCCTTGCGTGTGAACTTCGTGACTGTCTGGATCCACAAAGTTTTCTTTGTGTATCACGAAATCGTGGGCATATATCCCGCCATCAATGTTCGCCAGGTTTTTGTATGACAGAAAAACATTCTTATGTACAGTCACTTCATTTCATACCCATATAAACTTCGTAAAATTGCAGTCTACCACTGCCTGGGTTCTATCTTTTATGATTACATTTTACCTTGAAATTTAACATTCATCTTTTAAAACTTTATTATCACATTATATTTAACCAGTGCTGTCGGCCACTTGGCTTTGTATATCCGTAGACAGCCGCTAAAATTTCCGTACATTTGGTACAAAAATCCGGAGACTCGCTAACTGAAAGACTGAACAATAATTGGTTAAGGGCGAATCAAAATTAAGAATACTTTTTATCACCAGGTATTTAAAATTACAAAAAAAAAAAAAATCTAGCTCTAAAGTAAGAAATATCACTTGATATACGTATTTTATACATCGTCACTTTCATCACTGCTTCTGCTATGCCTAGTAGTTGCAGATACTTAAGTAGAAAATCAGCAACATTTACAATTTCTATGTGCATAGCTGGCAGTACAGAGTTTCAACGATATTGCATGGCAGCCTACCTTCCAGGGCATCTACCATAACCGATGTTTGATATAGAGCATTTAAGTTTAATTTTTTGCCAATATCAATTGTGGTTATGTTGAAATGCAGCCTGGACGAAGAATTAGGAGCAAAGAAACATGAAGATTAAATTTTGACATGTAATAACTTGTATTTCTTGTGTAATAACATAGCAGCTCTATCATTAGCATAGCGCCACAATACGATTATAAATTCTTGTAGAACTCGACAAAACAAATAAAAAATTAGGAATAAATTTTTCTACATTCCGCTTGGTTTTCGAGATATAACATGTTAAAATTCAGTTACTGGTATAGTTTCTGGTTCTTTTGGCGAAGCTTCTTCTGGTCCAGGCCATATTTCAACCTAACAACAACCACTAGGAAGAATATAAAATTGTTTCATTCTAGATAGGGATACCGCTACAATCTCTTACCGCCTCGCCTAGTAAACACACAGGTCACGTGGTAGGCCTATATATGACATCGTGACGTATGGTCCAGGCTGCATTACAATATAAATTCAAATGATTGACGAAATCATATTTTATAAATATGCGTTTCGGTCATAATGCAGCCTGGACCAAAGTGAAATGTAACCATAACCGATGATATTGCAGAATCGCAATTTTCAAATCATATCTATCGCTGTTACTGTGTTGGCACGCGCAGACTGAATAAGTCAGAATTACAGTACCAGGTGTGTAAATATGAAACCGGAATTTTTTGATCAAAAACACACGTTCATTGCATAAAAATGGTTCGACATACCTTATTCAAAATATTGTCCATTGCAAGATATACATTTTTCCCATCTCTCCGGTAATTTATGAATGCCACGCCAAAAAAAAAATTTCTCCTTTGATGCAAACCAGTCATCAAGCCATTTCCGCACATTTTCGTAAGAACTGAAGTGCTGCTCGGCGAGTGCGTGTCCCATCGACGCGAAGAGATAGTAATCCGACGGCGCAAGGTCAGGCGAGTAAGCCGCATGCGTCAGTATCTCCCAACTAAGCGACTCGATCATTTCCTTGACTGGTTTTGATGTGTGTGATGGTGCGTTGTCGTGAAGCAAGATCACTTTGTGTTGTCTTTTCTGGTATTCTGGCCGTTTTTTCCCGCAATGCTTGGTTCAAACTGAGTATTTGCTGTTGATAACGTTCACTATTAACAGTTTCGCCAGGTTTTAGAAGCTCGTAGTAGATCACACCACTTTGATCCCACCAAACACAGAGCATTGTCTTCTTTCCATAGCGATTTGGCCTTGAAACTGACGTTGACGGTTCACCTGGAGATACCCATGATTTTTTCCGCTTAGGGTTCTCGAAATATATCCACTTTTCATCACCAGTCACAATTCTATGGAGAAAT
Organism: Vandiemenella viatica; assembly: GCA_031002005.1. Taxonomy (NCBI): domain Eukaryota; kingdom Metazoa; phylum Arthropoda; class Insecta; order Orthoptera; family Morabidae; genus Vandiemenella; species Vandiemenella viatica. The sequence goes on along the minus strand of JARYHS010009186.1, from coordinate 214,924,881 downwards.
GATTTTCTTTTATATCTGGCGAGCAGCATTTCACAAGTGGTTTTTCGGTTTTCTTGCTGTCTGTCAGTCAGTTCATGTGGAAGCCATTTTCCCATCTTCTGGATTTTTCCCATCGCTTTTAAACGTATGGAAACAGCTTCCCGTGTCACATTCAATTGATCTGCAAGTTGTTGTTGCGTTTGAGCATCATCCTCATCCAACAATGCTTGCAACTCACTGTCTTCAAACTTCTTCGGAGGTCTTCCACGGTCTTCATTGCTGATGTCAAAATCTCCAATTCTGAATTTTTAAACCACTCGAAACACTGTGTTTTCCCGAGAGCACGCTCGCCGTAAGCTTCGACAAGCATTCGATGCGATTCTGCAGCAGTTTTCTTTAAATGAAAACAGAAAATCAACGATGTCCGCAAATCGTAGTTTGTGGGCACAAAAGTCGACATCTTCAACAGTGTTAAAAACTGCACTATCGTATGAAACTTGTATTGTCGGGAGTGGAAAATCACGGCCGGCTGTCGACAAAAGAAAGGGGTGGCAATGGCGCAATCGGGCGGTAACTGCTTTGATCGCTACAGCCATCTATCGGCAAATTCCGGTTTCATATTTACACACCTGGTAGAACTCCACTTATCCGAATCAATCGGGACCGGACGTCATTTGGATAATAGGAATTTTTCCAAAAAAGGGGTCTATTTTAATTATTGTATGTACGTTGAAAATTCCTTCCTTTCCAAGGTTTTTTTTTTTTTTTTTGTTGCTTTTGCATTTCAAGGATGAAAATTTCGAAGTATCACTCGGTAAACAATGCTGCAGTCATCCGAACTTTGGGTTGCTTTTTCGCAGTACTTTTACGAATCGGACAATCTGAGTTCGGATAATTGGAATTCTACTGCATGACATATATACTACGTGATTTGTGTGTTTACTACACAAGGCAGTAAGAGATTGTGGCGGCATCCCCATCTAGAATTAAATCAATAAAACACCCATAGTGCATTTATACCGTGTAGATACAGTGGTTTTGTTGATTTTTTTATTTCTGGTCAAAGCCAGATCTCACCCTAACCTAATCACCTTTAAGATAAAATATCTCTAGAATGAGGTGAGATATTTAAAAACTATTGCTTATTTTAGATTTGTCTCGTCAAGTTATGCACAATTTCATCATTTGGATATGGCAAAAGTTTTCTTTCGGTCTAAGCCACTTTTCAACCTAACCATGTCAGTTTTGAGATAAAATATCTCGAGAACTAAGTGAGATATCAAAGAATTCTTTTCTCTACTTTCAATTTGTCTCGTCGAGTTACATAAGAACCCACCATCAAATTGCGGTGCCATGGTTATCATAGAATCCCCAATAACATATATGCATCTACCAACATTTCAAGTGACTTTACTTTATTTGCCCATATTCGAAGCTTAAATTATACAATTTTAGTCAAATATTATCGCCTAAGGAATGCATGTGGCTCATTCCACGCCAAATCACCTAGTGCCATGTGCACTTAGGTCTCAGATTTTTTTCATATTTTTTGTGTGTATAGATACCTTAGAGATATAACCATAGGAATTTTTTCAATTTTTTATCTAAAAAATTGGCTTTAGGAAAAATATTTGAAATTTTCACATTTCCTGCGATTCTTCCAACGATTGTGTTGGCATCAAATTGCATAAAATGTTGTAACTCGCTTATTTTTGGAACAACATACATCATTTTGGTATCAAATTAAAGCTAATTGTTGATACTTTCTAACTAAGTAATAATAATCACAAAAAAATTGTTATAAAAATTTTTGGGAGCCCTCAAATTGAAAATTTTGGTTTTTAAAAGTGTTGCAATAAATTTGCAATAACAGGCAAGTACCAGCAGACACATACTTCAAATTTTAACAAAAGCTCAATCTCAACATGTGTTTTCAACTGTAAAAAAACTAAAAGGGTGTTTTTTGTGGTTGTTAAATAATCGAAGTTTGTTGTTCTCTGCTGTTTAACGGTGATTATGATTTTTTAGCTGTCACTAGACCTTTAAAAAAGGGTTTAATTTTAGAAACAATGTGAAACAATTTGATATTTAGGAAACATATGAATAGACAAATAAACCTATGCTAAGCTATTAATTGTTTAACCACTTAAATTTATACAAGTCTTCAGGACTTAAAAATAAAATTATCGGTAGTTCTTTGAAGACTTGCTCTCTTCGCCAATCGCTTAACTGTGCCACCCACACCATCACAAGCATTTTTACCATAGCTGGTTGCAAAAAAGTTCCATTCGGCTGTTATTCCATGATCTTCTTTGTGAAAATTATACCTGTAGCACAAGGCTTTCATTGGCAAAATATTCAAGCAACCGTTCATCCTTTTGTTGTTTATTTTAAGAATGAAAAAGAACTTAAATCATTATCAATGTGTTTCATATCTAATTGTCTAAAACATGACACTACTACATTTTTTGCATTTCAAAAGACAGCCATACAGTACATTTTAATGGAAATACCTAATGTGACCCATGCCATTTACTTCAGTGATGGAAGTGCAGCCCAGTATAAAAATTATAAAAACATTATAAATTTATGTTATCACAAAGAAGATCATGGGATAACAGCCGAATGGAACTTTTTTGCATCCAGCCATGGTAAAAATGCTTGTGATAGTGTGGGTGGCACAGTTAAGCGATTGGCGACAAGAGCAATTCTTCAAAGAACTACCGATAATTTTATTTTAAGTCCTGAAGACGTGTATAAATTTTCTTCTGAAAACATAAAAAGGATCAAAACATTCTATACCACTTCAAGAGATATTAGTATGTACCATGAATATTTAGAAGAACGGTATGCTAATGCTAAAACTGTGCCCGGAACAAGAGAAAATCATTACTTCCTGCCAATGAATAAGACAATTATTTTGGTAAAACATCTTTTAAAACTTATGTTTGTAGGGAAAATAAAGAAGATCTTATGGATATAGTGCCAGAAAAATTTTATGCAGTTATTTATGGAGTAAAATGGTGGATAGGGAAAGTGCAACAATGTTCTTTGAATGTGAGGGATGCAAAAATTCAATTCATGCACCCTTGTGGAGCTTCAAAAACATTTATATGGCCAACACCAAGTGACAGCTGTTGGGTACCCTTTGAAAACATTATACAAGAAGTACCAGTGCCTGCTTCAACTTCATCATCAGGCAGAACATATGTCCTGGAAAAAGATATTCAACAATAAATTAATTGTAGAATCAGTTAAGAAAATTTTATAAATCAGCACCCATACAACAGGCATTAAATGTTAAAATGTAAAATGTTTTATATTTTAAATACTCTTTTGCATGTTTATCCACTGAGTCATCATCTGTTACATGATATTTTATCGTAAACTTCATGTTTCACATTCAAAGTAGTTCTTCTTGGAGTGTACAGTGCATTTGAATTAAAAGTTTCATTTTATAAAGTGGTTAAACAATTAATAGCTTAGCATAGGTTTATTTGTCTATTCATATGTTTCCTAAATATCAAATTGTTTCACATTGTTTCTAAAATTAAACCCTTTTTTAAAGGTCTAGTGACAGCTAAAAAATCATAATCACCGTTAAACAGCAGAGAACAACAAACTTCGATTATTTAACAACCACAAAAAACACCCTTTTAGTTTTTTTACAGCTGAAAACACATGTTGTTAAATTTTAAAGCATGTGTCTGCTGGTACTTGCCTGTTATTGCAAATTTATTTTAACACTTTTAAAAACCAAAATTTTCATTTTGAGGGCTCCCAAAATTTTTTATAACAATTTTTTGTGATTATTATTACTTAGTTAGAAAGTATCAACAATTAGCTTTAATTTGATACCAAAATGATGTATGTTGTTCCAAAAATAAGCGAGTTACAACATTTTATGCAATTTGATGCCAACACAATCGTTGGAAGAATCGCATGAAATGTGAAAATTTCAAATATTTTTCCTAAAGCCAATTTTTTAGATAAAAAATTGAAAAAATTCCTATGGTCATATCTCTAAGGTATCTATACACACAAAAAATATGAAAAAAATCTGAGACCTAAGAGCACATTGAATATTTTATTTTGGGTGATTTGGCATGGAATGAGCCATGTACCAAATTTCAGACCTGAAGGACAATTTTTGTACGTTCCGACATATTAAGGTTTAATTCTAGATGGGGATACCGCTGCCTCGCGACTGTTAACGTGACGTCACGTTAACGTACAGTCATCATTTATTATTGTATTGTGCCCTCGCTACGCTCGGTCACAATAATTTAAAGCTATACAATATCAACATAAACTGATATCCCGAAGGTAGATCAGAAGCGGCCGCAGATGTCCGATAACACAACCGGGCGTTCAATGTTTAGGTGAAGCTCGCATTTCAATAAAAAATTATCTGCTGTTAACTTCGACAAGTAATAACACGTATTTTAAGCAGATTACTGTACGTGAACGTGACGTCACGTTAACAGTCGCGAGGCAGCGGTATCCCCATCTAGAATTAAACCCATATTAACATGTTACCAGGATTCTTATTATAAGCCACCAAAAATTTCACCACTGATCTTTCATAGCTAAAAACCAAACATAATATGCATCACTGATTTTGTAGCTATTGACCCAAAATCATTCAAATAGTAGGCCCATAAACCTATGGAAATCCATCAACTCACATTACAAATCCCTCAGCAAATTTTTTTTGGATCAAACACTGACAGTGTAAGAAATAGAATTTCAATTACATTAGTAACTAATTAATGTTGTGAATCTTTAATTCACTACTTCAGAAAGATACCAAAATTGAAATCTTATCTCAAAGTCCGGTAATTACTTCAACGCAAAAACTTATTTAAAGCTGATCTATTATAAAGCCACAAAATATTACTAACGCAAGCAAAACTTCGGATTCCTAGAGTGAATGGAAACTAAATAGAATAAACATTATAACTCTGCGCAATTGAGTTAAATCCACACTTAATTTTAGGTGATAAGTTTTAAATGGCGCCATTCTGTATCATACCAGACTTCAATGGCTAATCTGACCTTCACAAATACTACGTAAATTACAAATGGCATTTACCTTAGTAACTAACAATTGCGTAGTAACCGAAAAGAATCTAGTACCTACTGCTAAAATTAAATGAAACAATTAGTTCTAAAAAAAGTTCACAACCATACAACAAAGCAAATTACCTCTATAATTTCTCCATTTCTTCAATTCATTTTTCTACGAATCTAAATCCGCAACACAACATTATGCTTATATTAAAACAAATTTTTCATATTACACAAATTTTAAACAAATGGGAAAAAAATTCTAAAATGTGATAAGTTTCGCTACATTTATAAAAACCCGCAAAAAAGGCTCTAACACCGCGAGGTGGTCAATTAACAGACAAAACACTCAAAACACAAATTTCCATGAAAACACAGTTCCGTTTAAATTGGAAATACAATAACAGATCGGCTGCACACTATTACAAACAATACATTCTTCAAACGAAACGTGACAACAAAATTCAGCGGCATGTACAAAAATTAAAATCACGTTATTTAACAAACACTCAGGATACTTTTAAAAAAGTTGAACTTTATATCAACAAATAATTTGGGCTACATTATGCAACATTCAAAGCTTACCCAGTAGTGCAAATAAAGTTAATACTCCGCTAAACTTGTTTCAACCGCTAGCGCACAAACCTATTCCTTGAATGAAAGATGGCGGAAGATCGAGCGGTTTTCCGCTCCCCACTTCCTTGATGAAACGGTAAAAAATTCTATGTGGTCGATAGAAATATCGATAATAACAAATAAAGACTCTTACATACAAACAGCAAAGAAACATTACACTAAGGTAATTCGTATTTACAGGTAATTTTAAGTCTATAAAATCTGACACCATCTAAAGACATATTATGTTAAGCAGGAATAGTATTCAATAAACATAAAAATCAATAAAATAAGAGGTAGTCATTTTCCACAGATCCAACATACTATTTGCCTGCTGTTGAGTATAGAATGTACTCTATTAGGAATAATATACATACAAAAGAAAACAGAAATATGCCCTAGAGGTTGCTAGTCACAGAATACTGTCAGCATTAATTATTATAGAACAATCTTCTACAAGACACGTGCAAATAGTTTAGTTGAAACATTTAAGAAAATGCAATGTTGTTGCAGGCCATGTTTCCACAGTTGCTTAATTAATTTCTAGTTGAAAATATAACGCCAACGCAACTGTTTCATTTATTTATTTTGCGTCGCATATTTTCAACTAGAAAAAAATTTAAGAAAATATTTTATCTAGTTTACGCAGATGTCTCATTAATATTTTTTAAATTAACTACTGAAAATAAACTTGTCTTGTGACAGAAATTTAAGATGTGTGATAACTTGCGAAAATTATGATTCTCTGAATAGTGAATATCTGAATCCACATTGAGTAGATGAAAACTACATGTATTTCCCCGAGTTCCGCAATTTTGCACATAACTTACTTTTTTAGATCGACAGATTTGTTTATTCCAAGTATTTGTTTATACTGAATTGGACTTGTCAAAGCATTTGTACTTTTTTATTTTTGCATTTGGCAAGTAACCATGCAGCCATGCGACATTTATTATTGTTAAATATAACTATGTGCAGATTTAACTATATATGTAGCCATACAGCCATGTGTCATACCGTGTAATATATTAAAGATTCTCCTCACTGCGCTCTGTGAACAGATAGCCTGTGAGTTTCGTTGATGGCAGAGGTCTAACTGAATGTTTAGTTCTTTTATGAGATTATTATAGTTTATTGGCATAACCTCCTAAATGCCATCACTTAGTGATTTGCTTCTGTAGAGGTTGTAATTCAATGTAGGCTGCTGCTATGCACGGCAACGTCCTGTTAAACCAGTATCTGCTAGTGACGCAGTGCAGCATCAGCTGAGAGATTTTCTCAGTCAATTCGTTTGTCTAGGTTTGCAACCACTTCAGCAGTGCTTTCGTTGCAAGGTATTGCTTTCTAAGGTGTAATGGAGGCTCCTTAGCTTCTACCAGCAGTAGTCTACTGAGTATGGATAGTGTGTTATCTGACGCCGATCCAAAGAAGATACACCCATAATCAAGGATGGGTCGTACGAGAGCCCTGTAGAGGTCATGGAGGAAGGAATTATATGGAGGAGAAGTGACGTTAAATCGGTGAAGCAAGCACTAAACTCTCCCGCATGGTGGCAGCACCGGCAGCGACCATATGGCGCTTCCCAACAATTAAGGTGTTCACATTGTGGTAGATGCAGTGATTATTTCATTTAGTATTGTGTATAAGTGTTTAAAAATGCCAGCTTGTGTTGCGTACGGTTGCACAAATAGGCCAGACAGGAAAGAACCTGGAATATCATTTCATAAGTAAGTTGAATTGTAATTATCGTTGTTGAAGTGAGTGGTAGACACCGCAAACTTTGCAGCACGTCTATAAATATTTAGTCATAGCTCTCAATGGGATGACTTTGTTCTCAAATTTTTCTTGGTGTAGTGTAGAAAATCAGCAAACTTGCTATTTTGCACATAATAGACTAGCATTATTTTTTAACGAGTGTTTAAAATGAGATTTAAAGGGGCGTGTTTTACTTCGCGATTCAGTGAATTTACTATTACGATTTCTTTCGTCACGTTGCTGATTATACTGACAATGGATGATGAAATTAACTGTTATGTGAGAAGCTGTGAGTTTTATTAATTTTTTAAATAGCTATTTCAGGCCATTGACTTAGGTTATTTTTAAAGCTTCATATAAGACTTGTTTCTGTTTGTAAATACGTCTATACCGGATACCTATTTTTACCGATTTTGAAATCTTTCTCATCTATTTATGTCGAAACAGGTTCATGCAGAAATAAAAATGGGCTTCATAAATAAAGAAGTTATTGGCCTTTGAACAAAATCAATTTGGGGAATGTGTTTCTAATTTAGTCTCTTTTTTTTTGTACAACATTCTCCCCCCCCCCGTATCTAAATCTAACTTAGAGATAATTTTTTTACAATTGTCCTAATAAGTAGGGCTGTGAAATTAGACAACACATCTTGATCAAGAGAATGTTCATTAAGGTGACTGAATAAACATTTTATTTCTGGTACCAGCCTACAAAATGTCTGGGTTGCTCATCCCTAGAGTGGGTCCTCTTACTTTTTTTCTGGTTTAGGACACATTTCAGACTAACCACAAGTGGTAGTAATAAAACTGAAATATCCATTCTGCATGTCAACCATGTAATCATTGTGGCTTTGACAGAATTAATTTTTGGTCCAGCCTGCATCCAAACCTAAACCCCTCAATTTGGATGTTGTATATCCCCCAAACTAAGCAAGATATCGAAAACATTTATTCCTTATTATCGAGTTTTTTCGTCGTGTTACATAAGAATCCATCATTAAATTTGACTTTTGCGAAATTTTTCTTCTGCATTTCAACTCAAGACACCTCACTTTTGAGACAGTATATCTCGAGAACTAGGTGAAATATCGAAAAATTTTACTCTTTATTTTTTATTTGTCTCGTCTTTTTAAATAAAAATTCATCATAAAATTTGACTTTGAATAATTTTTTCTTCTGAATTTCAACCAAAACCATTTCACATTTGAGACAGAATATCTCGAAAACTAAGCAGGATATCAAAAAATTTTATTCTTCAGTTTTTATTTCTCTCATCGAGTTACATAATAATCCATCACCAGATTGCGGCGTCACGTTTATCCTAGAGTCCCCTTGAGGTGTTTGTACATATTCCCCGTGTTTGTTGGGAAGCGGTCAAGCCCCCACCACTCCAGCCATGACCCCCCACTCCTCCGCCGGCCTGCTTCACTCCCATGCGTGGTGAAGGTCTCTTGCGTCGTCTCCATATTATTCCTTCTTCCATGGTAGAGGTGGATTGCAACTGTGGGTTCTGTACCCAACCACACACCTATTGTAGCTCGTATTACATTATATGATGCTTCACATTTGTTAAGTATATTCCTTATATGGGTCGACCATTTCAATTTATTGTCGATAGTTAAGCCAAGGTACTTGACGTGAGGATTGACTGGGCAGGTATACGGACCTATTTTTATGCTCGTGAAGGTAGGTATTCTATGTCTTATAAAGATACAGGCGGCTTTTTTGTGAATGGATATCTCAATACCATTGTTCAAAAGCCAGATTTGTAGTCTTTGTTGTGTCCTGCTTAGCGTTCTTATACACTCCTCGATTGAGCCCGCTTCTGTATAAATTCAAAGGTCGTCTGCATACTGCAATAGTGTTGCTTCTCTTTGGGTTATCAGATGCAAGTCAACCGTGTAAATATTGAACAGGAACGGGGCCAGGATCGATCCTTGGGGCAGCCCTTTATTAACACGTCGAAGACCCAAAACTGATGTTCCTTTGCCTCCAGCTAATGCCCGGTTAATTTCTTCAACGACGTATGGTTGTGTAGGAAATTTGCAGTAGTTGTTATCATTGTTATCCTTTGGTGGAAGAGAGTGCTCAACCCATGGAGGCGCTAATGATATTAGGATTTCTTCCAGAACGGCTTCCGTTAGTTCTACCTCATGTTTGGGTGGTTACTGAGAACTTTTGAATGTTCTAACTTTCTCCCATAGTCATTGTAGGGGCATGTCTTTATTAAGAGTGGAGCATAAATGTTTCCAGGCCATTCTCATTTTTTCTTTGAAAAGACGTTTGGCTTTTGTTTGGATCTTATTTAGAGCGAGGAAGTAGCCGACATCCGATATGTGTGTAGTGCTTCCTTCCTTTCTTCCAACATCTACTGACAATCATCATCCCACCACACAGTGTTTGCATGTTTGCGTGCAGTAAAAGGGCGCGTAACTGCAATGGCAAAAGAAGTCGCGTTTTCAATTTTTTTTCTATGAAGTTATGGTAGTCGCTCTCTACGTCACCGCTCATTCCAAAATCCGCAAATTCCTGTGTTGCTGCTTTTCTATACCGCTGACAGTTTGCTTTTCTTATATTCCATTTATTGTTTGGATATCTCGTCGTATGCTGTTGGTTAGTAACTGGGAAGGTCAGCAATAGTGGCAAGTGATCTGAGCCAAGGGGATGTTGAATTACAGATCAGTCTGTGCCCATGGCGATGTTTGGTGACGCAAGGGTGATATCCACCGCGGAAGGAGATTCTGTTGGTCTACTGATTCTTGTTGGTGATCCGTCATTAAGTAGTATTAAATTACGTTCTTCCATTAATTGTACTATAACCCTAACCAAACTGTCTTCAGTAGAGCAGCCCCACCTCGAGTGGTGGACGTTTAGATCTCCGGTGACTATTAACGGATCGTCGATTTGTCTGAGGATGTAATGAAGGTCTTCTTTAGTTAGTGGTATTCCAGGAGATCTGTACATAACCAGTACTGTACCACGCTGGCCTCTAAGAAAGGTTTCAATTGCGCAGCATTCTATATTGATTCCTCATAGATCCAATGCGACTTTGGTGAAGTGTCTATTGGAATGTACTAGGATGGCTACGCCACCGAACCAACCCGTCCCTTCGGTCGTGGCGAGTAATGTTATAGCCTGGAAATGAGAATCTCTCCTCGGGTTTTAGCCATGTTTCCGTCACATTGCAGATGGGGATAGCATTTTCTTTCAAAAATTGCGTAATGCTTTCCTTGTTGAACCTAATAGACCGTGCGTTCCACTGCAAAATCTTCTCCATTGTCCTGAGGGGTTTTCACTCTTTCTTCCTCTGTTCTGTGCCGATCGCTTGTGGGTTCTATAATCCTACAAATGTTGTCCCTCATCGCGTCGATTGGGAGTGTCCCTCCTCCAGATTGTATTTGCTGTAGCAGCATGGTAATGTAATTAAGCATTATGTCTGTCTGGTATGGCTGCAGGACCATCCGTGCTATTGAAGGTACTGGTTATATTACTCTGTATGGGCATTGTTGGTCTACTGCTGGTAATCTTTCCAGTTATTATTGCTACGTGTCGTAATCTGTTGAGTTCGGACTTTTTGATGAGTTCCCAGTGGTACCTTGTTGTCTCGTCTGAGTGGGGCTGGGTTTGTACCATGCATTGGCTTGATCGTTTAAATTGTGGAGGTTGCGTCAGAAGGGAACGGCTGCATGTTCGGTTGGCTAGGCAGGGCAGCTGATTGTAAGGAAAGTTGTGGAGGTACTGCTGCCGCCCTTGTGTGTGGTCTATTATCGAATGAGGCTCGCTGGAAGGTTGGTTGTTGGTAGCTGCTGACAGAAAAATAGGTCCCGGCCGGAAGCGGCGGAAATTCAGAAGGACTATTATACTGCAAGTTAATTTTGGCTGCTGCTTGCACGTAAGGTCTGTTATGGTGTATTGCTGTGGCCTCACCATAGCTGACATTATTCAACGCCATATATTGCTTTATGGCTCTCGCCTTCTGATAAACGGGACAAACTCTATCTGTGGCTAAGTGTTGGCCAGAGCACAGAGCACACTGTGGTTGGGATGTTTTAGGACATGATGCTATGGTCAGATGCACAAAAACTGCAGCGCGTTTGGCTGCGACACTGATTGCTGCTATGACCGAAACGCAAACATTTATAACACTGGATTACTGATGGGATATATACCTCAACATTACAACGAACCCCATTAATATAGACAAATTTAGGCAGTATTTGAGATCTAAAAGTTAATACACATACGGGAAGCTGTGTAAGTTCCTGTTTTTCTTGTTTTACAGTTTTTTTAGTGAACCGTAGGGTACCTAGTACCTGGGCCTCACATTCTATCACAGATGTCTACGATCCTAATAACACCCTGTTTGTGTACCATAATCTTAGGGATGTAAACATCCATATTATTTCTAGCAAAGACATCAGATGTTATGAGACTATTTGCTGCTGAGCTATTGTTTGTTTCAATTTTTATTCTACTACTACCAGAACTCGAGAATTCATAAGATGATTTTTTCTTTGGATACCTTGCTCACGTAGTAGCTTTCCTATAATCATTGGATGTAACCGGCCTATGTTCTTCTCCTTCCCCTCTACAAAAACAATAAATGGGCCGTTTTCGCTTGTTTCGTATCTGTAGCTTGGTATATTTTGCTGCGGGTTGTGTAGAATGCTGGCCGCATTGGTGAGTGCTGTTGCCTTTGGGGTTGCTGGTGCTACTGGTGCTGCCGGAGTTGCTGGCGTTGTTGGTGTCGTGTTGACAATTGACATCGGATACTGAACTGCTGAACGTGTAGCTGAAAGCCGTGCGACTTTCTCTGCTGTGTGGGTTGATTTTCTTATGTCTTCTTCTGTAGGTACCTAGCGTTTAGTAGCCTTGTTACTCATGATTTGACTGCCAAGCATGGGAACGTCGGGCACCACACTGTACTGACAATTCACAGTCTCGGTTGGAATGCCTTCATCCGTTTGTTGGATGCTGACTTGTTGTTGTTGGAGCTGTTGATATCGTTGCTGCTCTTCTTCTTCGCTGTGAAGAGCTACGTCAACAGCCGCATTTTCATATTAGTGGCGTAATGTTACGCTGGCTGAAGACATCTGCCCATCACTATCTGCGATAGTGTTCCGAGACTATGTATCTGGAACACTATTGGGGTAACTCTGTATTTGGACTATTGTAATTAATCACTTAAGGGAAAATAAACTTGAGAGAAAAACACTTATATCACTACGAAAATATTCAAATATGTATATAAAAACTTATTACAACTCACGAACGAATGAAACCGGTTGCTGCCGTAAACAACAACCAAAGATGAATGACATATATATACTTACAATGATTATAAAAAAAGAGTACAGACCCTTTCTTAACAACATTCATCATGCCTTCATGTGGATTCACATGTAATTTACACAAACCTTTTTTATTTATGTATTAGCATTTAAACTTTACGCCATACAGCGATAAAGATTAAATTATGACTCTCTTGATGGATAATGGCCCTGTTCAACTTCCAATCTTCATGTATTTGTCTAGTTTTACTTCATCTTCTAAGCTAAAACCATAAAATTATTATCACAATCAATGTTTTCCTTTAGGCGGTAATACAATACAATACAGTACATTCATTTTCCATTGATTCCAATATAAGAGACTGACTCAATGGGACGTGGAAAGTTGTCAATTTACAGATAAACAGTTGTATAACAAAATAATACGTGCACCAGTAGATGTACAGTCATAGCATACAAGGTACATTAAAAAATTCCATAACAGAATAATACATACACCACATGATGTACAGTTATAGCATACATGGTACGTAAACAATGGCGTAACAAAATAATACATACACCAGGAGATGTACAGTCATAGCATACATGGTAAATTAATTATGTAAACTATATTTATACAAGCTACTGGCAGTTATTTTTTAGATGCCTTAGAAATAAATTCTTCGACAGAGTAGAAGGAGTTGTCAATAAAAAATTCTTTCAATTTTTTCCTGAATTTATTCTTATCATCTGCTAGATATTTAATATGTGTTGGGAGCTTATTAAGATATGTATCGCTGAACATCGGACCCCTTTTTGAACAAATGACAATGACTTGTAATCCTTGTGAAGATCATTTTTACTTCTAGTGCCATAATTCTGTATTTTACTATTTGTTTCAAACAAAGTATAATTTATGACTATAAAGGACATTAATGTGTATATATACTCAGACACTCTCTACATGAAGTTCTATTGTTAACCCCCACACATAATTCTTATTACTCGCTTTTGGGATCTGGGTAGAATTGCGCCAGTATATTGTTCCATATGACAATAAGGAGTGAAAATAAGCAAAATAAACTAGCCGCCTCATACGGAGATCACCTATAGCAGAAATTGTGCGAATTATAAATGTGGCTGCACCCAATCGCTTTAGTAAGTTAGAAACATGTACCTTCCAATTTAAATTATGGTCAATATACAAACCTAGAAATTTCACACTCTCTACCTCTTGAATGGACTCGCCTGCAAATTTTATGTCTATATCTGGTGTTAATCTGTGAGATGTACTGAATTGCATTTACTCAGTTTTATCAAAGTTTAAAAACAAGCCATTAGGTGTAAACCATTTATTAGCAGTTCAAAGACATAATTTTAAATATATTCTGTACATAAATCTGGAGTATTTTTAATTCCTATGTTTGTGTCATCTGCAAATTGGACAAATTTTGAGTTTTTAAGTGAAACACAGGGTGGATCATTTATATATATTAAAAAGAATACTGGCCCCAATATAGAACCCTGAGATACTCCATATCTAATTAATTTCCACTCAGAACACAATGGACCTCTTAAGGCAGCCTTAACATTCTCCATTGATACTTTCTGTTTTCTATTTAGAAGGTAGAACTAAGCCATTTATTAACATTGCCATCTATACCATAATACTTTAGTTTCTGTATCAGAATTTCATGATCTAAACCAGTGGTTCCCAACGTGGGCCGTACCGCCCCCCGGTGGGCGTTAGAGAGCTTGAAGGGGGCGTTTATGAACGAAGGCAAATTTGGGGGGTGTTGACGGCCTGTCAGCGCCCCCCTAGCCAACACTGGCAAGGACGTGTCGATAAGATTAATTAATAACAAAAAACATTGAAAAAATGTTTCAGCAAGTAATTCCAAATGTCCTTTAAGCAAGATCAGTGGGGATTAAAAGTTGGTATTAGTACATTATATCTTTGTTCCTAATACGTGCTTCAATAGTTCATAAATGCCTATTTCTTCTGCCAAAGCAAAAAACCTATTGATCTCGGTGCGAAAAGACCGGCGCCGGCTCCGGTTTGTGTGAAAACGCCCTTAGACTATCTGAATTTTGTTTTAAATGTTTTATTTTTTTAAATTTTTATTTCCTATGGAGGAAATTGTGTATAGTTGTTTCTCTGACCATAAAATACCCCAAGAAGCTCACAACTCGTGGTACCTGTGTTCTCCCGCATGGGACCGCATTTGGATCTGCAATTTCTTTCACTTGGTCCAGGCCTCTGCTGTGTACTTTCTTCTCGATGCCAGTTGATCAACTGATGTTCTCTGGCCCTCATGGTAATTTAGGTTTTGGAAAGAGTGTCAACTATAGGTGCAAAGTGTGTCGACTTAGGACTTGAATGTGTGGAATAGGGAAGAAAGAGGTTCATAATTTTTTTTAAAGTATTTTCCTGCACTTACATTTTGTTTGTACTTACATTTTACCATCAGTCATTATATACAATGGAACAGAAGTAATCAGGGTGCCGGAAATGACTTTATAATCGAAACTTATTAAATAGTATGGTCACCGGCTTTGAAAATGGAAAAATAACTTTTTAACGTGTCGATAAAACCCGCTCATATGCTGGAGAGATAGATTATCGAGTGTCCTGGACAGACTTTGTCCGTCAGTCCTAGCCCCTGGCACGCTCAGCCCTTAGTCGCCCACGCACTCATAATGACAAGGCCACTCAGTATCCCATCACGGATCAGTCCCTCCAGATGTGTGGATGGAAACCGTCAGTATTACAGTGCGCTGGCAAACTTCCTTAGGATTTCAACAAGTCGAAAGTCCTAATGGCGGTTCGAAGGGCATCGGTCAGTTATGAGCTCTGTGTGCAGCTAACTAAACTTTATCGTGAAAAATGGAAGGTTTCAGTCACAGGCCTCTTACGCTAGATTTAAGCACATCAAACAGATGGTTATAAAATTGGATGAGACATTTTTTTATCACATTACAAAACTCAGTTAAACTTTGATTCTCAAAGCATAGTACAATATATTCCTGTATCTTGAAACACTAATGATAATGATACAGTAAAATTTATGGGTATAACAATTTATTTACGTCAATACTATTTATATAGTAATATTATATTATTTAATTTATATTTCTCTTTTTCTTTAATATTTTAATTTTTGTTTTCTGTTCTCTCTTCATCCTCTTATAAAAAACCGAATCCAAAAGTACCATCAAGTTGGGTCACATGAATCTACCATTTCTATTCCGTTTCTTTTGATCATTTCCACTTATTATGCAAAATCTGAATTATAGTTTTGAAAAATCCCAAGCCTGCATTCGGGACGTATGGCTTAAGAAATGTATTGATACGCCTCATTCTCTAATTTTTATTCATTATACTGCGCCTTTTAACTTTAATGGAGATGAAAATCTCTGATATATTTTTATAAAATAACTTAGAACATCTTTGCCATTTTAGCTGAAAATGCGTGAATCGAAGACGGTCTGTAGGACTGTGTTAGTGGGGAGAGAGGGGTCCTGTCAGTCGCTTGCTCACACATAGACGTCCTCTGAAGACAGTCAGTTATTCTTGTTATGAAATTACATATTCAAGTTTCGAACCTGAATATCTCAATTCTATCCACTTTTGATAGAGATCTGCCAACTGGAAGTGGCAGATTAATGTTGTCACTTTTATCTAAGTTATTTTAAGAAGATTTTCCAACTGAGAAATTTAAAGAAAAAGTTATTTACCAAAGTTAAATAAACGAGTTATAATTAACAACTTTTATTTCTAAATTTTTTCGATAAAGCTTAAAAAAATTTATTATTCTTATTTCATTACTACCATTTTGTATATCGTTTGAGTGGCTGGGCAGTAACGTAATTTAAAAATACTTCTAAAATTTTTATTTAAACATTTTAAATTTTAAGTAAATAATAAATGTTTTTTTACAGTTTATTTGTTCGTGGCAAAATATTCATGAAATAATGAACACAAATTCCAATTTATTTAATTAAATTGTAATAGTAAATCTATTTAATTGAATAACGTGATGGTGGTCATATCAATATTTATTTTTATTTTCACAGATGTCACATTCAAAGAAAAAATGTAGACAGTACAATGTAGAATACTTGAAATATGGTTTTATTGAGGCGCCCTCAAACAAGACATTACCAATGTGCCTGATTTGACAGAGAGTTTTCTCAAATGAAGCTATGAAACCTTCACGTTTAGAACATATAACCAAAATACACCCTGACAGAAAAGATAAAAGTTTACCTTACCTTCAAATGCTCAAAGAAAAATATTCAAGACGTCCATCTTTACCTGGTATGTCTTCGGTGGCATCCAAACAAGACGCAGTGGCCTCCTTCGTGGCTCTTACATTTCCTTGCTTATTCCTAAATCGGGAAAACCGCACACGATTGGGGAAGAATTGATACTGCCATCTATGAGTGAGGTTCTGCATACTGTAATGCCCAAGCCGGCGTCTGATATTATTAAGAGAATCCCATTTAGCAATAACACAGTACAGAGACGAATCGACGAAATGTCTGAGGACATGGAGAGTTCTCAAACTGATTTTTTGAAGACTGCTGAATTTTCTTTACAGCTTGATGAATCTACTTTACCAAACAATGATTCATTACTTCTTGAGTACGTTCGCTTCATTAAATGTGAAATTTTTTTTCATGAATTACTGTTCGCAAAAAAAATTAAAAACTGATACCAAAGGAAACTCTATATTTCAAGTTTTGGAACACTGTCTCGAAGAAAAAAGTATTCCTCTGAATAATATCGTGTCCATTGCTACTGATGGTGCTCCAGCAATGGTTGGACGATGCCAAACGCTGATTTCATATTTGAAAAAGGCACTACCAAATGTAATCGCCGTGCATTGTGTAATTCACAGACACCATTTGGTTGCAAAAAAACTTAAGTGATTGCCTTAACTGCTCACTGCAGTATGTAATTACCACAGTTAACAAGATCAGAAACAATGCACTCAGTAGTAGATTATTTGGAAAACTTTGTGATGAAAATGACGAGGATTTCAATCGTTTGCTATTGCACACAGAAGTTCGTTGGCTGTCAAAGGGTACCTGTCTAACAAGATTTTATGATGTTTTTGACTCCATTATAACGTTTTTTGAAAACAAGGATGATTCATTAAGAGAAAATTTATTGAAATATAAGAATGATATACCTCATTTATCTGATCTATATCATAAATTTAATTAAACAAACCTACAGCTGCGAGGAGACAATTTGAATTTGATCAAAGCAAAGTCAGTTATTTGTGTGTTCATGTCAAAACTTGCATTGTACAAACAGGATGTGGATCGAAGATAATACTATGAGTTTCCAAATATTTCCTCTGTGGATACAAATGATGAAGATATTGTAGTATTTTGTTAACATTTGTAAACACTTAAAGAAGATCTTAAAAATAGATTTGAGGATATTCTTAACATAACCATCCAAGATAGGGTATTAGAACCTTTCTCGAATCTACAAACAGCAGATTTATCGCTACAGGAAGAGTTGATAGAACTGTTAACAAATGAAGAATTAAAATTGGAATTAAAAAAATGGATATCAAGAATTTTGGCTGCAGAGGCAAAATCCAGAATTATATCCGGCTTTGTGGGCTGCAACATAAAAGTTGTTTATTGCATTCCCGTCGTCATCTTTAGCCGAAATGGATTTAGTGTAGTAAGCAATTTACTAACAAAGAAAACAAACAGATTGTCAGTTGTGGAATGCGGCGATTTAAGACTCCTGCTGACAAATATAGCACCAAATGTAGAAAAATGAGTATCATTACATCAAGCTCGGACCTCTCACTGATAATTTTCAATATATGTGTTTAATCAAATTTTGTACAAGGCACCAATATTGTTAATAGTCTTTAATAAAGTAATTTTAAAAATCTGTCCTGTTTTTCAATATTTAATATAGCCCAATTCACCTAAGAGGGGTGACATTAAATAACTGTTTGAAGAAGTGGGCAATAAGCCAATTAAATTGAAGCGCTATGGATTACACGACGTTGATTGCAACGGTACTGTTTTCTTTCAAACAGGGGGGCGGTGAGAAATTTTTTTTCGAAAAGGGGGCGGTAGGTCAAAAAAGGTTGGGAACCTATGATCTACACTGTCAAATACCTTACATCAGTCACAAACAATTCCCACAGGAATTAATTTATCATTTATTCCTTCTAAAATATTGTCAGTGAATACAAAAAATAGCTTGTTCTGTTGAATGACCCTTTTGAAAACCAAATTGTGATTTAGTTAGAGTATTATTATTTTTAAGGTGTTGATAAACTCTATTGTACATTGCTTTCTGGAGAAGGTTGTTAGTAATGAAATTTGTCGTTTATTCGATACGACTGCCTTATCTCCCTTTTTATAGGGTGGTTTAACTACAGCGTACTTTAGCCTTTCTGGAAAAGTACCCTCAAGTAAAGATATATTAAACAGATATCTTAGTATATTACTTAATTCTGTGGAGCACAATTTAATTAATCTGCTGGAAATCGAATCATAACAACTTGAGTATTTGCTCTTAAGGGATCTGATAATTTTTCTTATTTCTTCTGGAGTAGCTAATTTTACAGACATAGAGTTAAATTTTTCTTGGAAGCCTGTTCTGACTAAATTCATACTTTGTGTCACTGAGCTATTAGGAGTCAATTTATCAGCAGTAGATAAAAATGTTTATTAAATTTATCAGCAATTGAAAAATTAGATTCTACTGAATTTTCTATGATAAAAATATTATTACTTGTTTGATTACATTTTTCTATTTCCTTTTTTACAATGTCCCATATTGTCTTAATTTTATTTTCAGAATCGTGAATTTTATGTTTGTAGTACATACTTTTAGATTCTTCAATAAACTTTTTCAGTATTTTACAGTACTGTTGTAATGTGTTTTAACATTAGCATTCTCACTGTTCCGAGAGGCAATATATAACATCCTCCTATAAATGCATGATTTCTTAATGCCAATAATTATCCAAGATTTTTGTTCTTTTCGAGAAGCACGACACTTTTTCAAGGGGAAGTAACATTCAAAGTAATTTAATACAATGCCACTAAAAATGTTGTATTTTTCACTCATTCCTTGAGCACTGTAAACCTGTTCCCAGTTTGTGGTATTGAGGCACTTTCTAAAACAAGTAACTGACTCATCATTTATTACACGCTGAAGTATAAAAACATTACTCTTAGAGCTAGTTTCTATTGAAGTGTTGATACTTAATAACTGGGCATCGTGATACAAAATTCCATTGATGGATGGCTTGAGGGTATAACTGAATTTTGTGGTATCTAAGAAAACATTGTCTATAGCTGAGTGACTATTATTCATTATTATTAGTTGGAAAATTAACTACCTGAGTTAAATTGAATGAACTGACTAATAATTCTAACATGACTTTACAGGATAAGTTATTTAGAAAATCTACATCAAAATCACCACATACGACTATGTTGACTTATTTTCTGCTTAAAAATGTTAGTAAGAGTTCAAATTGGTTCATAAACATAGAAAAGTTTCCCGGTGGTGCTCTGTATACTGTTACTATTGTGAAAATTTGTTATTGAAATTTAGCCGTGTAGCACAAGCTTCAAAATGTTTGTCAAGATAATACCTTTATCCTCCAAACTATAACCATTTCTAACATAAGTGACAACTCCTCCTTTCTCCAAGTTATTTCTACAATAATGAGAAACTAAATTAAAGTCAGTTACATTTGACATACCTAATCCTGTCGTTATGTCGTGTTCAGACAAGCATAAAACATCAATTCTATTGATATCAACTAATTCATTTATGTGAACTAGCAATTCATCCACTTTGTTTGTTAACCCTCTGATATTCTGATGTAGAAAATTAATCCTTACACAGTTTTTAATTTTGTTATCTGAAAACTCATTATTGTTTAAACTAATTTCTTTTAAAACTCTCTGCCTAATACATGATCCTAATCTAAAAAAGAAGCTGCCCTAACACCATTAACAACAGGAATCTGTTCATGTGAATTATTGGCCCTAATTAATTGTTTTGCTATGAGATCTGAAAGAACCCTCTTCCCTCTAGTATAACCCCACCTATCAATAGCATCTACAGGCACCAAGCCCAAGCCAGAGCCTATATCAGACATAAGATACTGTTCCAGTTCCAGATTCACTCGCCTCACAGCAGAGTTCATCTGTGGCCGATCATAGCGTCTCAAGACATCACACTGACCCGAGTGTGGCACGTTGCTTCTGCTATTTTCTCCAGGTCATCTCTGATACTATAGCTATCATTTCTGCACAAACTATTTCCCGCTTCTCACACTATCACTACATGATCCTGATCTGTAAAATATTTACACAAAGAACCTATATCTTCTACTACCTGAGCAAGACTAGCACTAGGTTCGAGGAAACTCATGACCTGGAAACCTGATCCTAATTTTTCCTGCACCAATGGCCCAACACCTTATCCATGACTACTACCTACCAGCAAGACTTTCTTTTTCCCTAATCCCTGCCTACCAGACTTAACTACACAGCTTTTCCTACAAGTCTGCTGCTTATTACCTACACCTACAACTAAGTTATTTCTGATGAATGCCAGGTTTAGCCGGTATTCGAAAATATTTTCACCTGCAAGAAAGTGTGTCATGTTAACTGATAGTAGGATGCCCTTTTCTGAAATCGTTTCCACAAAATTTGTAATGTTGTTCCAGTATTTATTACATCCAGACAAACATGTGGTTAACGTCCCACACAACATCTTCGTACAGTGGCTATTCTATTGATTTAATTCTAAACATGTGGGAAGGAAAGAAACCAGGGTTAAACATTAATCTCGCTCTTTTTCTTATCAATTTCTTAGCTGGTTTGACACAATATCCCAGCTCATCCTACTCAGCAAATATCTGCAAGTCAGCAAACTAGTTGTAACCTACGTCCTCAATTATCTGCTTCATATATTCTAATCTCTGTCTTCCTTTACATTTGTCACGTTCGACTGTTCCCTTCATCAAAAAACAAAACAATCCGGCATGTCTTAATATGTGACCCAACATAATGTCTCTTCTTTCTGTAATAGTCTTCCACAAACTTCTTTCCTCGCCCACCATTTCCAAAACGAATTCATTTCGCACTTTAGCTGTCCACATAATTTTCAGCATCCTAATAAAACACCACATTTCAAAAGCTTCGGTGTTACTTCTTGCTAACATGCCTCCACTCCATGTTTCGCTATCATAAAGTTCTGTGCTCGACATATATAGTTCTTTAAAACCTTTCTTAGCCCTACATCAATATTTGAAACTAAACGATTCTCTAATTTAGGGAGGCACTTTTCGCTAGTACTATTCTGCTTTTGACATCAATCTTGTTTCATTCATCAATTTTAATTATACTTTTAACAGACTTATCTTACTTTTGCTATGGCATCTAATATTATTTTTATATTTAATCCATAATTATTACTATTATTTCAGCTACAGGTCATTATTTTTTCTTTCTTTGGTGTATTTTTGGTCCAAAATCTTCCTTCAGTATTTTGTTCACGTCGTTCAGTACTTCGCAATATCTTCAGTCTGTTCAGCTACCAGGACAGTGTCATCGGAACGTACACTTATTTGTTCTCCGTGAACACCTGTTCCACATTCATATCTCTCTTTTACTTTCTTTACTGCTTCCTTTGCATACAACCTTGTCTCACACTCTTTTTAACTAATGAATGTCGTACAGTATTCTCTACTTTTATTACAGGCACATATTAAATACAAACAAATTTTGTTATGTTTAATTCGTCTATTTCGCTATTTTAGACATGAATTCTTTAAAAATTTTGATATTTTATCCCATTTAACTCTCAATACCGGATCTAAGGATGCGAGGGCATGGCCGAATTTCGTTAAAAGATAAAATTCTTGTCTCCTCATGAACAATCTCAGGCATTTTCACTAAAGTTTTGGGATACATAGAAACTTTGGGTCTTTAAATCGACATTCTTTCTTAGATTCTAATAATTATAAACACATGCTACCTCAAAGTAAAGATTAGACTTTCTTTCATTGAGATACGTCTGCTCCTGTTTGCGTATTTTTCTATGATTACTGGAATAAGTTTCTTAACCTGTTCCATGAACAGTTCTCCGTACATCATATAAACCCAATGAACGTTTGGTCTTTTAAGATTCCCACGGTAGCAAATTAGCTGAACGTTGATTTTCGCCAAAATTTCCAACTTCTTTAAAGATGTCTATATTACTAGTACCTTACGTCTCTTTGACGTCGAGGTCATTAGAGACGGAAAAAGACTGGGGAAGAGGAAGGGGATAAAATTTGACCACGGCTATGGTCTCATCAAAGTAACCATTCCGGCATTCGGTTGCAGTGTTTTGGGGAAATAACATTACGGTTATGGACCGCAAGACTTGTCATTCTGGAACAGACTGGAGCTTTTGAGTCGATCATAAGTCGCAGGAGAGTTGAGAGAGGACGAAGAACACGCAACGCAACAGCGTAACAAATGTCGTAACTAAGTTGGGTTGCAACTGCAGTTGCGTTGCGTGGCACCGTTGGACGAAGGGCCTAACAGCCCTCAAATCCAGCTTTCTATTACTTTCAATTTATATTCGTGTTTAAGAGACATAAACATTTATTAATTGCAACTTTATATATTTTAGCATGAATAATGGATAGAATAATGGATGCAAATAACTTAAATGAAGTATAAATTGATTAAATGCAGTATAATGTTAGACATTTTTGTTGAAAGAGCGTAATTATAGATATTTTAAGTACGATTTTCGGCTGTCTGGAATGTTTAATGTTGTCAGTTTTATGTTTAAATGCTAGAAAATACCCTCTATTTTCATTTTAAAATATTTTTTCATGACTATAAGAAACTTCCTATAGGTTCTGATTGTTTTTGTTCTAATTCCGTTGTTTGGCGCTATTTTTTTAGCAATATAGAACAACAGTTGGTTCTTTGAATGTTTCCTTGATAATTCTGTAGCGCGTTTCAAGCTCCTGAGATCGCTAGCTGTTGATTTTTTACTGGTGTTTCGTTGAATTTCACTGGAAAACTGTACTAACAGGCATGGAGGAAGGAAGGTATTCCTTTCTCCATATTAACAGGTCGCTGTGTCTGTAAAGTGCCTTAGATTCTTTGGAAGAAGTTGATGCCTTATCCCCGTTCCTGATTATGAAGATTTAAACGGAAAAAATAATTAATTAAAACGTAAATCGACTGTCTTGTTATTGCATTAACTTTCTGACTAAGAAATATCTTATTTCAAGAAGGTGTTTTATTTTTTTTATTTTATTATTTTTTTTTTTTTTTTTTTTTTTTTTTTTTTTTTTTTTTTTTTTTTTTTTTTTTTGTCACAAGCCATTATCTTCCTTCATACCAAACCGAAATGGATAAATGAGGTAACATTTTAAGATTAAGATCTCCGCTATGATCAAATCTTATTTAAGAAATTAGTTTTTCGGAATTCACCCTTTGAAGGGCGAAGGTATAATTATTTCTAAAACGAAACTGATAAATGAGGTATCATTTTAAAGATTAAAGTATCCGCTTTAAGCGAATCATATTTTAATAAAGGAAAAACCGAGAGTGGTGGGTGAGCGGTTAACGTTTTGGCTTCGCAATCGGGAGGACGCCGGTTCCAATCCCCATCTGGGCATCCAGATTTGGGTTTACCATGGTTTCCCCAAATCACACCAGGCAAATGCCGGGATGCTTCCTTCAAAATGCAATGACCGAATTCATTCCCATTACCATTCCTCCTTTAATGATTTCGATATAGAAGCGGCATCAAGTCATACATTAAAAAAAGGGAAATTTTCGGAGTTCAACCCTGTGTTTTTTGGTCAACAGCCATTTATTGCCTTCATACCTACCCTAAATAAACAAATAATTGTGATTCATTTTAAAGGTTATGGTCTCTCGTTTGGTATATCATAAATTAATAAAGGAATTTTTCGGTATTTGATGTTTACAGGTTAAAGTATCGTTATTTCTAAAACGCTTTTTGTTTCACGAGCCATTTATTTCGTTTCATACCAAACCAAATAGATAAATGAGGTGTCATTTTAGTTATTAATGTATAATATTATAAATAAGGAGTTAAATTTTTCGGAATTTTCCTCTTGAATGGCAAAACTATTAACTAAAATGGTCACGCGTATGAGACCATTCAGAATCAAGCCGTCTGGCTTCACTGGTGTCGCTAAAGATTTGATTGGGTCAGCGGTAGATAGCAGCACCACAAATTACAGAGATATCAATAAAGATATTACCACAAATAGCAGCAGCACATATCAAAGATGTTCAAGAAACTGTTTCGTTGTCGTCTGAAACGACTGATCGCGTTAATGCTAGATAACAATAAACAGTGCGTTTTTTGTACAAAAAGTAGCTTTTGGTACATTCTTTTCAGTTAAGGAATCATTTATGTTCTGCTATACAATTCCTATGTAAACATTTTACTCGCGAAATATTCGCACGGGATAAGATTGTGTTACCGTTAGATAGCAGCAGCACATACCACAGAGATATACTGTGTGTGAGTCTTTTGTTCAACTTAGTTGTATTTAGGTAAGGGTGATAATACGGCTTCTGGGAATGGATAGATTTAGCTGTTTATCTCAAAATAGCGGACTGCATGATGGCATAATCAGTTGAAAGCAGAAAGATGTTGCTACAAATGAGCGGGATTCTTCTTTCAACATACTAAAAACCACCAGCCTTGTTATTCATTGCATTTTATTTGAGAAATTGTCGCTCGGGTTATCTAGTTAAGAAGTTACAGTTCAAATCACCTGGCGACTTGACTAAAAAAACCTGTAAATCTAAGAACTGATTTATTAGTTAACAGCGATCTCCTATTAATCTACAGCACTACATCCAGTAGCTTATCATACGGTAATATTGCTATAGAAGAGAAAGAGGAGGAACTGTTAGACAGATATTGCTATGGGCAGATTAAATAAAAGCGTAGAAAGCTCATTATAGGTGGTGATTAATAAGGAAATACTGGGTCTAAGAGTTTCAAAAACCTTAGTGAGGGAGGAAATACAGAGAGACCAAACAAGTTCCAACTCTTCCTAATAAAATCTAATAATTTCCTGGATTGTCACGTTTCGGTAGAAGTAATTCTACATAATGCAGTTCTAATTATTGTAAAGAGGCTTAATTTTTTCAGAAGGAAATTGGTTATAGGTAAAATTGTATAAAGGATCTTGAAGGAATATTTAAGGGAAAGATTCAGAATAAGCAAGGGGGCATTTTATTACAGTGACAAGTTGGATTGGTTCATAGAGATAATAAGGACGCAAAAACTAGCATTCCAAAGTGTTAGTTATTCTTGCAGAATGAGCGTTCCCTATACAGAATATATATCAAATTTAATATAGCAAAGAAAGTAAATTAAAAAAAAATATTTTTGTATAGAATTCATTATGGGTTCTGCTAAATCATCTTCAAATCGGTATATATACAACAAAAATAGAAAATTAAGTATTTTCACTGTGAATTAGTTATCAAATTCTTGAAATTCTCCAACGAGTCATGCATATTACTTTATCGACAAAAATGTTGGAATATTAAAAATTGTCAATATCCGTAATTTAACTATTTTATAGCAGCCATAAACCACAAAAAGATCGTTATACTCTCCCTGCTACCATTAGCAGGATGTATATCATTGTAAGCTTTGTAAACATTTTTGAATCACTTAATTTGGAAATAAAGTTGACGAATTATATATTTATGTATTTTGCAAAACTTTCCACAAATCTTATAAAATTATAAATAAGACCATTTGCCTCAACGACGCCTTGATTGCTCAAAAAAATTAAATGACATTTGACTGTGTAGTGACATAGTATTGTTTTCACCCCGTTCCTTTGGAATTTGACATTATTAATTCGTATTTCGCCTACCTCGTAGACGGTACTGCCATGTTTACTCTTTTCCTCTTACGCAAAAACTGTTTTCTATGATGTAAGCAGGTAGTTTTTCTTTGTAAATAAATAAACTGCCTTTCACCCTTCCAGCCAAGTATAAATGTCGCATTTATGGGACGTTTCGACGAAGTTCATCTCTGTCCTAATTTTGAACCAAGGGTATAACTTTAATAACAGTCTGGTTTCGTGGTGATATACCATTGGTTGAGAATAAGGACAGAGATATACTCCCTCCAAACAGTCACAAAAATGCGACATTTATACGCTGCTGCAAGCCCAAGAGCAGTTTATTTATGTCCAACGCCGTTGATAAGCAGCTATGCATCGGTAAGGAGCGGAAGAGTGGATGATTTAATCTCGCTGGGTCGGCTTTTGTTTTCCACCGTTTCAGCGGCACGCCGAAAACAAACAATCATTAATTGTTTTTTTTATTATTATTTGATTGGTCTTTGGTAACAGAGTCCTTACAGCCATCTTAAATATTAGAGGTGCAATCTTGTTGCAATGCATTAGTTGCAACATACATGGTTCGTAAAATTAAATTTAACCAAACTGTACCAGGACATCATTTATTTTAATATTTTAGTATCAAAATCATGTAAATTTATTAAGTTTCGCAGCAGCGCAGACATTGAATTAGCACGTCGTGTTTTGTTCGGATTGGAATCTGTCAATGACAGTTCGAGGTACAAGCAACACGTGAACTGCTGAGCGTGCAGGTCAATACTTTACCGGCAAGCCAGGATACTTGTATCAGCCTCAATTCTTCACTGTCGGGCGACAAGTAATCATTTATGCCCCGGAATAGCTATCCGCGACACCAACCTTGCAGGGCCGCCGTAAGCGGGCGTGTAAGGCGTGCACCGCACGCTGGGCGGCACGTCGAGGGGGACGGCAAAACGAGTGATCGACATCCGCCGCGCCGCGATAGTTGCCACTCCATTGTCGGCGCGACTAGAAATTTGCAGCGTATTGTGTAGCTGCCTTTTTTTTTTTTTTATAGCTCAAAACCTGCTTCGAGCGGCCGGCGGTGACATTCGGGATGGCAAAAATGGGGGCGGCAAATAATGTTCGAAGGGGCGGCAATCTCACAGTTTTTTGACCCGTTTCGGAAATTTCTTAGATCCACAACTGGCTGTAGTTCGACAGGAGGCGGCATAATCGGTATTGCACGCGGGCGCTCAAACAGCTAGCGGCGGGCCTGCAACCTTGCTATCCTCTGTTAGTTGAATTCAGTGCGACCAAGTCTCATCCCTCTGTTTTAGTAGGACAGATTACAGAATACATTATGTTTATTGTAGCTCATCAACTGTAGTAGATGTACGGTTTTAGTGCAGACTAACATTTGCCCGTTGCTTCACGCGCGCGTGCCTTGGCAGGTGTAGAAATTATTTACCGATTTTATTCTCTTATCAGACATTAACGCTTTGTTCGGTTATTGCTAGTTTCAGTTGCTCTAGCCAAAGCCTGAGAAACCCTTTCACGGTTCAAACGACATTCTTTCTTCTGTGCGCTTTCAGAAGCTATGGATTTAGCGTATAGAACCCGGTTATAGGTCAATCGCTTTTCTCGGTGCAGGTTACTTTCATTTGCTGTAGCTATTTCATCAGGTTCTCTTTGACGTTGCAGACGATGTTGTCGGTCTATTTCACTCTCATTTAGCCGATTTCAGCGACATCTTTTAGCTGCAGAAGTTGACCCCGACAGATTAGATCTCTTTCGCAAGGGCATATCATAAACTTTTATACTTACCCAACTCACAGCACTAACAATTAAAACGTTTTCACAGCTGCAATTATCACTATGCGTGAACTTTGGCTGCGAGTATATAGATGAGCATAAACTTGGTTACAATATAGAATATCTGTGGTAGTAATAAATAATATTATTTCTGAAAGCAATATTTAACTCAGCTAAAACATAATATTTTTAAATGCTGATATGGAGGATTCCACGTTAACCGTGGTACCGAAAATTTAAATGGATATATAAGAGTTGTAACGTTAAGAAAGCTGATATTATGATCATTATGTGTAATTTGATTTGGCGATTTTATGTGTAAACTTTGCCTGGGATTATATAGCTAGGTATAAGCTTTGTTAAGGATGTATCTGTGGATAAAATGAAAAATATTGTTTCCATGATACTTAACTAAAAAAAGTTTATTTTTAAATGTGGATACCGAGGATTGAAACATAACCGCGGTGCCATAAATTTATGTAAATATAGCAGTAATCTACGACTTAGTCCTCTTGGAAGTGTGCTGAAATATAAAAATTCGTTACCAATAATCACAGCATCTCAATTTTTCTGATTTATTTATTTTTTGTTGTTTGGATATTGGTTTTATTTTATGTTGATACACCATCAATTATTCCTGCTTTAAAATAGAAATTTACGTGAATTGGAGCTACTCTTGATTTCAAATCGTCGTATCATTACTGTCATTATTTCAGTCAGATATAATTAATCCAAAAAAGTCGAGATGTGATCATGGTACAGTTTATGTAGTAACGTGCATGTAACTGAAACAATTATTTCTGAGTGGCAACATTATGGCAAGTTGTGAATCGCTTGAAATGCAACCTGACAGCTGATATGATGCTTTGTAATAGGCCTAAGAGACGATGCCTGCAGCTTTATAATCTACGCGGTGTAGCATTAGGATATGAAACATTTTTAATTCTTTCAATATAGCCGTATTTTCTATGTAATTATTTCAGTCGCATGTAAGTACCTGGCGAAACAACAGCCTGGACCAGATGACAATTGACTCGTTTTGTTTAGCATCAGGCATAATGGGTTTAGTTTTAAAATTTACGTGGTGTAGAATAGAATTTTAGGATGCCTAGTTATATTTGAAATAAAAATTTGTTACCAATAATCACAGCATCTCAATTTTTTCTGATTTATTTATTTTTTGCTGTTTGGATATTGGTTTTTATTTTATGTTGATACACCATCAATTATTCCTGCTTTAAAATAGAAATTTACGTGAATTGGAGTTAATCTTGGTTTCAAATCGTCGTATCATTATTGTCATTATTTCAGTCAGATATAATTAATTCAAAAATGTCCAGGATCACGGTACAGTATATGTACTAATGTGCATGTAACTCAAGCAATTATTTCTGAGTGGCAAAATTATCGCAAGTTGTAAATCGATTGAAATGCAACCTGGACAGTGATGACAGCTGATATGCTTTGTTATAGGCCAAAGGGATGATGCTTTTAGCTTTATAATTTACGCGGTGTAGCATTAGGATATATAATTTTTTTTTATTTGAGTTTCTTTCAATATATCCGTATTTTCTATGTAATTATTTGAGTCGCATGTACCTGAATTTTCGGATGCCTAGTTATATTTGCACGTTATAGCCACGAGACATATTAATCGAATAAAGTACTTCCAAATATGTGCAATTCCGCACAAGTCATTATGAAAGAAGTATGTTTTATTACTTGCTGATATTTATAATAGCTGTTTTTCAGACATCGCTCTTCGAGAAAAAACTGAATTTCGTATTAAGTATTGGCTTATTGTGGCTGTGTTGTACAGCGTTTACTTAGCAATTTTGTTCCAGAGACAAACTGTATAACAGTCTACCAGAGACAATACATGTCTTCAATATAGGTAATATAACTTTTTCGTAATTCAACAGACCTGTTACGATTCAAGTAAATGCTGATTACACTTGATTCACGTATTCTTTTTATTTTGAAGTACTGCGGTCCAGAAAAATGAATCGCAGAAGTAACAAAAAAAAAAAGAAAAAAAAAAAAAAAAGGGAAATCCTAAATTTTGTCAGGTCTCTTTATGAAAGGAGTGACCGTCTGAATATGTATAATTATCTGTGGTCTACAGGTTCACATTTCTGAAGTTTTTTACTGACTTGCTTCTTCCCATGGTACATATTAGTCGTTAGCTACTTCTGCAGATGTTGATCAGCAACATTAGCTTTAAAAATTTGGAAACACCATGCAAATTGATGCGGTAGTTTTTGCGTTATTAGAGATCAAGCCTCACTACAAACGCAGCTTGCTTACAGATTTATAATAGTATAGATTAAACGAGGTTTTCTAAACTGATTGTTTAATTGCAGTAATGCTCAGCTGTCTGCTTCATCTCCTACTACTCTCCCAGATGCATGCTCAATAGTTAGCAGATACAAGAGAAGAAGAAGACCGATCAGAAAAGCTCAAGACAGAAGATACATGAAGGTAGCCTACTCAGATCATAGGCCATCGTAGACAAAACCCATAGAACCAACGTGTAAGCCAATCGTACACACAAGTTCAGTTACAAAAGTGCAATCTTCTAGTTAATGTAGAATCTTTTGAATAAATATTGAGTCGGGATGGTTCCTAAATAGTTCCGGGCAAAACAATCGAGAAGAACCTTTAAAATTCAACAGCCCATTTTTTTTTAAATATGCGGTTTAACGTCACTGGCCAGTAGTAAGATTAGTGTTTGCGGCCCACTGGAACCCCATTTTGGCAGAGTTCTCTTAACACGTTATCCTGATGAGGTTTAAATTTTTTTCATGATAATATGATATGATTTATGTCTCAAGTAGCCTTGTCTTGACAATTATATAGAGGAGATTCTCGAATCACTATCCAGTGATGGTGACTTTGGAAGTTCCCGTGATAGAAACGTGCTCTGGAAATCGTGGTAACAAGGCATCTGTTGATGTTCTATTTGCAAAACCATGGTTTTGTTGGTATTTTTGGTTGGACACTTCCGTAGTGTGAGCCTTTAAATGTTTTTGATTTATTCCACTCTTAATGCCACTTTAAGCTGCGCTCTTTCTTTGATGCTTGGAATTATATCTGTGATCGGCAGTTTCATGTTATCTTTATGTCCCCGTGTATAGCTTGTTTAGTCAAAATGTTAACATGTTCATAGTGACTTATTCCATTGTGGGATGGTATTCATAGCAGATATGTTGTAATATCAACGTCTCTATTGAACTTTAGGTGATTCATGATTTCCATCTTATCCATCTTATATATAAAAATCATTGTTTGTTTGTTCGTCTTCTATGCATTCCTATACCATTTATCAGATTGCAATGAAACTTTGGAGAGTTTTCGAGTGTGCGTCTGCGAAGGTTCCTATGAAAAAAAATTCCAAAAAGTCACCCCATATTCCCCAGAACACCCCATAATTTAGGCAAAACCACATTTTTTATCCGATTTAGATAGGAATTTGTACACTTATACTTTAAAACAAACATAAAAATACTGTCTACATACGGTTTCCGAATATTAACCCCCTCGCCCCCTTTCCACCCCCATAATTTAGGCAATACCACATTTTTTATCCGATTTAGATAAGAATTTGTACACTTATACTTTAAAACAAACATAAAAATACTGCCTACATACGGTTTCCAAATATTAATCCCCTGGCCCCTTTCCACCTCCATAATTTTTTCACCCCATAATTTAGGCAATACCACATTTTTATCCGATTTAGATAGGAATTTGTACACTTATACTTTAAAACAAACAGAAAAATACTGCCTACGTATGGTTTCCGAGTATTCATCCCCTCTCCCCATTTCCAACCCCATTACGTTTTTACCCTATAATTTAGGCAAACCACATTTTTTATCCGATTTTGTTAAGAATTTGTACACTTATACTTTAAAAACAAACAGAAAAATACTGTCTACGTATGGTTTCCGAATATTTATCCCCTCTCCCCCTTTTCAACCCCATTACGTTTTCACCCCATAATTTAGGCAAAGCAGATTTTTTATCCGATTTAGATATGAATTTGTACACTTATACTTTAAAACAAACAGAAAAATACTGCCTACGTATGGTTTCCGAGTATTCATCCCCTCTCCCCATTTCCAACCCCATTACGTTTTTACCCTATAATTTAGGCAAACCACATTTTTTATCCGATTTTGTTAAGGATTTTTTACACTTATACTTTAAAACAAACAGAAAAATACTGTCTACGTATGGTTTCCGAATATTTATCCCCTCTCCCCCTTTTCAACCCCATTACGTTTTCACCCCATAATTTAGGCAAAGCAGATTTTTTATCCGATTTAGATATGAATTTGTACACTTATACTTTAAAACAAACAGAAAAATACTGCCGATGTATGGTTTCCGAATATTCATCCCCTCTCCCTCTTTCCAACCCCATTACGTTTTTACCCCATAATATAGGCAAATCACATTTTTTATCCGATTTAGATAAGAATTTGTACACTTATACTTCAAAACAAACATAAAAATACTGCCTACATACGGTTTCCGAATATTAATCCCCTCGCCCCCTTTCCACCCCCATAATTTAGACAATACCACATTTTTTATCCGATTTAGATAGGAATTTGTACACTTATACTTTAAAACAAACAGAAAAATACTGCCTACGTATGGTTTCCGAGTATTCATCCCCTCTGCCCCTTTCCAACCCCATTACGTGTTTACCCTATATTTAGGCAAACCACATTTTTTATCCGATTTAGATAAGAATTTGTACACTTATACTTTAAAACAAACAGAAAAATACTGCCTACGTATGGTTTCCGAATATTCATCCCCTCTCTCCCTTTCCAACCCCATTACGTTTTTACCCTATAATTTAGGCAATGCACATTTTTTATCCGATTTAGATAAGAATTTGTACACTTATACTTTAAAACAAATAGAAAAATACTGCCTACGTATGGTTTCCGAATATTCATCCCCTCTCCCCCTTTCCAACCCCATTACGTTTTTACCCCATAATTTAGGCAAAGCACATTTTTTATCCGATTTAGATAAGAATTTGTACACTTATACTTTAAAACAAACAGAAAAATACTGCCTACGTATGGTTTCCGAATATTCATCCCCTCTCCCCCTTTCCAACCACATTACGTTTTTACCCTATAATTTAGGCAAACCACATTTTTTATCCGATTTAGATAAGAATTTATACACTTATACTTTGAAACAATCAGAAAATTACTGCCTCCATATGTTTTCCAAAGCGCATCCCCTCTCACCCTTTCCAACTGAAAATGAATGAAATAGCAGTTTAAAATTTATATGTAAATATTTTTTCATTTAATCTATGTGCCTACTCAAGTCCAGCAATAGTGAAGCATTGCCGGGTCAGCTAGTTATTAATAAAGACAGGTGTTTTAAAGGCTCTTAAGTACACTGAGGAAATCCGTCAAGATTAAATCTTTATTATGGCCGCACCGGTGGCGACGAGGCATAAAGCAATGAGTAAAAAAATAATAATAATAAAAAATTGAAACGTTCTTGCAGTGAGTGGTTTCAAATAGAAACCTATCGACGTGGATTTTTCGCCGTATTTGAAGAGGTAACTCCCTCGTTTCAACAATCAAGATATTTGTCAAGGTGGAGCGCATAGTTTCTGAGATAGCGTGAATGAAGCCTGTTTGATTTTTGTAGTGCGTCTTTTCTGGCATTGAAGAAGAACAAGCTACCATAATCCAGTAGCGATCTGATCAGGGCTCGATACGTGAGCAGCAGGCAACTATCTTCTAAATGACAATCATGCTCACTGTGTAGCGATGTCTGACACACTTTGACGTCACGCTTCCTGCCTCATCTGCCCAACCAACAACGACCGGAGATGTTGTTCGAGGTTATGCGCATTCTTTAATAACAGTTTTATATAGCTAAGCGTCCTCGAGTAAATTGAGCTGCCAGTACACCAAAAGAAAAGTATGTATTTCCCAAAAATTGACATATTAATTATTAGTTTTTTTTCTTAATTAAAATTCGTTCTGTGTAGATTTTCAGAATACTCTTTGTACCGTTGTTACAGTAAACTAAGAAATATCCATCATTTCCAAGATTATGAGCGTTATTTGATGAAAACTGTGCTTAGCGAATAAACAAATTGCAAAAATACTGCGTTCAACAATTGATTTTTGACGGGCTTACAATATATTTACATACGATGAAGATATTTTAAGTCACTGTTATAATATAAACAAAGAAATGATTTGCCAAAACACTGAAATGGAAATATTTACTGCGCTTAAATTAATATATCAATTATTAGCTACTTTTATTACTAATTTCACTACGTCAGACACATTGTGGTGGTCCGGCTATTTCACTCTGCCACCTGTGACATATATGCCACATGTAACCACCCCACGCTGATCCATATTATTTCTGATTGCTGATGTTTCTTAAAATAAATCATAAATTGTTGGCTTTCCTGTATTATTGACTTAATTGGTAATAATCTACATCTACATCTATACTCTGCAATTCACAATTACTGTGTGTGGCAGAGGATGCTAAGCACCAATCCTATTTTAGAGTATTCCAATCCCGAACAGAACGAGGAAAAAAAGAATACATAAATGTATCAGTACGGCATCTTATCTCTCGAATCTTATCCCTTCTGTCATTGCGACCTAAATAGGTTGGCGGAAGAAGTATTTCGTTGCACTCGTAAATTAGAGATTTTCGCATATTCTCCAACAAATTTAAACGAAAACGACGTCGTCTGTCCGCCAAACAATCCCAGCCTAACCCACGTATCAGCTCTGTGACACTTACATAAGGACTGTAACTAGCGGTCACGAATCGAGCGGCTCTCCTCTGTACTTTCTCTAACGTGTCAATCAATCCCTTGCGATACGGATCCCAAATTGCAAAACAGTATTCCAAATGCGGACGCACAAGTGTTTTGTACGCTATTTCCTTTGTATGAGCATTGCAGCTTCTCAAAATACGACCTATAAAACGTAGTTTAGAATTAGCTTTGCCTACGGCAGAAGTTATGTGCAAGTCCCATTTCATGTTGCTTTGTACTGTTACGCCTAGATACTTCAGGGAATCGACCGTGTCAACAACTGAATTGTTAACTTTGTACTCGTAAGCAAACGGGGTCTTTTTATTACTTATTTGCATTGCTTTGCACTTTTTACAGTTAAGTGTAAGCTGCCATTTACGGCACCATTCCGAAATAACATCCAGATCGCACTGTATTTCTAAGCAATCGTCAGAGCGCCCCACTTCCCTATAAATAAGTGCATCATCAGCAAAAAATCGCATCCTGCAATTAACGTTGTCACCGAGATCGTTTATAAAAATTAAGAAAAGAAGTGGTCCTATTACACTTCCTTGAGGAACGCCGGAAGTAACATCTAGCTTTGAAGAGGCTTCCCCGTCAACAACTACATACTGGGACCGACCAGTTAGAAAATCGCGTATCCATTCGCAGATCTGATCAGCTATACCGTACGCTCGAATCTTCGCCAAAAGGCGGATATGTGGTACCGAGTCAAAAGCCTTCTGGAAATCCAAGAAAATAGCATCAACTTGTGAACCTGCGTCGATAACCTTCATTACGTCATGCGAAAATAGAGCCAGTTGCGTTTCACACGAACGGTTCTTACGAAATCCGTGTTGGTTTGCTGTAAGTAACTCGTTTTCATCCAGAAACTTCATAACGTTAGAGCATATGACATGCTCCAGAATCCTACTGCAGACAGATGTTAGAGATATTGGTCGATAATTCCTAGGATCTCTCCGATCACCTTTCTTGAAAACGGGAATCACCTGCGCTATTTTCCAGTCAGAAGGCACTTTTCTTTCTTCTAAAGATTTACGAAATATTTCTGATAGAAATGGTTCTATTTCTTCCGCGTATTCCGAAAATAATCTTACTGGAATACCATCAGGACCCGGCGCCTTCCCCCACTTCAGGAGCTTTAATTGCTTTATGATACCTACACTATCAATTCGAACTGGATCCATCTCAAATTCTACACGCCGTGCAAAAGCGGGAATGTTTTCCATGTTTTCGTCAGTGAAAGAATTTTTAAATTCGGTGTTAAATACGGTAGCCTTTTCGCGGCTGTCATTAACTTCCCGACCGTCTTGTAGTAGAACTGACATATTGTTGTCACTACCACTAAGTTTTTTTACATACGACCAAAATTTCTTTGGGTTTTCGTTGAGACTCTTAGAAAGTGAGTTGCATCTAAAGTCGTTAAAAGCCTCGCGCATCGCATTTTTAACATGTTCTCTTGTCTCAGCTAACTTTTCTAAATCACTCCTATACATCGTCGTCCTTGCGCGTGCATGTATCTTCCTTTGTTTTTTAAGTAACCGTTTAAGTTCACGTGTATACCACGGGGGATCGTTCCCATCCCTGATTGTCCTTTTCGGTATATGTAAGTCCATACCTTCCCTGACTATATGCATGAATCGAAGCCACATCTCTTCAACCGAGCCTCTTCCTTCTATAAAGGTAATGTAATTATCCCTCAAAAACATTCTTAAACTCTCCTTTGGGGCCTTGTCAAACCTGTAAACGACCCTTTCTTTTTTCTTTTTGTGCGCGGCTATTAATTTTACTTTAGCAATTACAGCTTTATGATCACTTATTCCCATGGTGATAGAAATGTCCGTGATTAACTCAGGCCTATTCGTAACGAGAATATCTAAAATGTTTTCGTTATCGTTGTGGCACCGCGTTGGTTCAGTGACGAGCTGCTCAAGATTAAGATCTGAGAAAAGGTCAAGAATAATTTCACAGGATGTTTTATCCCTGCCACCAGTAACGTGGGCGTAATTATTCCAGTCGATATACGGAAAGTTGAAGTCACCTCCTAGTATTATTGCATGATCTGGAAATTGATGAGCTATGTTACTTACATTAGTTATTAAGGCCTCAGCAATAGATACATCTGCATCTGGTGGACGATAGAAAGACCCTAATACAAGTTTTGTCCTAGCTACTTTTAGTCTAATCCATAGGATTTCACAGACCGTATCGATATTTATTTCGCTACACGACAGGTGTTTACTAACAGCTATAAATACACCGCCTCCATTGGAGTTCAACCTATCCTTACGGAAAACATTCATTCTATCGTTAAATATTTCTGCTGAACTTATATCCGGTTTTAACCAGCTTTCAGTACCTAATACAATATCTGCTTCTGTACTACTAATAATGCTTTCAAGCTCGGGCTGCTTATTACAAACACTACAAACAATAATGAAGCATTGTTTCTGGGGCCCAGGGACTTATTGTTGTTGCGGCGACGAAGAGGCTCTCTAGCCAGCTACCGCACAGTAGCTCATATCAAATGGACGACATTTTCTGACACACTTCGAGCTGTTCAGGCATCATTTATGCAAAGGGTCAGAAAATGTCTGGAAGTAAATGGTCACCTTTTTGAGCACCTGCTAAGACATGGCTGCAAATAAGTAAGAAAAAGCATTTAAAAAATCAATTTCGTCATTATCCTTTAAAATCACCTTCCATGTTTACAGAATGAAAATTACATGTAATTATTTAAACAATAATTAAAATTATACACAAAAAACGCGAATATTCATTTTTCGCGATTACAGCGCCATCTGTGATACTAACAGAAAAGTGAGTTAAGCAAACTATTTTTATTTTTTCATCAGGAATCGGAATCTTCCAAAAAAAAAATAGGGGTTCCCATTTAAAAGAATTAAGTTGACCTTGTTGTAACGACAACAGCGCCACCTGTGAAAAAACCAATATCACATAATTGTAGCCCCCTACTGAACGATTTATTTTTTATATAGGTTATTGTTTGTTAAAATGCTTTCTTTCCGAAATATTTCCAGAAAACATATTAAATGCCCCACCCTGTATAATGCTAATGGTCTTGATTTTGCTCTACGTATTTCATTTACAGTTCACATAACAATACAGTAGTAACTTCTACTGAATTAATGACTACGGAAGTACGGAACCAGTGAAACTAAAAATAATAAATAAAAAATGAATCACTAAAACGTTTGCTATCCACGTAATATCAGTTTTATTCCTGGTCCAGGCACAATTCTGCACGTTAAATATGGAACTACTCCACCCGCATTAATTAATATCTTTAGTAACATAGATAGCGCTTATGAAAGCAGTTTAAATGATTTGTAAAACTGATTTCGGAGTGAATTATGCTGTAACAAAATGTGTCAGTTGCGATTCTGGTCTACTTAACCACAACCTCCACTAATACTGCATTCGGAAATCATAGCTTCTATTACCCTCATATGAATAACGACGGGTTTCACCTGTGGTGGTAGTAGGAATTTATTTTGGAAGAGCATGTAAGGAAAAACGAATAACGATCGGGTCTATTGGAGATCGCGATTCCGCCAAAATAACATTCGGTAGTGACGTCGTAATACTGCTGTAGTCAATTGCAAGACATTATTTTCAAGCAGTAATTCCGTTGTAATACAGCCTGGACCATTATTTACAAGCAGAAATTAGGTTATAATACAGCCTGGACCAGCATAACACAGTTAAATGTACTTCGGAAAGTATTTCTAGAGGAGTCTTGTGTTTGACCACGACAGTCTTATGACGCCTATTCCTGGCGGAATCGCGATCTCAGGTAATGCTGATTTATTTAAATAAAGGTATTATACTTTAAATGACGGAAAGTATATCAATAACGGATAACTGTCATTTACTTGAGTAATACATTTTTGCAGGTAGTTAATTATACGGAATTGTCATTACATATTGCTCATAACCTTAATTTTATGATGTTCTACGTATTTTGTTAGCAGTTCACATAGCAATGCAGTAATAACTTCAATTGAATTACTGACGACGGAAGTATAGATACAGATTAAAAATAAATTCGGAATCCAAAAACGTTTGCAATACCATGTAATATCAGTTTTATTCCTGGTCCAGGCACAATTTAGCAAAATAAATATGGAACTACTTAAATCCACATGAATTAAAGCCTTCAGTAACATAGATAGCGCTTATGAAATCAGTTTACATTGTTTAAAAACTGATTTCAGAGTAAATTATGTTGTGAAAAAATATGCCAGTTGCGATTCTGGTCAATTTAACCACAACCTCCACTAATATCGGCGTTCTAGAATCATAGTTTCTATTACCCTCATATGAATAACGATGGGTAACATCTATGGCGGTAGAAGGAGTTAATTCTGGAAAAGCTTATAAGGAAAAACGAATAACGATAACTTTTTAATGATATTTTTCGAGATATTAGTACCATACTGTGGTTAGACCATCGGAGTATTTGCCTATGATTTATTCAAATAAATGTATTTTACATTAAATGACGGAAACTATAATATCAAAAACCGATAACTATCATTTATTTGACTACGTACCTTACGTGTAAAATTTCTCCGAAATTTTAATAAACTTCATTGTTCCTTATCTTCTGCCGAAAAAATTCTTAGGGTATGTTTTAACCTAATTCTTATAACTGATACAGATAATCCTATTATATAAAACACTAATATGGAGTCTGGGTACGTCGTCTATAACTACTACAGCTATTGGCTAGAGAACGGTCAGTTGCCAGCCTTCACTCGCCAATCAACAACCACCATATTACATTCGTACCATCATCTTGCTTTTCGTTTATTTACAGCTAGACGCAGAAATTCATGTAAGGAGAAAGGGATGTAATATTTACCCTATTTTATCTGTTTCAGTTATAAAGACTAGGTTAAACAATAACCTAAGTTGTGGCAGATGGTAAGAAACAATGAAGTTTATTAAAAACTCGGAGAAACTAAATACGAATTGTATTAGTCGAATAAATAACAGTTATCCGTTTTCGAAATTATAGTCTCCGTCATCTAAAGTGAAATGCATTTATTTATTTTAAAATCCTAAACAAATACTCTGATAAAATCATTATAGATGATAATATCATTAAGGATGACTTATTCGTTTCTCCTTATAAGCTTTTCCACAATAAATTCCTACTACCGTTATATATGACACCCTTAGTTTTTGATACATGTGTTAGCTATTAAATGAGATTTAAGATAACTTTTTTTATCAGATTTAAATCATCAAGGATATGACTAGGTATAAGCGATGTGACATATCCAATTCAACAACGATATTATTGCCGCAAAATAGCATTGAGCAGTGTTATTAGAAATACTGAGAGCAGGGAAAAAATTAATGCAAGGCAATTATATGTTACAAAGTTACAATTAGTACGTTCGTTTAAATTTACATATTCCTTTTTATTTATCTACGACAACCAGATGCAGATATTAATGTAAGGAGAAGGGTTTTCAATATTTACGCTATTTTATCTGCATCAGTTGTAAGCACTAGGTTAAACAGTATCCTAAGAATTTTTTGGCACACGATAAGAAACAATGAAGTTTATTAAAAACTCAGAGAATGCTATATACGTAATCACAAAAAGTATCAGTCAAATAAATAACAGTTTTTCGTTTTCGAAATTATAGTCTCCGTCATCTAACGTAAAATGCATTTATTTATGTCAAATCCTAACAAAGTGCTCTGATAATCTAACCAGAGTAATGTATTCATTAAAAATGATTCTTTTCCTTACAAGCGTTTCCAAAATAAATTCCTACTAGCATCATATATGAAACCCTTAGCATTTGATAAACGCGTTAGCTCTTACATGAGATTTAAGTTAACCTTTTTATCAGCTCAATTCATACCATGGACGAAGGAAATATATGGAGGACAAGTGACTTTAAATCTTTAACGCTGGCACTAAACTCTCGCGCATGCGTGGTGGCGGCAGAGGCGATATTACGAACCCGAACAAATGCAAAGTTCACATTGTGTTTGATGCTGCGATTATTTCATTTTGTTATGTGTATAAGTGTTTTATAATGCCATCTTGTGTTGCATACGGTTGCACAAATAGGCAAGAGAGGAAAGAACCTGGAATACCATTTCATAAGTAAGTTACATTCTAATAATTGTTCTTCTAGTGGGCGGTAGTAATTGCAAACTTAGGTGCCTGTCTATAAATATTTAGTCATATCTCTTAATGGGATGATTTTGTTCTCAAATTTTTGTTGGTGTAGTGTAGAAAATCAGCATACCTTGCTATTTTGCACAAAATAGACTAGCATTACTTTTTAACGATTGTTGAAAATGAGATTTAAAAGGGCGTGTTTTACACCGCGGTTCAGTGAATTTAGTATTGCGCTTTCTTTCGTCACGTTGCAGGTTATACTGACAGTGTATGATGAAATCAAATGTGTTAAATTATGCTATGCAATCTAGGAATCTTGAGGAAGCAAACGATGTTGTTACCGCAAATACAGTTTCCGATTCAAATACGCGTGTGTTGGTGTGTCTACATAGTTTGATTCTGTAGCGGCAATTTAATGGAGATTGTGGTTAGGTCTAAATGCAGTCTGTACCAGAATGGTTTTGTTGTTCCATAATGGACAAAGAATTTATCTATTACTGTTAGTAATTTCATGTGAACCAAGTTAGTGACTAAACGTGTATCGCGATGTAAACATCTTCCAGCTATTCCCAACTAAGCCTTTGATGTATGGTAACAAGATAACTGTTTTTATTCTGGTCTAGGCCGCATTTCAACCTAACCACAAGTGGTTGTGAAAAAACTGAAATATCCATTCAGCATGTCCACCATGTAATTCATTATGGATTTGGCAGTATTAATTTTTGGTCCAGGCCGCATATCAACCCAATCCCAGTATATCCCGAAAACTAATCAAGATATCGAAAAATTATATTCTATAATTTCGTTTTGTCTCGTCGTGTTATATAAGAATCAATCATTAAATTTGACTTTTGCGAAATTTTTCTTCTGTATTTCAACCAAAAACATTTCACATTTGAGACAGAATATCTCTAAAACTAAGCAGGATACCTAAAAATTTAATTCTTACTTTTTTATTTGTCTCATCGAGTTACATAATAATCCATCACCAGATTGCGGCGTTACTTTTATCCTAAAGTCCCCTTGAGGTTTTTGTACATATACCCCACGTCTGTATGGGTACGGCGTAGCTCCCCCATTCCTCCTCCACCCGTCGTAACTTCAATGCGTGGTGAAGGTCTCTTGCGTCGTCTCCATATATTTCTTTCCTCCATGATTCATCCGCCCCCCCCCCCCCCAGAAGAAAACTTAAGTTGCCTTCAGTATTCTTCGACGAGTGAAGAACTGGCTCGCCGGCCTCGGTAGCGTAGGGGCTAGAGCACTGGCTCCGCGTGCCGAAGGTCGCCGGTTCGAGTCCGGCCGAGGGCATGGGTGTTTAAGTGTTGTGTGTGTGAATGTCGTGTCCGTCTTATAGTGTTCATGTGTCAATACTTGATAGCAACAAGATACTCTAGAAACTAATACACTGAAAAAATGTATCACGTTTAGCTGGCTGTATGGTCTCAGCAGCCGAAAGCCACCAAAAAAAAAAAAAAAAAAAAAAAAAAAAAACTGGCTCAGCAGCACTTTGTGAGAGGAAAGATTGACTGGTTTATGCTTGATGAATGTGCATCGAAATTTCGTGAAAGAACACCGTGAGATATTGAGAAACAAAGATATTGAAAAAATTTTCTAAGACGAGACGATTAATGTTTACATAAACTATAACTGAGTTACGATCTTAATTTACTACATAGTAGGTCCTTAGATTAGGTGGATGGATTACTATATTAATCTACTATATAATTTCGTAAGGTCATCCACTCACCTTGATAGTTATTGGCTGAAAAATGGTGATGTCATGAACCAGACTTCGCTCGCAAAACAGCGACCAGAGATACCATTACAATAAATTCGAGGTTATGTCCACAATTTAATACCTAAGCACCAAATTAAGTTTGATTTTGATAGCATTTCATAGTTAAATAAAATATACCGATAAACTTTACTGTAAAAAAAACATGGAACTACTTTCCAGGAAGATGTCGACTATGAGATCCCCCATCAGACTTTTAAATAATAAAATAAATAATAATGGTATAATTTTACGAATTATGGAATATATGAATGTATTTATTTTTACAAGGCCGTACAGTACAGTAGTATGTGAAAATGGGTAAATTTAAGTTTTTGTAATGTGTTTTAGTATGTTGAAGTTGATAGGCTGTGTTGTATTGTTTTTTGTTTTTAAGCCAAGGAGAAGCAGATATTGTTATATGAGATTTGATGAATGTATCATGGAGAATTGTAAATGTTTTTGGTTGTTTAATGAATTTATTATCCGTTCAGCAAGTATTGCTATACAGGACGATGTTGAATTTTACAAAAAGCATAACTTACATATTGTCATGGTTGAGGTCAACCCACAGGGCCCCTCAGTGACTACAATACAGTGATACAATAAATTTTTATAACAATGTTTAGCAACATTAATGTCAGTATTAAAAACAGTTATCAGAATTAGAACAGTAATCCAAACAGTTAAAATGAAATTGGTTTAAATTAATTACACTTTTTATATATATACATGTTATATCGAGTGCTGACAAAAATCTGATTTATATTTAACAAACGAGATATCAAATAGAAGGTGACAGGCCACACGGTATTTAATTTATTAGCTGGTTCACTTCTTCTTCTGGAAAAATATCTTGAGGAAGGCGTTTTTTTTTTAGCCTAGTTTGGCCGGTTCTTTTCCCTAGTTTGTAAAATTGTGCACCAGGAACTGTACTCATTCGTTTGATGAAATGTATTGTTTG
Source organism: Vandiemenella viatica (assembly GCA_031002005.1). NCBI lineage: Eukaryota > Metazoa > Arthropoda > Insecta > Orthoptera > Morabidae > Vandiemenella > Vandiemenella viatica. Next base: position 214,880,722 of record JARYHS010009186.1, on the reverse strand, counting down.
TTGTTTTATAAATTCGTAAATGTAAGCAATATTTAACTCTCTGTGTAGCTCACTATTTCTTACATACCATGGTGCGTTCACTGCTAATCTGAGTAGTTTGTTTTGAAATATTTGTATTCTATGTAATTTGATACGGCTAGCACATCCCCATATAGGACATTCATATGTTATTAGTGGCCGTAATATCATTTTGTAAATTAGCAGGCAGCATTCTGTTTTTAATGATGATTTTTTGTTTAACACAGGATAGTTTGATTTTGTTAAGTTGCGTCAATAAATGGCAGTTGATTTTATAGAGAGGATTATATAATTGAATTTTATCTGTGAGGTGATAGCAGAAAAACGTGTGAGACGATATCCTGGGGCCATACATATCGTCCAGAACGTGCTATCGATTACATGGAGGAAGGAAATAAATGGAGGAGAAGTGACGTTAAATCGGTGAAGCAGGCTCTAAACTCTCCCGCATGGCGGCAGCAGCGGTATTGCGCTTCCAAACATTGCGATGTTCCCAGTATATCCCGAAAACTAAGCAAGATATCGAAAAATTTTATTCTTTATTTTCGATTTGTCTCGTCGTGTTACATAAGAATCGATCATTAAATTTGACTTTTGCGAAATTTTTCTTCTCCATTTTAACCTCACTTTTGATACAGTTTATCTCTAGAACTAGGTGAGATATCGAAAATTTTTATTCTTTATTTTTCATTTGCCTCGTCTTTTAAATAAGAATCCATCATCAAATTTGACTTTGACCAATGTTTTCTTCTGAATTTCAAACAAAACCATTTCACATTTGGGACGGAATATCTCGAAAACTAAGCAGGATATCAAAAAATTTTATTCTTCATTTTTTATTTGTCATATCGAGTTACATAATAATCCATCACCAGATTGCGGCGTCACCTTTATCCTAGAGTCCCCTTGAGGTTTTTGTACATATTCCCCGTGTCTGTATGGAAGCGGCCATGCCCCCTCCACTCCGGCCATGCCCCCCCACTCCTCCTAACCCTGCTTCACTTCAATGCGTGGTGAAGGTCTCTTGCGTCGTCTCCATATATTCCTTCCTCCATGATTGATTATAGGTTGCAAAAGAACCAGGAAGTATTGGTAAGACCATGGAGGAAGGAATTATATGGAGGAGAAGTGACGTTAAATCGGTGAAGCAAGCACTAAACTCTCCCACATGGTGGCAGCACCGGCAGCGACCATATGGCGCTTCCCAACAATTAAGGTGTTCACATTGTGGTAGATGCAGTGATTATTTCATTTAGTATTGTGTATAAGTGTTTAAAAATGCCAGCTTGTGTTGCGTACGGTTGCACAAATAGGCCAGACAGGAAAGAACCTGGAATATCATTTCGTAAGTAAGTTGAATTGTAATTATCGTTGTTGAAGTGAGCGGTAGACACCGCAAACTTTGCAGCACGTCTATAAATATTTAGTCATAGCTCTCAATGGGATGACTTTGTTCTCAAATTTTTCTTGGTGTAGTGTAGAAAATCAGCAAACTTGCTATTTTGCACATAATAGACTAGCATTATTTTTTAACGAGTGTTTAAAATGAGATTTAAAGGGGCGTGTTTTACTTCGCGATTCAGTGAATTTACTATTACGATTTCTTTCGTCACGTTGCTGATTATACTGACAATGGATGATGAAATTAACTGTTATGTGAGAAGCTGTGAGTTTTATTAATTTTTCAAATAGCTATTTCAGGCCATTGACTTAGGTTATTTTTAAAGCTTCATATAAGACTTGTTTCTGTTTGTAAATACGTCTATACCTATTTTTACCGATTTTGAAATCTTTCTCATCTATTTATGTCGAAACAGGTTCATGCAGAAATAAAAATGGGCTTCATAAATAAAGAAGTTATTGGCCTTTGAACAAAATCAATTTGGGGAATGTGTTTCTAATTTAGTCTCTTTTTTTTTTGTACAACATTCTCCTCCCCCCCCCCCCCCGTATCTAAATCTAACTGAGAGATAATTTTTTTACAATTGTCCTAATAAGTAGGGCTGTGAAATTAGACAACACATCTTGATCAAGAGAATGTTCATTAAGGTGACTGAATAAACATTTTATTTCTGGTACCAGCCTATAAAATGTCTGGGTTGCTCATCTCTAGAGTGGGTCCTCTTTCTTTTTTTCTGGTCTAGGACACATTTCAGACTAACCACAAGTGGTAGTAATAAAACTGAAATATCCATTCTGCATGTCAACCATGTAATCATTGTGGCTTTGACAGAATTAATTTTTGGTCCAGCCTGCATCCAAACCTAAACCCCTCAATTTGGATGTTGTATATCCCCCAAACTAAGCAAGATATCGAAAACATTTATTCCTTATTATCGAGTTTTTTCGTCGTGTTACATAAGAATCCATCATTAAATTTGACTTTTGAGAAATTTTTCTTCTGCATTTCAACTCAAGACACCTCACTTTTGAGAGTGTATATCTCGAGAACTAGGTGAAATATCGAAAAATTTTACTCTTTATTTTTTATTTGTCTCGTCTTATTAAACAAAAATTCATCATAAAATTTGACTTTGAATAATTTTTTCTTCTGAATTTCAACCAAAACCATTTCACATTTGAGACAGAATATCTCGAAAACTAAGCAGGATATCAAAAAATTTTATTCTTCATTTTTTATTTGTCTCATCGAGTTACATAATAATCCAACACCAGATTGCGGCGTCACGTTTATCCTAGAGTCCCCTTGAGGTGTTTGTACATATTCCCCTTGTTTGTTGGGAAGCGGTCAAGCCCCCACCACTCCGGCCATGCCCCCCCACTCCTCCGCCGGCCTGCTTCACTCCCATGCGTGGTAAAGGTCTCTTGCGTCGTCTCCATATTATTCCTTCCTCCATGGGTAAGACCAATCAGGATTTCTTTTATTAACGACTTACAAAGAGGATACTTCGCACGACTTTATAACCAAAGTTTATACACGTGCTAGCTATAAAATGAGCGCTAAGATTACTTTTTATATAGATTAAAAGATATTTATTATATAACCGTGATGTGAAACACATTAATTCACTTGATTTTTGCCTTTAGCTGCAGCATTTAGTAATTAAACACGTGAATAAAATGTTTCCTACCTCTAGTTATTCGAAGAAAAGACAACACTTTTAACAACGATATTCCTGCCGTTAATGAACAGCAAGCAGAAACTGTAGTATATGCAGTGTTTAATACCTAAGCAACTGCAAACTTGGGACTACATTTCAGTAACATGTCGACTTGAAGAAACTTTAATTACTATGAAATTAGCAAGCATTCAACTTAGATTTTAATATACATTTAAATCATTGAGGATATGACTACTTATACGCGATGTGAAACACTTTAATTCAGTTAATTTTTTAGTTTCTTGGCTACAGCATTTAGTATTAACAACATGTAAATATAATATTCTCTTCCATTTCTTATTTGAAGAAAATACAGTACATACTTTATTTAACCAATCTAAAACATAAAAAAAACAGCTTTTCATTTATTTACCATAATTTGGGGAAATATTGACACCAGAAGATGTCAATTTTTCTGAAAGGGCCATTTTATGTCCAAAGAATGATGATGTTTATGAAATTAATGAACGAATTTTGGACATTCTTGAAGGTGAAAGCGTTGCCTACTTCAGACTATCGAAGATCAAAAGAACCAAGACACAGAAATTTATCCCATATTTTAATAATCTACGGCCTTCAGGAATGCCTCAACATCAACTGAGACTAAAACTTGGAGCAATTGTCATGCTGCTGCGGAATCTTAACACAAAACGAGGCCTGTGCAGTGTGCAATGGCACTCGCTTGATTGTCAAAGACTTTAAACCAAATCTGATTTCTGCTGAAGTTCTTACTGGATCTGCAAAAGGAAATTCAGTATTCATTGCGCGTATTAATCTTGCTCCAAGCAATTCTGACCTCCCATTCATTCTGAAACGAAGACAGTTTCCTGTCATGCTTGCCTTTGCTATTACTATAAACAATTCACAAGGTCAAACATTCGACAAGGTTGGACTTTAACTCTCTGAGCCTGTTTCCAGTCATGGATAACTTTATGTGGGTTTTTCCAGAGTGCGACGGTCAGGTGATGTTAAAGTACAAATCATCAATAACGATCGCCACGGTAAACTTCTAAAAAATTGTAATAGTTTTTACAAAGAATATTGTCTACAGAGAGGTACTGGAGCATCAATAAGTTACTAATCGAGCTACCTCTGTACCAAATAAATGACACTTAATATCCAAAGGACAATAAATTTCTGCAAAGTTGTTAATCCATAATGTATTCCACTTGATTGTAGTTAACTAAACCACCGCTGTAGTAATGGGGTTTAGTAACATGGGTTAAATAACATGTTATCGTGTAGTAACACACTGGAAACGTATCATTTAGTCAGGCCGCATCTGTCGGCACAAATCTGTATTTACGATCTAACACCATTCACATTAAAAAGACATTTTTCAAATTTAACAAAGTAAACTTTTACAGTCAAATAAAACTGTATTTCAGCCAGTTCCAGTCAAGACACCTCGACGTTTGAAATGATTATACGAAAGCGCGATCGTCTTTGTCCATGTTGAATATGTCTATTATTATACTTCTGAGTTCTTCACGCAAATACATTTTATTCAATCTAACGGTGAAACACAGGTCAAGTTCGTGTATGACCAGGTCAGGTAAACCTATCATAATATTTGACCCTAAAAAGTAGAACTATTCTATACCCGTGACGATACGCAAAAAACGTTCATGGTCTTATACTAGTCAATAATAAAAATAGTTTCCTCAATAGGTTTGCGTTTCATTTTGTAAGAAATCATGTTTCAGTTCCCACCTCACTTCCTCGAAACCAATATGAGTTGCCCCTTCCCCCCAGCTCAAATCTTGGCCCCCTCTAGTTCTGATCCTGGATACGCCCTTGGAACACCATTCTCCTTACATGAGTTTTTGCATCTATTTGTCGTAAATAAACAGAAAAGCAACACAAAGGAACAAATGTAATATGGTGGAGATTGATTGGCGAGTGAAGGCTTGCATGTGATCGTTCCCTAGCCAATAGCTATAGACGACGTACTCAGTCTCCAGATTAGTATTTTATACAAGAAGATATCAGTTATTAATTGTGTTCTATAATAATTTATACAATCAAATCTAGTTTGAAATAAATTTGTCTTAAGAAATCTTAATGCAGTTTTCAGATGTGGAAAAGAGAACTTTATCTTCCAGAAGTAGTCACTTCACGTAATATAGCTGTTCAACAAAAGATACTGTGCCACTTAATCCTGAGTAAAAAGGAATAGGAATTTTTAACTCTGGTATTTGATCTCACGAGGAATGACAGAATAAATACATCGTTTGTACTTTGTATCTTTTCATGAATTTTATGAACGTAAGACCTAAAATGTAATGTGTGTATTTTAATATATTTGGCTCCAAATTTCCTGTACAATTTTTTGTGTTTCTGATTGTTATTATACAGTAAATGTTTCTTGTTCAATAGACTTAATAAAAATTAAAAAAGAAGTAACTTAACATTTTTTATTTCTGTTTCCATTCATTTTTTCCCAATCCTCCTGCTGCACTGTAAAAAAAAAAAAAAGTAATGAAGACCTCCTTTATCTGGGTTAAGGCACATGTCGGACTTCATGGCAACGAAAGAATGGATTCTCTTGTAAAATTAGCTGCACAACAGAAAACCAGACGGAACTTCTGATAGGAAGTGTCTTAATCTAATTATTTCTCCACAAAACAACTGAGGCCTGGAATTATGTGCGGTAATCCAGTGAACAACACAAGGGAAGAGACTACAGGCGAATACAACCGCAAATACAGACAATACAATGTTTTTTTTAAAAAAAATATGCCACCAAAAAAGCTGTGACTATAATATAAAGATTAAATTTCAATTACGACAGATTCGGAAGCATCTTGTACAAAATTAATTTAGCAAATTACCCGCTTTGTCAGTGCGACGGGGAATCCGAGGCCCATACAAAACACCTATTGCTAGGATGCAAGAATTACAAAGAAGAAAGAAACACGTTCTGCAAAGACCTAAAACATCGGGACATTAGTTATCCAATTAATGTAGGCCACCTCCTTGCTGCAGAAAATATCGCAATATACCAGAGTATGGTGCACTTCATAACAAGAAACCATATAGAGATATAACTTGGTAGAACCCACTCTACTACTCAGTTTTTTAAACAATTATTGTTTACAGAGCACCAGAAGGTTACTGTTTTATTGTTAACAAGTTTTAATGAACAGTGCCTTTTATGTATGTGTACGTGTAATGCGTATATGTAAATGTGGGCGCATATATAAAGATACAGCACTAAATATAATGTATCTTGACTGTGTGGCCAACAGGCCAAGTGTCAATAAAATATTTAAAAAAAAATACTTGTTAAATAATGTTCACCACACAATAAGGTTTGCTGTAATAATAATATGTTTGTTGAGGCACACACACTACAACTTTATATCCACATGTTTTCAGTTCAACAGCCAGACAACGACTCCGACTCACTCATGTACAATTCCAAAGATACATCTCCAAAGATACATCAAGCACCAGAACATTCCTCACAGATATAAATGTACAATACTCAACTCGCCTCCTTACATTTATATCTGTACTTCTATTAATTCACATTCAACATCTCTCTAAACTTTTTGAACTTAACTTTACACAATGCCTTCGTAAATATGTCAACAATGTTTTGGTTAGAGTCTATTTTCACAATGTCTATTACACCATTTGTATAACACTCATTTACAAAATGATAGTGTACTTCAATATACTTTGAGTTGAACGATTGTAAGCTTTCTCGGTGTGTCAGTTGTATAAAATCTTCTAAGGCTATCCACCGAGGTAGCGCGTCAATGTAGGGCGACGTTTCGAAGCCTGCCTCCGGCTCCATCTTCCGGCGAAGTGTCGGATTCCTGGAAGCGTCCACTCTTTAAAGGGGCTTTGTTTGCCAGGTGACGTAAGTCACATGCGTCGGGGCTAATCAGTGCACAGGTGGTGCGCTTCACTTTCTTGCTAAAAGCTCTGTTTATTTCTGCCTCACTGTATCCGTTCATACGGAATGTGCGTCGTAAGTGGCCCAGTTCAGCCGGAAGATTGTCCACGTCACAGATGGCTCCGGCACGACGTACCAAGGACGACAACACCGTATTGCGTTGAGCAGGATGGTGGTAGCTCTGCGCCCCAAGATATAAGTCGGTGTGGGTGGGCTTTCTGTAAACTCGATGCCCTAGCGTGCCATCTGGATTCCTCGTAATTAAAATATCCAGGAAAGGCAGGCAACCGTTCCGTTCCAACTCCATCGTAAATTTGATATTATCATTAATTCCATTCAAATGTTCAAGGAATTCATCCAGTTTCTCTCTTCCGTGCGGCCATATCACAAACGTGTCATCCACGTATCTGTAAAAAGATGTTGGTCGAAGTTCTGCACTCTCAAGAGCGGTGTCCTCAAAATGTTCCATATACATGTCGGCGACCACTGGGGACAGGGGCGAACCCATGGCCACTCCGTCGCGTTGTTCAAAATAATTCCCTTCAAATAAGAAGTACATTGAAGTGAGAGTATGGCGGAAAAGTTCTACCATCGGTGGTACGAAATGCTGTCCGAGGAGTTTCAAAGTATCAGCCAGAGGAACCCTCGTGAAGAGGGACACCACATCAAAACTAACCATGATGTCATTAGGACCTAATCTTAACTCTTTTAATGTACCAATAAATTCAGTTGAATTCCGCACATGGTGAGCACATTTACCCACTATTGAACTCAACATGCCGGCGAGATATTTGGCCAAAGAATATGTAGGCGAGCCAATGGCACTAACTATAGGTCGTAATGGAATTCCCTCTTTATGTACTTTAGGTAAACCATATATCCTGGGAGGTATCGGAGGTTTAGGTTGAAGTCTTCTAATTGTTTCCGGCGGAAGACCCGAAGCTTTCAAACGTAAAATTGTCCTCCTCACTATTGACGACGTTGGATCGCGAGTTAGTCTAACATATGCTTCATCATCCAAAATGGTGTATATTTTCTGCCTGAAGTCCTCAGTTGTCATGAGGACGGTGGAGTTTCCTTTATCCGCTGGCAGAATGACGATGTCTTCGTTCTGCCGTAAATCCCTAAGTGCTCTCCACTCCGCCGCCGGTATATTCTTCCTGTCGGGCTTAGCCTTCTCGATGATGCGGCTGGTTTCACGCCTAATTTCTTCCGCCGCTTCCACCGGCAGTTTGCGGATGACCTGCTCCACTTGACTGATTTCGACGTGGGGAACACTTCTTGGTGTTGGTGCAAATTGTAAACCACGTGAAAGCACCACTTCAGCATCCTGGTCCAGTGCCCTGCCTGTCAGATTGATGACGGTTTGCCGGGAGACGTTTGTCTGCTCACGACCATTGCTAGACAGGCGACTAAATTTCCCTAGTTGTCTTGCGGTGGCTCTCCGTTGTGACAGTGCACTGTCGGCCGTAGTGCAGCGATCAACCCACTCCCAGGCATGCGGAGACAGCTCCTTGGCCAATTTTAGGTGGCAGGCCAGAAGAGACTTCGCGTTGCGATCCAACTCCTTCCTCGTAAAATGGATCCTCTCGCGGACTAAGGCACGGCTGGATCGACGAAAAATTCTGTTTGCCGATGCTGATTTTATGTGATGTTTAATTTCAGCGAAACGTGGAACTACTTCCTGATCACGGCACCTTTGGAGGAAGGCCAATGAATTTAGCAACTTGGCCTTCTTCACCCGCAGTGTACCCAGTTGTTTGACACTGCGATACATTTCCTCCCCGTAAAGGCTGATGATGAACGAATGTAAGCTTTCTCGGTGTGTCAGTTGTATAAAATCTTCTAAGGCTTTCCACCGAGGTAGCGCGTCAATGTAGGGCGACGTTTCGAAGCCTGCCTCCGGCTCCATCTTCCGGCGAAGTGTCGGATTCCTGGAAGCGTCCACTCTTTAAAGGGGCTTTGTTTGCCAGGTGACGTAAGTCACATGCGTCGGGGCCAATCAGTGCACAGGTGGTGGGGCAGGGAAGGAACTGGTGGGGCGGCCGGGTAGTGGGGCAGACGGCGTGGTAGGGGTACGCATGGCGGAGGGGGGCGGCTGGCAGCGATAATCTTGCCACCTTGATCTCTGCCTCCGAAGATCATTTATCGCTGGATTCCATGCCGTGCTAAGGTGGTATCCTGAATCCCTATTCACAATGCTGTCCGCCAGGCTAATCTCCACGGATTCCTTTATCACACTGTCCCAAAAACCCTTGGCGAAAGATAATATTTTCGTCGCCTCGAAGTCGAAGGTATGCCCTTCTTCAATACTGTGCAAAGCCACGGCTGACTTAGTGACCTGTCCCAATCGTACACATCTTGCATGTTCCAAGCAACGCTGGAATACAGACCGTGTGGTCTGCCCGATATACCGTTGCCCACATTCACAGGGAATCGAGTATATGCCGGGATGCCTCAGGCCCAACCCCTCCTTAACGTTGCATAATAGGTCCCTTATCTTCTTAGGTGGGCGGAAGAAAGTTTTAATCCCGACTTTGTTTAACTTTCTGGCAATCTTGGCTGAAACTGCCTCGGCATATGGAAGGATCGCATACTGGTCTGTTTGCTGCTTCTCCGTCCTCTTCTTCACTTTCTTGCGAAAAGCTCTGTTTATTTCTGCCTCACTGTATCCGTTCATACGGAATGTGCGTCGTAAGTGGCCCAGTTCAGCCGGAAGACTGTCCACGTCACAGATGGCTCTGGCACGACGTACCAAGGACGACAACACCGAATTGCGTTGAGCAGGATGGTGGTAGCTACGATACCGAAATCACTTTTAAGGTATTTCTTTAACATTAATTGCGTGAAACAGTCAAGTGTATACGATAAAGGAGACCGAGTAGGAACCCGTCCGTCAAACGGCCGTGCTACGGACCAGTGTGGACGCGAGGGGGGCGAGCCGTCACACGGCCGAGTGACGGTGCGGTGCGGGCCAGGTGCGGTGCGGTCTAGTGTGGCCCGACCTTAAGGCAGACAGACGCACGCTTCATTTGGCCGGCAAGACAAGATCCCAGCAGAATAGAAGAACCTTATTTAAGAGTTACAGTAGTATTATAATTTAATTAAGATATATGTTAGATGAAATCAATAATATAGTCTATAAAAAAATCAATAAAATTGTAATAATTTGGATAAAAAAAAGGCGGTAGAGCGTCTGACTGCAATCCGAAGGACCGAGGTCCGATCCCCGACGAAGCCGAGGAGTTTTCCTTGAAGTTGAACGTCCGGAACGGTTCCCCAGGTTTAATCAGCCTGCTATCCAATGAGTACCGTTGAGGAAATTTCACGGTAAGGTAAAGAACGGCCGGAGTGTGGCGCTGACCCCATTATATACATTCTTGTGCCAATGGCTATAATGGGAATGTGGAGTTCTAACTCTCCGCGAATCCTACGGAAAACGGCAGGAGCTGTAGAAATCCTTTTACCTTTACCTAAACAATTTAAGCTGCTTTCATAAGCGCCCAGTTACTGATGTCATTATTTCATATGGATGAAAGTAGTTACGTATTTATCGTGCTTAATGAGACCTTGACTAGGCATAAAACCAATATCACGCGCTATAGCATAAGATTTTGGGATTCCTAATTTATCTTTAAATTCATTGGATCCACAACAGCCAATTTTCTTTGTATTTATATCGCACTTAGTCCTTTATAAATAATTTAATGAGTCGACATTCTTTTACTCATTACTTGCTGACACAGGCCTTTGCTGAATGCGATAGAATTGTAATATTGCATCTACATTTTAGTTGTGTGTAACCATTTTACTGCTCTGTATTAAAGAGAGTGATAATTAAATTACATCTAAAAAAAAAAAAAAAATTATGGCGCGGAACGGAACATCGCCAAACCTAATCTTTTTTGGACCCATGTAATAACTAATTCGATTCCATAAAACTGTTTTCCGACTTGCTAAATTGCTACGCATTCTGTTGTTCCTAAGGAATGTTTTGGTTGAATTAAATATTGTATCAGTTTCGTCCATAAAAAATATATTATGGGCGAAACGAATTATGACGCCACGTGGATGGTATTTCCTCACTTCTAGCTACTGGTCTGTGACGGTTTATAAGTTATCTGCACCAAAATAACTAAATAAGCTGCGATTCAAATCCAGGCCTTACTCCTTAAAACTTTCAGTCGCCTCTTGCATAACTTTGCCATATTAATGCGAAGACGCTGTGCGCTCTGCAGTTCGTGTGACACGTTAAACCGTAAGTCAGCTTTGCTTGGTAGGATTACCAGTTTACTTTATGTTGCTACGAGAGAGACGCTTGGTACAGACGGCAAGAATCCCTCTCACCAAGTCTCTGAGGTGAAAATATAAAATTATGTATCGAATACAGGTATCTCAGTTAATGATGCATTCCTTGCACAGGAATTTGAATATTCTTATACCACCACAGTTCCATTCTGACTTATTCGTTACTGAAAACAATACATTACAGCAGCGGTCGGCAACCTTTTAGCAGGCAAGGACCACAAGGTGGCAAAACAAAGTAAAGGCGAGGCCGCACATACACAGTAAAAATGCGAAAAATCAGTTTTCAAATTTTATCAATACAAATGAAGAAAATTGATCTTACATACTAAATTCAGTGTGACGTTTGAGGTTGCATTTGACTGGCTATTTTTTGTATGTCAGCTTTCATGTTAGAAGTTGAAATACGTACTCTCAAATACTCATCTGTGAGACGAGAAGCGTATTTATTTTTTCTATAATTGACGATTGAAAAAGTTTGCTAGCATAAATAAGTGCTTCCAATAATTGAAATAAACTGCTGAGCAAACTTTTGCAATTCGATAAAATCAGACGGCAAGCTACCATTAAATCTGACCAAATCATTGATCTCATGAAAGGCGATTTTTAGACACTCATTGGATTGAAGTTCAATCACATTCATTTGTAAATTACTGGGTACATCCTCAACATCGCATCAAAAAGGGTTAGCAAAAATCTTCAGTTTGTTCGAAATCTTCTCGAAGTCACTAAATCAGTCACTGATTTGACCTTGTAATCCATTAAAATGTCTTTCATTTTCTCATTATCCAAATTAAAATCAATTCCAGCTTCCTTGACAGCCTTTAGAGAATTCGGGAAGTGATCTAATTTTTTTTCATTAATATGTTTTATGAAGAACCGGTTTTTAGTTTGTAACGCCTTTACGTCTGTATGCATATCAGATATTAGTTTGTTTTTCCCTTGTAGCTTGACATTCAGCGTATTTAATTCTTGAGTTAAATCTGTCAAAAATCCAAGGTCTATTAACCATTGAGGGTCTGTTAGCTCTGGAACAGATTTACCTTTCTGATTCATAAAAGTGTTTATTTCTTTTCTGAGATCAAAAAATCTTTTCAGCACTGCACCTCTACTTAACCATCTGACTTCTGAATAATAAAAGACATCTTGATGATCTAATTCCATTTCAGATAGAAACTCTCGGAATTGACGATATAGATTACAGTGGATATTACGATGTCCATTGCCTTTCTCCATGAAACGACTTTGGAACATAACGCTTCTTGGTGGATAATGCAATTAACAAAAAAAAAACAAAAAAAACAACGTGATTTCACATCCTATCTCTGCCAATTTTGTTTTAATTCTACCCACCAGGCCCTTGTTTTGCCCACTCATGTTTCTACCTCCGCCAGTTCTTAGACTAATTGCATTGACGTCATTGCCTGTTCTAAGTGACAAAACAAATCTTCCCCCTTAGTCATTTCCTTCAAACTACATAACTGTAAAAGTTCCTCACACACGTTGAAGTATTTATCAATTCCACGAACAAATATCAAAAGCTGGGCAGTATCATCGGTAGCTAAGGAGAATCATTCAAATTGTTATGCTTTATCCCGAAGTTTTTCGCATAAATTAGCGCCCAAATCTTCAGTGCGCCGGGTACAAGTTCTGGCAGATAAGTTTATATTTTCAAATTTCTTTTTTTGATCTGGACATACCTCTTCACCCACATTGTTTTATTAATTCGCTGTCGGTAAACGGCCCAGACTTGGCAATTATTTCCACCACCATTGAACTCGCACGTATTTTTGACTCTTACTTTGAATTTGCACCTTAAAAACACTTTGTTGGTTCTTGAATGAAGATTTGTGTGAGTTCATTTAGTTTTTCCGGGAATCACCAACTAGGCACGCTAATTTTACGTTATGCACGGTTTCATAGTGACGTTTGATGTTATATTCTTTTTGTATAGCAAGGGTTTTTTTAGCATATTAAGCATAGCGGCTTTCTATTGCAATTAATATAAAAGTATAAATCTATCCATGCAACGTTAAACACTCTATTTTCCTCAATTACCTTGCTCTTTTTTGTAGCCATCAGTAAAACATACAGTATAACCAACAATTCCAAATACACGCTGTAAGAATAAAAGCCGTGTTCATAACATGTCACACTTACCGAACTGTAAACAAAATAGTAGGTACTCGTAGGTCACAGAACAATAAACCGCCGGTACAGGGCCGCGGCGACGGCGTTCACACATGAAATAACTTGTTTCACTCAATGACACAGCCAGCGCGAAGGTGGCGGGCGAGAGAGAGAGAAGATTATTGGCAATGCTGACCTATTATTTCAATCATAGGAGAGAGTGGGGGAATCGTTCCCGCTCGCTTCGCGTAGTTAATTCGCTGCACTATTAGATCGCATTCACTCTTTTATGCATTTATATTTTATTATTTTATAATATGGGCTTTCGATATGGTTTGTATGACATGGGCCGCAATTAGAGAGGTCACGGGCCGCGCGTTGCCGACCGCTGCATTACAGTAATTTTCCATGGATCCCAATCAACGATACATGCACGTATGGTCCAGATTTTAAATATTACATGATTTAAAAATCTTCATTTTACGAGATTCAGAAAAATCTCAGTGCGCAAGGAATTGATCACTAACCTACAATATTTAGTAAATAGTTTTTTGTTGTCGTCAGTCTTTCGATTGCTTTAATGCAATCCTCCATTCCTTCCTATAATGCGCCAATCTCTGCATCTCAACATACTCCTTACAACCCACGTCCTCAATTATCTGCTTCATGTATTCCAATCTCTGTCTTCCTCTGCCATTCTTACTTGACTGTTCCCTCCTCTAACAAATTAACCAAACCTGCATGTCTCACAAAATGACCTACCAACCTCTCTCTAGTTTCTGTAAGACTCTTCCACAAACTTCTTTCTCGCTCATCGTTGCCAAAACTTGTTCATTTCATACTTTATCTGCCCACTTAATTTTCAGCATTTATCATATTTCAAATGCTTCAACTTAGTAACTTAAAGCAGTATATTATAGCAAACGGCGCAATAAAATGCGTCCTGTCCGAAACCATCCACATGAGAAATCCACTGACAATCGATCTCCTTACGAGCATTGTCACCATGACTACTAGCTGCTTGTTGTCCGTTGCGTAACAGGTTCCTATTTCGATTATTAAGGGTGTTGAAATAAACCCCTTCGTTTTAAGCCTGCTGCGATGAGCCCTGCCGGTTTGAAGAAAGGTGTACAGAGCGCCTCGCCCAAAGTTGCGGGTGCTGTAAGTTGATGTTCCTTGTTTCAGTGGTCCTAGAAGTCTGGAATATAAGTTATCGTTTTGAGCGTAGATCGATTAAAATCCGAAAACGTTCAGCAATGTAACAAGTGAATTATCAGACTAATTTGCATTTGATAGTGCTAATTTCCATTTTTTACCTTTTAGTACCTAGAGCTCAAATAATATAAAAATATAATAGATTTTGTGAATTGTTACCAACAAACAGCCTCATGACCAATATGATGTGAAGAAGTAGAGACTGGTTTGGGAGAATGGAGAATGACAGAACACTTTTAAGGATTTTGTCAGCAAGATTCAGCCAGTTTATTCACACTATGAAAATACTGGGAATAACTGAATGTATGTGAAAATGTACATAAAAATGAACTGCAATTAATATTACTCATAATTAAATGTACCCGTATGAAGTGATATTCATCCTAAACGACATAATGGCATAAAAGAGTGATACCATATGTTCCTAAAGAACGTGCATGATTTAGGACAGCGTTTCTCTACCTCTTTCAACCCGAAGACCACTAAAATGTTAAAAATACTTTGCGGATCACTATGGGCATAATTTTTCCTCTCTATATATGTATTGTTAAACAACCCTACGAAATGTTACCGCCATGTACCGCGGACCCTATACATACAATAAGGCACTAGTAAAACTGTAATTAATTTAATCCTCCAAGGAACGCTGCTCTGTTTCATGCCGATTGAAACGTACCGTACAGTATTTAGTGAATAGACCATTGTGGTAACAATGCAATCATATCCTCTTATTCTGAAAATACCGTATTTTTGCTGGTCGCTGAAATATTCATGGCTTTTAGTATTTTGACTTATAGTTTATACTTATAGCCTTATACAATACGAACATTGGAAATTTTACTTATTTTTTGTTTTTTATGAAATCTTTAATTAATACAAAATTAATTTTTTAATAGTCTGCCTGTGGACCACCTCCCCGATTTTTGCGGACCACAAGTGGCCTATGGACCTAAGGTTAAGAAACACTGATTTAGAATATATAATTTGGGTAGCCCTTCAGCTTATAAAGAGCTAAGGTATCGTAGACTGAAAGCAAAACATATTTTTACCACCAGGGTAAACTCTGAGTGTAGTAAAGTTTATGGTTACTTTCATCCAACTTTGATCCAACCACCACTGATATTAAATTGAATCTTATGGCTGTAACAAACAAACATTTTAATATTTTTTGGTAACCTTAATATGGTAGTATCTCTCACTGAAGCTGTAGATGAAAGATTTTTATTACTGAATAAGATGCCACTTGGCCTGAGAGTTCAACATTCAATTGATTCAAAGCAATATCACTGAAATTTTTAGAAAAAGACTTTTCAATGATAAGTTTAGAAGTAGGAGAAACCTGGCATCAAATGATTAGGGATGTTATTAGAACAAGATGTATGGAAGGGAAAATAAAATAATGTGTATTTAAAAAATGTCGTAAGGCAAAATGTGGGTTTCATAAACGGAACTAAAATAATTTGAAATAATGCAACAACAATTTATTCTCACAACATCCAACAATCCCTAGAATGAGCAGCAATACTCAAGCCTGGTATTTAGGAGGACACAACTTCAAATTTTTGTCAGCTTATCCAAATTTTGTTTTGCAGGGATTTCCGAAATCACTCCAAATTGAAAGCCAGGATGGTTTTTTCAAAAGGCCATGGCTATATTCCTTTTTGATCTTTATCCTCCCTCCTCTCTTGCATCCAATGACCATGACATCAGCAAGGTGTAAAACCATCATCATAAACTGGATGTTTGTCATAATGAATGGGAGAGGGTATAAACATTTAAGAAGAGTTATACTACTTCATGCCAATGCAGATTTGGCAGAAAAAATGAAATAAATACATTTTTGTTAAATTCATACATAGAATGACAGCTGAGCAGTAGTATTAACAACGAAAGGAAATCACATTAAGATTCGGGGATCATGTCATAGATGTTTCCTACTGAAACAAGTTATGATATATGACAAATATGTTACCATCACATGTGATATAAATGTGATTCATTAATAGTTTGCCATCTTAATTGGTATGAGGTTGGTCTGTGAGCACTCACTGTTCCATGTCTTTTTTATAATACAAAACTGGATAAAAGTTTTCGTTCATTTAGAGAGTGGAACAAAGTTTAACAGTTATTAGTACACCAAATTAAAAACCAAGGTTAATTGGGAGTCATCATGATTTCAAGACTTTTTTTTTATATAGAATGTTAAGATGAATATTTAATGGTAAGTTTTCTGTGTTTGATCTATGGCTTACCAGCATCAAAAATTAGGAAAACATATTTATTTATTTAATTAAAATTTCGATGGAGCATAAGCTTTGGTGGCAATATCCCTACACACTCATATTCCCCCTTTCCTGCACCCACCTACATTTGCTCCTCTACAAATTTTAACTTTAAATTCTTTCAACATTTTTGGTAAATTATTCATCATTACTCTTGGTAAATTATTCCAATCCCTGACACCCTTACCTAAAAAAGAGAATCTTCCTACACCCTTGTGCCTGAAATCGAGTGCCAACTTGTGGTCATGGTCATCTTTTCCTATAGATGCATTACTTTTCATTCTTACACCAATATCTTTCCACGCCTCGTCACCAATATACGCCTTGTACACTCCCACGACCCTTTGCACCCTCCTTCTGTCTTCCAATGAATCCCATTCAAGCTCTTTTATCGTATCTGTTACCGATTGCATTCTGCGATAATTTCCAGAAACAAATCTAGCAACCTCTTTTCACACCCTCTCCAACTCCTGTATTTGATACTCAAAATGTGGGTCCCATACTACACCACCATTTTCAAGCAATGGTCTGATCAAAGTTTTGTAACCCAATTCATTTATTTCTCTCAAACATCCCCTTATCACTGTTTGAAACAAGTACAGAATTTTGAAACCTTTTCCTACTACCTGTCCAATGTGTCCTGCCAGTTAAGCTTGTTATCAAATGTAATGCCAAGATATTTACATTTCAAGTCTTCAACAAGCAATTCTTTCCCCATTTTATAATAACCTTTAGTTGTTTATTTGTGTATGTAACAAGCTGACTCTTTGTATTTACCTTCATCCCATGTTTACCAACCAAACTAGATATCCTGTCTAGCTGTTTACAGTCCTCTACTGTTTTGATCTTTTATATAGCATTATGTCATCAGCAAACAATGTAATTTTTGATAGTAAACAATCAATACAATTATTCATTAGAATAATGAATAACAATGGTCCCAATACACTACCCTGTGACATTCCCATTTTTACTTCCACTTCTTTTGATTCTGCTTCTCCTATCCCCTTTGTGTTTTCTACCTTTTAAAAATTCTTCAACCCAGAAAATAACTTTCTCATCCTCTCCAATAGTTTTTACCTTATTTACTATCATTTTATGGCTCACTCTGAAAAATCTAGTGCTACAGTATCAGTTTCACATAAAATTCAGCTCATCACACAGAGCATGTCAATGAATCATAACAATGTTTTAAAATTACTGATTGTTACATAGATAAATATTGGAGGTGGGAAGTAAATTTGTGCTGGTGAAATTTCAGAGCAATGTTTCATGAGATAAATTATGTCTTATGATCAAATATAAATATCCTTTTTATTCTCCAGTGTTGGTTCATTTTGCAAAAAGTATTTTGCATACTTCCTTCTGGTTTTTATTCCAGCAGTATGGTCTCCCTACTCCCATTGGCACCTTTTTGTTTATATGTTTTTTTTTATAAATCGGTAGTTTCAACTTCCTGTTCTCAGTTTAGCTTTGAAACAATTTCTACAGTTTATTTAACATACATTATGTGACTGGAAACAAAAACCCAAAAACCAGCATATCTATTCATACTTCTATACTTTTTTATTCACAAATTCACATACAAGATACAGTGACCATAGAAGTCATATTCACTGTATATCTTGTAAACAATTTCAGCATTTCATTTTGAAAATAACATTGTAGGTCTTTACTGTTTAGGTTATTTTGTATGGAAAGCATTTTTGAATTGTGTAAGGAAATGGGGAACCTGTTATAATTAATACCCTTTTTTTAATAAATAAAAATATCTATTATATATTGCCTCTTGTTGATAGACAACTGCCAACATTATTTTGCATAGAGTGACTTTGATGTAATACAAATCTTCATTCATCTTTGAGTTAATTCATTTTTAAAATCATTTCATGGTCATGTTACCTGGATAGTTTGCCTCAACCAGAGACAAGCGCCTTCATGCAATATTTAAGGTAGGAGGTGGTAAGAGTATGTCATACAATGCTGATTTAGATGCAGCTTCTGTTAGAGAACAGTAAACCAAAAACTTATGGAAACAATATAATAGATAAGGAGTGGTTTCAGGATGTACATGGACAAATTACACTGTATAGTTCAAGCTTTATTTCATAGAGGTAGTAAACTGATTTTTAAAGAAGCTTTAACCTATTGAAAACAAAAGTGCTGTAATGAAAACCGCTTGGCTGTAATTAAATCTCCAGAGTTTTTTTTAAAAAAAGGCTTGAGGGATATGTTTTCTTCAAATTGAAAGCAGGGAACTTTACTTGTCTAATGCAAACAAATTATAATGCAAAGGCATGTTAAAACAATTCAGTTTAGAGACATGTATAGAGTAATCATGGTTTTTGATTATATTATACTTTCTCACAATGAAAAAATGGCTATGTTGGCTATACAGGATATTGTTAAAATATTTTCAAATTCAGACACAGATAGATAACTTATGAAAGCAGTAATCAGTTAGGTTCTGACAGTTTAAAACAGAAGATAAAAACACAAATTCACAATACTTTTAGCGATCCATTAGACATATGAGACACTAAATAAGACACAGGACTGGCTGCATTGGGATATTCTTGATCAGTACAACCATAATTATATGGGTGCTCACATGCTGCCCACCACATGCATTATTTACTCTCTTTTTTGATCAAGGAGGTGTGGTTAATTTGTTTTACTTTTGTTTTTAGTGTTGCTGCATCCCTCCTGCCTCCAACACAGAGAAAAAATGGTTGTACTTTCACTGCTCTTGTACAAAGAATAGTGAAAGTATGTCCATTCTGATAGCATTTTATGTAAGTTTACTCTATTATTACTGAAAAATACTTTTTTTCTCTAATTTGGTTACCAAGGACCACATGGACAGGTGGCCAGTGTGAATAATGGGTGGATAGGAGGAAAGCCTTGTACTGTCATATGTTTGTGAAATCTGTATAACTTTTTGGGCTGTGTATGATAAGTATATTTGTTGTCTGCGAAATGTGTAGTTTATGAGGCTGACTGTGAACCATACCAGCATTTGCCTAGATTAGAGGTTTCCAATTGGGAAGCATGAGGTGCAAAGTAGCTTTGCTGCTGTGTGTTAATTTAATTTAATTGCAATGGAGCACATGCTCTGGTATCAATTTTCCTAAACATCAATTTTTACCCTTTCCTGTACACACCTACTTTTGCCCTGGTGATACCTTTACTCTACAGTGTTACAGTACTATATATCGTTCACCACATCTTAATAGTTGAAAACCTGTATTATAACATCACATAATTGGTGAATTTCCTCTGAGATGTCATTGTTATTACCGAAAAGTAGGCATTTATCTTATTAATAATAAAATTGTGGCAGGGAAGAGGGGGGCATGGGAAGCTTTCTTTTGATACAATGAGAGTGTGGTATGAAAAACCTTTAAAACCCTTAGCCCAGATAATTGCAGGAAACTGCCTACAAACTGCAATTAGGACAACTGGTGTGCAGGGGCCTTGGCTCAAGCCTGGTCTTAGTGTATCTCTCCGATACACGTGGAGCCACACTTGGAGGTATAAAATTTTATTTAAATTTTTATTTATATTAGAATATTTTTGTTTTATTTTTCAGTTATCATTGCTTCAGTTATTAGGGTCACTAATCAAATACTGCCTGTGTGTCAGATTAGAACAGTGCAAGTGTTGCTAGAAAGAATGGTCTTCAACAATTATTATGATTATGAATTTAATTACAATGGAGCACATGCTTCATTGGCAATTCCCCTAGTAATCTAATTACTCCCAGGTTATTACTATTATTTTTTAAAATTATCTTATATATTTTGTACATTAAATTCCACCCCCCCCCCCATTTGCATATGTGATTAACGAATTTTAATTTTAAATTCTTTCAACATTTTTGGTAAATTATTCATCACTTCACTGGGTAATTTATTCCAATCCCCCACAAAATGAAAATTTTCCCAATCTCTCATACATGAAATCGAGTGCCAGCTTATACCCATGGTACTGAGTTTCAATTTACTTGTCTTTAGTACACTATTCATTTTTATTATTCTTATTCCATAAATCCATACTGAGGAAAGGCCTCAGGGGTGTGGAACATATTGTTGTTAACATTTATACATACAATCATAGTGAAAAGCTATGATGTGTTACTAAAGAAATTAAAGACTAAAACTTATAATTGAATTTTGTAAAGGTCAGATATACTTAATTCTTTTTTTTATTATTTTTTTTTTATTAAAAAAAAAAACCTTGGATGGAGTAGAAGGAGTTGTCAATAATCTTTCAGTTTTTCTTTAAATATGTCTTTATTGTCTGTGAACTGTTTTACTTTTAGGATAATTATTAAACAGATGTATTCCAAAAAAATTAACCACTCTTTGTATCAATGTTAACAATGCTTGCTCTGCATCTGGGAGGTCATTAAAGAATGTTGAATTTCTTAAAAAGTTGTCTGCAAGAAGTTCTCAGTTTTACCCCTAAACAGCATCTTAATATCTCTTTTCTGTGATAACTTCTTTAGTTTGTGAGTAGTTTCCCCCAAAAATTATGCCATATGATATGAATGAAAATAAGAGGAGTATACTTGTTTCATAAATTCCAGATCTGCTATTAGAAAAGTGTTCCATTGCTTAAGTTCTTCAATAATAATGCAATATGTTCTTGCCATCTGTCTGAATGCTAAGAAATTTTATACTCTTTGCATCCAAGATTATGTTAATTTTTAATTTATATGTAAGGGTTGCTGCACATGATTTGTTTGTTTTGTACCTAATGTAATGTATCTAAATTTAATCTCAAAGTCCCTATTGTAATTCACTCAGTATATTATTAAAAAATATGGAATTTAAAACAGTTATCAGGTAACATATCAGACTTCGAAACATACAGAAGATTCCAGGTTATACATAAGACATGAAGCATTCACTTTTGCAATATTAAACAAGATATCAACCCCATTAGAGTGACTTGAAAGAACAAGTCCCAAAAGTTACATGTTGGAAGGATTTCTAAATTATTACTACTTCTGAATTGGCAAAACAACTTGTGTGGACTGTGCCTGATGATAAATTGCCAGTGATGAGAAAAACCTCACAACCAGGAATCATTTTGTTTTATTTCCCATGGTAACTTATTTTAAGTGGATTTTTTTTCTGAAACTGGCCTATTATATAGAACTGATTACTTTAAATGACAACTTTATTCCAGAACCTCTTTGTTAAGCAGTTATTAATTTCTGAAAGTAAAAGGTTGGTTATTTTAGTTATTTGTCTATATCTTTAAAAGTATTTAATCCCTCACAAAAGTAGTTCTTCTTCATCTTCTTGTGTCAATGACAGCATCAAATACATACATCATCTGATTCATTTTAATTTGTTTCAGTTCTGTCGCTATTTTTATTTGGCTGTAATCTTTAATTTCCCGATATTACGTTTATGCTCCAGGGGTAGGCCTTGAACTTCAGAAAATCATGTCTCTCTTATTCCATTATAGTTTAAAATGAAATTTGTATTCTTTTTAGAATTTAATGATTTACTCACTAGCTCTAATTTTTGTTATAAAGTTCTTCTATATGTTTTTAATGAATTACCATAGTTAAAGTTAATTTATCTATTAAAACAAATGTCATTTCTTCATTTTCTTTGAAGTTAGCTTCTTCTGCTTGCTTGACCTTGGTGTTAATTGTGTCTTCATTTCCGTCTATGCATATGGCAAATTTTAAAATTTGTTTATCTTTTTAAATAAAATTTTCAAACTGTACAAATATTACTTTAAAATGCTTGTTTTTAACTGTACTACCCATGAGAATGTTTGTGAAGCTTTCCATATGATTCTGAAAAGTGTTCTTATTACAAAGATTGCACTGCTTAATTTCTTCAATAGTAGTTCTTTCCAATTGAGTTACTCATCTATCTGAATGCCATGAAATTTTATACTCTTTGTTTCAATCTTTCCATAGTCACATGATAGCAGTACTATTTTGGCTTGAATCATTCTTCAATATCAAGTTTGTACTTGTGTATGCATTAAGTTATCTCTTCTTAAGGGCTCTGTGAAGCTTATTCCTATGTTACATGTTCAGATGTTGGTTCATATTTTTGATCTCTTGATTTGAATCTGCAGCTCTCATGTTGGGTACATTTCTTCATCTGAAAGACATTTTATTTTGTAACAATCTCTGATTGAGAATTTTTGCTGCAGCAAACATAAATAAAAGCTGCTAAGTAAATTGAAGTGCAAATTAATTCATAATTGATCATTTTAGTCAATTGGATTCATTTTACTATATTAGCTTTCTTGAGTATTTTTGAGTGCAGATCAAGTCCATCTTATGGCTAAATTATCATAAATAAATATTTGATTTGTAAAATATGTGGGAACTCGTAAGCAATAGTGGCACAATGGAGATGGTGAAGTGTCCACAAGCAATCACTTGTATTTTGAATCCGTACGGAATGATTGGAAAGTGATGCATAAATTAGATAATTCTGAAGCATGTGATTACACATTTTCACCACTATATTTAATATTAATCACAATAGACTAGTAGGCACTCACGATGTCATGAGCTGCAGTTCAATATTAATGGTTGTAAGTTATCTGTTTCTCGTTTGCTGTACTTGAATGAATGTAGGCTTCTATATATATATATTATGAAAGTTACAACAATTATAGCTCCTTTGGGGAGGAAGTTGGAGTGAATTGAATAAATTTAGATTGTGTAAAGGCAACTGTAACAAATCTTAGAATTTCGCCTAGCAAAATTAGTTGCTAAGATAGCAAGTTCAGTTGAAGTATATGGTACCACCCTCTTAAAGTAATTTTTATAGTTAAATTTGATAATAATCACAAGCAATATGTCCTACATAAGCATAAATTCAAGTATGAACAGTAAATCCAATAGTTAAATTCATTTAAACAGAATTGTGTAGGTAGTATTTGGCTTTCGTATAACTTCACTAAATTAGTATATTTCTTTAGTTCAGAAGATGTTTAGGTAAATAGATAGCCAGAAGATGATTAAGTTTTTTGTTAGAAGATCATACTTAGAGTCTAAATATGTTTAAGAGTGATTTGCTGGTTTAGAATTTTGTCACGTATTCAGTCATTAGAAAACAGTTAAGAAGTCAATTGGTAGATAGAAAGTAAAGTAATTTTGGTTAAAACAACATATTAAAATTTTAGAAAGTTTCATGCATTTTAAAGATCGTTTTTGGATATAATTTGGTATAACAAGACATGTGCTTCATGGAAAAGTTAAATGTTTCAGTCTTATTCGGTAATTTATGAGAAGAAATTATGTTCAGAGTAAAGTTTATTTAAATATAAAGGTTTCTGAAAAAGTTTTATTTTAAAATATTAAAGCATTTGATTGTAATAAAGCGAAATGGGTTTTGGCGCGAGAAAACACTTTGACGAGATGGTGCGATATCATACGTCATTCGGGAGGAATGATATTTATAAAATTCGTAATAAATCAGGGAATGTACTTAGAGATTCCAAATTTTTACAGTAACCGTTTTTCAATAGGGAAATTTGTTTGGAGTTATTTTCAAGTCGATACGTTGAATGTTTCAAGTAGTAAAATTTTGTTTTCGAGTTTTATACTACTTTCAAAATTAGGTAAAATACTTTATTTGATATCAGAGGATAGATGAGCAATAGGAGAATAGAATAACATTTGTTTCAGCTCGGTAGGAGTAATATTTCAAAAGTTATGGCAATCACATCTTTATGACTCTTTTCTGGCGAAACTATTAACGTTACGAAAAATTTTATAATAACTTAATTTGACGTTTGTAACAACTATCAACTATAAAAATTTCAGAAAGCTAGTATTATTTTTGGTGTCTTGATCAAATGAATTGTGAAATATTCGTCAGAAAACTGATCACTTATCGGATAAAGTCCATGGGAAAGTCGGAGAAAGGTTCTTCCCACGGCTCACGCAGCATCGATCCTATAAATACCCCCTCCAGAAGCTACTCTCGCCCCAAACCAACAGCGGCAGTTTCAGAGTACATTACAAGTTATGTAGGGCATAGCTAGGTTGGGCTCGTGGCGCAGCAAATTACCAACTTGTGCGATTATGGTTGCATTTTTAAGTCATGGTTAAAAATCAAGTAAAACCTCATGTAGTTAAGTAACAGTGGGACGTGAGGTTTGGTCATGCATGGGTGATTGGTCGAAACTGTAAAATATCTTTCAGAGAAATTGTCTGATTGCCTGTACAGTTTTCTGGCTATGTAAAATTTTGAAGAATATAGTCATCTTACCAGAATGGACTAGTTATCATTGAACTTTTACCTTTTCATAGTTTTGGGCTACTGAATCATCAAATAAGTCAGAACTGTAACATTCCATAGGCTACACACAGTTATAGCTGAGACCAAGTGTTTATGCTAACCCCCGGCATAAGCTTGTTGTCTTACACAACTTATTTAATCAAAAAATATTTAAAAAAATTAAACTCGCCAGAGTTGAAGGGAGTAGGGCAGCAGCAACAAGAAACAAAATATTTCTTCAAGAAAGTAGAACCAAGGAACTACCCACAGACAACACAGTCACAATATATTGCTGTCCTTATTAGTCTGTCTAGGAAATGCCACTGCCTAGTAGTGAACCAAATCTTCCATCCAACTAATTGTCAGAAACCGACTTCAAAAGTCAAACCATTCTTAAAAATTTTACTTGTATTTCTCAGATGTTACTAAAATATTCAAACTTTGCAAAATAAAATATTTGACTGAAAATTTTTAAATATGAAATGCAATTTAAAATATGCAACTACACAAGAATTTAAAACTCACACTTGCATATAATCCAGACTTGGAAAAAAATCATAAGTGCATACATACCAGCAAGTCTTCAATACATAAATTTCAAAAACCATAATCTTGCTTTATGATATTTATGCTGTTCAATCACATATGAAAATTTGGTGATTATTAAATGAGATGGAGCTTAGACCCTGGTGAAAATGTCCATATATATCTATTTATAAACTTTGTGTATATTTATATTAAATTCTTTTCCTGTTTAAGGTATGTTGTTCACCATATTCCTTGAATTTTTTTTTTTTTTTTTTATAAATATGTTCAGACCTTGATGGTCTACTTAGAATGAAAATTACCCCTGACCCTTGTGCCTGAGATCAAGTGTTAATTATTTTCATGCCCCTCTCCGCTGTTAATATTTTTTCCTCTACCCGTCCAGCATTCACCAGATTGTAAAATTTCATGACATCCTGGAGATAACTGTGAATATTGGTTAAGAGAAATATCATGGTGGTATATGCAGATTACAGTCTTTTATTATTAAAAAAAAGTAGATGCTAATGATACATGTTTTTTTATAACTCTGATCATAAAAATAAATTGAATACAGCACTAGGTTAAATATATTATAAATATTATAGGAAGTGTTTGACTCAGTGTTTCAAGTTTCTGGATATTGGCAGAAGCTTCTAAAAATGAGATGATAAGGCATAGGTGAATTCCAAATTTATGAAAAGACAATCACATTTATCCAAGAATATCATAGGTGAAAAAAATAGCTTTACTGACTTGTCAGAAGAGTTGTGGCAAGAATGTAAGCGCAACATGAGATGATGAAGTAAATAGGGAAGGGGGAGGAGGGGGGAGAAAAATTTTGTGGCATGGACTGTGTGCTATAAATAAAATTTGCAAATACATTCAGCTCTTGTGCCTTCCATAAGGTAACCTGAAAAATTTATCATATTGAAAAATTCCAGAGTAACAGGATGTCCCTTTAAGGAGGATACATTATAGAATATTCAGTTGTCCATGTATTTATTTCTGAAGCCACTGAAATGCATAATCTGATCATTACATGACTGTTGGTATAAATATATTTCCTGCAGTAGAAATGAATAAATTAACAAACAATTATTTAATGCACTCATAAAACTTTAACAAGGATTTTATGGTTTATCTTTCATAGTTCCCTTCACTAAAATGTCATTGCTTCGAGGTAAATGCTTACTTTCTACTGCTATAGCAGCACTTGCTTCTCACCATTCTTTTAATTTTTATTTTTTTACTATCTAAGAATTCATGGGTACTCAAAAGGAACATTATTCTAAATAAATTAATAAAAACACAAATATTATGTATCCAGTAAATCCTCATTCCCTCAATACGGTCTTCTGATATTTATTATTCTTTGTCATCTATATTCATAAATGTATTATTTCAGATTTGGTGCTAAGTTATATTTTTAAAGGCTATTTTTTTATAACAGGAAAACTTCTTTTTTACTTTAAATTTTATGCAAACATGATTGTAGTGTCTGGTTTTCTTGGAACTATGTTGGTTTGATTAAGACCATGTATGTCAAAATTTTCTTTCTGATTCTTTTGATGAAAATGGAATGTACCTTTTTATATTTATTGTGCCGTGCTGAAATGGAGACATAAATATATTACATGTTTATCACAGTTTATTTAGACCACACTTTTAATAACATTCTCTTTGAGGACAGGTAATTTACAGACAGTGTATGTAATAATAGGACATATATATTGTACCTTATGTGAAGTTATATTAGAATTTCTTATATTATTAAACCATAAGCTTAAGCTTCTGAGCATAAATTAATTTTGCTGAAAATATTACCTAATATATTTTTGACCTTGATTCACTGCTTGATACAGTGTTTTAAGCATGTTTCTGAATTTTAATGGAATACTTGGTTGGTTTAATAATTATTTAAAAAATGTGAAGTGATTTAACCCTGACTCTTTCAAAGCTTATTATGATTGTGAAAGTAAATGTGTATTATGGGTTCCAAAAATTGCTTTAGAAATTTAACAATGAATATGCATGGCACTAATTCTGTATTTTACATCACTCCACAAAAATTCATTTCACTTGATAGCAAAAATATTTATTAATATCTAGTAATTAAAATGAAACTCATGCTTCCTAAAAATAATTGTAATCCAATAATATCTCAATGTACAAATATGAATACAAATTACAAATCTTATTTAACATTATCTTAAAAGGGAACTTTTTAATATGAAGTATTTGGAATAGATTTAAAATTTAGTTAATTGTAAGAATAGTAAAGAAATTTAATGATACTTTCTTGTAGTTATGTTAATATACAAAAAAATATATTGTAAAATATTTAAAATAGTAAAATTTGAACTGAAATAAGCATATCAGTGCCACTGAGAAAGATAGGTTTGCCATCTTACAGCTGTTTGATTTAGAAGTTTATGTACTTGCTAATAGCATGAATAGTAATGAGGGTCATTCAGATTTAAAATACAATGTTATTTGTTCAAAAAGTAACATAAATGAGTAATCTGATTCTCCCTTGATTTGAGCCAACTGGTTTAATCTTTCTGACTGGTTATATATTCCCTGAGGAAGATTTTCAGACACTGGTAGTGTGGTTTATGCTTGACATATTCTTGGTTATCTTTGATAGCTTTAGTCCTTTTTTTAAATGCTTATGTCTAACATATCCCCATTAAATTGTGTTCTAAATTCTTCATAGATTTTTGATTGTTTTATCTTCTCTTTTGTAAGTAACGTAATTGCAATCTGTTGCATTTCTACTTCAGTCATAGCTTTTTAACAAACTGTACTATATACTAATTCCTGTGGATTAGGGAATTCTATTAACCACAGCAACTGTTTCTTTGATTGGTTGCTGGGTTCAAAATATATTTTAAATTTGAGATGCCCTCTTATTATAATTACAGAATCCTCTAACTAATATTCAGAAACAACAGTTGTATTTACAAAACTTTTTTAGAAATATGTCTATACAAAATAATCTGTATCATAAAAAATTTACTCTTCTTCAGACACAAACCAAACTAATAAAAGCACAAACAGGTTACAAGCCCAACACAGCAAAGCTCCATGCTGGAAAAGTAGACCAGTCAGATGCAGTAAATGGAGATGAACTGGACCGAGTAAGAGCAAAGCAATTTTTAAAACCAGATGATCAACTTGAGCTTACAGAGCAGGTAAAATAAATTAATACTTTTTAAAATAAATAATATATAGCAGTTGAAGTTAGCTGCCAGTCTACATCACATAGCTACCTTTTAATCATATATATTATTTCTATAAGATGTTTTTCTTTGTCACAAAGCCATTAAATCCCTTAATACTTAACCAATATCTCATGCACTTCAGTCACATCATATTTTAAGAAAGGAATTTTTCGGAATTTGACTCTTAAAAGGCAAAAATATAATTTTTTATAAAACGTGTTTTTTCCCCAGTGAACCATTTATCTTCCTTGATAACTAAATAAAATCGATAGACAAGATATCATTTTAAAGACTAAGGTCTTTGGTTTGGTCATATGATATTTTAAGAAAGAAATTGTTTGGAACTCCACCCTTAAATGACAAAAGTATTAATATTTCCACAATGCGTTTTTCTCCCTCGATACCTAACCGAAATCGATAAATGAGGTATCATTTTAAAGATTAAAGTCTCCGATTTGGTAACATTATATTTAAAAAAAGAATTTTTTGGAATTTGACCCTTAAAGGGAAAAAGTATTAATACTTCTGCGAAACATTTTTTCTGTCACATTCCATTTATCTCCCTTGATATCCAACTGAAAGTGATAGGATATGAAATGAAGTATCTAAAGAAATAAAAGTGAACTAGATGACTAGTTCGAAAATTTCACTAGTAAAATACGATGAATAATGGGGTTGAACGGTGGTAATATAATGAAAAGTGGAACAGCACTTTTGTAGCAAATATTTATTTGTTTAGTGTAATAGGTATGCATCAAAACACTCACAACTTATTACAAAAATGTTAGGAAAATTTAAAACCCACTGTGTGTACGACAAACTGTCACTGACCTTAACAGAATATAACCAACCTGAACAAAATTCACACAGCATCTCTGTGATTTGTGTAGCAAAACAAAAATATTTCAGTAACAGAAAAAAAATATATTCAAAACGCTACTTATCGTATAAAAAAACAGCTTATTAACATCTCTGTGATATCTGCTGCTGCAGTCTAGGGACTTGGCTCTGAACTGTCTCAAATGCACGACCACTTTAAGCAACAAATTCCGAAAAATTGTTTCTTAATTTATGATTTTACCTAATTGGAGGCCTTAATCCTTAAATATAAATCATTTATCGATTTCAGTTAGGTATCGAAGGAGATAAATGGCTCGTAATAAAAAAATTTCATGGCAGGCACATCTGCTCTGATGAAGAATCTGTTTCCCGATACAAACAAAACCTGTCTGGAGCTCTCAGCTCCTGCAGCTACCCCCCAGACCGTTTGTTTGTGTAGTCTTGGAGTCCAGTTATGACTATGCTACAATATACAGGTCACCACTCGGTTAAATTTAAGACAAAGCCTTTTGCCTCCACCCCATGGCAAAGCATTTCGTCTTACATGGCGACCGTGACAGGACTGGGATATTTTATCCCTTACAAGATGTCATAAGTGAAATTTTATGGTATTTTGTGGTATTGAAAAAAAGTGATTTGTTTGTTTTTTTATATTTGCAGGTGACATGGACATTTAAAATGAACATTTTTGCAGTTGATGAACATTTTATAAAATGAACATTGATTGAAACAGAAAAATTTAGAAAATTTTCAAATATGTGAAACAATTTAAAAGTGTTGATTTGATATTATTGATGGTTTGATGTAATATTTTTCAAATTGTTGTGGTATAAATGAGAGAGTGAAAGAAGTATGAATGGCAAACCAACCCCAACTGTAGGTAGATAAGAGGGAGATTCTTTAGTTTTTTAGTCTTTTTGGGAAATTTTCACTTAGTTTTCTTGGGAAAATAACTTCAATTTTGGAGGGGCATGTCAGGTATCTATTAAATTTTGTAACTACGTGACAAAATTTTATTCTCTGAACCGTGAGTTGGATTGCATTGTATTTCATTTCTATAGTTAGTTTCTATGATAATTTAAGCTAGAAAGCAGATTTTTACAGTTGTTGACATAGTATTTTGCATTGCATCAGTCTTCAGCATTCACCTGGAGTGGTATTGCGAAATTTCGTATTTAAATTAATTATTTTCGGCTAAACTATTAAAGTTACAAAATTTTTCATAACTAAAGTTGACATTTGTTATAAGATCTAGCGATCTGTAAAGTTTCAGAGAGATAGAATTATTTTTATTGTCAATGTCAAAATTGGATGATGAAACCGTATTCAAATCAGTGCTAGCATCTTCTAGTGGGAAACAGGAAGCTTGGGATTTTCCCATGGTTCGTGAGAGAGCAGGTGCTACCTGGAACCTTCCCTTGGCCCCGGTGGTTCAGAAACTGTGAGCACGTCAAAATGTAACAGGCAGTCAGTCGCCTGGAGTCTTCGAGAAGCAGTGCACGCGATAAGATGTAGCCTCACACAGTAGCAGTTAGTTAGTCTTTGAGAGACAGTAGGCTCGTCAACATGCAGCTTAGCTCATAATGTTGTAGTAAAATAGTATTTCGCCATATGGGGCCTTGGGATTGTTTAAATTCAGACATTAGCTAACCATTGGAAAGCGTGTGACTCACTTTTATTAGATTTCTCCAACTAAAAGGTTGTACTGTGAAATATGGGGTGTGGTTTGGCTCAAAGCGGTTAATCGAACTTGCAAACTTTCTTCTGTGACTTTGTCTGATTGCCTATTCAGTTATTGACTGTACAAGATTTTCAGAATATAGTGAGTTTAAACACCAACCGACTCTTAAACATTATTTACCGATACCTTTTTCTTAGCTTGAGGTAGAATAAAAGCTGAGTGGTGACCTATATATTGTAGCATAGTCATAACTGGACTCCAACACTACACACGGTCAGAGCTAAGACAAAGCCTTTGTGCACCTACCCCAGTGCACATCTAGGTTTTACACACTCCAAGGATGTACCCCTTCACACTAACCACAGCCCCACTTTCAGCACCCAGTTCTTCCCTAGTCTCGAGTCAATTAACCTTATCCTTCATTGTGGGCATGACTTCCTATATTCCTTCCCCAGGATGTACACCATTCTCCATAAGATTAAAAAATATATTGGTTCACAAGTACTCACCCAGTAATGCCTCCAAACAACCACAGGGATCATTCCCATGAAATAGGCCCTGCTATAAAGCATGCAGCATTAACCCAGCTACTACCACTTACTCCAATCCTACCACAGGTGAAACATTCCCCATCACTGGTCATGCTACTTGCATTACAACATATCTCATATATCAACTTACGTGTCTCCATTGCTCCAGCTCATATATAAGCTTCACTACTAACCCACTTGCTATCAGAATGAATGGCCACAGGCAGACAGTATATTCTAACAATGAAGCCCATCCAGTGGCAAAACATACCAGTTTCCACAAACTGAATAATTTTAACAACTGTTTCTCAGTTAGGGCGATCCGAGTTTTCTCTGATAACACAAGCTCCTCTGAACTACATAGATGGGAACTAGCCTATCAGAATATTCTGGAAACCAGATATCCTCCAGGTCTCAATCTCCAATAAATCCCTCCCACCAGACCCAATAAAATTTTTCCAAATTTGATCTATATGTGTATCTTCATTCAGTTACTATGGTTTTTCTACCACTTTCAATGATAATATACCTTCAACGGTGTCGATTATCAATCCAGTATTTGCACTTCCCTTCCCCACTCCCGCCTACACCTCCATCTTTGCCAGCTATGCCATTCACCAGACGGCTGTCGTCGTATTCACATCAGGCTCTGCCTGGTGTCTCACTTCTGCAAGAATAAGGTTATATGCCAAAGTATAGCGAATTTCTTGTGTTTGTTCTTTTTGTGTTCTTCGTTCCCAGCTGCCTTCATCTGTGGTAAGTGTTGGGTCAATTTCCCTATCCTTCCTTAGTTTTATTGCCTTATAGCACTTTCCTGCTCATTGTTATAAATATTATTGATATAAGGTGTTTTTATGACACAAGCCATTATCTCTCTTTATACCTAACTGAAATCAATAAATGAGGTATCATTTTAAAGATTAAAGTACCTGCTTTGATCATATCATATTTTAATAAAGTAGTTTTTTTAATTTTGACCCTTAAAGGGAAATAATGTCAATATGTCTAAAATGATGTTTTTGTGTCACAGGCACTAGGTTTAAATTAAAGAGGATTTTTTTCTGGACACGAAAATGCAATTGGTTTTTGAATATATATATAATATTTTGGCTGATACCCAAGAAAGAAAATTAAGGGTAAACTCGTTAATATGGCTTCTTCCAGTAACCATAGCGTAAGAATTTGGATGCAATTTTTTTTTCCTGATTTATTGAAATAATAGGAAAGCCATTAAAGAACAGTTGTTACTGTTGGAGAGTGATGATTTCTTATAGAAAATGGTATGTAGAATCGTTAAAGCATATTTGAGAGCTGTAAGTTAAATATTTCAAAAGATATTAATTTTCGAAATTAAAATTTGTATAATAATTTTGGTTCAACCTGTTAGAAAATAGTAATTAAGTGGATCTTGGATCAAATGAAAGAGTAGAAAATTGAAACAAGTTAAAAGTCATTTCAGCTTTGTAGCTTTAAAACTTTGAGAGTTATGAGCATTTTTAGGAATTTTGGGAAACAAATTTTTACGCCTAAAGCCATGAAAATTTTCACTAGGATTGAATTTAACATTTGCAAATCTGGCTATCTACTGTAAACATTTCAGAATGGTAGGATTTTATTTAGTGATGGAAGATTTTGAATGTCGCAGGAAAGACACGGAAGGTTACATTTTTTCTTACTCCGGGGAGCCACATTGCCTGAGAATGCGGAGGAATACATTCTCCCAGGGGTCACTTATTTATAGGAGGACCTGGAACTGGCTCATGGCAGTTTGTGAAAAACAATTGGGCACCAACCGGTGGGGCCCTATTGGCACGCACAGACTGAGCTCAAATTTCTTGCTCTGCACATGACGTCACCATAGGAGCACTGTATTTACCGGAACATTTAAGTATATGGGCGCATGCTGTATTGTGATCATGATTTTCTTTATAACTTGTTGTAAATTCTATGAACACGGTTGCATGTGCTGTCGCTGGCTGTACAGCTTACAACAGAAAAAAACAAAAGGTACAGGTATCACTTACCATTCCTTTCCAAAGGACCTACACCTTACAAAAATATGGATTAAAAAATCCACTATTTCTTCCTGTTTCGCTTAGAGATATTTCTACTAGATCCAATGTCCCTCCTTCTGTCCAGTTATAACTTCACTTTGTCAGGGAGGCCAGATGACTCGGCTCGTGGGGATGGGTTCCACCAACCTGCAGCGACGTCCTCAGCCGTTCCTGGGATTCTTCTGCTGTTATTACTTAAAAACTTCCTGACACCACTGCAGTTTAATCTACCAGTCGCAGAACTGGTTGGAATGCGGGGAAATCTTGCAGAAAAGAATTAGCACCGCGAACATTTAACTTCTATTTACTGGCCACAATGTTATAAAAGATATGGCTGAGGAGCGGGTCCACTTCGCTTTCAAGTATTGGTAATTTCCCCAGGCAGATGACAGAGTTAAAGCTAGGCAGTGGGGAAACCGTGCGAGTGCCGATGTGAATACTATGATGTTTCTGAGCCAAGAGAGCTCACGAAGTGCACCAACCGGCCAAGCCACCTCGGATTCGCATCAGCGAAGCTCAGAAATTGCTGATTTGCGTCAGCGAATCCCGCGCCACAAACAACCGGCGAGCGGTCAGCAGCTCGGCCTGCACCTCGCTTCATGAATTCAACTTTGAATAAAGTTAATATGAGCTCTGACAACTTCTCCAATTTCACTTCTTCTCTTCCTTTGACATGGTACCCTTTTCTGTTATATGTCAAATCTGAATCCAACTTTTCTGTATCAAATATTTTATTTTGCAATTCATTGTTTGTATCAATAAAATACGAAACCAACTTTTTAATCAAATGGAAATTGTTATCCAAAAGAAACACTTTTTGTATCTGAATCTCATCACTTGATTTAAATCGATTTCTGCATCTTTGTTAATTTTAAAATGTGGAGATTTTTTCCTCAGAAAACTGTGTTACTTGTAAAGCAGTGTTATCTGCCCCTCTTGTCGAAACATCTTCCACTTTCTCACGAACAGGCAAGAATGTGGAAAAATCCAATTTATGTAATTCAGAAGAACAGCTTCCAAAATTGATTTCAATAGGTTTTTTGATATCTTCATTTTCCATATCCGTCATCCTTTTTTGATTTTTTTTCAATTACTTCCATATCCTTTTCACCAGGTTTTTTTTAATTCCATCTGTGTCTTCTTGGCTTCATATTTAATTTCAGCAAATTCTCTTAGTAAACCTTTCTGCATATAGTTTGTACTTTTTTTCTTGTTTGTTGATGGAATCCTGTATTTGTTTCATCATCAGCAACAAAAGCTGGTTCATATCTTGTTGTTCAGATACATTAGGTGCCTTTTTTATATTGAAATCAGATGCCTCTACCTCAATAATAGTTGTTTCATCAGGGGATTCCAACCATTTATTTTCATATGAACTGTCAGACCTAATATCACTCAACTCGTTTCTCAAAATAACATCTTCCATATCGTTTCCTACTGTTTCACTGCAACTTCTCACTAAAATTTCTCCCTCAGTATTTTTGTCCATTTTCCTTCCAATAACTCAAACTATATTAAGTACACAATCCAAAAACACTGCTCACACAAAAGGTAATTACCAATAATCATCTTTTTTTTAGTGCTTATTAGTTTCAATCTAAGTGTACTTGCCACATGCATCGATACAAAAACTGCAGGTTCGTGTCCTTCCAAATGGCAGGTTATAATTGAAATGCCATTTGTAGTCCTGTTTTACGGTCTGCCAACTGTAAGAATACTATTTCTTACTTTTAATTGTTATTCTTACATTAACACATTTTCTTTATTCATCACTTAATTAATACATATTCAGGTTAACATTATACTTTCTTGTTACTTCAACACGACACAATACAATCAAAGATACTCTCTGTGATATTACAACTCACATTAAAATCTATGGTTCAACAATAAACTATTACAGCAAATTAAGCATATAAGCTGTTCTCTTATAACTCACATCATCTGCTGCTCATAAAGTGTTTATATTTTTAAATAATTCAGTACTCTGTTGTTGTTTTTTGGTACTTTTTTTGTATGTACTCTGTATTGCCATAGTCAGTCATAGTTATTAATTCCTTCCATATCCTCATTATCATAAAACAATAATGCCTTTTTTGCATCAAATCCAAACTAGGGGCTGATTCACTTTTTTATTTTATTTTTGTGTGTGTATATAGAGAGTGGTGTCTACCCAAAAAGAAGCTTGAAGACTTATCAGACCTGACTTTAGAATCAGATATCCTTTTTATCACTTGACGCATGTAATTCACTGCCAAATTAATTTCAAATATGTAGTAGTGTAACACATCAGAATATTTCCATATGAGACCCATTGTTATATACAGGGTGTAACAAAAATGTACGGCAGAACTTGCAGGACACATTCCTCACACGTAGATGAAGAAATTATCTTATATGAACATGGGTCCGGAAACGCTTCGTTTCCATGTAACACCGCATTGAATAGTGGGAGACACACAAGAATTGAACCTACCAGCTTAATACATGCAGCTCTTTCTCACAGGAGATGTTCAATATGTCCTCCGTGCGTATTGATGCATGCATCAACCCGCTGTCGTAGTGATTCTCGAATGCGCTGATGTATCCCTGGAGTACTGTGTATGGTTTCGCAGCCGTCCATAATCCTGGCATGCAGACTCTGAACATCTTGTACAGGGGTTCGATAGACAAGAGCTTTCAAAGAGCACTGGCGGTACAGCTACGATCATGCCAACGTAACCAGACATAACCAACGGTGCATGTTCCCCATGCTTCGAGCGTTTTGTTCTTCATGCGTTGGGTAAAATGCGGTGTTACATGGAAACGAAGTGTTTCCGGACCCATGTTGATATAATACAATTTCTTCGTCTACGTGTGAGGAATGTGTCCTGCAAGTTCTGCCGTACATTTTTGTTACACCCTGTATACACTAAAAAGTACAAGACACACTGGTCAAAGTGCTTTGTAAATGATATTTTCAGATTTTATTTTATGTTTTTCTGGAAAGTCAAAAAGAATTACAGAACTGGTGAAACTTTTAGTGACCAACAGATGCGTCTGCTTGCTTAGTATTTGTTTATCCAGATACAGGCAGTAAAATGCAATTACTCACCAAAATTCATTACATTTCAATATTAAAACTTCAGCGACAACAACAGTCCACCAACAGCAAGGCTGCAGTTTTGTTTTAAGTGAGAAATATGATCAGCATTTACTACTCTGACATCATAGGAAGAAGACTGATTTTGTTGTAATTAGTTGCACAACTGAGTTTTATATGAAGAATGTTTTGAGTTTAAAAGGGGTTTGTTAGTAACTTTATAGCACTTCAAAAAATATGCAACATAAACAAACTGTCAAGGTAGTATACTGCTACTGGCTTGATTGATTATTTCTTTGTAGTTAAGTGTCAGACAGGAAAACAAAATGAAACATTCAAAAAATAAAATGAGCAGCTCAAACAAAATAGCGGAGAAATAGTCCCCTGTTATGCTGTAATGGCAAAATTTGGAGGATCAACTGGTATGAATCCCAAAATCACTCAGTCCACTAAAAGTGCAGTTTTCATCACTTCCAAAAAGGGGGGGGGGGAGAACAGTGGCTGAAAAAGTTACAAAAATTATAAATCCTGGGAGGGATAAAATTAGAATCAAAAGAATACACACAACTAGTAATGCCATTATAGTGGATACAAAGAATATCCTGAGGATTCACAAAAAATTCTAAATAACAAGGAACTGGCTGAAAAGATGCGATGCGAACTCCCTAGAAAATGAAGGCCAGTCATGATTTTGTACGACATACCAACAACAATTCATATAGACAACCTTGCTGATCCTGTTTACCAGCAAAACCTTGAGGATAAAATAAAGGAAGGTCATTTTATGGAAGGTTTTCAACCAAAATTTAAGACTGGACCTAGAGAAAGAGCAACAGTTCATTATGTTGTGGAGGTGTGTCCTGCTGTTAGAAAACTTCTGTTGTAGCAAAAGAAAATCTTCATAGAATTTTCTGGTATAACAGTGTAAAATTAAATTGTCGTACCAAAATGCAATAAATGTTTGGATTTAGGACACGTCAGGAAGCATGTAAGCAGAACAGTAGTTCTTGTTCACACTGTGGAGAGGAATACCACCACTGGGACCAGTGCAAGATAAGTTCTCAACCTTCAATATGCATATTGTGCAACAAACGGGGCAAAAGCTGCAACAAGAAAGGCAAAGAGTGTCTTACGTACCAATTACTCCTACAATGAGCTGTAAATAAGACAGATTATGGATAGTTTACTACAAGAAATAGATATGGGAAACGACATATACTCTCGACTGGCAAATGTAATTAGGAAAATAGTTTAGGATTTAATTGGGAAGCAGGCTACAAAAACGAAAGGAAAACCCCCTTCAAGACAAAAAAAGAAATGCAAAAAGGGCTGCCTGCTTCAGAGAGAAACTAAAAATGGAGAAGAGCTGTAAGAAACAGGATGTTGGAACACAGACTGATAACTATTCATTACAGATTAACGAAATTTCTTCGAGTTTTGCCAGTCATCCTCGGAACCCTTATGCCAAGAGGATTGGTCTGGGTTGGAATATAGACAGACCAAATGGGGTTGAACATTACTCATGACCTGTAGTGAGTCCAAAATTGGTGGAACAACCGCTGAATTTTGGAAACATAGCAAACAGACACAGTTTTATAAATTCCAAAACAATATACTGTACAGTGATTTTGAAACAAATTTAAAACTCGGTCGACTGGTGAAGGCTCTGAATCTCAATGTGGCGCTGAGGCATCTAACTCGAATAGCGTATCCAGCTGGTAAATATGTAACCTTTCCTCAGCTAGAAGCGATTGATCGTATACATCTAAAATCAATCAGTCTTCCTACAGAGACTTCTCAGCTTTTCTCATTTGTGCATAAGGTCTTCGAGAGAAGGAATGAAACTTTTGATCCCAATCAAATATATATAAACAGTACGTATTAAATTATGGGCATATAGTTTTTGATTCAAAACTCCCGTGGCCACAGTGCAAAGTCCACATCAGACATCCATAAATCACAAAATGTCTTGTAAGCTACGAATTGCACAACTAAATGCCAGGAGAAACAAGTTGGTTTGGATGAGGTGAGGAAGCTGTCAGAGGAACATAAATAGGATGTCATATGCCTTTAGGAGACACATTCATGCTTCGGGAAGATTCCTTACATGCCGGTATCGTCACGGATATTCTCAGCAGGTGGAAACCCTATGACAGCAATAGAAGTGCTATCCAGACAAGTTACTGTAACTAAGATAGTGCAGTTCTGTGATGAGCATACATGTGTGGAGCTCCTTGCTGACTGGGGTAGTGTAATTTTCATCAACATGTATTTTCAATATAGTGATCCCATTGAACCATACATTGGAAAAATAAGAGAAGTGTGCGTTGCCCTAGGAAAGGGACCAATAGTAAATCCGAACTCTGGCATAGTGGGGTGACAAATACAAGAGGCGAACTTCTAGTGGAAGCTATTAGTGAACTGAATCTAGACGTAAGAAATCTACCACATAAACCCTATGTGGTAGAAATCTACCACATGGATGTAACATTGACCAATCTGCGATGTGGGGACTTATTGAGGAATTGGAGTGTTTTAGAATTTTTAACTACCAGTGATCATAATTTTGAGTTGATCAGAGGGAGGAACGATTTTAATATATCGGAGGCGCAGATTTCCAAGGTGCATTACAACATCTGACGGGCAGATTGGAACAGGCTGAGGGAAAGTATGGCACAACAGAAAATCCTGTTAGATGATAATGATGTAGATCGAGCCACAAGAGACCTTACCTGGGCACTCCAAATAAAAATTAGAAGATCTATTCCTCTAAAGAGTGGACAGACCTTGGACTGATAGACTGCAAAGATTATGACAAAGGATGCATAAAGCAAGAAAAGATTACCAGCGTTGCATCATCTCCGATATTAGAGGACAGCTGCTGGAAAGATATAGACAAATTAAAAGTGAATTCCGAGAACTGTTAATACTAACTAAACAAAAAAGTTGGGAAACATTTGTGTAAACAAACTTGCATACAGACCCCTGGGGTATCCCATACAAAATTGCAGCAGGAAAGGTAAAACCCCCAACTACACTGTCTACTGTGCAGAAACAAGATGGAACCATGACTACAAGTTGGAAAATTACTATAGAAGTATTACTCCAAGAACTCCTTCCAGATGATAAAGTGGAAGATGACGAGATGGAGCACAGAGTGTTCCATCTGGAAATGGACCAACATAGGCAAAGTATAACTGACACTCCATCTTGGAGATGGTACAAGCAATAAATGCCATATCCAGGAACAAAGCTCTGTGTCTAGATGGTATTCCAGTTGAAGTAGTACAAGAACTGGTAGTGCCAGTTGCCCCCACTTTGTGTAAGTTCTATAATGAATGCCTGCATCAGGGAAGGGTACCAAACATTTGGAAGCAGAGATATTAATCATCAAGAAGGGAGATGACAAAGATTCAAAATTGCCTAAATCATATCGACCCATCTGCTTGCTAAATATGCTGGGAAAAATACAAGAAAAGGTGCTGTGCAAGAGGTTACAAGAACATTGGTAGAAGGAAGGTGTAAGCACTTTAGAATTTTGGTAAATTCTAGTTTCTTAGCTTCAAGTATAAGGGAGGAAGTAAATTTACAGTAAACATATAGTTTTCATTGCATACACAGGTTATGGGAGGAACGTTTTATGTAGAAGCTGATACCACAACCTAATTCATTAAATAAACCATTTTAAAAGCAGTAAAGCCCCACAACATTTAATAAAAGCACTAAATAAACTTTTTATAATAGTAAAGAAATTTTAAACCAACCTGGAATAGGATAATCCATTATTGTACCATTTGCAAACAATAGATTTTTGCTACGTGAGCATTTCACTATTTCTGAACACTTTTAAGTAAAGTAATTTTATAATAATAAGAATTCAAAAGAAAGCTAAATTCACTAAAATTCCATGGTTTCTGACCATGTAAATAACTTAAATAAATTTTTAAACACTTTGATAAATGCACTTCACTTTTAACATTTTTTATCACATATTCCTAGTAATTTCTCAATCTAAAAAGTAGATTTTCTGAAAGAACCAAAAATCTAGTTTTACATATTTAAATTTTAGAATATTTGATGTAGTAGAACAGATTTTATACAAGTTTGTAAAATTATTTTGTCACTGAAAACACGTGGTTTCACTGAAGAATTATTTGCGACTAAACCAAGCCATTTCCACAGATAAAATAACTTTTAAAACATGTAACTAAATTCAAAGAAAATCCCGATAATTTTGATATTAATAATACTTTAAGAGTTATTAACGAAAAACCATATGACTTATAAATAGTTAATTTACCAAATCTTGACTAAGCTGTAATTTCATTATCCTCCCACCAATCTCGGTATAATTTACACTATTAAACACAGGAATTTTTGGAGAACATTTTGACAGTAATTTTATCCAGGTAACTTGCAATTCAGCCGAACTTCGAAAAAATTGAATAAATTCAAATTTTTGGGTAAACCCCCATTTGCTTCAGAGACATGTATCACTACACAAAATTAGACAAAAATTAAAACTAATCACTCGAAATTTCACACTAAACATCCTTTAGACTTCTAGCAGATAAGTCTAGACACTGTCAAAGTTTGAACGCTTTCATTACCTTCAATCATTGGGAATGTTCAGTTACACGGAAGCAAAAAGGTGCTGTACAGTTGCTGATGTCATTGGTTTGGGGGGGGTTCTATAAAAGAACGTGCTGCAACCTCACGGTGTCTTTACTCCGGGAGTGTTATGTGAGGTAATCCGCGCTAGTTTGTTTTGGAGCAGGGAGGCGGCGGTTGGAATCTCACACTGTCTGTCGGCCATGTTGAGTGTCGTTGTAACAGACTGCTACTTTAATGACTACTAAGAACTTTTAAATTTTCTAAAGGGGTCGTTCGGTATGATTTCTCTCCACAACCTACAATTTTCTGGAAACGAGTGTTCGATCGCCTACTCAACTGTTTAATGCAATATTTCGTGAATGTGACTTTGAAAATAAACTTAAAATTTTTCTTGAAGTGAACTGTTGTGATTTCATAGTAAAACCTTTCCTCAGCTTTGGGTTATAAAGCTTTGTGGTGGCCGTTTAGCATTTCAGTTGAGTTTCTAAGTAGGCAACATGGTCATTTAAGACTGTTAAAGTCAGTCAGAACATTTTCGTCAGAGAACTTTTCATTTTAAGTGAACTGCAAGTTAAGGTGATAAAGCGATACTATCACCCCAGTATCAGCTTAGCCCCTTACAAAGGTATGAATCCAAACAAATATGGATTCAGGATGGGTAGATCTACAGAGGATGCAATCAACCGGACAATGAATCTGATACAGAACTCAAATCAGAATTACGTGATAGGGATTCTTGTCGATATACCTGGGGCATTTGATAATCTATGGTGGCTTGCAGTTTAATTGTCCAAAGAACTTGTATAACAGCTTTAAAGATGATTGTAAGAACAGATATGTAAAACATAGGTGTCCTGGACTATCCATTAATAAAAAAGCTAACAAAGGGTTCCCCACAGGGATCTATTTGTGGTCCGATATTTTTGAACATTGTGCTTGAACCGAGAATGTTAAGGTTGCAAAGAATGCCAGAACTTCTGGAACTTATTGCCTTTGATAATGATCTACTCTTAATTATAGAGGGTAAAACCAGAGCCGAAATTGAGGCCACAAGCGCAAAGGTCCTGTGTGAACTCAGTCGATGGTGCAGACAAGTCAATCTAAGATTAGCACCTCAAAAAACCTGTTATATGTTACTGAAAGGCAGATTACAGAGTAATCCAACCATTAAAATAGACGGAGTTAT
The DNA here is from genome assembly GCA_031002005.1 of Vandiemenella viatica. Taxonomy (NCBI): domain Eukaryota; kingdom Metazoa; phylum Arthropoda; class Insecta; order Orthoptera; family Morabidae; genus Vandiemenella; species Vandiemenella viatica. The sequence continues at coordinate 214,837,731 of JARYHS010009186.1, read as the reverse complement.
GATAAGAAGAAGTCCTTTCAGTCGATACCTTGGGGTGAAATTAGATGAAAGTCTAAATTTTATGGCCAATATGGAGGAAGCATGTGGGAGATCCACCTCAGTCATGAATAAACTAATCAGTATGGGGCAAAGGCGTTTCCAACTTTCACCGCTTGTTATTCAAATATACCACAATACAATATTAACGTCAATTGTAGGGTAAGCAGCCAGCGTCTCGGCAATACACCTCAAAAAAGTAAAACCCAGCAAACTTTTGAGGAGGACACAGCGAAGTATTCTAGTCAGGTTGAGTGGGGCTTACAAAACAACAGCAACTGATGCACTGTGGCACTTACTGTGGCACTTACTGTGGCACTTGGGGTGTGGCCACTGGACTTGGAAGTTCGCAAGCATTATACTGTCTCAGGAAAGGAAATCTGGAACAGATGGAGAAAATCACAGGAGCATCCACAACAGCAGCTGTAGAGGTAAACAGATTGTTATTGGAAGAATGGCAGCAAAGGTGGAATGTTAGCGCAACAGGAAGAAGGATGTATGATATGTTTCCAAGTGTCTGTGAAGGCTGAATATGTCGCATCTTCTCCTATCACCTGGGCTGGTACGTTACATAACGGATCATGGCCCTTACAACAGTGAACTGCAAAGAAGAGGAATAGTGGACAGCGGTAACTGTGACTGCGGACACAAGGGCACTCTGGAACATGTTGTATGGGAATGTGTTTCAACAGCAGAACAAAAAGTGCCATACCAGCAAATATTACAGGGCAGGCACATTTTTGATATATTTCGTGAATGGGAATAATGCTGCTTTCTTGATGCAGCTTGCAATCTGGCCTCACAAGCAGCCAAAGAAAGGTTCTTGGCACTTAGAAACAGTCTAAACTGACAGAAACAGTTTCAACTGCCAGTGACCAACGAGTGGCAGTGACTATCCGTGAAGAAAGAAACTCCCGATGGGTCGAACGAGGACACCTATACTTCCAGGAGTCATCTCCTGAGGGAGGTAAGTTATTCTGAAGTGGCTGTACCAGGAGTAAGTGTGTAAAAGTGTCATAAATGTTCAAAGTGAGAAACAGTGATACAACAGTGCAGTAAGTGATTTGTGGATATGAATGTTTCTATGTTTAATTAATGTAGCAGTATCTGAGTGTGAACGTATGTTACTCAGATTACTAATATATATAAACACTAACACCTATCAAATTCATTCTTACATAATTTAATTATGTAACTAACTTTCATTAAACTTGATTATGTATCACAAACTAGTATTACATCCTGAACAATATTCAGCTGTTATTTTCAAACTAGAATTTTATCTTGTGTACTTCTTGTAATACATAGGAAATATGGGTCCAGAGTAGAAACTAGGTGCTGGGCTATTAAGAATCAGGATATACATTTTTTTTAAAAAGTAGATCATTTATCTCTTCAAATATTTTTCCTGTGGTGCCCCAGTGATTTTTCTACCTTTTCAATAGAGGTTAAAAAATTTACATTACCTGTGTTCATTATATTTCTTTGCTGTCACTATACTCACTTTTTTCATTACTATTTATATCTATGATAAACAATTTCATTTCCTAGCAAACATACAATTTCCTTAAAATTTAAGTGAAATTTTGTAAACAATTGAAACAATTTGATGTGCAAACATTTTGAAAAATCACTGATTCAACAGCAATTATGTAATTAAAGTAATTACTAATTTTAAAATCAGGAGCTTAAAGAAGAAGTTGCTCGTGTACTGTCAGCAGGAAATGCACACATATCTGACAATGTGGTTCAATTCAGTTTCAAGGAACATTCTTTTGTTCCTGTTCCACCATCAGGACCCACAGTATACCTAATAAATGTTGAAGGGACATGCCTTCATAGAGATTCAGAGGAAGCACATCAGCAAATAATTGCAGAAGGTGGGACAATCAGTAAGTACATTGGAAGAACAATTTAATACAATGTGGAAAAAAAAAGAAAAAATGAATTCTGCACAACTTTTAGTTTATATCACAAATATCATTTTGTTGAAAGAAATACTTTATCTTTCATTTTAACAGTAAAAACAAAATTCTTGAATTGTATTTGAAATGTAAAATAGTCTGTTAACATTACTTTTTTAATTTGGCCATTTATGGAACAAAAGTATCAAATAAATAATAAAAACGTATACTGCTTGGAACCTAAGACTTCGGTACCATCCTTTTGCTCTTCTCTTCCCAGAACTTTGTTCCTCTGAGATCACTATTTGGGTTGTAGTTTTAATTCAAGTATTAGAAATTGTGGAGTGTCAAACTGTCTTCTAAAGTCTTCTCTATTGTGAATGAAGTCACCCGTGATCTTGAGTCTTTCTGAATCTCGCCTTGTTTCTTTTAGCCATCCTATTTGTATTTTTTAATTTAGAAATGTAGTTAAATATTTTGCTGGTCAACATACAGTTATTTATTCTGTATAAATACCTACAAAATATTAGTCTTCTTTTTCTAATTGTGTCTGTAACATTCACTATGACCTTGTATAAATATTCATTTTTCTCTTTTTGCTATATATAATCTTCATTCTTTTGTGACCTTATAATTTTCCCAAATATTTGCATTTCATTTTTCTCCAGTTCTACCTGTTCCCATCTTTTACTCAGCATCATACATTTTAAGGCTTAAAGTGCCTCCAATTTAGTTACTGTTGCGTACTCTTTGATGTATATTTGGAATGGTATTGATTTTTTGGTGCATCAGTTTTGTTGAGATTCAGTTTTCCTCACTCTTTCTTCGCTTGTTGCATTATCCAGTCTATATGATTGTATCCATTCTCCCAAATATTTAAATTTATCAATATGTTTGATCTTTCTCCGTTGTGTTTCTATGCATAGTGGGGATGGAGACGGAGAGAATGGAGTGAGGGGGAAGAAGTAATAACTGGGAATTATCTTAAGTTGAGACCCAACTACCTGGTCTCAATTTAAGATAATACCCAGTCATTACTTTATCCTCTGCTTTCCATCCTTTCCTTATCTCTATCCCCACAACCTGAATTGTACCACCATTAACCAGAGGTGATGTTTAACTTCATAGATTCTTGTTTTATTTTTTTTACTTATTTATTTAGTTTTTATCATATTATTATGCTATTTTGATCACTAGACATTAGTTTTGATATTTTGGAGTGCTTGTGTATTAGCTTTAAATCGCTACCCCTCTCCCTGTCCTTTGTTTGAATTTACCCTGTTCTGGCTAACAGTCACTTGATGAGGCAGTCTCATACAAAACCCACTCTCCACAATGATCTCTAGTTGACATAGGGCTCAAACCCCAAAATCTCTATTTCATTTAGGTTTTGTCTTTTTTATGTTTTCAGGCCACACAACCATCATCTTAGGTAACTGGTGGTTCTTTTACCTACAATGAGAAATGGAGAGAGAGACAGCACTATAGTTTTGATGACAAGAAAGTAAATCAAAGCTTACCATTTTCTTCCAAGTAGTACTAGAAAGGAGGGGTGACCAATAGTGTGGAAAACTACAGGTCAAACAGTTTGACATCAGTGGTAGATAAATTAATGGAGAAACTGACATGCAATTATATCAGACATGTCTGTGACGAAAATAAATGGTTTTCAGACCGGCAACATGGCTTTAGGCAAGGATATTCATGCAAATCTCAATTATAAGTTTATATGAAAAAAATTTCGAATGAAATGGGCAAGGGAAATCAAATTGATATTGTAGCACTAGATCTTTCAATAGCTTTTGACAGAGTGAACCATAAAATAGTGCTAAATAAGGTAAAAACTATTGGAGTGGATGAACAGGTGATTTTCTGAGTAGAAGAATTCTTAATATGTAGAAAGCAAAACATTAGGGAAGGAAATGCCGTATCAAAAGAAGTTGAAGTGGACATTGTAGTCTGACAGGGTAGCGTATTGGGACCATTGCTACCATATTCACTAATATAATGAATGATTGTGTTGATGGCTTACTGTCAGAAGTTAGATTGTTTCCAGATGGCATTACGTTATATAATAGGATCAAAAGATTGTAAACAGCTTCAGGGGATCTAGACAGGATTCTAGCTTGTTGAGTCAATATGGGATTAAAATAAATGCCAAAAAAAGAGTCAGTTTGTTAGATATACAGAGAAAAAGCTAATGGTTGATTGTGATTATAAAGTGGGTAAGAAATTACTTATTGAAGACTTTAAATATAAATACCTGGGCATAACATTTGATAAGAAACTCAGCTGAGCAGGATATATTGGACAGGTAGGAGGAAAATGGTTCAAAATCCTTCACTTTTTGGAAAGACTGATGAGAAGATGTACCAGAGAAGTAAGGGAATTGGGTCACAAAATTTTGGCTATACCATTTCTTGAATATGGTAGTGTAGTATGGGATACACATTTTGGGTATCAAATACAGTAGTTGGAGAGGATGCAAAGAAGGGTTGGCAGATTTGTCTTTGAAAATTACTGCAGAACACAATATGATAATGGTACTGAAATGAGATTCATTGGAAGACAGAAGGAGGGTGAAGAGAGTTATGGGATTGTACAAGATGTATATTGGTAATGAGACATGGAAAGATAAGGTGGGAGAATTGAGAAAGTTGTTTGGAACGGAAAAGATGACCATACCTCAAGCTGGCACTCGATTTCAGGTGTAGAGGTGTGGGAATATTTTATTTCATTTGGAAGGGTGTCAGGGATTCAAATAAATTACTGAGAGAAATGATACAAAATTTTGCAAAAACACTGAAAGCTTTTAAAATTCAAATTAGTGGAGTGCAAAAGTAGGTGGGAAAAAGAAATGGGAAAAATTAGTTTGTAGTGAAATTTTCACTTGAGCGTTCACTCCATCGCAATTGAATTACAATAAATTAAAAAAGTATAAATAACATGCTTTTTTTTTTTTATATTTCTTACTTATCTCAGATAATTTTGTTTACTTTTTGTGATTCAGATCTTCAGGAGGATCTGTTTAAAACAAAGTTCTTCATTTTTATAGCTGAGCTTGATCATGGTGATAAAATAGACTCTGAAGAAGACCGTAGGAAATCAGAGGATAGTTCAGTTGAAAAAGTCCCTGACATAGAGGAGCCTCCCACTGAAGATGTAGAAGCTGAGGCTGAAGGAGATGGGGAGGAGAAAGATGATGATGCACTAAGAAAAGATAGTGCCATTGAAGTTCCAGTAACTGTTGGTCCAAAGAAAATTACTAACCAGTTTAATTTTTGTGAAAGGGCTGCTCTTACATTCAACAATCCATTTAGAGTAAGTTAGTTCCCTGCTTACAGTGCTTCTTGAAATTTACAGCCTAAAACCTTTGTGTACTATGAATTAAATAGCTCAATCATTCAGTAAAATAATTTTAATTAACTTTATAGTAATTATTGCAAAAAATGAATAAACAGACGTGTCATTGCATTATTAAATGGTGTTTTAAGTTTCAATAGCTTTGCACCAAAAAATTATTTTTCTTAGAGGAATCACTATTTTTTTAATATACTTGTGCAGTATTGAGAGTATGACATACATGGCTAGTTCAGAAAGTTGTTGTTGTTGTTGTTATTAGTGTTTAAGGGCGCGTCGACGACGGGGTCATTAGCGCCCTAAGTTCAGAAAGAAATGGCAGTTGTAGTACAGAGTGGAAGTGCCAACATTGCCACATAGGCATGCTCTCTGGCTCAGTAAACATCTAGCTGTGGCAATCTGAGCGTTGTTCTTTAGTCCATTCTGCAACATTTTCACTAAGCATAATAGCTGGAATAGCTGATATAGAAACAACAAAGTTAGCATATTTTCACTCTCTGCTCACTTACAGCATCTCATTCTGGGGAAACTCTTCATGAGCACTGAGGGTATTTAAATCACAAAAATACTCAACATGGAATCAAGACAATTTTCAGACCACCTTCAAAAATTAAAAACTTGGTAGGCAGCATTGAAGATGGCCTACGTTTACGAACCCCTGGTTTGTATTATATACCATGTCAATGTGGCCGTGGTTACATCGGACAAACATAGTGGTGTATTGTGCAGCAATGTGTCGAACATTCAAGAAATGTTTATCTGGGGCAAGAAGAGAAATCAACTGTGGCCGAACACAGTGTCCAAGAAGGTCATACATCTGATTGTGGGGGGGGGGGGGGGGGAGGGGGGACAACTCAATTTTAACCCTGGTCACAGATTTTTGGGTCAGCATTATTATAAAAGCTGTAGAAATTGGAACAACTGATTCTATAGCCAACAAGAACACTGGTTACCAATGCAGTGTGGCCTGGTACCCAGCTATTAAAATGCTGAAACAATTTCATCTCAGTAATGAGCAGAAAAGTTGATGACGTCATTGCACTGGGTTGGCTTTTGTCTTCCACTGTTTCTGCGGCAGCATTCCAATGACATCTATGGTCGAAAATGAGGGCTGAGATAGACATCTTCAAAATGTCCCACAAGTTTTACTTTTTTATGTGGCTGGAAGCCTGAGAAAATTTTATTTATAAGTGTATCTACTGTTCCACATGTGTAGTAACTAACACGGGATGATATGTATTTGCAGATTACAGTGGATTTTTATTACTTGTGAACTAATGGGTTTTCACGCAACTAACTATTTATCAGTTGCTGAGAATATTATTGATATTATTAATAGGTGTATGTACTGTTCCATATTCCCAAGGCTGTTCTCACAAGGATTCAAAGTGAACATATCTATCTAGCTAATAGCCACATTTTTTTACCAGCACTATTTGGTCCAGGGCTGTTTTGATAGCCATTTCCATATCAGGTTGCTTCATTTACAGTTAAAGTCTTATCGTAAGGCATTAGCAAATTGTCTAGTTGCCACTTACAGTTACCTGTAAAGTCATCATTAAAATCTCCAAATAATACTTGCAAAGAATTCTGATGGTGGTTTGTGCTGCTTATTTTTTGTTTAGGGGTAACTGTTTGCTGTTGATCTTACTGCCTTTGGATTTGCTGATGTTATTATTAGCAGTTAAGTGCGATGAAGGATATATTCTAGTGGCAATTTCCCTATGCATTGACTTTTGCATTACATAAATTTTTACTTAAAGTTTCTGTTGAATGGATCTAATACTATTGATACTGCTGGTGAAGCATTGACTGGTGTAATTACTTTTTATGATGTTAATCAACTTGTTGGTGTTGTTTTCATTCCTTATATTATTCAATTTTTAACAGAAATTGGAAAATAGATGATTTAACAACCATTAATGCTTTGTTTAACTAAGAAATTTAAATATCAAATTTCATAATTTCCAAATGTTCTATTTTAGGATCTTGAAACACAAACCATTCCTCCACCGCGAGCTACATTTTCAGGGCAAATAATGCAGTGGACAATTTTTGATGCCTATCAAGAAGATTTCACAGTACATCAACGAGAAAAAGATAAAGAAAAAAAGGAGAAACCTGTAACTACAGGACTAGTCAAGAAAGATGAAGCAAAGAAAAAAGATGTACAGATGACAGATGTCACTAACCGCATGCTGATGACTGTGAAGATCCTTGAAAGAATGGTTAATCAAAATACATTTGATGAAATAGCTCAAGGTAGAGACAGCAAGTCATTAGTAGCTTAAAACTAACTTAGTCCTCAATCAGTGGTGTAGCTATTGGAGGGCTAGGCGGTGCCGTGCACTGGAGCCCCCAAGCTCTCAGGAGGCCCCCAAGCTCAGGGTGGACCCCCAAGCTTAGGAGGCCCCTGCCAACACAAATATTACAATAACAAGACTTGGTAGAGCCTAGGGGCCCCAATATCATTATTATTATTGTGATGTGAGACCGAAGGCTTTCACGGCGTATCGATGAAATGTAGTCTTCACGGGTTTTCCGCCGTATGTTATTGAAATGCGACAACGAGCAGTGCAGCTCTGATTCTCCCTGCACAACATCCAACCTGAAGATGGTGGCAGAGTCAGCCGCCGAAAGCTCGTTGTCGCATTTCAACAACATACGGCGGAAAACCCATGAAGACTACATTTCGTTATTATTATTAACGTTGGTTGAATCCTCCCAAAGGAGATATACCAAGCCATTGCGTCAGAGGAAAGATGGCCAGTTCCTTTCCTTTGGGACCTACAGTTTAGTATGGAATCCAAACCATGGAACTTCCTGACATAGCTCACATAATGAAACAAAATTCTTAAAAATACCTGGCCCCATTGGGATTTGAACCCAGGACTGGACCCAAAATTTTGAAAGCCCTGAGCTGCCAGTGGCTAACAAAGTAATTATTATTGGAGCATTGTATTGAATGTTAAAATGAATGTTTCTATTACTCAACAGGAATAAGTATACAGCATTATATTGAAGAAGCTTTGGTTATAGAACAACAACATAAACATCAATACAAATCAGTACCTACGAATTATGATTTAACTTCCTTATGTGAGTCCATATTATGAAAAATATAACATCTTAAAAGCTGAACAATTCTTAACAAACATAAATAATCAGCTACTTAATTAGCAACTACTTACTTATTATACCACTTATCAATGCTACTCTATGGTCATATCTTCATTTTAGTCTTCCAATAGCCATCAAGACCTCATTACCAGTGTATCTCATATATTATGCAGCAAGTCTCTTCCCATACCTTCTTGTCATGTATCTTACAAATTTTGTAACTGCATAACAAAATTTGTTCTCAGAATCATGAGTTAGATTGAATAGTATTGCATATCATTTCTACAGTGAGTTTCTATGTTAATTCAAGCTAGAAATCAGGTCTTCACAGTTTTGAGATATTATTTTCAATTGCAACATTCTCAAGCATTCGCCTGGAGTAATATTTAGAAAATTTGCAATAAATTGAGGTAAGAAGTTAGAGATTTTAAGTTCACACAGTAACCATTTTTAAATATGTAGATTTGACTAAAGCTACTTTTAGATTGATAACTTCAACAACTTCTGAAATATTAATTAGTTAGATTCTGTTTTTAGATTACGAATTTTATTTCACCTTTCGATAATAGTAAACATGCTTTGCTTAGTATTAAACAAAAAGAGTATCTCTTTAGGAGTAAAATAAAATTGATTTCAGTTTAGTAATAACAAAATAATGAAAGTTATTAACAGATCTTAGTAATCGTAATAAAATAATTTTTTATGACGAAATGATTAAAGTTACAGAATTTTTTATAAGGATTAAAGTTGACGTTTTTCACAAGATCTAGCGATTCTCAAAATTTCATAAAGCTAGGAACATTTTCAATGTTCAAGGTCAAAATATCTGATGAAACCTTCAGGCATGAGATGCAAATTTGATCAGCTTCCCAGCATGTGAACGTGGATGTGCCCGGCATTCCCACGGTCCGTGAGTACAAATATCCACCCAGAATTTTCCTTGTTCACAGTTGCAGTAGCAGTAGCACTCTCACAGTCACCCAGTCTTCCAGAAACAGTAAGTGTGATACCATGTAGCTCAGTTGGCCAGAAAGTTTCATATCGAGCACTATGATGTTATCATTTTATTCTTGGCACAATGTAGGTTCGTGTATTCAGTTTTATTGCAATGTAGCAGTGAAGCCATGTGGGACATCCGGATTACCTAAGTGTCGATCATGGACAAACAAGTTGAATAGTAGAAGTGTGCATTGAACTTTGAAATGCTTCTAAGTGATAGCTAATTATATTTTGAACTATGGGGTCTGGCTCGAATCGGTTAATCGAACTTGCAACTATATCTTCAGAAAATTTGTCTGATATCGTTTCAGTTTGTAACTTTGAAATAATTTCAAGAATATAATTTATGTATACCAAAAATAGACTTGTGAACATTATTTGCAAACACCGTTTCTTAGTTTTGGATTATTTAAACTAAGTTGCAACTAAGTCAATGGTTTGGCCTTAAGGGCATAATCATGTATATACTTTCTATAGTAATTTGCAAGCCCTAGGAAAGACTGCAATTTTTTTACACAGGTGGGTGTTGGAAATTTTTTTACTGCTTCAACAAGTCTTGGATGTGGTTTAAACCCATCTTTGGTGATGTGAAAACCTAAATAATCTGATTCTGCAATTTTCGAATGATAAAGTTAAATGTTTCTAATGTACAAATACAGTTCTGAACCTTTGGATATGCTCTTTTGTTCTGGCCTCACATTCGGGAGTACGGAGGTTCAAATCCAAATCCAGGCATCCAGATTTGGGTTTACCTTGGTTTCCCCAAATCACTCCAGGCGAATGCCGGGATGTTTCTTTCAAAAAGGCCATAGCCAAATTCCTTTTCCTTGTCCTCAGTCCCATCCTGCCTCTAATGACCTTATTCGTCAATGAGGTATATAGCAATAAGAAAAAAAAAGATATGCTCTCTACATTTTTTTGAGAATATTATGACATCATCTAAATATACAAGAGATGAAAATGGTTTTAATCCACTTTAAACCCCATCTAGGAGCCTCTGGAAGGTTGCAGGAATGTTTTCTAACCCAAAAGGTAAACACATTCATTCATAACGGCCATTAGGAACATAAAAAGCTGTTTTTGGAATGTCATTTCATGTACTTTTACTTGGTGATAACCACTGCGTAAATCTAGGTTCTAAAAATATTTGCAATTTCCTAAATAGTCTACAGTTTGAGCAATTGAAGGTAAATGATACACGCAACTGACTGTTACTAAATTTACAGCTCTATAGTCAATACAAAACCTGTATTTCGTCTCTCCATTTCGACTCTTTTTGGGGACAAGCACAATCAGTGAGGCCTAGGGACTAGTACCAGTCCTAATAATTCCATCTTTTCGGTGTTGGTCAATGAATTCATCTACAAGTTGCCTCTGATGAAACGGAAGGCTATATGCTTTCTTATAAATGGGAGTGGCATCGCCCATTATGGTCCTAAATCTGAGGCAGGTAATTTACTGTTTGGTATAAATAAGTCCCTAAATTCATTTAACAAACTTTCCATTTTCTCCCTTTCCTTAGGTGGCAAATGTTTAATTTTATCTTAAAAAAAAAAATAAAAAAATACCTTCCTCCCTTTGAACAGTACACAATTTTTTCCTTTAATTGTTTATTATCATTATCAGCAAAATTACAGAAAATAGTACTCGCCAAATCCTTTTCTCTTAAAATTTCAATATCACTTTCTCCAAACTTTTCAACTGACAAAGGTATTTATTTTATTCCATTAATTACCCGCACTTTACAAATGCTTCTTTTCACGTAACACTGATTAGAATCTAACCAGCTGGATTCTTCTGGAAGGTCTACTCATCATCATCATTTTCGTTGGGGACAATCTCCATTTTCCCGGGTGTGGTTTACGAGCCTTGGTTGTTATAAACTATCGTTTTCCATTGTCTCCTATCCAGAAAAGTTTCTCTGTCCATGATGTATTCCCAATTCCAGCCTCTTCTCTCTACGTCCTCCGTCAGTTGGTCTGTCCATCTTCTTCTTCTTCTCTGACGAAGGCTGGAGGATACCAGCCGAAAGCTTAAGTAATAAAATAAACAACGCGGCAAAACCCGAAAGTCAATTAATCATGAACAAAGATGGCCGTGGAAGTCTGAGGAATCATCTTCCTCTTGTTCTTCCCACTGGTCTTTTGTCCACTATCCTTTTTTCCAAATAAGTTTTTGGTAGTCTTGTACTAGTCATTCTCTGGACATGCCCAAACCACCAAAGTCTTGATGACCTAAGTGTCTCTTCCATGGATTCCCTTAGTTGTAGGTTTAATCTAATCTCATCATTCTTTATGTGGTCAAGTCTAGTTTTCTGGAGGGCTGTTCTAAGAAACTTCATTTTACATGCTTGGATCTTGCTATGGTCCCTTGACATGTTTCCAAAGCATATGTGAGAATAGGAATGAGATATGATTTGTACAAGACAATTTTTGTTCTTCTGGGAACCTTCATGTCCCATAGTACGTCCCGCACGGTACTGTAGAAGTTGGCTCCTTTGGTTACTCTATTCCATTATTTCTAACTCACTTCTGCCATTATTAGCAATTATACTCCCCAGGTAGCTGAATTGGTCAACAACTTCAACTTGGTGGTCTTGTAATTTTATATGACAGTCTGTATTCTTTCAGCTTATTTTTAGTGCTACAGGTTTTTGTTTTTTGATTCAATTTCATTCCATATTCTTGAAACTTATCATTCCACATTTTCAGTTTGTTTTGTATTCCTTCTTCGGTTTCATCCCATACTGCCACATCATCTGCAATCACCAATGCCTGTAGATCTCTATTGAATGCTCTCTTTAGTTCTTTTAAGATGTTATCGATCACTGCTGTGAACACAAGAGGTGAAAGGGCACTTCCTTGTTGTACTCTTTTGGTTGTACTAAACCATTCAGAGAAGGTCTACTGAAACTACTAAATTTTCATCACACTCTATGTCATCTTTAGTAAGTAAGTTCATAATTTTCCCTGAAGCTTTTGGAATGGTTTCCTCGTTACTTAGACAGATTTATAAGTCAATGTAGCTGGTAAATGTTGGTTCATGACTCCTTCACTTATGCAAAAACTTTTATTAGAATCTGGCAATGACAAAAGTTGGTCTATGCTCTCGTGTTTCCTCAAAACGATTGTACGTTTTGTCACATCATGTATTGCACTATATTTATTTAGAAATTCCATCCCTAAAATTCCACTGGTCATCTTTTCCATTCAATGCATTACTTTTAATTCTCACACCAATATTGTTCCATTCCTGATCACCAATATACAACTTGTACTCTCATGACCCTCTTCAACCTCCTCGTATCTTCCAATGAATCTCTTTTATCATATCTGTTATTGATTGCTTTCTGCGGTTATTTCCAGAAACAAATCTAGCAGCCCTTTCTTGCACCATTTCCAACTCCTGTTTTTGATACGCTAAATGTGGGTCCCATACTTCACTACCATATTCAAGCAATGGTCTGACTAAAGTTTTGTAACCAAATTCCTTTACTTGTCTCATACATCCCCTCATCACTCTTTCCAACAAGTGCAGAATTTTGAAACCTTTTCCTACTACCTGACCAATGTGTCCTGCCCAGTTAAGTTTGTTATCAAATGTAATGCCAAGATATTTACATTTCAAGTCTTCAATAAGCAATTATTTCCCCACCTTATAATAATAATCAACCTTTAGTTTTTTATTTGTGTATCTAATAAGCTGACTCTTCTTTGCATTTATCTTCATCTCATGTTTACGCAACTAGATATCCTGTCCAGATCACCCTGCAGCTGTTTACAGTCCTCTACCATTTTGATCCTTTTATATACCATTATATCATCTGCAAACAATCTAATTTCAGATAGTAAACAATCAATACAATTATTAATTAGAATAATGAATAGCAATGGTCCTAATACGCTACACTGTGGCACTTACATTTCTATTTCCACTTCTTTTCATACTGCATTTCCTTCTCTAACTTTCTGTTTTCTACCTTTAAAAAATTCTTCTACCAATTAAATCACTTTCTAATCCACTCCAATAGTTTTTACTTTATTTACTACCATTTTGTGGCTCACTCTGCCAAATGCCTTTGAAAGATCTATGCTACACTATCAATTTGGCCTCCCTTATCCATTTCATCTGAAATATCTTGCATATATACCACCAACTGAGATTCGCATGAATATTCTTGCCTAAAGCCATGTGGCCTACTTGAAAACTACTTACGTTCCTCACATATATTTCTGATGTGGTTGCATATCAATCTCTCCATTAATTTATCTGCCACTGATGTCAAACTGATAGGCCTGTAATTTTCCACTCTATTTCTCACCCCTTCTTTATGTACTGGCACTACTGTTGCGCCTTTACAGTCCTGTGGTAAGCAGCAAGTATCCAGACTCAATTTAAATAATATTTCAAGATAAGGTAAAATGTCACATCTGGCCACCATTAATATATCTGTAGTGGTATTACCTACACCAGCCCTTTTATATTTTTTCAGCTTTCTTATTTCCTTCATGATATCCTCAGGATGAATTTAAATTTTTTTAGTCTTTTCATTTCTAATTGTGTAGTTAAGCTCGTTCTCAAAGTTGACCCTCCCATTTCCCCTAATGCTCTCTATATTAAACTTGATAGGTTTTTCAGGAGAGGACGGTGTATAGAGGGCATGGGAAATGGTATTAATAGAAATATGGGCTAGATTAGCAAGAGGATGGTGGTGTAAAAGACACAACATACCAGGATGGATGCAGGTATATGGAACAAGGGGGAATTTGAAAATGATATGATGCTACTATATTATTTATGGAATACTCCTAGAAAAAAGGGGACAGGAAGTAGATGATAGGAAAAAAGAAAAAAAAGGTTAGAACTGCTTGTGAGGGGATAGAAACTAAATGGGCCATGATACAAGATACAGCGTGGAATGAATCATCCTTGCCAAGGAAATAAATTTACATTGATCAAACTACAGAAGTAGAAGTTGCAAAAAGAAATGTGAATGGTAATAATGAGAATATAGAAACCATCAGGATGAAGGAAGGATTGCTAGGTTTTTAGGTTTTTGATCCCAGAGTTGTAGAATGTACCTAAGATAAAGAGGAGGAATAGGGGGAAGGGTGTAAGGAACCTGGCTGAATACCGGGGCTATAGTATCGCCTAAGTGCCTTAACTTACACTCTTGCTAAATAATTTTTGATATGATTTTGACCATGTAGCCAGGATGACTCAACTAAATGCATAGGTCGCCACTATATTTGTTAACCCACAAATAGAGAAAAGGGTTCCAGCAAACTACTGAAGCACACAAGTTCACTCTTAGAAAAATCCCAAATTTTATTCTTCAAAGTCACAAGTTCAAAATAGCATTTACAGTTGAGCAGGCATATCGAACTCTCTTTTCCAAAGTTACAGATTGTGGAGAGAAATCTAACCGACCGAAACCCCTTTAGTAAATTTATAAGTCCTTAACAGTCATTGAAGTTATGATTTAACTCGACACGATCCAACATGATTGAACTAGCCCGCATGGCGAGTTACGACAGACAGACCCAGGTTCACTCACATAATGCTAGACCGGAACAGACAGACAGACACCGACCAGCAAAAAGACCCCCGGCAAGCCCAGACCGGCTCTTTTATCGAAACCACGAGAACCAGTGACGTCAGCAACTGTATCACATCTTTTTCCTCCGCGTAACTCAAAGAGTACGAAATTTATTTGACGATCCCGACTATTAAAAATGTTTAAACTTTGATAGTATCTGGACTTATCCACTAGAAGTCCGACGGCAGTCTCGTGAGAAATTTAGAGTAATTAATTTTAGAGTTTTAGCTGTTTAAGACTCCGCGTAGTGATACATTCAAATCTGGGTAAAATCCCTAAGTGTTCTAGAACTTTTTACGCGCGTGCACAACAATCCGCGACAATCTATTTTACAAAAACTTAATTTCCGGACAAATGCTTAAACTTTTGATGAAAACCCATATATGTATGAACTCGTCTTGATTAGGGCTATCTGCTAATGTAAAATTTAAATTGATATCTCTTTTAGATAAAAAGCTTATTATTTTCTCTTAATTAAAATCGCTAATTAGTCTTTGCTAAATTACTTAATTTTATTGCCAAAATATCGGGGATAGTGCTGACTACAGCTGGTGATAAAAGATCGGTTGTAGCTTTACTGGATTTAAAGTTATTACACATCTTAGAATTTCACTATACTGATCGCGTGTTTCAAAACTTGAACAAACGGGAATAACTCTTAAACCAAACGATTCCCGATATGATGATTACACTTTAAAATGATAATTATAATGAATTATTACTGTGAGCAAGATTACAGGCAAATTACTTAAAGTTGAAAACTATACCTCACGACATTTCTAAGTCCCGCCTAAGCAAAACTGGAATTTGCCAGAATTCTAAGACCCTTACAAGGGTTTTCATGGTACCTGACATAGATAATATATATGACATATTGAGGTAGAGTTATTGAAAATAAAAAATGAATATACAATAGTTTCAGCTGCTTAACATATTAGAGACACGGAAAACGTGAAACAACTAAACAATGGATTTGCAGCTTCAAAAATTTAAGATTTATTCATGAAGAACATTATGGCTTGATAGGGAACACTGAATGAAGTCACTAGAAATTTCTTTGGCTGTGTTAATAAATTGAAGGGATGGCAAACAGAGATAAAGATAGGGAAGTAGTTAGCAATGTATAATTTTTAAATAATTGTTTCTATGAGAACACTGGGTACTGTCATGCAGCAATCAGAAGTGAAATACCTTCTCCACACAAACAGAACCAGGCAGACTAAGTTAATGATAAATAGATCCTGGGGATATAATGAGGGAACTATGTTCATTAAAAATGCATTAAGGGGTGGGTATGGTTAATATCGCTACAAACATACTAAAAATAGGTTAATAGTTCATTGTACCACACCTACATATATTATTAAGTATTATTCATAAAAGAGAAGAGACATACAGGAAAGAGAATTACAGGCCAATCAGTTTGACATCAGAGGCAAGTAAATTGATAGAGAATTTGATATGCTAATAATTCAGAAATGTCTGTGACGAGAGAAAGTTATTTTAAAATTTACAACCTGAGATTAGGAGCTGGGAACCTCTACTAGTGGGAAATTTGCAAAATATTTCAACCAAAATATCTTGTAAATCATGGAAAAGGAACCCATTCTGGTAATATTGGATTTCTCCAAGGCTTTTACAGAGTTAACCTTAGGTTGTTGGTAAATAACAAATAGATATCTGCACATCATGTAGCATCAACACCCGGCAACAAGAGGGGCCTACTGACATCATTAAACTTAAGAGTGAAGATAGTATGTGACTTGGAAAGTCTGTTGGAAGAAATGGAGAACCTTGCAAGAATATTCCAAGCCAATGCCTATCATGAATCAGATATCAGAAGAGGTTTAAGAACTAACAAACTCATGGAAGACATCAACTTATTCCTCGATACCAGTATACCAAAGAAATTCGCCTATCTCCTATACATACAAGGTTATCAGACTGGATTGGGAAATTGCTAATGTGAGTGCAGGTGTGAACAGTGTATAAGCCTTAATGCAGACTTGGCTATTCATTAATCAGGTGAAAGACAATTTATATCCATACCAGCTCACGGGTATTTATATAATTTCCTGCAGCTGTGGTGGTGTTTACATTGGTGAGACAGGTCGCACTGTGGCAGGGAGACTTAAGGAACATATCTGTTACTGTAAACAAAATATCAGCGACAAATTTGCCACAGTTTGCCATGTCATTAAAAATTGGTCACAATATAAAATTTGAAGGCACATGGCTGCTGAGGTGAGAGGATCAGTTGTGACCTTGATGAGTGAAGGTGGCAGCAGAAATTTTAAAGAATTCCAACAACGTCAATAAAGACAATATGTAATGACAAAATGCTTGATTGTGGGAGGGTGCAGATTAGTAATTAGTTCTGACTATTACTGATAACATTGATACTACTGAAATGGGACATTGAAGATGCAAAGTTTCTTAAAAATCGGCCACCGAGCTATTAACTGTACCTGTAATAGCCAACATATAGTAAGTTGCACTGAATAAAAGTCACTTTAGAAAAAAACAATATATCTAAGAAAGTTTCTTATAGATAAACTGGTATCAGTGGTAAATGTAAGGTCAGGAGACACACACATGGGTTGAAGAATTCACACTTTCATTGTACCAAGACTCAAGTCATCAATGATTTTAGCAGGCAGGATTAAAAAAAAAAATTAATGTGACCTCTAAACCAAACCATACCTCCTGTGATTAGTTTCATTTGAGAGCTTTCACACTTGCATTTGGGAATGAAAAGATAATGAACCATTTACTTTTCGAAAAAAGAAGCTTGTAAAACAGCATAGAGTTAATTCATATTATTACAGTTTCTTTGCTTTTCACCATCTGTATTTTATTCAACCTTTAAATAAAGGAGGGAGTTTTTTGCACTCTGCAGAAGTGAATGACAACTATTTTTTTAATAGCAATCAATACACTCATATACCTATATCTAGGTGATGTCTGTTTGGTCTGGCATCATGCATTAACAGATCATGTAATAACAGACTGTAATGGTGTTTTCACAGTTTAGGAGCTTAAAAAATGAGGTCTGTTTTATGATACTGGTGCCATAGTGGGAAATTTGTTTGTACCCTCCTTAACACTTTCTTAACACCATCTGTTATTTCTTCCTGTAAGTTTGAGTGGTCTGCAACATCTTCAGGTATTTCACCACCATGCTAATCATTCTCGTGGAATATTGTACACGTTGCATGCATTAATACACTGTGTTCTGTTGATAATGATGTTAGGTTTTATTGCCACTCAATTTTTTCTTCTTCTTTTTTCCCTGCATGTTATTTTTGCTGCTAGTTTGTTTGTGACATTAAAAATTTATTTTGATATTTTTGGATTGGAGGTATTTTAGTACTTTTCTTTTGTCAATGTTTTGTATTTTGCTGCTAAGGTTAATAGCATGGGCAACACTTGGGGAAAAGCTACTGATAAATAAATAACTGCCCATTTTTTTATGAGTTTCTTATTCAAAATGTTGTTATTATGGAAAATCTATTTTAATGTTAGTCTGAAACTTTCTAGAAGAGCACAGTAGATTATTTCTGCAGTCATTTTACTGATAATTTTGTAGTTAAATATAACACAAATAGTAAGGAAAACTTTTAACAAAAAAAGATCAGATCAACTATAGTAAAATTCAGAGCAGTAGTTATTTTACAATTATAAATTTCAATTATAGATTTCAGGTACTGGGAAGATCCATCTGATGAATACAGGGAAGAAGAAGGTACTCTCTTGCCTCTTTGGAAATTTGTTTATGAAAAAACTAAGAAGAATCATGTAACAGGTGTTTGTTGGAACCCATACTATTATGACCTATTTGCTGTTTCCTTTGGCTGCTGTAAGTTAAACTATTATACACGAAAATAATTCCTACTACAGTGTTTTAATTGATGGTAAACAAAACATATTGAACATATTTTTTAATATCGACAAATGTATAGAGCAAGAAAAAATACATATTTGAGATGTAAAACCCATCTAAAACATGTTCCATCTGAAGGCAACCTTGGTTTAATTGAATTTCCTGGTTTTATCTGTCTTACCCATTTCTGTATTCTTTCCTTACCTTCCAGCATCTCTGATAAGCCTTGATTCTTTTTATTGCTGTCTGAATCTTGATTTAATTTTTTATTTGTATTTTCTTTAAAAAATATGGCTTTGCTGTATTTCCCCCCCCCCTTTCCCTCGAAACAAATAATCTTTTACTGAAAGCAGATTGAACCAATTACAGAAGGAATCAGTAAAAGTGAAATAATGATTGTTACAGCATTCATAAATGTGCTCTAGTTTAAATATTTAGTACCCGTTTTATTTATCTGAATATTGGTTATGAGAAAGAAACCAGTTATTTCAGATAAAGATAATCTGCTGATGGGACTCAAAGTATGAGGTGATATTAGTATTTCAGTGCATGTATGCTTCACATTTTGAACAGTATACTTAATGCCCTATGGTAAGATGTGCAGTACATCTCTTTAACTAATTTATTCTGTGATTAAATCAAATAATGTATGTATTTTCCTTTCAATTCTTATTTATTTATTTTCAAATAGCCTATGATATATATATATATATATATATATATATATATATATATATATATATATATATATATATATATATATATATATAAAAAATTCATACATCATATTAAACATAAATAAACAAAGTGTTAATTTCAATGAACTCCTTCACGAGAAAATATTACAATCTCTTTTCTCTAACCATTTACCCAGCTTTTCTCTAAAACTTGCAACAGTTTTGGTACTTTTTATTTCATCAGGTAATTTGTTAAATTATTCTAGCTAACAGTTACAAGGATGAAATACAACTCTTATTGCCTTCCTCTTTGACTTCCAGTTGAAACATGGAGTAATTTTTGTTATAAAAAACTAACTGCACTAACTATTCGTTGCCACAAATGAATCATTTGTATAATACTGTTAAATAATGGATTGATCAGATTAGAATTTACTACCACAAATATGGTAGGCACATTTAAAGCAGCCATCAGGTATATTCATAAGAGGCACAATAGTACAGATTCACAATGATACAAAAATAAAATACTTACTTACTTACTTCCTCTTCATGGATAGGCCAAAAGCCTGTTCCGACCTCATTCTTCCGACCATCTCTTCCTAGGTCTTCCAATGTCCCTTCTGCCTGTGGGATGGTACTCCAGGGCAAGCTTAGGAAATCTGTCCTTTCTCATCCGTAGGACGTGGTTCTTCCAGTTATCCCTTTTTTGGGTAATTCTATCATTTAGCGGGGAGATATTCAGTTGTTCCCTTATTTCCTCGTTCCTCCTCCTATCATTTAGGGAATACCCTTTTACTGACCTTAAAAATTTCATTTCAGATGATTGAATTTTGCTTTTGTATTGCGTTTTATTTACCCATGTTTCGCTGCCATATAGCAGAGTCGGTACGGCCATTGTTTTATAAAACTTGAGTTGAGTCTCCTCTCGTGCTTTACCTTTCAGTGTTCGTCGAATTGTTCCACACATATATTGAAATCGGTGAAGTATCTTCTTCACCTTGTTATCCTCATTAAAAGATAATTCACATCCGAGATAAGTAAAGCTGGAGACTTGTTCTATTGGCTGATTGTCTACCACTATTTTAACTCTGATAGGGTATTTCCCCTGCCATGCCATAACTTTCGTTTTTGAACGAGACAACTGCAGATTGTAATCTTTGCTGATAATGTTTAGTATATGAATTGCTTTTTGAAGTCCATCTTCATTTTCCTGGAGGATAAATTGGTCGTCTGCAAACAACATAGTATTTATGTAAGTGTTGTTGCTTATTTTTATACCAGGATGGACATTTTCTTTCCATTTCCTAACTAAGTCATCTATATATATATTGAAGAGTGTTGGAGACAGGCTACAACCTTGCCGCACTCCTTGGTTAATTGCTATTTCTTCTGTAAGTTTATTTCCTAGGTCTAAGACGATTTGTGTCCTTCTATACATACCTTGAATAACTTGTATTAAATGCTGTGGATATCCATTTCTTTGCATTATTTCCCATAGTTTTTGTCTATTTACTTTATCGAACGCTTTTTCATAGTCTATAAAAGCAATGAAAGTCTTTAAATTAAATTCTCTTCTCTTTTCCAGTAGTTGTTTAAGGCAGAATATATTATCTATGCAGGACCTTCCTTTCCTAAACCCACATTTTTCTTCTGATAGGAGAGCATGCTATTACTTTTAGCCTGTTATTTATTATTTTTGCATATATTTTGTATCCCGTATTTAATAAACTAATTCCTCGATAGTTATCACATGAATTCCTATCTCCCTTCTTAAAAAGTGAAATAACTTTGGCCTTCCTCCATTCTTCTGGGATGGTTCTCTTTTTCCAACACATATTAATTAAGTGTAAATATCTAAATTTCAGAATCATTCCCCCATACTTAATCAATTCTAAGTTAATTGTATCTAGTCCAGGAGCTTTTCTATTTTTAAATGATTTTAGTGCTGCATCAACCTCCTCTATGTCTATAGGATCAATTTCTTTAGTATCCACATGGTCAATTCCTATTTTCTCTTCTTCTTCTTTATAATTACTATTGTACCATAATGTTCTGTAGTGTTTTACCCATGCCTCTTCTTCAATTACATTTATATTAGCACTTTCCTTTTCATCCTTGTTGAGATGTTTCATAAGTTTATAAGCCATCTCTTGTCTACCATGGACATCATCTTCTATTGAACTGATTAATCTATCCCATCCCTCTTGTTTCAACTTCTTTGTTATTGTCTTAACAATATTTCTCCTTCTTTTATATTCATTTTCATTTTCTAGGGTTCGGTCCTGTATCATTTTTAGATAAGCCTTTTGCTTTTGTTTGATGGCTTCTGCAATTTCTTCGTTCCACATTTTAAGTCCAGTTTTTCTTCTAAATTTCTTTTTCTTGCCAATGGCTTCATATGCTGCTTTCAGTATTGATGAAGCTATAGTTTCCCATTCTTTATTGATGTCATTATTTGTTGGGTTTTCCAGTAAGCGCTGTTGTAATCGGCTTTGATATAGATGTTTTATTCCTTCATCTTTTAAAAGGTAGGTCTTAAAAACTTCTTGATCTTGTTGTAAGTTTTTATTCATTCTTTTCCTCCATTTAGCAAGTATTCTTATTTTTGATATAACGAGATAGTGATCTGTATACATATCACTACCTCTATGTACACTGGTGTCTACTACATCTGGACCTAATTTTTTATTAACCATTACATAGTCAATGATAGACCTTTGTCCTCTTGCCGTCCATGTAAATTTATGGATATCTTTTTTTTGTAAAGAATGTATTTGTAATCTTTAACTGGTTGAAGGACGCAAATTCTCTCAGTAGTTTCCCATTTTCATTTAATGTGTATTCACCTCTGTTCCCCATTACCTCTGAAATTGGACTATTTCCTACGCGGGCATTAAAATCGCCAGCCAGTATTAGGAAATCACTTTTATTAATTCTGTCTATCACCACTTGAAGCTGTTCATAAAATTGTTCAGATTCTTCTCGTTTGTTTTCTTCTGGGGCATATATGGCGATCAAGGTTAGGTTGCCTCTCTCTACTTTCAATCTTAGGGTCAGGATCCTTTCACTTATCATATTGTAACTGACAATTTTATTTTTCCATTTCCTATCCACTAATATTGCCACTCCTACTGCAGCTCTTTTCTCTCGTGCCACTCCACTGTAGATCATTGTATATTTATCTATTTCTTCTGTTCCCTTCAATTTCTTTTTTGTTTCTGTAATTACAGCAATATTGATCCCCTTTCTAGTTAACTCCCTGTCCAGATCATATTCTTTATTATTTATCCCTCTCACATTCCACGTTCCAATTTTCAAATTGTTTTTGATTCCAAATTGTTTGTCCTTTGACCTTGCCTTTGTTGTCCTCATAAGATCCATCCGGCTTTCCTTACTTTGAGGTTTATGAGTAATATATCTTTTTATGTGGAAGGGTTACCAGCCCTTCGCACAACCCCCATCCTGGAGGGCCAGGGTTTTATTTCAGGGTGTTCCTTCCCTTAGCCAGAATGCCCCAGTTTTAAGGCGCTGGGGGCTCGCCTTCCATCCTCTCCCGTTAGCTACACTCAAAAAGTGCATTGCCCAGGGGTCACGCGGCTTTCACCTTCGTGGACGTGGGAGTAGGGTTTGCTGGCAGAGCTGCTAAGATAGATCACAGAGGCATTTCTCAAGGTTTTATTATCTCAGCCCATCCGGCATAGGCTGAGATCCTTGAGACCATACCAGCCTTGACCCCCCAAAAAAATAAAATATTTGATTGAAAATTTCAATAAGTAATGAATGTATTTACAAACCCATAATATCATAGTGTCTGACAGCTTAGCATAATTAAATAAAAATAGAAAGAAACAATTCTGTCATTGTCAGAATAAAATAATGTACCATGGATTAGACTTGTGTAGTTCGCGAACGAACTAGTTCGGAAGAGCGCTCCCACAGGTGAACTACGCGAACTAGTTCCCAGATCTCTCGCTCCTTAGTTCGTTCGTTCCCGAAGACCAACTTTTGTTTTAGTTTATTATCTAAAAGGAAACACAGTTCCTTGTGGACACATTTCACTGAAGACACAGATATAAAAAGAAAAGAAAAATAAATTGTTCAACATTAATAATTATTGCAGAATTCACAAACGGAAATTTAACGTGGAATGTGAAAATAAAATACACTTTGATCCCATTAACAATCAAAAGACAACCATCGATAACCACAACTACCATAACAAACAAGAGAGAGCGTGCAGTAGCGCTAGCAAAGCGAGCGAGCGAGCTGTCTTGGAGGACCTAGTTCGCGAACTAAACAGAGCGCTCCCGGTCGCGAACTATAGAGAGCGGTACCGTTCGCGAACTAAGCAGAGTGCTCCCGGTCGCGAACTATAGAGAGCGGTACCGTTCGCGAACTAAACTGAGCGGTACCGTACCCGAACTAAATTGAGCGCTACCGTTCGCGAACTAGCACCATTCGCCGCTAGGGTTTCCAATATTTTTTCGGTTGATGTTAGGAATTTTTTAAAAAGAATAACCTATAAAAATATGCTACACTTCAAAAATATAATATTTTACGAAAGAGTAGAAAATGATAAAAGGTATGTTTTTACTATTTCATTTTTTAAGCTATATTTTTTGCACTTCTTTCATCTTTAATTCTTTTTGTCTACAGTAAAATTGTCATATGCTTTATCGCTTTCAGTTGTCAAATTAATTTCGAGAAAAAGCTCATTTTTTATTCATGAAATACTTCTCTTACTTTTACCTGGATTTCGTATAATATTGTTATTTCAGAGTAAAGTTTGTTCACTTTGATATTCATTTTTTCTCGCAAATTTATAACCTCTAATATAGTCTCACAGTCATCAAATGAAACCCTGTGATTTGAATTTAATTTTTGGATTTTGTATAGCCAATTGCTTTCATTAAAATCTAACTATTTACTAAGATACTCCAGACATTTATCAACGAATACTAGAGCATTATTTTTTTATATTATCACTTTCTGTGGAGAATTTGGTTTCTAAAGGCTTTTTCTTGTTTTCTTAACCAAAGAAACAGTATCTTTTACATTTTTCTAACGCTGATTTTAAAGCTGACATAATATAATACTTATCTCAGTCTGTTGGTTAACAGCTTTGTGAAAGTGATGAAAGAAATGACTTGCGAAATTCAAAAAGATTTTAACTTTTGTGTCTTCATCAGTTTCATTCGTCGCCAAAAAATTGTGAATGTGTGTTGGATTATTCTCCCCTTCACTAATAAAATAATAGCTCAATGACTTCCTATTCACTGGAAATTTACGCACTTTTGTTATTGCTACCACTTTCTCATTCAAGGGTCACTGTTATTTTTATATGTCTAATGATTAGATATCACATTGGAAGTATTAATGTTATTTTTCTTAATAATATAGGTAATACTATTTCTGTCATATAGTACTTAAGTTGTAGCCAATAGTAGAATTATATTTTGTCCATGATTTCCAAAACTTTATTTATATAAAAAAGCCGATTACTTATAAACGGGTATTTTAATTCATCAAAATAAAGGCGTTTATAATATTTTATAAGTAATGTTGTGTTGTTGTTGTTGTTGTTGTTGTTGTTGGGGATTAAGGGCGCGTCGATGGCAGGATCATTAGCGCCTTTTATAAGTAATGTTTCTTCCATGAGCTAATAAACAAATCCATTTAAAAAATTAATATTCTACGAATGCATGTAAAGTAAATAGTAAATACAGCATAATTATTCAATTTACCCATTTGTGTAAAGGACAATGAGCACTTTGGTTTATCGGCGCCAACTGTTCATGCTAATGTAATTTGAAAGGGCTATTATTAAGCAATAACTTTTGTTAAGAAGGTCATATTAAATTCCATTTAGAAACGAAAAAAAATGATTATGTCCTAATAAAACTGACTTAACAAACAAAATAGCGCGTGCAGTAGCGGTAGCAACGCGAGCGAACGATCTGTTTCTCTGAATTTGAGACGCGAACTAACGAACTAAAAGAGCGAACTAGTTCACGAGGGAGCTGCGAACTAAACTGGGC
This sequence comes from Vandiemenella viatica, assembly GCA_031002005.1. Classification (NCBI taxonomy): domain Eukaryota; kingdom Metazoa; phylum Arthropoda; class Insecta; order Orthoptera; family Morabidae; genus Vandiemenella; species Vandiemenella viatica. The sequence continues at coordinate 214,812,112 of JARYHS010009186.1, read as the reverse complement.
GCTCCCCTTCGCGAACTATTATGCGCAAGTCTACCATGGATGGAAGACAGAGAAGTTCTCTAAACTCGTATCAGATTCAGATCATATAATAGTGCCAAATGAAAATCATATTCTTCTACTGATGAGGGATTCGCACAAAAAATTCCATTATTCTTATTATCCCTGTTTTTGCTAGGAATTCATTTGTACTCTCATGTAAGGTTTTTTGACGTGATTGTGGCCACACAACGTGAACTAATAGACTTTGAACACAGAATGGAAGTTGGCACTAGACACATGAGGCATTCCATTTAGGAAATTGTTCTTGAATTCAATATTCCTTGACTCACAGTGTCAAGAGATCGCCATGAAAATTTTTTAATTTCTAGCATTGCCTCTCATCATGATCTACCTAATGACCAAGGCCAGCAATGTCTGCATTGAGATAGTCAACAGTTAGGCAACACAGAGCAGCAACACTCAGAGTGGGATATATGACAGTTGTGCACATTTGGCATTGATGGGATATGGCAACAAAAGAACAATGTGAGTACCTCATTTTAAAAATGCCTTTGGCTGCAGCACTTCTCTTAGGCTTGTGAACATATTAATGGGACCCTAGATGACTGGAAAAAGTTGTGCTATCAGATGAATTAAAGTGGGCAAGAGCTTATGGTATGGTTCGAGTGCAGTGCAGACCTAATGAGACCATTGACCTACATTGTTGGAAAGGCACTATGCAAGCTTGTGATGCCTCTATACTGGTAGGGGATGTGTTTACATGACATTGATTGGGATCTCTGGTTACACTAAAATTACCATTGATTGGAAATGGTTATGTTCAACTAATTGGAGACCATTTGTAGCCATTCATGGCCTTCATGTTCTGAAACCAACGTTGGAACTTTCCAGGACGAGAAAGTACCATGTCACTGGGCAAAAATCATTCCCAATTAGTTTTAGAAACATTCTGGATAATTCTATTGAATGATTTGGCCACCTGGATGACCAAACATGAATCCAATTGAACATATCTGGGACATGATCGAAAGGTCAGTTCATGATCAAAGTTCTGCACTGGAAACATTTTCACAATTATGAATGCCTGTAGAGGAAGTATGACTCAATATTTCTTCAGGAAACATCAGATGATGCCACCTTAAGTTGCTGTACTTTGCTGAGGAAAAGGGGGACCCACATGATACTAGAGGGCACACCTTAGCTTTTGGTATTTCAGTGTATGTCAACGTTACATTTACTATTGAAAATATATATTAAAAGGTAGTGACTCACTATTAACGCTTATGAAATTAATTTCTCTATTTTATTCTGCTTCCAACCCCCTTCCAATTGTATTTATAATTTCATTGTTTCTGTATTCACTTTCTAGCCACTAATTTTGTTATGTGAAAGCTGAATTTACTGTATCATCATTAGATAAAGCAAAGTAGATTATTTTGTATAACTTAATTATGGAACATGTTTCAAAATATCTATTTCCAAAACAAATTGATATATTTTTATTTTACTTTTTAGTAATATTAAAAAAGAAATAATATAATCTAAATGAGTCTTGTACTATGAATGACTGACACTTCATGTCGATACATGCTTTGTTAAGTTTTTTGACCTGCTCCCTTGTACTTACTTCTCTCTACCTGATGATTCTTATGGCACCCACAATTATTTTATTCAGTTATATACTTTTAGAAGTATGTCTAAAAAGTAAAAACATGCCTGCCAGCAAAAAAAATTACAACAGTCTTCTGTCAAGATACGAGTAGAACTAACACTGAAAAACTAAAATATTGAATTCCTAATCATGAAGTGTAAGTCACAACATTTAGAAACTGTCCTGTCACAGAGCCTGCATTAGTCATTTCACTGTAACCTAGGAAACTAGTGGAATGGTCCACACCCTTCTCATCAGAAACTGTCACACAAAGTGAATAACACATAAAAACTTACAAGATTTTTCAAACAGATGATTATTAACTAGGCTAGACTGTCCCTACTGACCACACAAGTTCAAGAATATATAAAGATATGGATAGGAGAATACCTACCACTTACCAAAGTTGAAACCAGGATGGCATCGAAACATGGACAGACAAGTAGATACATTGAGTTCTGAAATTTTCAGACTTTATCCTTTCCTCAATGATAGAGTGAGGTAACTGCAGAAAGGTGGCTTGTGACTAATCCCTTTTTTTTTTTTTTTTTGCTTCAGCTTTTATGCATCATCAGTGTTGAAATCATTAGAGGTGAGAAAGGACTGGGGGCATGGAATGGATGAATTTGGCATTACCTTTTGAAGGAATCATCCCAGAATTTGCCTGGAGTTATTTGGGGAAACCTTGGAAAATGTAAATCTGTATGGCCAGGTGAGGATTCAAATGCACATCCACCCAAATGTGAAAGGGGGCAAGTGGAAATAAACATGATGAGAAATATGGGGCGGGGTGGGGGAGGGGGGAGGAGAGGAGTTGAAAGGCATAAAAAAAGAGCATTCTAAATTGGAAACTATATCATGTCAGCACTGGTGAGTGGTAGCTCATGTGGGAAGAGATTGCGTGGTGGAGAATTGGTGGAAAAGAAGGAAGGTGTCAGGGGGTAAGCGCAATATACAGGAGGGGGGGGGGGGTATCGGCTTCAGCACCTGAACCTGAAGTCTTCCAAAAGTTGTCAACATTCTGAAAAGTTCTATTACCGTGTTAAAACCTGTAGAATGCTAACTGTAATAATTACCATGGTTGCCACTTACAGATTAACCTTTCTTCTTTGCGTTCCCCTCCTAGTTAGATAATGTACTAAAATGCACCGGCCTCGCTACCACCCCCTGGCTCGCTTATATAGGAGTCCTTCAAGGACGCTGCACTCCGGCTGTGCTCTTCCGCGTTCTCAAACATTCACTTACATTTAATTCTATAACTTCCCTCCAAGGTGTTCAATTTAAAATCTAGAAGCAGCACGAGTTATGGGAGTTTACGTGTGTCGTGTGGTGGGGCAAAATTTTAATTTATCTTTAACTTTTATTTTAGGTCTGACGTCACAGAAAATTTGAAATAGTCCCGGTATTGCAACACAGCCAAAAGTTTTAGAAATTTTTAAACGCCATCAATTACAAACATGACATTATGGTCAAAATGTTGGCCCTGATTTTAGCCGCTCAAAAATGCAAATTTTATTTAAATTGGTTATGAACTGATTAAGTTATTACTATAAACAAAGATTTCTCAAATCCGCCATTTTTATTATTTATGCATTTTTATGTATAGCTCTGAAGGTAAGTTAATTATTAAGCCGGAAAAATTACTAATGTGTAGCCTGTATTAAAATGCGTGTTTTCAAAGCTATCCCATCTTCGTGGGTGCTATATCTTGGACACAATAAAATTGTTCTGTTTTTCCCACATGGGCTGTTGTCAAGTGAATTTAAAAATTCTCTAACATCGGTTCTACTGCTTTAAATGGCATGAAATTAAAGTGTGCGAAACTAGAAGAAGGAAAACTACTTTTTAAACCGGAATCAAAGTAGGCTTTTGAATAAGAAAATGTTAAAGTTGAGTGACCTATTTTATATGTTCAGATAATATTTAAAAATGCTTAACCAGCTTGAAACTACCAGATTTAGATGAATTTAATTCTCTTTTGGACTGTTTTAATTTATTATTTACTTTCTATCGTGTGACAGTGTTTAAAATCAGTGTAAAAGCATCTTATGTGGACGGTGCCTCTGGCAAGTTACTTTGAAATTGGATTAACCAACAGAAGGTTAGTAAAATGTCTTTTAATGGTTATAGAAAATTAATTACGTTTATTTACTAGCTTTTAACTGTTCTTAGCGCTTTTAAAATGGTTTACCTTTATTGGAATTAATGTTGAAAGGCTTGGTAATTTCGTCTATTTACCGGCATCCTGTTTTTACTGATATTTCATATTACTCCGTATTAAAACTACTTGGAACCTATTAAAACTGAAAGAGAAGATTATTTACTGTATTTTCATCTACTTTTAAGTCCTGAAATTATTTAAAAAGCCTCAAATTGTTTATGTAAACTGTTTATGCAAATGAGTTACATCTTTCCTCAAAACTACTTCATGTTATTATTAGGTGGTTGAAAACTATCAGAAACTTATCAATTATCCTTCTAAACTGTCTCAGGCATTATTACATTTACTTTTGGAACTTTTAAATGGTCAAATTACATCAGAATCTGATATTTTCATACTGCTTCAGTCTACTATCCAGTAATCATATTTACTTCTTTAAAATCTCCTCAGAACTATATTTAACTGTGAAGTTATGGTTATTGTAAGTCTAGGCCTGGCTTTTAAGCTTTTCACAACCTTTACTGTATAAAAATCTCTTCAGAAATACCAAAATCTGGTATATGGCAAAATTTTGGGTTATATTTGATTTATATTGAAATTAACTATTTACCTCTGGAATAATGTTTAGTAGTTATGATAAAAGTTTTTTTTAGATACTCTATTTACTGTTATTTAACATTTACTTCTTTTAAATCTGTTCAGAACATCTCCCTAACCAATATTAGGATCTGATAGTGAAAGTTTACTTTTATATGGAATAACCTATTTCCTGCTGTAATATCATTGATTTATCGCAATTTATGGTTTATTTATGTTTGCTATGTACTGTTTGTTTACTTTACTGTACTTGAAGTGTTGTTATCTTGATTTTAACTGTGGTATCGTGTACTGATATTAACCTCAAACTTGGCCGGATTTTTAATGGAATCTCGAAAATAGAGCGAAGGGTACCTTACAAAGGTTACTGGTAAGCTGTTCTCACTTCTGAGTTCAGGGAAGCTGCTTGTTTGGGAGGATTCTGATAACGTGGACAGTGAAGCGAGAATTAAAATTGTTGGAGGCATGAAAAGGTACTAAGATGCCTGATTTTGGGTGAATACTGTCTATCTGTAGCCATTTATTCTTATCACTAGTGGATTGGTGGTCAACATATGTAGGAAGCTGGGCAATAGTTAGATAACTATGTACATTTTCATAGCGGCAACACTGTAGAAAAAACTCTCTGGATTCTAGCCGCGTCAAAGTGAAGTTGACTGGCGATGTTTTGAGAGCCGGCACTGCTCCCATTGTCAAGCCTCTCTTAACTTACTGAAAACTGCCACACGGTACAGTAGAACTCCAATTATCCAAACTACGATTATCCGAATTGCCAATTATCTGAATTGCTTTTTTAATTAAGATGGAAACGTACTGCGAAAAAGCTTCCCTTCTTTTATAAAAACCAACCCAAAGATCGAACGACTGCAGCATTGTTTAAAGACTGATACAGTGAAATTTTCATCCCTGAAGTGCAAAAGCACCAATAAAACCCTTGGAAAAGAAGGCATTTTGAACATACATACAATAAGGTAGTGTAGTATGGGACCCTCATTTTACGTATCAAATACAGGAGTTGGAGAGGGTGCAAAGAAGGGCTGCTAGATTTGTTTCTGGAAATTATCGCAGAATGCAATCAGTGACGGATATGATAAAAGGAGCTGGAATGGGATTCATTGCAAGACAGGAGGAGGATGAGGAGGGTCATGGGAGTGTACAGGGCATATACTGGTGATGAGGCATGGAAAGATATTGCAATAGGTATGAAAAGTAGTGCATGGAAGGGAAAAGATGACCATGACCACAAGCTGGCACTCGATTTCAGGCACAAGGGTGTGGGAAGATTCTCTTTTTTAGGTAAGGGTGTCAGGGATTGGAATGAGTTACCAAGAGAAATGATGAATAATTTACTGAAAACTTTGAAGGAATTTAAAGATAAAATTTGTAGAGGGCAAATGTAGGTGGGTGCAGGATAGGGGGAAGATGGGTGTGTAGGGATATTGCCACCGGAGCCTGTGCTCCATTGCAATTAAATTAAAATTTAAAAATAATTATTGAAAATAGATAATTTTTCGGAAAAAAAACTTATTATCCGAATTTTTGATTATCCGTATCGGGTCCGGTCCCAATTGATTTGGATAATTGGAGTTCTACTGTAGTCTCTTTTATACCGCTACCAGACGGCAGAGGAGGGGGATAGTTTGCTTATTGCATGGGAGGTTTCATAAGTAGCATGTCTTATGATAGGAAAGCTTTCCCTAGTGAATTGGTTGGTGTAGTTTGCAGAGGGATCTGTTACACCTATCTTTGTTTGTAAATTTATAGGAATTTGTATTAAAAAATGTGACATAATATCAGAATTTCATCAAATTAAACTAATTATGCCCACTGCTCTGTTCAATTTATGAAAGTAAGCTTATGTGATTCATGATTTGTAACACAGGTCACACTACTGATGGTCAGGTTGTACCAGTAGTAATTTCATGAGGGTATACTGGCTCATCTAACTTACAAGCATGCATAACAATATTTGTGATGAGGTGATAACACATCTGGCACAGGTTTTAACCATCAGAAGCTTTAGAACCGATATGATTCATAGGTGCAACAACACCTATGACAGTAATGATGAAACATGCCCGACATTAGGTTACACCGTAACACTTCAAACTAGATTATTTGTACCAAATTTGAAGCATGTTGCTTTGTTGCTGCTACAACACCTCCGAAATGGGCAATCAGTAAAGATGTTAACAGGTACTTAAAAATTTTTGTTGTGTGAGTGAGGAAATGGTTGGGTGCATGTGGGGCCAGATTTTGTACATAACCCAGAGTAGTCAACAAGCAAGGATTTCATACTATTCATAAAAATTCTTTGGTTGGCTGTAGTTTGAGTTAGTATCTTTGTGTTTACAAATGTTGGCTGATGTTTAAATGTGTTTTTATAAATGATATGATTGCAGATATCTTTCCATGTGTGTTGGTGGTGGAGATATGTTGGCATTGTTATTTGTCACAATTTACAGAAATTTGTGCTATTTGGCCCATTTTTCACTAATTTTACAAAAATTTCGTGATTTACATAAATTTACCTGGGTGATGGAGTTTCAGCTTGTTTCTTGTTCTGTGACCTTAAAGGCCAACTGGGGCATGTATTTTTGATGATATGGAAATGGAAGTTCAACTTTGTTAGCTTTACGGGAGGTTCAAAGGAATCCAGAAAACTCATTTTAGCACCTAATGGAATAGAATCAACATTTTCAATGCTTTAATTTCTACTGTTAATGGTGGGTAACAAATAAGTGAAATAAAATGTTATATAATGTTTTTTATTCACATCTTGATTTTGCCACATACATCCCTTTCCTCTAAACTGTACTTTAAATGTTGCACTTTGCCCTTAAAATCGTCATGCATGAGCAATTTTTTGTATGCTTTAATTTCTAGTTTTAGCTATGCATATTCCAGTGTTGAACTGGGGCTGTAAGACACTTCACTGACATATATATTATCAATATACACATCTATTGAACTTTGCGTCAGGCATTTAGCAGATAAATTCTCTGCAAACCCTTTGTAAAACTTTATAACTTGAAGATTCCACGAGTTCATGGTGCTGCTCACTGTAGGCTGGACATTGATCAGGTTGTTGATTTACTGAGAAACACACCAAAAACAGGAACAGCATTGTTGAAAGACCAAATAGTTTTCATTCCAGACACTGTTTGTCGAGAGACAGTATGGTCATCAAGTGATACACTTGCTTGTTAAAGAACCCAGAAACTGTATAGGTCAGCTGGATTAGTACTTCCCATTCTGCAAGTGTAAGTGTAATTTTGTTGTATCCAACTTTTTCTAGTATGACTACTGATTCAAAATCAAGTTTTCAAGTGTAGGAAAAGGTTTCAAAATTCTTCACTTGTTGGAGAGAATGATGAGTGGATGTACGAGAGAAGTAAAGGAACTGGGTTACATAACTTTGGTCAGACCAAATATGGTGGTGTAATATTGGACCCACATTTTGGGTATCAAATACAGGAGTTGGTAGGGGTGCAAAGAAGGGATGTTGGATTTGTCTCTGGAAATTACCGTAGAACACAATCAGTAACCGATATGATAAAAGAGCTGTAACAGGATTCATTGGAAGACAGGGGGAGAGTGAAGAGAGTCATGGGAGTGTACAAAGCATATGTAGGTGAAGACTCATGGAAAGATATTGGTTTAAGGATTAAAAGTAATACATGGAAGGGAAGAGATGATCATGACCACAAGCTGGCACTCGATTTCAGGCACAAGGTTGTGGGAAGGGAGCCAGGGAATAGAATAAGCTACCAAGAGAATTTATGAACAATTTACCAAAAAAAGCGAAACAACTTAAAGTTGAAATTTTTGAAAGGTGCAAAAGTAGTTGGGTTCAGGAAAGAAATTCAAATGGATGTCTAGGGAGGTTGGTACTGGAGCTTGTGCTCCATAATTAAATTAAATTAAATTAATTACATGACAAACCAACAGTGAGCCGCTTGATGTCATTGTCAATTAGCTTGTATGACGATAAGAAGAGAAACACTTTGATCGTTATTTTCAGTAGACTGGATTATGTTGAGCAGTTTCCTGGTTTTAACATTTTAGTAGCCAGGATGTTGTTGTGCAGAAGCCCATTTTTATATACAGTCTGGTGTAGTAGAGAAAACAGCTGGCGGAGGCTGGTTGCTGTGGACTCTGTCACCCCCATGTAAGCTGATGGCATACTTATACAAGAAACCATAAGGTTGCTTTCAATCCCTCCCATCCCATCGATACCAGCGTATCACACAGAAACTGTCTGACTATTGATCCGTGACATCAGATAAGGTGGCAAGTAAGCACTAGAAATAATAGTTGTAAGCTATAACGCATTGATATAGATGAGTTAATCTGTTAAATTAGTGATGAATAACCATGAGACTAACTAGAGGATTAAAAGTGAAATCCTTGCTAGCAAAGGATGTGGTTCGATACTAGACAATATGATCTGAGACCATTACTTATTTCATTCACTCTGACCTGCTGTGGGATAACAATTTTAGTATAAAGCCTTAAATTTGTTTGTGTACATAGTTATTTTTTCTTCAGGGTGAGCAGGATATGCCACGCAACCTCCTGCACTAGCATGGTGATGGTGGTACACATGCTCTTAGGCATAATGAAAATATGGAATAGCTATCATACTCTAGATGCTTCAGTTTTAGCGAAAAACACGTGCTTATATAAGGAAACAGAGTGCTACTTTATTAACTTAACATGTTTATCCATCAGAATTATGAGTTAAGGAAAATGTCTCAATACCACTGAATGCAAGTTTTGTATGTATTTGAATGTAATGAACATGCAAAATCGCTATTTTGGTGTAAATAAATAAACAGCATCAGCTCCTTTAATAAGAAAGACCCAGTTGATTGGGTGAGTTAGTATGTGACCTATTGGAAATAAATATAGCTTTGGAACTATTACTGTATCCCAGTAACAAGAATTTGGTGGTAAATATCTGCATGTAGGACCTAACTGTTACCAGACAAGCAAAGTGTCATTGCTATTTCAAGATTGCTTTGAAAGTGAAATTGATGTCTTTTTACTGCACTGTTAAGGCTGGAAATGACGTTGTTAAGGCTGGAAATGACATTGTATCACAACAAAGCTGAATAGCACACTTGTTTCTCCCCCCCCCTTTTTCCAGTTAGGATAGCGTTCAGTACAATCTGATTTTTTTTTTTTTTTTTTTTTTCTTTTAAATCTTAATAGGTCTTTACGGATATGTAACAGTAATTAAAAGCACTTGCAAATTTTCGGATGCAAAGATCGAGGGTCAAAAACAAAACATTGTATTAGGGAATACTTTTTTATTACTTAATACATGTGACATGGACAGTTATCCTTATTTCCAGGTTGCTATGCCATATATTAATTTTATTTCTGTAAATTCAGGTGTTTTTTTAAAGTAGTTATTTTTCTCTGATAAATGAGGGACTGGTTTGATGCTTTCCCCCATCTCTTCCCATCTTGCACTACTTATTCATCTCAACACACCTCATAAAAAGTATGAGCTCATTTGCTTGTCCAGCATCTAACCCAGGGGTCCCCAAAGTGTTCGATACCGACCCCTTGGAGTCGATAAGAGTTCTCCCAGGGTCGATTAATACAGGTGGGTCGAAAGGGGGTCGATTAATACTAATGAGAATCAATTAAACTGTAAAGGAAAAAATAGGAATGTTGTATTAAAAATCAGATCAATAAATAAAAGTAAAGCTCATCTTCTCAGTTCTCATCTGTTTGTGAAGTAATGTGAAGTAAATGATGAAACTTTCAACCAATTACTTTTGCTCACTGAAGTAAGGTGGTTCTCAAGAGGTAATAGTTGCAGAGGTTCATCCAAAGAGTGCCTTAGGAAGGTGGATCCATCGCTATGTGACAAGTTAAAACAGTACTTGTTTCACTTCAACTAATCTCCTTGGCCAATGCATATTATTTCATAACTAGCACCAAAACCCGTCAAAAATGATTAGTTTAATGGAGTGTTACGGTAATTTATTTCTCTGTAGTTGCTTACCTAAATAGAATTGTTATAAAATAAAGCTAATCGTAATTTATCATCCCTTGTATTGTAGCAGAAAGCCTCAGTTGTCAACTTGGTCCAGGTTGCATTTCCGCCTAACCACAATCTCTGCTAATATTGCCACTAGAAAAGCAAAGCTTCAGTCACACGTGAATTAATACATTCCCTGTATCGCATGTCAGTGTCACCATGCATCATGATATAAACTTGATCCCAAATTGTAAGCACCTTAGAATTTTGTCAAATTCTAGCTCCTCACTTTTAGGTATAGGGGGGGAAGCTAACATTCTAGTAACAGATAGTTTCATGGCTTATATAGGTTGGGAAAGGGACGCTTTGTATAGCATGCAGATACTAGGACCAAACTGACTAAATAAACCCTTTCAGAAGTATTAAAGATATTTAAAAGATAATAAAAGACCTAAATAAACTTTCTATGATGATAAGAAAACATTATTTTGGTAGGAAATAGGTTAATTCACAGAAATTAACTTTTCAAACAATAAACTTTGCTATGGGTCAATTTCACCATTTCTAAACCAATTTAAACGCAGTAAAGACTTCAGTATTTAATAAAAGCCATAAATAAACTTTGTATAACAGTAAACAAACTCGAGGTCAATCGAAAATATAATAATTAATAATAGTTCAATTTGGAAACAATGAACTTCTGCTATAAGAGCATTTCATTAGTTTTAAATCGATTTGAGAGCAATAAAGTGGCTCAACATTTAATAAAACAACTAAACTAACTTTCTATAATGATATAAAAACCTCATACTAACCTGAGATGAGATAATCCATAATAATTCAGCTCACCAAACAATAGATTTTTGATATTTGATATTTCACTATTTCTGCACACTTTCAAATGAAATAAAGTAATTTTAAAGGAATAATAATTTAATAAGAAGATAAATTCACTAAAATTCCGTAGTTTCTGGAAGTGTAAATAACTTAAATAAATTTTTAAACACTTCGTTGAATGCACTTCACTTTTGACATTTTTTATCACTGAATCCTAGTAAGCTTTCGGAATAAAAAGTAGATTTCTTGAAAGAACAAAAAATCTAGTATCACATACATTTATTTCAGGCCATTCCATGCAGTAGAACCGATTTTATAAAGATTTTAGAAATTATTTCATCATGAAACCATGTGCTCAGTTTAGGAATTTATTACAAGCAATCGAAGTTAGATACAGAGATAAGACAACTTTCAAAATACGTAATTTAATTCAGAGAATATTCTGGTAATTTTACTTTTCCCGATAAAAGCAATAGAAATAAAGTTATTAAATTAAAACCCATATATTATTTTTGTAAATCTTGTCAAAGCTGTAACTTCACTATCCTGGCATCAATCTCGACAAAACTTACACCATTAAACTCAGGAATTTTTGGAGAAAACGTTGACATAAATTTTATTTAAATAAATTGTGATTCAGCAGAAATGACGAAATTGCACAAGTTTAAACGAACTGGTATTTCCCCAAGTCGGCAACAGGTCATGTCTCTACGCAAAGGTTAAAATAGATATTTAAAACTAACCACTTAAAATTACTCACTGAATATCCACTGATCTTCTAATAAAAAAGTCTAAACACTGCCAGCCTTTAATTACTTTATATCTGCTTGGTTACCGAGTCTGCTGGGTCATATTTGGCCAGGCCGCAGCAGAAAGTGGTGATGTCATAGAACCTATATAATCTGGTGTCTGGCATGCTACTCCATCTTTATTCCTTTTGTACGCAGAGCAGTATGTTTGAATAGTCTGCGCAAGTTTGACGTGGAAGCGGGTAGGAAATGGTTAGGGGTTCGCGCCACTGAGTCAGCCATCTTGGGACTTTGGTGTATGGCTCGCGAGGTTAATTTATAACGTGAACTTATAAATTTTCATAAGGGTTCGGTCGGATTAAATTTCTCTCCACAACTTGCAACCTTTTGGAAAAGTGTGTTCGATTTGCCTACTCAACTGTTAAATGCAAATTTAAAATTTTGTGACTTTGAAAATAAAACTTGGAATTTTCAGAAAGTGAACTTTTGTCATTTCGTAGCTTACAACCTTTCCTCTATTTGTGGTTTAACAAATACTGTGGCGACCTCAAGCATTTTAGTTGAGTTACTGTATGGCTACATGGTCAAATCAAAATTATTTCATGAATTTTCTTCAGAACTTTGAGTCAACATAAACTGTTAGTTGAGGCACTAAGGCTATACTACAGCCCCGGATTCAGCCAAGGGTCTTACAAAATCTTGCACCTTTCTTTCTTATTACCTGTGATGAAGATCGATGTTTTAACAGCTGACTCAGCATACATCGGCAGTGTAAATGATGGATGCTAAAAATAAATCTTAACAACTTACGCTATGCCAGTAACATTTAATTGTAATTTAAGCCACATATATTTGCGATCAATTTGGAACTTCTTTCATTCAAACCATGTAATGATTTCAGTAAAAACAGGAAAAAAACCTGTTAATTAATATGCTAATTTAAACAAAATACATACTTATCTTCAAGTGTTCTGACAATTAATTTCTTAGTCATTGCTTAACTAAATAGAATTGTTATAAATTCAAATTCAATGTAATTCCTCATGCCCTGCACTGTAACAAAAATTTTCTGTTTCCATCCGGGTCCAGGTTGCATTTCAACTTGCCGCCAGAAGAACAATACTTCAATTTCACGCATATTAATACACGAACTGTATCACATTTTAGTGGCAATAATGCATCAGTATATACATTTGGGCTCTAGTGTAATTACTGGGACTCATAAAGGAATAGTCCTTTGGGTCTGAAAATTGGTATACATGTTCGATAGATTATATTGTTTAATGGGTGTGGATCTCAGAGCTGTAAAATATACACATACCTCACAAACTACACAAAAAATGGTATTGCTGTGAGGAACACATTCGATTTATTTACAGCAAACTGAGCAACTTTAGAGGGATAATAAACGAAATCAATCAACAGACCACAAACAATACACTGTAAAATGTTGAGCACTTTAGGTTACAGAATTTTTCCAAACTATATTTAGTTGCATGAAGCAACAGGTGTCATGGGTCCAAGGGTATATAATGACTAGTGGGCACGAGGATGACACATTTGGTCGAAAGTCGTGGAAACAGCCTCTGTGCTTCAAGTATGGCCACCCGAAGCATTCTGGATAGTACCGAAAGTGGTGCAAACCATCATACTGTTTTGGCAGACATCATGAATTTTTGGAACGAGTGACTTGTGCATTTTAAAATGAGACTTTGAAATTTGTTTTAATAGGGTTCGGTCAGTTTTATTCCTCTTCATTACTTGCAGTTTAGGAAATGAGTTGTCCGATAGCCAATTTCAACTGCAATTGTGACTTTTAATGTGACTTTGAAGAATAAATTGAAATTTTTTATTTAAACAGTGCATATTCCTCATTAGTGCATATTAACCTTTTCTTTGCTGAGGGTAATTAGGGAAGTGGGGGCCGTAATTTCTTACAGTTGATTCATCCAGGCTCATACACGGTTTAACAGTTTGATCAGTGAATATTTTGACAGTACTGAAAGCAAGTTTGAGGTTAGTTAAGGTGATTGAACCAGTACTTAAACCCCAGTATTGGTTTCCTCCCTTACAACGAGCATGTCTCCTCTGTGATGCCAATAAAAGCAACTTGGCTTTGAAAACTTGAATTTTTAAAATATAGAGGTAAATTTACAATAGTGCATGTGAGGGCTATTGAAACTTCCCACCCCCACCAACCCCGTGACATCAGAAAACAACTATGGTTCTGGAAAAACTTAAATTGTGAAAAAAATAGAGGTGAATTCGCATCCTCCCACATGTGATGGTAGGGCGTCACTACTCACCTACACACCAAACAAACGTTGATATGGAACTGATGGCGGAATTGGCTCCTAATCTCCCCCTCCCCCCTATTTATGTAAGATGGCCTTATTTACGAGTATCAATTACACTTTACCTTGTTTATGTCTTTAAATCATGGTCCAAACCATCCTTCTTCCATCCCTACTGTAGTTCTAAATAATTTTTCAAAATCTCATCCCCACATTCAACTCTAAAATACAGCAGAGCTGTGAAAACAGAACAATGATTGACATTCCTGCAAACTGGAAGATAATGCTGTATCAAATAAAATTACTGATGCAATTATTAAAAATTCGTGAACACTCAGTTCCCTTCTACCCATGATCTTTTCATATTGTTATGAAGAAGCCAGCATGATACAGTGACATTTACTTGTCACATGAGACTGTGTAGCTTCAGGAAACTTATGATATTTAAAGCCAGGAGAAATGGTAAACTGTCCATGGAGACAGTGCTCCACTGGAGCTCAAAGTGAAACACTTATTCGACATCAGGTTAAGTTTACAATGGAACTGACTTGACCGAATTTTCACTCTGCCAAAAAACCAACCAAACTCTGCCTACTGATTCTGACGACTGAATCGCCTAGACTTTGGACATTTTGGCACTCACTCGATTGAAGTTAGTTGAAATGATACCACAAGCTGAGCAACATCCCACCGTTTTGACGGCGTGGTCCGGTGTCTATTTGATGAATTTTGAGAAACAAATTTCCACTCCTTTATGATCAAAAGTTGTTTTCCTGTTATTGCTTTAAAAACATACCTTTTCTTTCTTTGAACTCACTTCCAGATTTATCAGATGATCATAAAAAATAGATTGTGTCATTCTAAAACATTCATAACATTTTGTTTAATTACCCATCAGATGCTGTGACAAAGGTAGAACCTCCCTTATTGATGGAACAATAAAAGCAGGTTTCATAGCTAAAATAAAGTATATTGTACACAAAAAGTACTTTTGTTTTATTATTTTTGAATACATATTTTACATTACTTCTAAATTTGGTCTAATGTCTCATATGGTTGTTGCATGTGATTGGGGAACAGAAGGTCCCCAGTTCAAATCCCGGTCCCAGTAGCAACTTTTACAGGCCGTAAAATTGACCTTAGCCTCTGGCAAAGCTTTGACCTGTTAATGTGGTCTGTATTGAAACTAAAATATCAAATGATCTTGTTCTTTACTAACGAAAAATATCAAGTGAATCGATAGTAACCTCAAACAAAACAAATACGCCAAGTATGAAGTGATTGAATTTGACATTTCATTGTGACTGCGTTCAGAAACGTGAGAATCTTATTATCGTTTTTTAAGAATTTGTTTGTTTACTTTTTTGCATGTAGAAGATCAAACAGTGAGGTGACAACATGAGTCAGGTAAAATTAGTATTTTAACGCACTTTATTACTCTTGCAGATTAGAAAGTATGCCTACGGAAAACAAAGAACAATATTCTATAATATCGTGCGGGTGCTAATCCTAGCTGTGACCCCCAGAGGTACAGTTCATTTGATTTAATTTCATAATTATATATTTTTAAATTTTGATCTATGTATATAAATTACCAATACAGTCAAGGTATATTGATAATTGAAATCGAACATGAGAAGGTGTGATATGAGGAAAAAAAAATGTTTTAGTAGATAATTTATGTAAATTACTGAAATCACAAAACAAGTCATACATAATAGGTGTTTATAGGTAAAAATACATTTCTACTCTTTAATTTCGATGTGGTGATATGGCTTAAGATGAATGCAGAAATGATGCGAGCCAAGCGCGTTTGGCCGAATGAAACAAAATTATGGAAGTAGGCAGAGCTTGGCAGAGTTAAGGTGAGTGGGTCGGACATTGGGTAACCAGAATCCATATTGCTGCATACATTTGTTTGTTTGGCCAATACTTGCTCATACTTGCAATAAATTTAGGCAACCAACAAAAAATTTTTTTAGTATCTTTAGTCTCCGGTAGGTGCTGTTCTGTCTGTTTTGCACACCTACTGGAGTGGGGAAAATCCATAAATGGAGCTTTTCCCCCCTTTTTGTATCATTACCCTTTATGTTCAATTGTAAAACACAATTACATTAAATAAATAATGAAAATTCAAATTTAATTATTTATTTTTTACATTTTTGTAATTATTTCCTGATTATATATTCTTTTTAAAAAATACACTTTTTGGACTCTGAAATTTAATATTTTTCTATTGTTCAATCAGTGATTTTAAAAAAAAATTTATTGTAAAGTATACTTTTGAACCATAAAATAAATTTTGAGTGTCTGATTGGTTCAAGGAATGTGGTAATCATATTTTTCATTTTACTAGGGAAGCGTTACATTCTTGTCTTCAATATCCTTTGTGAATTGAGCTATGTGCGCCAAATTGACAGACCACACGTTGGTCGAGGCAGAGGCCATGTGGTGTCAAAGCGGCATCATGCACGGCGGCTGTCCACACATGGTGCCGTATGTTTTGCCCCATTGAATTACATTGGACCACGCATCTACTCAACCACCGCATCGTAGTAACCGCTTCTTCTGTTTTAGACCTAAAGGCTAATTAACTACTCAGTATAATGTGTTCTTTGAAAATCGAAGCGGGCAGGTGAATCCTCTTCTGCCCCCCAGCAATTTAGAAACCTTAGATTAGTTAAGAGGACGTATTAAGAATGTAATGCGTGAGGCCTTCAACGATTTTCAATCCAACTCTCTCTCTAAGAGTCTCACAGAAAACCCAAAGAAATTTTGGTCGTATGTACGAAAAGTCAATTGTACCAATAGCAATATTCCAGCACTAATTCGTGAAGGTTCAGAGGTTAATGAAAGCCATGATAAAGCTAACGTACTAAATACTGTATTCAAAAATTCATTTACTGATGAATAAGGATAGTGTTCCCGTTTTCCCCACGCCGTGTCGAGTTGGTGATGGAATCATTACGAATAGATACTGCAGGTATCATAAAGCAATTAGAGCTCCTGAAGTGGGGAAAAGCACCAGGCCCAGATGGAATTCCAGTAAGAGTATTTTCAGAATATGCGGTGGAAATCGGGCCATTTCTGTCTGATATATTCAGTAAATCATTAGAAGAGCGAAAAGTACCTTCAGACGGAAAATCGCACAAGTAACTCCGAGTTTCAAGAAAGGTGATTGAAGTGATCCTGGAAACTATCATCCAATATCTATAACATCTGTTTGCAGTAGAGTTATGGAGCATATTATATGCTCGAACATTATGAAATTTCTAGACGATAATAATTTGCTTACAACAAATCAACACGGATTTCGGAAGAAAAGATCATGTGAAACACAGCTGGCCCTATTTACACACGACGTAATGAAAGTTATTGATGCAGGTTCACAAGTAGATGCCATTTTTTTAAGATTTTTAAAAAGCCTTTGACTCTGTGCCACACAACCGCCTTTTAGCGAAGCTACGAGCGTACGGTATATCGGATCAGCTTTGTGAATGGATAAAGGATTTTCTAAATGGTCAGTCGCAGTATGTCGTCGTTGAAGGAGAAAGTTCTTCTAATCTAGATGTTACATCAGAGGTACCTCAAGGAAGTGTAATAGGACCACTTCTTTTCTTAATTTTTATAAACGATCTCGGAGACAAAGTGAAAAGCCTTTATAGATTGTTTGCTGATGATGCGGTTATTTATAGAGAAGTAAGGAATTTGGCCGATTGCTTAGAAATTCAGTGTGATCTGGATATTATTTTGGCATGGTGCGCTGAGTGGCATCTTACGCTAAATTGTAAAAAGTGCAAGACAATGAGGATAACTAACAAAAAGAATCCAATTGTTCAGAAATACGAGTTAAACAATTCAGTTATTGATATGGTTGATTCTATGGAATATTTGGGAGTAACAGTACAAAGGAACCTGAAATGGGACTTACACATTAATTCGTTAGTAGTTAGATCTAATTTTAGGCTGCGATTCATAGGCCAAATATTGAAAAATTGTAATGAATAAACAAAGGAGATAGTCTCTTGTGTGTCCACATTTGGACTATTGTTGTGCCATTTGGGATCCATTTCGTAAGGGGTTGATCGAAAGTATAGAGAAAGTACAGAGAAGAGCTGCTCGATTCGTGACCGCTTGCTACAGTCCTTATGAAAGCGTCACAGAACTGATTAGTATACTAGGCTGGGAGTCTCTGGTAGATAGACGACGCACGTTTCATTTAAACTTATTGGTAAACATGTGTACTCCCACTTTCACTCACGAGTGTAGTGAAATACTTCGTCCACCAACCTGTTTGAGCCGGAATGACAGGAAAGATAAGATTAGAGAAATAAGGTGCCACAATGATTCTTATATGAATTATTTTTTCCCTCGTACCATTAGGGATTGGAAAGCACAACAAAGAGATTAGCTTTGGTGCTGAGCACCCTCTGCCACCCACAATTTTGTGAATTGCAGAGTATATATGTAGATGTAGATCACATGGCACCCTAGACACCCAACAAAGATACAAAATAAAACACATGTGATTTGAATTTTACAGTAATTTAATTGACATAAGGTTAATGCCTTGTTTTATATACCTACCTATAATTATGGGGATACACTATTATAAATTATATCTTATTACTTAATTGGTTAATAAATAACCCATTTAATATAAATAATGTGCAATAAGTAATCTGAAGATGCTTAAAGCTATCCTGCCAGTGCCAGTTTAACTTCCAAAAAATTTGAAGAATATATTGTGTTACTTTTAGTGGTGGCTTTTATTTTCTATATAAAACCCCTTCCTCCATTATCACTTGCAGTTAATAATACAAGCAGATTGGCAACTCAATTTAGATAATGAACAATGCAGAGATTTTAATAAGAATCAGGTTACACATTTCATCCACAGTTATATCTAACATCAGAATCTTGTCCTCCTGGGGACATTTTGTTCTTACAGTCTCTGGTCACCAAGTACCTCTCTACATTATTGTACCTGGCCTTCAAACTACAGTTGAACTCAATTATCCGAACTCTGACTATCTGAATTGCTGAATATCTTAATTGCTTTTTTAACTCATCCCACCGAAGAATTGTGGGAAAAAGGGAATGGCCAGTTTAAAACCATCTATTTACTGCCAAAAGTCATAAGTTTGTTGCAACCAGTGGACCAGTCTGTTATCAAAACCACGAAACACCATCACAGATGGCAACTTCTGGGGAAACTTTTGGTGAAGGGCAAAATGAAGAATGTGTGTTGGCTAACCACAAAAAAATAAATTTGAAAGATTGCCCTTACATGGTGGCTGAATGTAAGCTACCTTACTCTCTATATTCAGTTAAAATCCAATGAAGTTTGAGGTTAACATTCAGTACAAGATACCATAGTTTGAAATCGAGATAACAACACTTTAGGTTCAGAAAAGTAAATAAACAACACATAACAACCATAAATAAGAAGTTTCTAATAAAATATAAACCATAAACTTACCTAAATGAGCGTAATCCATAATAATCCTGAAGTAAAGTAAACATATTTGGTTAAATAACCATAGCACTAATATTCCACTAAATTGACCACTGTAAAGCACTTTAATAATTATAATGTCACCATTTTATATTAAATTCACTAATAACTCGCAGTTCCAGACTAATTTAAAGCAGTAAATATGACTTTTAAAGCATCACCACATGGATTTAGTTCAATATTTAATTCCAGCACATCTAAGTAATTTCTGCGCTTTAAAAGTAGATTTAAACACGCTAAATAACCGGCCCGTCAATATTCTTTAAGTTTCCAATAGCCATCAATTAATAAACAGAAGATATAAATAAATAAAATTCCTCTTTTTAATGATGTTGTAGAAACCGATTTGCAAATTGAAATTCTTTCTGACAAACATACTTCACGAACTAAAAACTTTTCTAAAGTACTTAAATAAAATAAAGGTATGATTTAAAATTAGTTTCAGGCCACAACAGACTTTAAATAAAAAGTGAATTATTTGTTGCACCATCCAGGAAACCAGTAAAATTTAGAAATTCTATAACTTCTGATAGCCTTAACCGATTTGAAAGCTTTTTACACCACTGAACTCAGCAGGAGCTGGGGAACATTTTGAAAATAGTATTAACTTGATATTTTAATATTTTTGGAAATTCATATTTCGGATGTGATGTAGGATGACGTATCGCAATACTTTAAACAAATGTGCTTTTAAATTAACCAACTTTTAAAATTCATTTACACCGGTCTGGAAGCTTTAAAACCATAACCAACCACATCACTACACTTGTCTCATTACGCTCTTCATCTTGTGATTTTCTGGTAGTTTGTAGTTAACAGATTCTTTTTCTAGATAGACTATTGTCTAGTTCAGTAGGCCATTTTGATAAAAGTTAGCCTCATCAGCCTCTCGGCCCCAGTTTATCGGTACATCTCGAGGAGTCAACTCGAATCTCATGTGTTCGTCGGTTTGAGAAAGCCCGGCTCGCAATGGCTGATGGGTAGTCAGAATTCGGGCAGCATGGCTGACAGACGCCATTACTAAACAGGATAGGCAACTTAGAAAATCTGAAACTTTCCGGCATGTGTTCATAGATGTGAACTTTCAATTTTATTCGGGGTGGTGCGGTTTGTTCTGTTTCATGACTTGTAATCTTCGGCAAATGATTTTCTTCGATTGCCATTGCTAACTGTGAATTATGTAAATTCTGTGAAAATTTTTAAGAATATATACTTCAGGGATCCGGACATAGACTTTCATTCCTAACTTAGTACCTTTCTTACAGGAAGTTAATCTGTAAGTGGCGGCCGTTGTAATCATTACAGTTAGCATTCTACAAGGTTTTACACGGTTATAGAACTTTTCCAAACTTTTGATAACTTTTGGATGACTTCAGGTTTAGGTGTACAAGCCGATACCCAACCCCGGTATGCCGCTTCGACCCTAACATGAAGCATGGAGCCTGGTTAAGGCAGTCCTATTAAGATGAGTGTGGAACAAGTTGAAAGGCATACTAAATGAAAAAGAGAAGGAAAAGGAAAAAAAGGAAAAAGAAGCTCAAGAAAACGAAAGGGAAGAGACAGGAGAAGATGAGGATGACATGTTACTTGAGGAATTGTGAAACATTCTTTTGAAAATTCCTCGATGTTCAGAAGTTAACACTGAAGATATTGGAGAGTGGGAGGTGTGTGATTCGTCAGACTGTGGGTATGAAATTACAAATGATGATGAACTTATTGAAAGTGTGAGAAAAGAAAGTGTCGAGGAAGAAGATAAGCTTAATGTCGAAGTTGAAGCAGACTCGGGACCAACAACTAGTCAAGCATTTGCCGGCCTTGAAATTGCGTGAAGTGTATCGAGCGTCAGGCCAAGTGTGACCACATGCAACTTCCCACTTTCTAGCAGATGTGTGACTTGGCTCCCTGAAAATGGATTAATACAGTCAAACAGCTTACTTTGACCAAGATGTTCAGCAAGCAATGACTTTTATTTACAGTACGGTATGTAAATACTGTACTAATGTACAGCACTTACAAGTATGCTTAACATGTAGAAGTGTTGCCTTTTCATTTAATGAATTAAAAGCTCTTTTTCTTTTAAAATAGTTTTTTTTTCCATTTTCAGCATACATACAATACTTAATTAAAGTAGACCCTTTTTCTGAAAAAATCCAACTGTCTGAATTTTTGATTATCCGAATGGGGTTCGGTCCCAATTGATTCGGATAATTGGAGTTCTACAGTTACAGTTGCACATCATCTTCCTAAGATTATGTCTTAATTTCAACATATCCCCAAAGGACCTCCTGATCAAATTGGGATCTACATGTTTTCTGGTACAAACAGTTTTTGGCCCTAACATCCTTTGTGCTAAAAAAAATTAAAGTGATCTGGCTAGTTATAACCCCAGACACCTCTTATATCTCTATAAAATACTGTTGCTTTCCTCTCTGCAAGTCATTCCACACCTTCAACAGATCCTGCAACAGGATATCGTGTCCATGAAGAGAAATGCTCAAAGCCACCTACAGAAGTTGTCTACAATGTACATCTCATCGCAAGTCTGCCTTCTTCCCTGTCAGTTACCTGATCACCAACCCAATTTACAACCTCCACTCATTTTCTCATGGCCATCCATTACTCAACTCCTCAACCTCCCTTATAAAGCCTACTTTTTGCATGTCCAATCTGAATCCACCTACTAAATAAAAATTATATGCATGAATCTATTGTCTTCTCAACTATCAGAACCCAAACCTTTGGTACTTTCTATGGGTCTCTATTTTTTACCTACCCCAAAATTTGGTCATGTTACCCTCAAATGAAATTCCATAGCTTTCTGATGCACACTCTACAAGTGGTACCCCTTCACCTCTCAGATCATTAAACCAAACCCTTGGTTTGATCTGGACATGTCTCTAGACATTCCAGCCACCATCCACACTTAAACACCACCCTTCCCACAGAAACACCTTCTATAAATGTTTCAACATCTCTTATCCATCACCTTGGCATCAGTAAGTTTCCTGAAAAACCAACCCTGTAGCATCAACATTAGCCCAGCAAAACCTGAGCCTTGAGGGAGCTCTTGACCAACTGAGACCTGATCATCCTCCTGGCAGATGAGGTCTAAGCCCCTGTTGTCATGAATCATTGTGACTTTTTGGTTGAGGCTCTTTGTCAGCTTTAAGCTTGAACAGGTACTGACTGTCCTCAGCAGGACTCTGCACACAAGGACTACAAAAGGAATAAGGAATTTATACAGTTCAATGGATTCATCCAATGTCTCATCCAGCAGTCTATTGCACTCCTTAATCCAAAAAATCCATGCACCCCAACCTCTTCCAAAGTCCATCAGCCTGAAAAATACTGCATGCCCCAAAGATGCCACTTATGGTTCACTGATGAAGTGTATCTGTGCCTTGGTAGACCAGTATCTACAACCCCTAGCCAGCCAGGTCCACTCACAAAATACACAGAGTAATTTATCCTCCTCCTCTCCACTATGCCCACACCTCTTCCTCCACACTCCATGCTGGTAACAATTGATGTGACATCCTTATATAATAAAATTCTCCATTCTCATAGACTAAGTTCAATGAAACTTTTATTTTAGAGCAGTGACCCAGTGACCTCCCAACAGCCTCTCTAGCACATCATTCCTCACCACCCTGGCCTATCTAATTCTTAACAACTTTTTCTTGTTCAAAGGCAAAATTTACCAGCAGATTTGTTGTCTGTGCCATAGGTATGCGAAGTCCACCAGAAACCTCTCATGTGGCTGAGGTTAATAGATGATATTTTTATGACCTGAACCAACTGGGAAAATGACAGTATCAGTGCCTTCAATACCCTGAACTTTACACTGGCCTTCTCTTGTATCCTGTCCTTTTTCCTTGATGCTCATTTGCCATTTTCTAATAACCACCTTAGCTCTTCAGTCCAAAACGAACCTACCAACCTACACCTGTATCTCCATCCTGACAGTTCCTTACCACACCAAATTCTTCCTTCCCCATAGCCTTGGAATTTATGGGGATCACTTATGCTCCAACCAGTAGGTCCTAACTCATTATTCCAACAACATCTCCAAAGTTCTGATTTCCTAGAACTACCCACCGAATTTATTACACAAACAACTTTTGAATGCCACACCACAACCTATACAGGGGCGTAGCTATTATGGGGCTAGGCGATGCAGTGCACCGGGGCCCCTACGCCCAGGGGGACCCCAAGCATACATCAGCGGGTCCCCCCCAAGCATACATCAGGGGGCCTCCAAGCATACATCAGGAGGCCCCCAAGCGCCTTCATGGCAAACTGAAGACCATTTTTTTTCTTTAAGCTCTACCGTCGTCTAAGGGTGGCTTCTAAGACACTGGAGCCCCCAACCACTGCTCAGGGGGCCCCTACCAGCAACACAAATAATGTCGCTCATAAATTTTTTGCACTGGGGCTCTTGTTGACTGCCACTGAACCTACACAGCCTATCAAGGCATTATTTCATTAATGGCATAAATTATTGAGTGGGCTAATTCACATTCATTTTGTATCAAGTATGTGATGTTCTGATTTTTAATCTCACCTATTTTCTGTGTTAACTGTGGTTGGTGGGATATTACAAGGGGTGTTTTTTTTTAACCTTCAATAGGCCATAAATAAAAGACAAATGGACATGGAAAAAATATTTTATTACCCACTGTTATGTACACTTAGGGTTACTTTTCAACATAATCACCTTGAAGTCATTTGTCATACCTGTGTACAAGGTGTCCAATACCCTCTTCATAAAATGTTGCCGCCAATGACTAAATGAGTCATGAAGCTCCTCGGTTTTTCGGAACTGCTGTCCTCCTAGCCACTTCTTCACTTCAGAAAAAAGATGAAAGTCACTTGGCGCTAGATCAGGATTGTATGACGGGTGATCAAAAATCTCCCATTGAAATTGTTCAAGAAGTTGCTGGGTGACACCAGCACTGTGATGGCGAGCGTTGTCGTGGAGCAGAACAATGCCAGAAATCAGCATGCCTCTTCTTTTGTTCTGAATGGATCTCCGTAAACATTTCAAAGTTTCACAGTAAACAGCTGCATTAATTGTGGTCTCCGGCAGCATAAGCTCCGCAGGCAATACACCATTTTGGTCCCGAAACACGGTAGCCATAACCTTTCGGTTGTGGAAGGCCTCTTTGAATTTTTTTGTTTTGTTCGATGAATTTGTGTGCATCCATTGTTGGGATTGTTGTTTCATTTTGGGCATGTCATACTGAATCCATGTCTCACCTCCGGTCACAATTGATTTCAAAAAATCTTCTCCATCTGCGTGATAACGGTCAAGGAACTTAAAAGCTGATGCCATTCGGTCAGTTTTGTGGTTGTTGGGCAACATTTTAGGGCACAGATTTTTTTGTAGCATAAATTGTGTGTTACGGTATAGTACAGAGAAGATCTTGACACCTCTGGAAATTTCATTGGTAAATCACTTACCGTGAACCTGCGGTTTTCTTTTACCCCTTTGTCAACTCGTTGAACAAGGTCACCTGTAGCGACAGATTTGCATCCTTGACCTCCTTCATCGTGCACATCAGTTTGGCATTCTTTAAATTTTCTGCACCATTTATGCATGACTCCTTCACTCATTAAGCTTTTTCCATACACTTGGCTCACTGTTCGATGGATTTCTGTTGCGCTGTTCCCCTCTGCAGAAAACGAATAACGCCTCTTAACTCGCACTTGGCGGGAGAATTGATCAATGCAGTCATGTTTCTGTGACTGCAGCTTGGCTAAGTATGAAGTCACAAACGTGGAAACAACAGAGAGTGTGGTAGGGGAGATGAACGATCGTCTACTGCACACACCATTCACTAGCCACTCGCCTGGTCTCTTCTCTATGCTGTGCAATTGGAGGTTGGAAGGGGGGGGGGGACCGCCCCTCGTACATAGGTCACTTGAAATGTTAGAAGTTTAATGAAATGTTTGAAATATCCTACCTGCACCAGTATTGAATCTAAACATTTCAATTAAATAACAGTTTACATCAACCATCTTTATCACTCACACATGTTCAACAGTCATACAAACAGGAAATAAGTAATAAGCTAACTTTTACATATTCCCAAGTCAAAATTATTGTATGAATATGCTGTTTGCTTCAAAAGGTTTTATGAAGGTGAAAAGAGAAAGCTAAAATATTTTTTTTAATTTTGGGTGGAAGAACCTGCACCCATGTAACATGTCTGTTTAACACCAGGAAGACTGCTGGTAGCCAAGGTCCTCCCATGACACATTTCCTGGATTTGCAGGCAAAGCTAACAAACTTCCGGTACCTGCATGCATCCGGGGTCTCTGCAATACTCACTATACTCATGGGAAATTTTCATTATGAAAATCTGTGTGGTGATATTTTAAATGGAATAATGAATCCCAAATCTCTCAGTCCACTGGGCTTAAGGGTAACCTATAATATATGGTTATGTTACACTATCAATCACACTAGACCCTCAAAAACAAATTCGAGTTCTGGTCATTCAGTACTTTCCAGGTCCTGAATCCTTTAACCAAATCTCAGAAAGATTATGATTTCCTTTGATCCTGCCCAGAAATGAGATTCCTTCTCTGCAAAATCCCCCTGATCCTCCTAGAATATACTTCAACACACCTCCTAACTTCAGCCAACTCCAAGTTCACAAACATGGTCTTCCTGATCCTACCAGACACCCCCAAGGCTCTTACCCATGTAACACATACCATTGAAAAATGTGCATCAGACCCATGCTTCTATCACCATAGCCAACCTAGTCACTTCAGAAAGCTTCCTTGTCAAATGGCATACCAGTTATGAAACCGCCATGAGTATACAAGCTAACCTGCAGCTATTATCTGGCATCCTACATAAGTTTGATCACCAGATGACTAGCAATAAGAATGAATAGCCACTAACAGACAGAATTCACTCAGAATCCAAACCTCTAAGAATCTTTTCATGACACCAAGCATTGTAACAACAATTTTAATTCTCACTTCACCAGCTCTGCTAACAGAGTATTCCTAAACAGAAGCAGCTTCTCTGAACTCAGGAGGTGGACACTGCTTACCAGAACAAACTGGGTAATAGATAGCCACCTGGTATTAACTGCCTTTTTTTCCACCAATTCTCAACCCCTCAATCTCATCCAAAATCAAATACCAGTGCTAATTTTTAAGTAATGTGTAATAGCTTTGATGTTTTTTTCCAAATTGTATAAATATTTATACAAAAATTTTACTGAAATATATATTTTTGCTGACTTCTTTCACCTGCACATGACTTGTTCCTTCAACATAGCTTCCAATTTTACAAAGCTCATTTTTATCCTTCTTAATTCCCATCCTTCTCAACATGTTGATTTCCTCCACCATAAGTCACCAACCAACGAATTGCACCTCCAGTTAGCTGTCACCATCATGCAGGCACCCCACTGTATTCCTGCAGAAGGGATATAAACCTGGAAATTTCAAAACTCATTGTATCTACTTGTCTGTCCATATTTCAATGTTGCCCCGCCTTCAACTTTGTTAGGCTGTTATTACCCTCTTTCCAATATCTTTTATTTGTCCCACTGTTCTGTAACTGCTGTATTCAAACATATAAATATTTGAACAGGAGTATAACTACAGCTTGCCAGAGTTGTACTTAGGAACAGTGTGGAAACACATATAGACTTATAGAGGGCAAATGAGGGTGGGTGCAGGAAAGGGAGATGGGTCTTAGGGAAATTGCCACCGGAGCGTATGCGTATGGTTATTGTTTTAGTTGAATACCATTTGTCTGTGGCCATTCATTCTAATGGTTAGTATGTGTATTGGAGTCCAGACAGTGGTTGCAGGTTAGGTGGTATATTGTATGGGAGATTTAGTATGTGGCATGTCCTATGATGGGAAAGCTTATCTCTGTTACTGGATTGTTGAAAGTGGTATATGTTCAGGGCCGGCGTTGGGGGGGGGGGGGGGTAAGCGGGTCAAAAGTACCCGGGCCCAATGGCTGATGGGGGGCCCCACCAATTTGTAGACCTAAAAAAAAAAAAAAAAAAGAAGAAGAAGAAGAAGGAAAAAAGGTCGCCCATTTTACCACGGGCCTGAAATTCCTAGCGCCGGACCTGTATATGTATATGTCACACATTGGAGATGGAATCATTACGAATAGATACTGCAGGTATCATAAAGCAATTAGAGCTCCTAAAGTGGGGAAAAGCACCTGGCCCGGATGGTATTCCAGTAAGAGTATTTTCAGAGTATGCGGCGGAAATCGGGCCATTTCTGTCTGATATATTCAGTAAATCCCTAGAAGAGCGAAAAGTACCTTCAGACTGGAAAATAGTGCAAGTAACTCCGATTTTCAAGAAAGGTGATCGAAGCAATCCTGGAAACTATCGTCCCATATCTATAACATCTGTTTGTAGTAGAGTTATGGAGCATATTATATGCTCGAACATTATGAATTTCCTAGATGAAAATAATTTGCTTACAACAAATCAACACGGATTTCGGAAGAAAAGATCATGTGAAACACAGCTGGCCCTATTTACACACGATGTAATGAAAGTTGTTGATGCAGGTTCACAAGTAGATGCAATTTTTTTAGATTTTCAGAAAGCCTTTGACTCTGTGCCACACAACCGCCTTTTAGCGAAACTACGAGCGTACGGTATATCGGATCAGCTTTGCGAAAGGATAAAGGATTTTCTAACTGGTCGATCGCAGTATGTCGTTGTTGAAGGAGAAAGTTCTTCTAATCTAGATGTCACATCGGGTGTACCTCAAGGAAGTGTAATAGGACCACTTCTTTTTTTAATTTTTATAAACGATCTCGGAGACAAAGTGAAAAGCCTTTTTAGATTGTTTGCTGATGATGCGGTTATTTACAGGGAGGTAAGGAATTTGGCCGATTGTTTAGCAATTCAGCGTGATCTGGATGTTATTTTGGCATGGTGCGCTGAGTGGCAACTCACACTAAATTGTAAAAAGTGTAAGACAATGAGCATAACTAACAAAAAGAATCCAATTGTTCAGAAATACGAGGTAAACAGTTCAGTTATTGATGTGGTCGATTCTATGAAATATTTGGGAGTAACAGTACAAAGGAACATGAAATGGGACTTACATATTAATACGTTGGTAGGTAGAGCTAATTCTAGGCTGCGGTTCCTAGGTCGAATTTTGAAAAATTGTAATGAACAAACAAAGGAGATAGCGTACAAATCTCTTGTGCGTCCACATTTGGACTATTGTTGTGCTATTTGGGATCCGTTTCATAAGGGGCTGATTGAGAGTACAGAGAAGAGCCGCTCGATTCGTGACCGCTTGCTACAGTCCTTATGAAAGCGTTACAGAACTGATTAGTAAACTAGGCTGGGAGTCTCTGGTAGATAGACGACGCACGTTTCGTATAAATTTATTGGTAAACATGCGTACTCCCACTTTCACTCACGAGTGTAGTGAAATACTTCATCCACCAACCTATTTGGGTCGGCATGACAGGAAAGATAAAATTAGAGATATAAGGTGCGCACTGATTCTTATATGAATTCCTTTTTTCCTCGTACCATTAGGGATTGGAATGCACAACAAAGAGATTAGGTTTGGTGCTGAGCACCCTCTGCCACCCACAGTTTTGTGATTTGCAGAGTATATATGTAGATGTAGACATTTCACATTTTTCAGCACGATTCAAGCCACACTAGATCACACCGACAGTCAGCCGAGTGTCGGCTTGCTCCCCTCTCATCCACACTGGTCTGTAACTTGGCTGCGTGACGGACAGGTTCCTACTCAATCTCCTTTAACTTTTACACTTGGTTGTTTCACAGAATTAATGTTAAAAAATTACCTTAAAAGTGATTTGGGGATTGCAGCTAGGGATACCACCTGTACTTTATTATAGAGTACTGTACTTTATTTTGCACAGGCATACTTTAAAATCCACGAAATTAATAAAGTATGTTAAAATACTTTTTTTTTTGCCTGACTCCTGTTATCACATCACTGTTTGATCTCTTATATACAAAAATAGTATCCTAATGCAGTTTTAACAAATTATCATCACACTGTACTGGACTGAAAGATTCTTGCTTATCTCAACATGGTCACAATAAAATGTCAAGCATCACTCGCTTCTCATTTGACGTGTTTGCTTTGGTGGAGGTTCCTTTCGATTTATTCAATATTTTTTTGTTAATAAAGAATGAGATTATTACATATATTAATTTAAATACAGATCACAAAGATTCTGTATGATAATAATAATTTCATGTGATCTCAAATTTCCAGTTTCAGAGTTTCTTATCAGTACACCTCTATCATTGTCATCTAATTTGAAAAGGAGGCCTACAGATTAACATGAAATTCAAACCACAGAGTGTCATAGCATTTTAGAATTAACAAATCAAAGTTTTGCCAGAGGTTAATGTCAATTTTAAGACCAGTAAAAATTACAGTTGAGACATGGATTTGAATCAGGGGCTTTCAGTACTCCAATCAAACACCGTAACCATCTGAGTCAAGAGACAAATCTGGAGGGAATGAAAAATAAATATTCAAACATAATAAAATAAACATACTCTTTTTCTATATCATTTATTATTGTTATCCCAAAACACAAATGTACTTTTATATGATTTAATACATATTTTTCAGTACTTCTAGATTCTGATGTTTATGGCATGTGATTTGGATATGGAAGGTCTCCAGTTCAAAATCCAGGACTCGGATGCAAGTTTTATGGGCCTTAAAATCAACATTCACCTCTGTCAAAGCTTTGATTTGCTAATGCAAACATGCAAGGACTCTACTTACATTTTAAAAACATTTGATGACCCTTAAGTGATTCTGAAAAATAGACAGTTTTATAAGGCAATCAGTAATGCTAAAACAACTTTTAGTCATAAAGGACTGGAAATTTCCGAACTCTTTCTGTACGCTTTTCCACATCCTCCAGCCCTACAACGGCCCATACTGTCAAAAAGTAAACCAAACTAATGATGGCCGAGTGACCCCCTAGTGTCATCCGAGTGCTGGATGACATACAGTATCATTTGAACTCACTTCAGTTGAGTGAGCGACAACAATAAGAAAAGTGTCAGTGTTGGCTCAGTGGGGACTAGTGTGACCTGACCTTTATATGGAGTTGTCGATTATGATGGGGAAGACCATGTTTGTGGACTACGTGTTGGCTGATATTAGGTGTCTACTGAAGCATGTCCTAGGAGAGTCAGAGAGGATTTTGGGGAGGAAGAATCTCCTTTCTGGGCCATCTTGAAGGAAACCACAACCTAGCCAGAGGACTCGGTTTTTTGAACCCATGAGAGCACTGAGTGCCCAGTACTGTGAAGGGTTGATAGGTAAGGCAAGATATGATGTAATTTCAAAAACATTTTGTGAGTAATTGTGGGATATCAAAGCTTGGGATACGTTATTAGAGAAAAGTGTGACAACTTGCTGGTTAGAGCATTTGCTACTCCCAAGAATACTGAGACTATGGAGGAGAGAGTGTTTAGTGTTATAAGGATGGCAACTGTTGGAATGGATATACTGTTGTAGGTTGGTGTGTATGGTGTGCACAGATGAATCGAGGTGCTCATTACATAGGAATGAATTCATATCTGGGAAAGTAGCATGGTTGTGAGAATAGGCTCATGTGAGTTTCAGGGTGTTGTGTAACATACATCATGCCTCCATCGCCTTCACCAACCCAGCAAGCTACGCCAACAAAGGATATGCCATCTGTGAAACCTCGCAAACATTATACTAGCTAACATGCAACTATTGCCCATCTCCTATACAGATTTAAGTACGAATCCAATGGTCATTAGAATTAATGGCCACAGCCAAACAGTATTCACCCAGAACACTAACTACTTAGTATATGCCACAACACATGATACAAACATTTATAATTCTTGCTTCACTGTCTGTGCTGTCGGAGTCCTTGCAAACAGAAGCAGCTTCTCTGCACTTAGAATGTGAGAACTGGCTTACAGTACAAGCTGGGTACTAGGCACCAACTGGGTCTCAAACTAAGATAGCACTTTGCAATCTTCATTTTTTCCCCATCCTCACCCCCATTTTCTCTTCACCAAATGAAACATACATCAGACATATTGTTTAAGTTAGTGTATAATAACTCTGAATTTCTGTTCTTTTAATTTTATTTTCTTTACAATTGAGCTTATTTATTGTGCAAAATAACTTTCAGGACAATATTCGCTCTTGTTTCCTTCTGCTGGCATATGTGTGTTTCCACTGTATAGTTATGATACTCAGTGCTTCTCAATCCCCACTTCAAACTCACCTACTTGTTAATTTCCCCCAACACAAAGCACCAACCAACAGAGTGATCCTCCAGTACGTAGCAGGCACCTCATTCCATTGTTGATGCTGGGATATAAACCACAAAATTCAATGTGTGTATATCTCGATTTTTGTTTTTAAACTGTTCCTGCCTTCAATTCTGGTAAGCGGTGGTTATACTCCTACCCAAGTATTTAATTTATTCCACTGCAGAGTGCCTTTGTTTCCTAACAATATGCATATATGTATTTGTCATGACTGGCTTCCTTGGTATTACTAAGCTGTTTCCACCAATCCCAATTTAATATGCACCCTTTCTCTTGATTTTCTGTACCTGTATACTGTTTTCCTTCATGTTTTCAAGTTATTTGTAATAAAACATTGTAATACTAACTACCAGCATCATTGAAAACCTCTATTCAGTAAGTTATTTTGTATTAAATAAATAAATTAATTCAGTTGTAGATCTATAACAAAACCACTACATATGTAATTCTTTGTAAATCATATGATTATTGTTGGGGTTTCATTCACAAAACATTTTTCTGCAGGATTAAGTTGCTGTCATCAAACTGAAAATAATTATATTTGATCCCAGAAAGATTTTGGCAAAATCAATTGAAATTTTGTAGAGCTATTTTTTTTTTTCAGTTGCTATTCTATAACAAAGGAAAAGTGAAGAAATTTTTCTCATTCTTTTCATTGGAATTATGAAAATAACAAACCGACTTGAAAAAGCTAAATTGCCATTCTTTTTACCTTTTCTCTAAGTTGCTTCAGTTTTATGAAATATGTGGCTAAAATCATACTTTTTAGTATATTATATTTTATTGTCTGTTGTTTTGTGTGGCTAAGAACAGAAGAGAAGATTGCAACAATTAAAAAAAAAAAAGGCAAAACCCTCCATTAGAAACTAAATGTCTCAAGCAATGTAGAGAAATAGATTCTGGGTTGCTAGTAAATATTATGTTTTCTTTTTTTGTCAACCATTTCTGTTAAATAACATGTTTATTATACTTTCAATGCCCATATTTTACAATTAAATGCTCCAAGGTAGTTGAAACAATTTAAGTTTTTTATTAAACTGTAGAGACAGTTATTTAATATATCCTTTTCCAGTTGACTTCATAAAACCACAGCCAGAAGGAGCAATGTGTTTATTCACACTAAAAAATCCTTCATATCCTGAATATATCTGCACAACAGATACTGGTGTAGCATGTGTTGATATACATCCAAAATGTGTTTGCCTCATAGTGATTGGTTTGTATGATGGCAATGTTGCAGTATATAATTCTAATGTTCCTTCCCGGGAACCAGTATCCAAGAGCATTTCTGTAACAAACAAACATGGTGGAATTGTGTGGCAGGTATGTTAAATAAGACAGTTTGTAGTGGAATGCTAATTATTTATTACCAGTTTGTAATTTTGTAGGATGGTTTTTGTATTAAACTGTTTAATTTAATTGTGACTGAGCGTACACTCAGGTGACAATTTATCTATTCATCTGCTTTCCCATTTCATGATCTTTTTTAAATTTAAAATTCAGTGACTGTAATGTCACCACCCAACTACTTTCGCCCATTACTGATTTTAAATTTAACAGTGTGTGAGTAAATTGTTAGTTTCTTATCTCTGTAATTTGTTCAAATCCCTGACTACCTAACAAAATAAAATTTTCACACTACTTTAAGCCTGAAATCAAGTTCCAGCTTGTGGTCATGCCCCTATCTTCCCTTCCATGTTCTATTCCCTTATTCTTCTATCAATATCCATCCAAGCATCATCAACTGAACTCCATTCTCCAGCCTCCTACCTTCCAATGAATCCCAAGCCAGTTCCTGTATCATATCAGGTACTGGCTGTATTCTGCAGTAATTTCCACAAACAAATCTAGCTACACTCCTTTTCACCCTTCCAACTCCTGTATGTCATACTAAATATGTGGGTCCAACACTACATCACCATATTCAGCCAATTACCTGACCTAGGTGTTGCAACCCGGTTTCACCTAATTCCTTAACTTCTACATTATATCCGCTGATCATCATATTAAAAAAATAAGGATTTTGAAGTTTTTTCCTGCCGAACTGAGTTTTCTATCAGATGTTATATCAAGATATTTACACCTAACATCTTAAATAAGAAATTCATTCCTCACTTTACAATCATAAAGAAACAATAATTTTTTAACACTGAACCTACTCAGCTTGATATCCAATTCATGTTTCCAGCATCTCCCCCTCCAATTTTGATCTTATTATATACAGTTATCTCATCTTGTAAGGCTTAAATGTTTACCAGGGTTAGGATAAACAGTTATCACCTCAACTATAATCATGTGTTGTGCCTTGGATATTAGATTGTTCAAAGGTTTTGGTTGCCATCATCTTGATACCCTCAAAATGGAAAAGGTAGGTTCATCAAATAAATAAAATCACTGCTTCAAAGCTTTACTGTATTCTTGAGATTTTTTTTTACAAACCCGAACAGTATATAGACAATCAAAATTCTTCACCAAAATATTTGACTGCAAGTTATGATAAGTAATCAGACCAGACAAAAGTCGCCTACTGCATGAAAGTCATGAAAATCTGAATTGTTCTACCATGCACCACAAAATCTTATGATGGCCGCCTACATTCTATTGCACCATGCTTTCACTTCCTGCCTTACAGCGCTCCACAAAGTAGCATGGTCACACTCTGACTGATTTTCAACAACTAGCCCAGAGAAGAGCCTAGGGCATCTATTTATAGAAAAACTGGTGGGACGCTTTGTTTTCCTGTTTCTCATGAAAGCAGTCCCACGATCTGATCAAATGTAGTCCTGCATGCTCGTGTATTTCGTCATACTTGTAACCTTAGTGACTCAAAACATTCCTATTGATCTGAAATTTTGGCAGTAACTAGGCTGATTAAAAAGTGTTAATTTTGATCTGTAGGCCCTATGAAAATTAGTTTGGCGGTAAAAAATTATTTTCTGTTTAACTCAAATTTCCACAATTTTGCAGCTACAAAGCTGAAATAACTTTCAGATTACTTCTAATTTACTGCTCTTTTGTTTGGTACTAAAAACTCCGGGTTTACTATTTTCGAACAGTTAGAAGCAAAATGTTGTGCAATCATTAATTTCAAAACTGTAAATAAAAATAAGATAGGATAGGGAAAATAAACAGTTACCCGTCACTTACCACAGATGAAGGCAGGAGGGCGAAACACGTAAAAACACAAAAACAAAAGTTTTACGTGTTTCGCCCTCCTGCCTTCATCTGTGGTAAGTGACGGGTAACTGTTTATTTTCCCTATCCTATCTTATTTTCATTGCCTCGCGGCAGTTTCTTTGTTTCCTTTATCCAAAACTGTAAATAAGTACTTGACATCTGTAAAACATGGTTTAAATGATTCTACATGTTCTTCTTTGCAAGTCTGTGTAAGTTTGAAGCCGCTACCTGCTTTCTTCGATTTACTATGAATTTTGTAAAAACATCCACATGAAGGCTGTCTGTCTGGCTATTGTATCTTGCAAAAATTTACTTCTCTTATCTTGACCCAATGACTTCATGAATTTAAATGAAACTTACTGAAAACTGTTTGTATTTGAATAAGTTTTATTTTGAGTATAGTTTTCTCGACTGAATTTACTTATCTTCTAAATTGGTTATTTCCATCTTTACCCCTGTGTTAAAAGTTTTCACAAACTGCTAAAAAATCAACTTTTAAACTTAAATGAACGTTCCCAAACTTTAATATGTTGTGCAAGCCAAATTACACTTCTTTCTTGCTATAAACTGACTTTCTATCATTCAAATTACAACTTCTAGAATTTTAAGATATGCAATTACGTCTTATGTTTACATACCGGCTTTTAACTATTAATGTATTTAAACTTTTTAGTAGGATTTTCTAGCCATCATATTTCTATTGTCTTTTTACTGGTTATCATTTTAAATGTATCTATAAATGAAGGAAATGTTTATTTTTACGAAATATTTTGAAACCATACACCAGATATGCTAATATTATTTTTTGTCTTTCTATAGCTGTTTAACTTGATTTATGGGTTGAATTGACTAAGTAAATGATTTTAAAACAGATGTACCATGTTATTCAGTTGAGTCCGCTGTTCTGTAATTAAATTTTGTTACAGAGTTTACGAAATTTTAGGTTACCTGACAATCTGCATACAAACTAACTTCTGACTGTAAAACATTAACACAAACTAAATTAATATTCACAGTTCAGAAGTGAACATAGAATGGTCATTATTGGTGGAGATCTAAATTTATCATGTGTAGTCTGGGTAGTATACTAGATTAATAACTCAAATGAACAGAACTTTGCACATGTGGTAGAATAGACACAAGGGGACCAAACATGTTGCTTATCTTCTTAATAAAGGATGATGGGGTCTCAAGTTACTGAAATAATAAGTGATCACAATACAGTTCTAATGAATATTTGGGGATTCAGTAAATGTGTGGCCAAAATTGAAGGGGGAAATATATACAGTTATAAAAAGGCACAAAATTTCAGAACTGAAGAGATATTTCAGGAAAAGTTTCAGCAAATGGAAGGATGCCACAGGTATATTAGAGTTGAAGCCGGAAGAGTTCAAGGAGATAATAATCATAATCATTTTATTCAAATTACTCAATACGGGACTGAAATAGGCTTCATCATATAGACATTATTTCACAAATGATATAAGATTAATAATGTAAAAAATTAGATTATATCAAATAATTCCTCAGTTTTATATGGGCACATATAAATGATAAATTCTTTAGTGTTAATTCTAAATTTATCTCCATCAGCTTACCTACCACTAATATGCCCCTAATTTTCAAACCTATTTATATTATCTCCTTTATGGATTGGTATGCACTATGGTGTTTTTCCTTACAGTGGACCACGAATATAATATAGATGGTCTGCAGGAGATATGTTAAAAACTTAGGTAACATACTTGTACTATATTGGGCTATAAGCAAGTATAAGCTATAAGTATGACTACTTAAAAGGCATGATATTTCAGTGATTGGGCAGAAAAATCTGGCATTTCTGGGGTATGAGGATAGGACAGCACTGTTCCTGCAATAGTCTGTTCACTAAATAAGTTTCCAGTTAGCATGAAAGAGAGTGCTGTTCATTTAACAATTATGTGAATGACAGTTTCCTGGAGGTCTTCTAGTAGGTGTGAGGGACCACGAAATGTGGTAGTGTTGGTAACATAAGAGTGGCGAAGGAAACAATCATAAAAGATGTTATGTCTTGTTTCGTGTATTTTATTTTGTGCATGTAGGTCTGTGGTACTGTGCAGCATCCAGCCTACAGTAACATTATTCTCCATTCAGTTATTAAATATTAAGAGTCTAGTCAATGTGTATGAACTTTAAATAGTTCACTTCCAGTTTCATAACAATGTTTCCATATGAATTTAAACATGATTTATTATGTTATAATGGTGTAATACAATATATCACAAATGTTAATAATATACACATAGGTAAAATATTATCCCACATAATTTAGTGGTCTGTAACATTATTTTTGTCAATTTATTGGTCACCAGATTGAAAAACACCGCACTGTGGCACTTTTCCACTTCTTTGGTAACCAGCAAGTACCCAGAATCAGTTTAAATAATATTTCAAGATATGATCACTGAAAATTAAAGTTAATGAATACTGGTTTTTGATCTGGTTACTTCTCAGTACTTCAATCAGAAATATACTGAAATTGTCTTAAGTTTGTTAAATAGGTTGTCAGGAAACATTTAATTTATAAACACTAATAGTAATTAAAAACATGAAAAACCACTGTTTAATTGCTAATTTTTTTGTTACAGCAGAACTTTCATTTCATATTAGGCAATAACACATATGTTCTTCAAGAAATAATATTAAAATAATCTTTTGAAGCTTATATGTCCACATTAGTACTTGGTTTGACAACTTTGTTAATTTGCACATTACTAAACTGTCCGATTCTACATTACACATCATCTCTATCCTCAAAATTCATATCCTAAGTTTCTAAATTCTCTTACAGCAGCTTTCACTACTTAAGCAAATGACTTTCTCTTCATTTTTGAGAAAATGTAACTTCTACGATGCCATACTGATTATTGCAAGACAGGAGGAAGATCACGAGGGTCATGGAAGTGTACAGGGCATATACTGGCGATGAGGCATGGAAAGATATTGGAATAGGTATGAAAAGTAGTGCATGGAAGGGAAAAGATGACCATGACCACAAGCTGGCACTCAATTTCATGCACAAGGGTGTGGGAAGATTTTCTTTTTTAGGTAAGGGTGTCAGGGATTGGAATGAGTTACCAAGAGAAATGATGAATAATTTACTGAAACTTTGAAAGAATTTAAAGATAAAATTTGTAGAGGGCAAATGTAGGTGGGTGCAGGATAGGGGGAGGATGGGAGTGTAGGGAAATTGCCACCAGAGCCTGTGCTCCATTGCAATTAAATAATAATAATAATAATTCTTAAGATGTTCAATCAACTGACTACCTCCTAACTAAACTATGCTCCCATTGGCCAAAGCAATCAGGTGATATAATAATAACAATAATAATTGATAAAATTGTGATGGAGTGCCTGCTTTGGTGACAATCTCCTTTCCTCTTCCAATCTACTTTTGCCCTCTACTAATTTTTACTTTATTTACCTAATCAAAACTGTTCTTTCAACCAACTCACTTCCCCGTATTCTAGCAATTGATCTTTCTAGATGTGTGTCAAATGATGTATTTAATTCACAAAACGATATATTTCATTTCAACTGAACAAATTATTCTAAAATTATATACGAAATTAATAAAATATTTGAACAAATCTTCTTATTGATCAGCCTCACATTTAAAAAATTGAAAGGCATGTACATGATTTGATGTATGCCACCATCCCTCAATTTTGCTCATAAGATTTTGGTTATGA